>JBBEEQ010000018.1:11534-694034 GCA_037950945.1 Hypolimnas misippus | reverse complement strand
CAGACTTTTGTGCGTATTACGCAAACAGTTATCTCAAGCGTTTTTGTTTGTTTGTTCATTGTAATGTCGTATGTGCGTGAACAAATTTTATAATTAAATGTAACATAGTTTTATTTTATCTTGATTTTAAGAGCTTAGTTAGCGTATTGTGACTATGCCGTTCTGTAATTTATACAATTTGAAATATTAAGCTATAACAAATAATTAAAGTTAAATAACAATAGATATAGTGGATAAGGAGTTGGGATTTGTTTTGAGTATAGATTTATCTAAATGTAATATAGTGATTAAAGCATTGATTTCTCATAATTAACATTTAGTATATTCACACATTGAAAGTATGTAGCAATTCTAATGCCATAGAGTCACAATAACGTTAATGTCACAGACTATACAATCACTTGACAGCCAATAAACCTAATGACGATATAGTGAAAATATAGAACAGTAAATAATTAACTTTTTTCCAGATATGCTAAACGATAGGACTGCAGAATTAATGAGAGCTCAACAAAAGGTGGAGTCGCAGGAGGCCACGATAAGAGATCTTCGAGAACAACTGCACAGAGCTGACCTCATTGCTAGCGAGGTAGGCAGTTTGTTACTTGTTTATAATTCATGACATCTAGTCAATGATATTATATACCTATTGGCTGAGCCCGCGACTTCGTTCGTGTCGACTTGGCTCGTCTCATATTAAGCAAGGCTGTCAAGAAAGCATTCTACTCGCGTTAATTAATAGCATTTTGTAAAAAAATTGTCTTTTCCTTTAGTTTGCCGTATACTAGTACTTTCCAGAAGTCGATCCTTATACGTGACACTATTAGGTGGTGCAATAATAAGTATGTTTTTTTTTTCAAAATTTGCGGGTCGATTCCTGGCTAGGAAAATATTTTTTTTAAAATAAAAACTGTCTAAGTTACTCCTTATAACATTAGCTATTTGCTAGAGAAAATCCCGTCGAAATCAGAAAATCGGTCCAACCGTTTCTGATATTATCCGGAACAAACAGACCGACGGACAGACAGACAAACAAAAATTAAAAAAATTGATTTTTGATCTAAATATCGTTTATAGTTTTATGTGCATTTAGTGAAAAGCTGTTAATTTGAAATTACAAGCAGACAAAATATTTAGGTTATAAGCTCGTGGATTTAAGCACTTAGACTGCTGATCACGTTGGACGACGTTGCCGAGCAACCAGCTAGTGACTGATCATTTTCATAATACCTGTTATCATTAACAAGTCAATTGACGAGCTTGTCAAAGCTGGAAATGAGTACAGATTTTTGACATGAAATAGTATGAATACGTTTATAGTTGGATGCTGATAAGCAATACTAAGTCAAACCACATGTACTTAATTTTGAGACAATTGCGTCTAAACATGTCAAACCTATTCTCAATTACCTTTGTTTAAAGAAGTCTATATCTCTTTTCTTTTCTATTTAGGTAAAAGGTATAATTAATTAAAAGCAGATTGGTATAATAAAGAGTCTTAACTAATAGTAAATTTTCAAATATACGAGACTATTGCAAAATTTGGAACACGCTTCAATATTCGACACAATAATTAAGAAACTTTTTTTACTTTTACTTGTACTTATTTCGTTTAGATGACTTGAAACTTTTTTTTAAATAGTAATCAGAATACATCAATATATCCACGTTTGTTTGACCTTTGTGTGGGTTGATACATTATTGCTTATCAGCATCCAGTAGTGAAATATCATTTCATCTGGTATATCGTCCTGCACAGAACCAGCAGGTGCGCGCGGAGGTGTCGTGCCTGGCGACGCAGGTGTCGCAGTGGCGCCAGCAGCTGGCGGACAGCCGGCGCCGGCTGCGCGCGCTGGAGGCCGCGCTGCGCCGCGCGCGCGAGCACTGCCGGCACCTCGCCGCGCACTACCGGTGAGTTGCTGTGCATTAGTCACGTGACGTCTTTCAGCGTCCTCTCGCCTAGCGTGGCCGTCCAAAACAGACTGTTAGGAATATATCATAAAAGTAAATAATGCTGTATTTTGTCTATGCAAGCTCGTTGATCAGTTCCTCCTCTCCCTCTCTCTAGGATAGATTGCTCGTTTTTACTCTCAGAAATATATCAATAATTACAAGTAAACTAGTAACAAGAACCCCAGAGATAACACAGACTTGGCGGCGACTTGACTATCGTTGACGAAAATATGCAAGGATCATCGGGAAAACCTGGAGCGAACATACATATACAACTTAACATATACAGCGTAATCTTAATATAACGTACCTCAATATAACGACTTTCTCGATTTAACAATTAAATAAAATAAAAAAAACTGGGCAAGTGCGAGTAGGACTCGCGCACCGAGGGTTCCGTACAAACTTATAGAAATCTATATAAGACTAACCCATCTACGCCATTTGTGGTCTTCATCATCAGTTCCAACATAAGTTACTATCAAAAATACCTAAATCGGTATACGCTTGCCTATAATATTTGAGGAGTTCCCTCAATTTCTCCAGGATCCCATCATCTGATCCTGACCTGAAGACAATGGGACCACCTTGGAAGTATACCTTTTCAAACAAAAAAAAAATTTTGAAAATCGGTACCCAAATGGCGGCGTAATCGGCGAACAAACATAAAAAAAAATTAAATACAAGGTCGAATTGAAAACACTTTTTAGAAGTCGCTTAAATATAATCAAATATTATGTAAATATGGATCACGTCCCAAAAACTATTTTGAAACTACTTAGGAGCACTTTAATTTAAAACGCCATCATGGATGCAATCCATGGAAACACAAAATTTTATTTTAAGTACTAATACACCTTATACTTTCAACAAAAAAAAGTTATAGCGCGATTCAGGATACACCTAGCGCCATCTCTTGACAATTTCAATGAACTAACTTGTTGACATTAACAACATAATTATATTATATTTTATTCTCGTTTTATTTTTATTTATATTCTACTACACTCCACTACCCCTGCACTACGTTCGTAAAATATTTAGATTTACATTATCAATCAAAATATCGAAATATATATTAATGTTGCCAAGACGAAAATAATTAGGCCTTAATTCGAACAAAACTAATTGTTTATTTATAAATAACTAATTATATTACTAATAACCAGAAGACTTATATGTGTATATATAAATAAGTAAATTAAATAACTCGATCTGTTTGAATTTAATTTTAAAATTTTCGTACTAAATCAATACGAGTACTTACATCAAATCGCGTGAAGCTCTTATATTGAATGTTAATATGATATGATAAAACTTTTAAATGAAAAGTTTATTTTATAATTTTTAGCGCGTTTAAATAATAATTAAAATAAAAATTTTTATTAATCGAGCAAAATTATGTCACAGTTAATGTCATAATGTTGTAATAGATAGCATTAGCTGTACGCTGCATCGCGCTATCATTTTGTTAGCTGCGATATATAGATTGCATTGCGTTGTTTGTAAAGGTTTGCTGCTTTTTAATGTTTTCGTATTGATACAAATTTCTTCTCAGTGTTTGTAAAATTGTTTTTTTGACCATGGTCAACTTCTATGTTAATTTGTTACAAGTACATATAATTTTAATTCTAAGATTAATATATTTTCCGCTTGATCAATTTACAACTTGATACATTTACGCGTTCCTGAGAAAAAGGTTGAAAGACAGACGTATAGACTGACAGACACACGAACAGAAATTTACAGTTTTCGGATTTTTTCCTTTATGTATACTAAAGGACCTTACTCCTGGCCAAATTTCATAATGCTTGGTCAATGGGAAGTACCCTATAGGTTTTGATTCCCTTGCCAAAACGTTAAAAACGCTATCATACTTAAAATATGTGATATAAATGACCGTATCTTTTGATTGCGTTAACTTAGAAGTTTGATTTTTTCACAGCTCTTAGTAATTACAACTCTGAGTACTTGACGTTGATAAAAATTTGTTACCTTCACGCGTTTCTGAGAAAAAGGTTGAAAGACAAACTTACAAACAGACAAACATACATATAAAAATTTACAGTTTTCAGATTTTTTCCTTTATTTGTACCATAAGATCTTACTTCTTGCCAAATTTCATCGTGCTAGGTCAATGGGAAGTACCCTATAGGTTTTGATTCCCTTGCGAAAACGCTAAAATGGTCAAAATATACGACATATTTTCCATTATCTTTTGATTGCGTTGACTTAGAACTTTAATATTTTCACGGCCGCATGTCATCGTAGACTTGAGTATATGATATTAATTTCAACATGATACGTCTATGCATTTCTGAGAAAAAAGGGTTGACATCCCGACAGACAGACAGACAGACAGACAGACAGACAGACAGACAGACAGACGGACAACAAAGTGATCCTATAAGGGTTCCGTTTTTCCTTTTAAGGTACGGAACCCTAAAAATAAACGCATCACACTCAACGGCCCCCATTAAGATCTTGTGACCTTGTGTCGGAGGTACGGAAACATACACAACACCAACACAAACACCCAGACCACGACAAACATCAGTATGACCAATACAGACATTTGCCGTGAGCGGGGATCGAATCCGCGACCGTTAGCGCTACAGTCAATTGCAGTGACCACTGCGCCAATGTGTCTGTCTAATTCTTCGTAACCTCCTTGAATTGTCAATAAGAGTGAATATAAAATATACCTTTACAATTGTTGGGAACAACCTCTTTGTAACGAATTTTCAACTAACAAGAAAAAGTTTTCATACCTCTAATTAACGAAATTTGTCAACCTGAAACCTTAATATAAAGTTCCCACTAATATAAACTCTTAATTTTATAGTATATGATTCATATCGCGACATGTTTTCCCTTTATAATGAATTTTAGACCTAACTAACCTCGACATAAATCTTAGTTCAACGAATTACTTGATATATCGAATATATACTTGTTCTCCTCCGATTTGTTAAGTCGAGGTTGCCCTGTAATAGCATTGAATTCTGAAAAATCATGAAACCGTATATATTATATATCTTACAAAAGTTTCTAAAATATATACACGTGCTACCTCTATTTGATGACTTTTTTTCATATTTAAAGGAAGCCGTTGTTAAATAATGTTGATGTCATAGTTAGTGTAATAATATTTTCATTATAAAATTTGCTTTGTCGTTTTGTAAGGAGATGGCGCTGGCTATACTCTATCTAATTTGCGTTATCATTTTGTTGAAACGAAAGTATAATGTGTTTGGTACTAATAAAATAAATTAATTTTTCCATTGTTAGTTCCCATGTTTTTTTTTATTATTTTAAAGTACTTCTCAGTGACTGTAAAAATGTTTTTTTTAGACTTGAACATTGGTCCTTCGAGCCCAATTAATTGACTTGAAGGCTGACGTGTGTCAGCGACGTCTATTCCTCTTTTTGGGCAGTGAAGTATTACTTGCATATTGTATATGTATATACGCACGTCCTTATATATTTGTACAAGCAAAGCTTGTCACGTTGCTCGATGGTATATCATTACAAGCAACATCATGGATACCCGATCATTAACATTTTTATAATCCATTTAGGTCTACCTCGTTTCACGTAAGTGTGTTGGTACAATTCAGAAATAAGGCGTAAATCACTGAAAATTAATAAAAAAACACAATAATGATTTAGAAACATTATTTTGACATACATAATAATATGAAAGGAATGCCTAAACGAGTGCCCTGGTGTAATTTAGTATTCTGCGCAGTGTAATGCGGATAGTTCAGACTAATACGCTTGAATCAAAGTATAGCTGGTGTAATGTTGTTTGAACTCACCGGGGTGTGCAGAGAGAAGGCGCAGACGGCGAGCACGTTACAAGCGCAACTATCAGAAGCGCAGGAGAGAGGCGCTGTGCTCTGCGCGGAAGCGCAGCGCGCCGTGCGCGGCGTGCGGCGCTGGCTGGCGGCGCAGAGGGACCGGCGGAGGTGAGTGGGTGGCGGTGTGTAGGGAGCCGGCGCCGCGAGCGTGAGCTGAACATTGTTCCATTTGAACCGAGATGGCCTTGTGGTTAGAACACGTCGATCTCAACTGATGATCGAGGATTCAAACCCCGGTTGCCATCGCTAAATTTCCAAGTGCTAAAATTGTGTTTATTATTACATATTATATTATTTATCTCGTGCTTGGCGGTGAAGGAAAACTTTGTGAGGAAACCTGCATGTGTCGAAAAAAATTCTGACACATGTACATATATCCGCCAACCCGCAGCGTGGTGGATTAAGCACTAAACCTTCTTCATAATAAAAGACGAGGCAGTGGGCAGGCATAGCAGTGGGACATTTACTGGCTGTTACTTTTACTTTTTATTTTACTGGGAAGGACCGATAAGAAAAGGTCAAAATTTATCTATCAATGTTAATGTTCATTGATATACTTGGATAACTTATACGTATAGATTCAGACAAAACCCAACTAAATTTTAAGGTGATAATGTTTGGGTTAAAATTCATCTTCTGTTCTTTTGCTCAGCTGTGAAATGAAACAAATTTTACTAATATTAACTCTAGTATAATGGTAATTTTAACTCAGTATCCATTTTTTACCTTAATTAAATATAAAAACTGTTAAATTAACCTTAGAAAAACTTAAATTTTACTAACTTTACATAAACACGAACTCAAACCTTAAAAATATACTTTCAGAGAACAAGACGACAAGATAAAAGAACAAGAAATAGTAATACAGTCGCTTCGATCGGATCGCACGAGCACGAGCGAGAACGAACCGTGCTGTTCTAAATACTTGCCTCGAGTGGAAGCGAGACGGAGCGATCGTAGTTGTATGCGTGCGAGCGAGACGACTGGATGTTCCAAATGCGCGTACTCGAGGTTAAATATAAGGACTAGTGAGAGTGACGCAGCGAGTCCATCCCCTCCCACTCCGCCGAGGAGAATGTTACGAAAGAAGCCTTTATGTGTGGAAAGGGTAAGTTTTTAGTGTTAAATTATGGTTTACCTGCTAGTTACGTATGAATGTATGTTGGATAAGGAAACAATAAAGTACGTTGCGCCGTCCTTAGACAGGCCATAGATAAGTCTTAAAAATCTATGCATATTATATGAAAATAAGTTGATGTCTATTTTCTTTTCTTAAGTTCATAAGATATTACCAAGACACCTGGTATTTATATTATGGTCTTAGTCGGAGCTAATATTTATAAAATATGTTTTTTAAAGATTAATTAATACACCTAAAAGTTATAGGATCATTGAAAACCCAAAAACAAAATCAGTTATACTCGTAATTATAACAAATTATTCCTTACTACAAACTGTTTCTCTATTTGAATGTAGTGTTAGTTAGAGAGAATCGGAAGAAAAATTCCTCGTCATTCCTTTTCTCATTCTTTATTTTCCTCCATCCCTCATTCTATTCGTTTCAAGTTGGCAACACAATTGTGGCTCCACTGGTGCAAATGTCCCTGCGCGGTGGTGATCAGTTAACATCAGGTGTTCCGCTAGTTCGATTGTCAGTTATTATTACAGAAAACTAGCTGCCACTCGCGGTTTTACTCGGGTTTTGGTTACTGTTTCGGTTTTATGTGTAGTAAAGTGACGTATTATAGCCTAAAATGTTCCTCAATAAACAGGCTATCCAACGCTAAAATCATTTTTCGAATTTTTAAGCTTGAATTTAGTATAAGCTGGATTCACAAAGAGTAATTAATATATAACTTTCGAGTTTCTTTCCGGTCTTTCTTGGTAGAATCTACTTTCCGAATCGACATAAAAATTCATCAATTTAATTTTTTTTTTGTTTTTGTATTGACGATTCAAAATTGCTTGTAATATCTTACTATAATAAATAATATTTTGATAAAACAATTCCTAGCCGTGCCAGTGTCCTGTGACCCGCGAGGCCGCGGCGCGCAGTGCGCTCGGCGACGCGCACGGGTCTTGCGCCTCGTTGCAGTCGTGTCGCGGCTCTGTGTCGGTGAGCAGTTATTGCTAATTATATAGGACAAGAATTACATTTATAAGTTTTACTCTCCGACTTTTATAAAGATTTACCTAAGTTGTTTGCTTAACACTTGAAACTATCAGTGCCTTTATTTTTGGCAGCCATAGCTTCCGTAAGGTAACTAGTACCAGAGTTGTTTTATGTCAAATACGAAAGTAAAACTTACAATTGTATTTCTTGCCTAAAGAACAGTCATATTCCTAAAGTCAGACTATCAACCAATGCCATGTAATTATTTTACATTGATTTATCACCGACGATATGAGTATCCCTCTCCTATGTGAAGAACATGAAGTCACTTCAACAGAGAGAAACGTCCCCCCCAGAAGAACTGCTGGAGCGAGTGGAGCGGGCACACGAGGCGCTAGCTGCAGCTCAGCGTCGCTGGGGACGCCGGGGACACGACATGCTTGATGACGTCACCAGAGGAGCTCCTTGATGACGTCACATCACCCGCTCCTCAATGACGTCATTCTGTGGCACTCACACTGACCCCCCACGGGTGGCGGTTTAATGACATTATATGCGTTCGTTGATGTCACGTGAAGCATTTTGCAGTCGATTTCGTGTTTTGATGACGTCACATGAAGAACTCGACATCGTCATCCGTCATTATCTGTTCTGCTTCACTATAAACGAAAATATGGACTGGGCATCGAATTGGTTGAAAAAGTGCAAAAGAGAGGACCATATACGATGACAATAGCTGTTTCTTTTTTAGATCTGATTCGTCACGTTACATCAGTATTGCCACCACAAGCAGTTCTAGGCATGCAGAAAAGAGACAAATATTGTCATCGATCTCGCTTCATCTCTTACTATAGTGGCAAATTTTTGGCTGCCCAGTCTATCTTCTTATCTATGGTCTTTACCTGATGTCGTCACGAATTATTTCGAATTATTAAGCATTTGGTATCATAATAGGGTAATTTAAAATGTTGCGACCAAAATAAATTTAAATTAGTAATTTGACAAGATTTAGTGAATTCTTATTTATATTCTAGAATAATTAGAAATAATGAATTTATGATGTTATTGTACAAAGTCTGATACGCATTTTTTTCTTAACAGTATTGTTTTCTAGTCTTATTTATAGTTTAATAAAATAATTATAAGATTAAAATATTTTCATTTTCGACCTTAAAAAATAAGGAGTAGATTAAAAACGAATTTCATAAAAAATCCTTTATTAACTAAATATTTACAACCTTCTTTTAATTCAATAAAAAAATACAAAACACACGTTTAGATATTGAAGACATGAGTGGAAAAAGGTGATATGCCGCATTTTGGATTTTTCGTTAATCTATATGTGGATAAGAATGTTGTACAAACAATTTTAAACCTTAAAACAACAGATGATTCCGTTTATCCACCCGAAGGGATAGTCGGAATTTCATTATGATTGATCTTGCGATTATCCACCCTGAGGTATACTGAGATATTAAATACATTTATTTAGAATTTCCTTAAACATAATAAATCAAATTATTTTTTAGTAACGAGCTTAAACAAAATACATTTGACACAAATGGAATAATTAAATTACTGTCAGGGGGGATAATCGGAAGAAAATGAATCGTCGAATGCGAGACACGCGATTTCGATTATCCCTCTTAGGATGGATACTTTGGGATGGCTAGAGGGAATCTTCTAAAACAACAGCATTTGAGGCTTTTTAAGAAATATACTATTTTTGATAGACGTAAATAATCCGTTTTAAATGTTTAAGCAAAACTTCGAACTCAATCTTCTCGAAATCACAATTTTGCATCATCTTCATCCAGTCACGCCTTCAATTGTTATCAGGAATGATTTAATCTTTACGTAAAAAAATTATAATGAATTAAACATTTATTAAAAATACTGATAATGAAAATTAGTGGAACTTTTACGAACGTAAAATTAATGTCACAATCTTAAATGATTTTCTATTTTTAATCTATATTGATTTGGTTTTAATGGCGCGAAATTTGACGTAAACCAGTGACAGATATATGGTGTACACACTGTGTTTGTGAATATATTTTACTACGGATGTGTTCCGAAATACAATCCAAATGGGCTAGAGTTAATTACATTTTTAAACGTGGAACGAAAATTACGATCACGAAAATAACTAGTGCTATTATTGTTTCGGAAAATATCTGTATATATTTCGAATTACAATAATAATATCTTGTTTGATATATAAAAGCCCAATTAAAGATGTCATTAGCTCTGGTTCATAGTCATTAGTTTGCTGGATTGTATTTCGTAACAAACTAAATTCGTACTAATATTTTGCTAAATGTCTGTAATCCTACACGTTCAAATGATCACTATTATTCAAACACTATTGCAATTTAATTAGCCATTTTGAGAAAAACATATCTTTATTGTACTTTCGAGAACATTTTTTACACATAATTTCAAAAACTGTTTATTGGTCCAAAGAAAACATAACCGAACACAAAACCCGCTTCTGATCGAAGTCGGTTAGAAGCGGAAACATCGGATCGAAAGACTAGAGTCACTTGGTCCAGCCGCGCCACATGGAGGCCAGCGAGGCGGCGGCCGACGTCACGAGCGACGGCGCGGGCGGCGGCGAGCCGCTCAGCTGCTCCAGCTGCGCCGTTGGGCATATTGGACGCTGATAAGCTGTACTGTGTCAAGCCACAAGACTCTAAAGATGCCAAACCTATTCTCAATACATTTGTTTGAATAAGTATTTATACATCTTTTCTTTTCTTTTTTGATAAATGGTATAATTAATTAAAAGCAGGTTGATATATTTAAAATATTATGTAATAAAAAGTTATTTTTAATTTACAAAATAAGCAATGACCTTGAAATTCGAAACAATTAAGAAACTTTTTTCCGTACTAATTTAGATCGATCGATCAAATCAAGTCATATTGAATAATGTTAAATACGTTACGCATTATTAGAATACATTTATATCTCCAAATTTGACTTTTTGTGGATTGACACATTATTGCTTATCATCATTTATATCGATAGAAACATAAAATCATAAAACATGAAAAACGATGAGTTCTTTTTGGTATTTCACGCAGATTCTAGATCGATGGGAGTGGATTTTTTTCCGATTTCGTAGAGGAAATCTTCGAGAATTCCTGGAGACTGGGGAGGAGATCGGGTTATGTCTCTTCATAATAAATGACTGGTTTACTGGATTTAAACCTCTATTTGTACCCAGTAAAACCTCTATGATGGCCGTCCTCAGAATAAAAATGGAGAGGCAGCAGTATCGTTTCTGCACTTCCGTGCGTTTTAATGACACTTGTTAGGTTTTAAAATTTTTAGTTTCTCATTTACGACATTTTTTTATAAGAGTGTGGCACTCGGTTATCAGTAAATTCGGTGTAGTTGGGTTTTACCACAAAATATTGAATAGTGTAGTGAGAGTGCGGTACCTGCGCGTTGTCGGGCCAGTGCAGGTGCTCGGGCGGCTCGGGCTCGTCCAGCTCGTCGGGCGTCGCCAGCCACGCCTCGCACGCGCCCCAGCGGCTGGACCACATCTCCACCCTGCCATGTATCACGCGCATGAGTACTGTTTGAAACAATAGATGGTAATCCTAATCATCCGGCTCGAAGGACCTGATGTATATTCTTTTTAGTCCAAAAGTAGAAAACGTGTTAGTAACGATCCAACATTTTTTGGAATTTAAGAGATATATATGAGTTAATAAATAAGTTTAAAACGAAATGCTTGATATAATTTATCTTAATTCTTTTAAATTTAACATTTTTTCGCGTTGTAGATACAACAAAAAACATACTTTTGAATAATTCAAAAACTAGGATATTGTAGAAACTTTTTAAGTATACACTAGCGCCATCTATTATTATACTATGGAACTATATATGTATTCGTACAGATATTATTAATCATTGTAAGGTTACACGTTCTCAGATAGTACGCATCAAAATTGAAATGATGTCAATAAACAAACCGTATAAATCAAAGTGTAGCTAGACTACGTCAACCCACCTGCCGAGGTCGGGGTCGTCGGCGGCGGCGGCCAGCGCCAGCGCGTGCAGCGCGGCGAGCGGCGCGAGCGGCGCGGGCGCGGCGCCCGAGTGCGCGGGCGGCGGGGGCACGCCGGCGCGCGCGCACAGCGCCGCCGCGCCCGCGCGCACGCGCCGCACGCTCGCGCGCCAGCTGCGCGGGTCGCTGCACTCGCTGCGGGCGGCAGTCATTGTGTCTTTACTTTACTTATTTCAATTGAAAAACGGAACGTTTATTTATTTTTTAAATTTGGTTCAGGTTTATCATTTTATAAAATATCAATTCTATGAACAATACTGAAATGTCCAATACATGTCCAGTTCACACGCCATATATCAGACTCAGATCAATTGTAATGCTATCCGCTCAGCAGCGAATATGTGTGTGTCGGTCTCGCACCTGAGCGCGATGGCGTGCGGCAGGCGCACGTCCAGCGTCCAGGCCAGCAGCGCCACCAGCTGCGCCGCCAGCCCCAGCGCCGCGCACGCGCGGTGCGCCGCGTTGGACGCCGGCAGACTGCACGCCGTCGACTCCTTGCTGGACGACACTGGAAACATATTATTAGAATCGAAATCAAAATATTTTTACAAAAATATAAATTTACATTCCCTTTATGAACGTCAAAAAATTTATTTACCCCGGTTTCAGAATAGTATAACCTCAGACTTGATAAGAAACCGCGAAAGAAACTCAGCGAGACAGACAAATATTATATAAGACAAATACTATAATAAAAAAATACAAATAATAAAAAAAACAATAATAATAATATAAAAATAAATACAATGTCTCATAATAAACAAATTTAAGTTGAATTAGGCCACCTGACTTTTATTTTTATATTCTATATTGCTTTTGAAATTAAAATAAATATCAAACCTCATTTGTCTACATCTAGTATAATAAAAGCTGTTGAGCATGCCAAGAAAATAATATAAATACATATATGAACATACACTCCCAAAAAATACCCCCTTAGTTACATATTTGCAAAACAAATTGACTAATATAGTCTTATCGATTCAAGCATTAAAAAACTTATCACTCATTGAGTGAAGGAAAAAAATTGGAGTACATTATTATTTATAGTAAATACACATGCATTAGTCACAAAAATTATAATAACAAATTGTATGAAATTAGCATTCAGAATTAAAGTATGGGATAGGAATTATATTACAAGAATTTACCCCAAGCCTGTATATGTGAGTAGTCAGCATTAATGTCAATCCACGGAGCCACTATGTGCAGCTGTGGACGTTTCGGAGGTTCCTCCTCTACTTCTTCACCGAGAAACTCCAGGTCTTCTATGCTATCACTGAAATTAAAACAGCACAATACTTATTATCGACGACAGGTCTGATTTTATTAAGACAAATAAGTTATTGAATTTTTCAGTGTAAAAATGCAAATGAAAATATAGAATGTTAATTAAAATTAGAACTAAATATAATAATGTAATAATATGATATTACCTAAGGTCATAACTCATATAAATGGGAAATATATATCTTGTGAGCTGTCGTATCCTTGATCGTCTGAGAGCAGCAAGCGACTGTGTTTGATCACTATATAGAATAATCTTATTTTGCAGCTCTGACCGCTGCAACTGAGCATGTTTTCCTAAGCTTGATACCCTCTTTTGGTACCTTGGTAGCTTCAAACGTAGCTCGTTGTTGTAGGACTTTAGCTCTGTAAGTTCTTTTCTTTTACTGTCTATTATGCTTCTTCGCTGGTCTATGGCTAATCTTAATAGGTCTAGCTTGTCTCTGGACTGCTTTGTTTCTGTCACGAGGATATCCTTTTTGATTTTCGGTGCTAATAGTTTCTCACATCTCTCGAGGACGTGCTGTCGGTTGACTTTGATCCTCATCAGTTTCATTTGTTTCTCTGAAAATCTGGTGAAGTAAAATTTAAGTAATTTATTTAAGCTATTTAGCTAATAAGGTAAGAATTACAGCGCAAGTTTTTATCTCGAGATTGATATAAAACAACTCTGTAACCTAGTAACAGATATGTGTAAGGCTGTGAATGTTAAAAAAACACTGACTAGTAAAGCATTGACATTAAAATCTTTCAGGTGTAAAGCAATGAGAAATAACTTATGTAAATCTTTATAAAAGCACAAACAAAAATAATAAGTGTGATTCTCGCATGATTATATCTTTTATGTTTTTGATAAATTAATATAATAAATTAGTATATAACAATTGAATAGTACGAAACATCTTGAACTATCAAAATACAATCAGATAATTTCATAAGCTTAGTATCTTGAAGTTAAACTGATTATAAGAAAGACTTATAGGAAGAAACCTGTGATCTGTTTAAAAAACCATTGCATAATAAATATAATTATTACAAAACAAACTTAATTTTATGTAAATTATGTTACAAAAAATTATAAAATTTAGTTTTCAAAATTTTGCAACATTATTATTAGCACTCATTTACTTCCTTTCAGGAAACAATTAATATTTAAAATAACGAGTTATGCAACGTGTTTATTTAAAACACAGATTTCGAGAATGAAATGGTATACAACGCTTATCACCCATTGACCTAATTGCGTGGTATATAGATCGTAAAGTGACTCATAGAGACGATATAATTGCGTAAAACTCACCTGTCCGAGTAAGGCATCGAAGAGTGAACAAAACTTCCATTTCTAACACAATCAGCACAGTAGAAGTTCTTCTTTACCGTGTAACAGAGAACGCACTTCGTGTAGTGTCCATCACTTTCCGTGGAAGAGACGCGGAAATCCCGCGGGGCTTCGCTTTCTGTTAAATAGCTCATCGCCATGGTTTTTGCGAAACTTTTATTGAATTTTGCATCGCAATAGAACACAAAAACTTGTCATTGTCAGCTGGTGAAAGTTGTGACAGCTGACTTTGACAATTGACAGCTAGTTGACGTTTTTATTTTTTTTGTTTTAACTAATAAGATATAAGACATACAGCCGACGTTGTTTCAAATAATTTTTGACTTATTTGAAATTGTTATTTCTTATCGATTTAAAATTACTAAGACTCATTGTTAGAAATAAGCTCGAAATAATAACTATTACAAGTGCATTATTACTGGATTCGTTAGCTAAAAAATATTTTGGAGACAATTTGGATTTCCTTATTAATTGGTAAATGCTATACTATTTTCGAAATGATTTTTTTGTTCCACCAATGCTATTATGTAACTACAGATATGTTCAATTCAATTCAATTCTTTGGTTAATGGCTTTTAGTTGTGCCAATTAGACACATGTTATTTCGCAAATGTCACGTGAGAACAGATATGTTAAAAGCTATTGAATTTTGTTACCCAGAATGCTGACCACTTGATCGACGTTTCCTAACAATCAGTTAGCGGCTGAGTATGACAGGCGAGAGTATCTTTAGGCCGCTAAGAACCATTAACCAACCAATGAATTGAATTGAATTGAATTGAATCTTTGGGTCGACTAATTGGAAAATGGGTACAGATTTTAACGTCAAATAGTAAGAACGTAACATGCTTATATCAAAATTTATAAAATTTTGTTGCACTCTATGAGTTTTTTTATCAGACATCGCAACGTGAACGCGAGTAACGTGTTTATCAGCGTATATAAGAGCATGTATTTATGTGGGTTTATACCTTTGTGGCACTATTCAGACCATACTCGTGGGCCGCTTTTGATAAATGATACGTCGTTTGATTCGTCATGACGGATAATTCTAATAGAAAGCATGAATCCAAACGCCCAAAATCCGCCATTTTATTTGAAAAATAAATATGGCCGATTTTGGACTTCCAAAGTTAAAAAAAAAAAACAGTCGGGTTATTGATTTTTAAAATTAAGTTTTTATGTATTTTCTTATTCAAATGTCTGTTGATTTTTCTGTATCCCTTGACTTTTATATTTTAAACTAAAAATATAGACATCTAGAGCCAACTAAATAAAACAAAATGTAGGTTTGTGCTAAATCCATTTGTTATCACAAATACTTATATAATAATACAGTATAGTATAGTAAGATTGTAAATAATCCACATCTAGACACAGGAGTTTTCTTATTATCTTTTAATAAAAAAGAAAAAAAAATACAAGTTGTAATTTTAACAATGAAAAAAAAAAACACTAAATATATGAACCAGCGGTTTCAATTTCGTTTACGTATTAAGTGTAAATAGTTTAATGTAAAGTAAATACGTTCACGCTACGGTGACGGGTCAACGTGAATCAGCTGGATTGGATTACGTGAGCGGCTAACGAGCCGGCTCATTTCGATTTTTTATTTTCACGAAATCCAGCGGCCGGCACCGATGTATACGTGTAGGGTTTATCTTAGCCACAGGCTTAATTTTTGTAAAGAAAAAATAAATTTCATTTAAAATATAATATAAATAGCAATATATGATGTTTCAATAATGTATCTATGTTCGGTTTTTAATACTAACAACAGATTTTTGATATAATTTATATGGATTAAAAAGAGTCGAGATGGCTTAGAGGTTAGAACACGTCGATCTCAACCGATGATCGTAGGTTCAAACCCCGGCTAGCACCGCTGTGTTTTCAAGTGCTAAATTTGTGTTTAAATTTACCTCGAGCTGGGGGGTGAAGGAAAACATCGCTAGGAAACCTGCATGTGCCAGGAGAAATTCTGACACATGTATTTCCGCCAACCCGCAGTGGAGCAGCGTGGTGGATTAAACTCTAAACCTTCTCCTTAATAAGAGAGTAGGCCTTTGCCCAGCAATGTGATATTTACAGGCTCTTACTTTACTATATCGATATTATGTTAACATTTTATCACTAGTATGTTAAGTCACAGATAGTTTTAATACGGTCGGTAGTTGCTTTATTATAAAATATCTATACTAACATGTAAATCTGAATTTTCTTGATCGAATTATATTTGTATAATGAGTATTTCCATAGATTCTTCTAATTACTACGCATTGAAGTAATATATTGAATATAAGAATTAAAAAAAATCTCGGTACGAAAACTTTGAAAAAGTAGTGAAAAGAGCTCACGATATCGAAATGGCTGGATCAATTTTGGTAGAAGACCATCGCTAGAAAACCCTTTTTTTAAATGAAAAAAGTCGTATTTAGGAGCTAAGATGCCCCAGACAAACACACAGCGGTCAAACTTAAAACACTCCTCTTTTTGGGTCGGGGGTTTAAACTATTCTAAAGAGTTAGATTTCAAGTGACCTCTATCACTGCAAAGAGTTCGCAACGTCAGGATAATAAAAATTAATATAGGCGATTAACATCAGTTTTAAATAGTTTTGTTGTAATATATATATAAATGAATTTTAAAAACTAAACAGTTTTTTTTATTATTGTTACAAGAAAACTTGCGGACCGACAGAACCGCGGATAACCATTCCGAACCGGTGGCAATTTATAAAAGACTAATTTTAAATCGATGATTCAAAAGTGCTCTCAAAGCTTGTCTGAATATATTTTGAATTTGAATTTTATACAATGAAGGTTTAGTAAATAGTGTAAGAACCATAAGAATTTTCGCAGTTATAATACTCACTGCACTTTGTGCGAGAAATATACATTTTAAAAATTATTTACTCAAGTAAAATAAAGTAATTCCACGTGTATCGTAGTTAATTAAAACGGTTTCAGTATAAAATCTACGTGTAAAAGGCTCGGCCGCTCGTTACCCTGATTGCGGCGGATAATGGAATTAATAATTTTACACATCATGACCAAAAAATACATTAACGAATGCGGACTTGTAAATCTTGGGTTACTGCCTAAGCTTAGGTGATTATGGGAAGGGTTTTGTAGATTTACGATACTGTTTTGTTAATTAAAAGATTAAGTTGTTTTTAACCTCCGATCAAAAAGAGGTGTAAGTTTGACTGTGTTGTTCGTGTGTATCCGTGCATCTTTGTATCTGTGGCATCGTAGCTCCCTTGCGAAGTGACCGTTTGGTGCGATTTTTTTGTAGAAAAGCTTATGTAATCGGGATGGTATTTAGACGTTAGAAGGTTATCGGTTCTTTTATGCCTGTTGAAAGAATCTGAGCAATTTCTACTGGTCTGCTTGAATCGATATTAACTATAATGTGACTTCAATTACACTTAAGTAACATATGTTGTTACGTAATGGTAAACAGAACGGTGGACTTATCATGATACACAACTCCTCACCAAGTTACAGCGAAAGTACCGTGGAATGATCTCAATTAATAGATTTTCGTTTCTGTCCAATTTTCTTATTGGTTTCGAAACCAATACAAATGTCCGAAATTATCGCTCCAAAATAAAAATATAATCGTATTTGATGGCCTTCTAAGTAAGATTATAGTCTTTAATCTTTATTAAACGTCCATAATATCTTCATTTAAGGAGTACCGAAAAATTATTTACCCGCACGAAGTAGGGGTAGCTAGTGACAATAAACGTGAAATGAAGGAGAAAAATAGGAAATAGGCCAATAAATACGAGAACACCGTCGTCCGTTGATTGTAATTTTCTCTCCGCGAGGACGCTATAGAGGGAGGCAATTAAAGTCCTCGACTGGTGCAGCGAGTGCTTCGATTGGATTCTGAACTTTCTTATACGATTAGTTTTAGTGATTCAATCTTTTGCTAGCGGCAATACTATGAATATTTGAATTTATTTTGAACCAATTTAAATAGGTAATACTCGATTCAAATGGGTTTTTGTAAATTGCAATTGGCAATTAACAAATCCTATTTGAAACTACCGCCGCTACTGTTTGGTCAGCTGTTATTAAATATTTTGAACAATTTACTATGGTATATAATTTAGTGTACTTAGTTATCATTGACATTGGAAATATGGTGAAATACTTACTGTTCTAAGTAATAGTATAAATTTAGAAATAAAACGATAGTGCCGAATTTAAAAGAATATCACATAAAAACATTCTAATATATCTGTAAACACGATAAATCTCTGTAGCGCGAACGGTCGAAGACAACCGCCATTTTGTAAATCATTTTTATGTATAACACGCGCGACCGCGCTTTTGTAGCGTCGCTAATAAAATATTATATTTACGTTTATAGCTAACACTGTGTTTTAATATATTTTAAAGGTGGTATTTAATATCGGCTTAACATACAATAATCTTTATGTTTGGGCCATAAACTACATTTTGTTTTTATAATTATCACAGATAAAAAGGGGTTGTAACACAGATAATTATATTTTATGTTCTTTTTTAATATATATGACTAATAAATAATTGTTGCTACGTCATTAGAGTAAGACAAATAATATCAGGCGAACGATCAGAGCGGAGATCGGGGGAACAATTTGTAAGAGCGGCTCGACGGTGTCGTGATGATATAATCAAGACTTGACAGAACCTGAAATGATTGAAGTTGGTATAATAATTTAAATTGTAAGGCATATCTTAATTACATGCACCATAATTCTATTTATGTGCAAATATGGTTATATGTTTATGTATGGTTGTTTGTATGGCTAATGGTTATAATAAGTAATAATACAATAAAAATTATAACAAAGTAATTTCTATATTAATAATCACCTTATATAGACTTATGTATCTATTGTTTGATTATCTTCTACACTTTAAGCTAGTCCATCGACAGGACCCTCGATCGATGAAGGCCTCATAATTCCTGCTTGATTATAGACAAGTGTTTTATGACTTAGCCTTTCTTAACATTAGAAGGAAACCTAATATAGTTCTTCTGTAAATATTATATGTATGTTATTATCTATGTGAGTGTTAAAAATAAAACTGACAGTTGAATAAATCTAGAAGTTTATCTATTTACTCTTTATAACTATTTTAATAAATTACTTTTTTTTAAAACTCGTAGGGGCCCCACTATCCTAATGTATCCAAGGCCTCGAATAGGTTAAAGAAGGCCCTGCCCACCGATTATTACTCTAGTACAAATTGGACGCTGATAAGCAATACTGTGTCAAGCCACAGGAACTTCATTTTGAGAAAATGGCGTCAAAAGATGTCAACCTATTCTTAATCAATTTATTTTAATAAGTATTTGCCCATATTTTCTTTCCTTTTTTGATAAAAGTTATAATGTATTAAAACCAGGTTGATATATTTAATATATTATCTAAAATATATTATCTTTAATATAAAAAGTATTTTAAATATATGTATGAGATAATTGTATAAATTTCAAAATAAAGAACGACCTTGAAATTTGAAACAATTAATTAAGAAACTTTTTTCCTACTTATTTAGTTTATACATATAACTTTATTTTTTATTGAATAATGTTAAATAGGTGATGCAGTATCTAAATATATACATATCTCCGAATTTCACTTTTTGTGGGTTGACACATTATTGCTTATCAGCATCCAATTAGAACCCAAATGATTATTTTCTTTATCATCTCCAATATTTCCATTCTTAAGACGTTTAGACATTTAAACAAAGATCGTTAATTGCAGACAAATACAAACTGTTTAAGATTCATCAAACTTTAAACATTACCGCATCCAAGACAACCAGTCCAATAGTTTCTCAAGCACTTTTCTTATTTCCTATCAATAGGGTGCCGTTGTTATGATTCGCTGTCCATTACGATCCAGCAGGATCCTATTTCCTCACGACACAGGAGTTGCGCGTGTGTCACAAATTGCTTAGCAAGTTTACTCAATATTTAGCTATCAGAAATGAACTGAAATCCGAATACGTATTGAAATATTTCATATCTGATTGTTTGATTTGGATTTCGTGATGTTTGAATAACGTTTATTCCTCATGTCTGTAGAAATAGGCTTAGAAAAGTAGTGTAGACAAAGGTTTTCTTACGTGCTAAATAATTTAAATTATATTATATTTTAATTAGTGTTATTACAATAATAAAACAAAGTTATCTAAAAGAAAGGATAAAGGACTGACCAGCCCCTAATATCGGTTATTCGCTAATGGTGAGTCAAACATTTTTTTCACCTTCATATTTAGGGTACGTATGGGCAGAGTATGAGTAAGCATGTCATCTTGATTTCGGCGATTCTAGGTATCATTCATTAATGATTGTTAAGCAATGATATCTTCTCGAAATCTACTTTGGCTATGCTTAGGTTTAAAGATAATGTCTAATTAAAATCATGTATAAAACTGTGATGTAGCAGGACTTGAGCTGAAACTCATTTAAATTAATGTATAAAGTCAAATTTTTATGGTCCAATCACAACTTAACTTTTTAATACTCTGATGACAGAACGAAACGAGGAAGAAATAAAACGAGGACAGTTTTATGGAAATATGCATATTTCGGGCCGAAACGGGAATATTCCCAGGACGGTAATAATTCTAAAATTCAACTTTACAACCCCATGACAATTAACCCTGGTCGATTACTTACCAACGAGTCGTTTTGTAATTCAGTGGTGTGAAGAGATTACGTTTCAGTATCAATTTTATTTAGTTAACACGAGTGTATTCATTACAAAGTTTCATCAACTATTTAACTCTTCTAGGGTTGGGGTTAATTTTTTAAATATATTTTTTAAGTAATTAACAAAAGTTTATAAGTAGTTTTAGTAACTCATATATTCTCTTCAACTCATATATTTGCTTCTATATCAGATTAGGCTGTGTGTTATTTTCACCTTTGTTACATGCATGACGTGGGTAAAAAGTAAGAATATTTTTATTAACTATAGATTTAAATTAATTAACTTCAACAGTTCGTCAAATGACACATAGGCCTAAAGTAACTTTATCCTGTCATACTCAGCTGGTTGCTGGGCAACGTCGTCCGAAGTCCTTTTAAAATTTATTTTCTTATAATATCGCTATGGTTATAAAATATTATTGGTAAAAAAAACAATTGAAAAATACGATGTCTTGAATTAAATTTAGTAGGTAATTACACCACTGTAAAGTTTTTAAACGAAATAATTTAAAACGAAAACAAGATCAGAGGATACGACTTCGAGCGTTTCAGAACGAAATATTTAGCAATTCCGGTAACGTCCGTGGCTGTAACGACTTGAGAATTTCGCCTTCTTAAAAAGCCTTTAATCCGCACCTGGCGGCCGGGATTACGGAATTACTGCAGATCTACATTACAACCGCCGACCAATAACAATAGACTTTCTGTTAAATTTGAATTACAATTTTTTAGTATCGACTTCCGGTTCGGAAATTGAGGTTTTTAAAATGGAATTTTATTTTTTAGTCGGAAGATGGAATGTTTTGATTGTAAAAGATAAACAGTGGAAACTTTTTTGTTACGAAATTTGAATACAGATAAAACAGGATAACGTCGCACTTTAATTATAACGAATGCAACGAGTTTTCAATTATGCGACATTTATTACACTTTTTGGTTTGTGAAAAATGTAACAAAAATTTAAAATTAAACGCTATGTATTGTAAGATGTAATCAGTACATTTCGTTTGTTGATAACAAATTTATTTAATTAGCGCGCAAATATTCGTTATATTCGTGCTTTGTTAGCCACAAAGTTATACTTTCGTTAGTAATATAAGTAAGTTGTTCGTATGTCTTACTCATTTAACCGAAAAAATTCTAGATCATATGAAATATCTTTTGCTGTAAAGCGTCTAGCATAGCTTTCGAAAACGCTAAGTATGAAAGAGCCAACTAGACGCGAGATCGACTAAATTGTATGAAGCCTATTAACAATAAAATGTGTCCCTTCCCCATAAAGTTTTGACATCAAGATCTATGAAACGATCATTATAACGCGAGGATTAATCTTATAAGTTTAGTTATTAGACTTTTGTAAATATTTACATAAGTTGTTTCTCGTTATCTTACGCCTGAAATAATTTACCGTCAGTGCTATTATTTTTGATAGTCTCAGGTTTGCTAAGGTAACTGTTAGTATCTAGGTGACTGTTACCAGGTTATAAAGTTGGTTTATATCAGTCATGAGAGAAAAAATTACAAATGTAATTCTCGCCCAATATATAGTTACAACTGTACGATTAAAGCGCTCTTTTCAAAATTTCACTTTGACTATTTATTAATAAAATGTTAACGTACAAATCCTTTTGTCGCAAAATAACAATGCCGGGTGTTAAATCAAATAAATAATACGCTGTCAACGGAATATATTATAGTTTGTAGTCGGTGCATTAATATTGTTTATTACATTACCTGACGCAATACAAATGATGTTTGCGGGGAAATAATTTGTTACGATGACGTGTATTTACGCTTTAAAACTGCAATTCTAACACTTGCATTTGTTCAGTTCCTTTTATAATAACGTTCTGACATTTTCTGAAGTTTTCGTTTCCTTAACGATGACGTTGACTTATTAACGGTGAATCTTTGAGAATTGTTCTTAGTAGTTCTGAAGCATGGACTCGTCTCGTAAATCTTTTTGAGATATACGAGTGGAAATATTTTAAATATACTTTATTAAACAAATATCTACTGTAATTGACATTTGAATTAAAGGAAAGTAAATAAGATTGATTTAAAGTCGCTTTTGTAGTGCGAGCCGAGATGGCCTAGTGGTTAGAACGCGTCGATCTCAACCGATGATCGCGTGTTCAAACCCCGGCTAGCACCGCTGATTTTTCAAGTGCTAAATTAGCGTTTAAATTCATCTCGAGCTCGGCGGTGAAGGAAAACATCGTAAGAAAACATGTATAATGCATGTGCCAGAAGAAATTCTGACACATGTATATCCAACCCAGAGTGGAGCAGCGTGGTGGATTAAGCACTTAACCTTCTCCTTAATAGAAGAGGAGGCCTTTGTCCAGCAGTGGGATATTAACAGGTTGTTACTTTACTTTCAGTACGTTACTCGTCCTGTAAGTTTTTAATTTGGCGCCCAATGTGGGACGTGAGTATAATTACCGCGTCTTGAATTCTACAAGCTGAGTTACTCTCTACAAGGAAACACCCTTACAAAGCAACAATTGCTTGTACAATATATTAGTGAAATGTATTGTAGTTAGTACAATGTATCTGAAAAGTGTACCAAGTTAAAAGTTAGTGCTCGTTTATCTATATTTGACTTATAGTAAGTTATGTATTGTTTTAACAGTGTTACATTTTAAATGAAAATGCCTGAGAACGATGCAAGAATTTTATATAGCTATATTATTTTAATAATAAACGCTTATATTGCTACTATAATATGCCGCAATTCCATTATAAATAATACTTTATCATGCAGCATGAGCGCCTAAAAGAGTCGAGATGGCCTAGCGGTTAGAACACGTCGATCTTTAGCGATGACCGCGGGTTCAAATCCCGGCTAGCAACGTTGATTTTTCTAGTCCTAAATTTGTGTCAGTGGAGCAGCGTGGTGGATTAAGCTCTAAATCTTCTATTGAGAAGAGGCTTCTCATATTGTTGAGAGGAGGCCTTAGCCCAGCAGTGAGATATATACACGCTGTTACTTTACTGTTTACTTTTATGAGCGTCTACCCTGGCAGGGAGAAGCTCTCAGGGTGGACGCTCATGCTGCATATGAAATTTCGTACACTTATACTTTATATAAAAGGCAGTGTTAGTACTAATATTATTTTTAATTATGCATAAAAATACATTACAATAAAGTATCATTACACACACTACAATGCATTTGACATACACACGCATAAAACACGTTAAAATCTGTGATCAAATTAAGAATAGATGATAGATTAATATAATGTTCAAAGTTATAATTTTAATTAATTATGATCACATTTCGACCATTGGGTGACCACTAGTAATAATATATAAAACTATGTACATACACATTCAACACAAGGAAGCAGCCGAATATTGTTTCGTGGACTAGTGCAAAGTAGTTTTGAGATTATTTATTTTGACAGTTTATCATTTTTTGTACATTAGCTGGCAGAATGTAGAATATTATGATAGCGATGGTGTTTGACAACTACTCAGCTTTATCAATAAAGCTTCCTTCCTTTTTTTACAAAATATTTTATTATATCAGTTGTGACAGATACAGAAATGGTTATATTATGTACAACTTTATCATACGAATTTTTTTGTATAGTGACTACTTACAAGTTTAATTATGACTCAATAAGAACTTAACAATTTTAATTTTATTTGACAGACACGTTGGCGCAGTGGTCACTGCAACTGACTCAAGCGCTAACGGTCGCGGGTTCGATTCCCGCTGACGGCAAACGTCTGTATTGGCCATATGGATGTTTGTCGTGGTCTAGGTGTTTGTGTTAGTTTGTGAGTGTTTTCGGACTCCCGCACAAGGTCACGCGATCTTAATGGGGGCCGTTGAGTGTGATGCGTTTATTTATTATTATTTATTTAATTTTATACGTAAAGCAGCCTCTAAATGTCTCACTGCTGGGCAAAGGCCTCCTCTCCCATTAAGGAGAAGGTTTACAGGATAATCTACCACGCCGTTTCACTGTGAATTGGGGAATATACATGTTTCATATTTTTTCGGCAAATGCAGGTTGTCTCAGGATGTTTTGCTTCAAAACATGAGCTCGAGATGTATTTAATCACAATTTTAGCATTTGAAAACTCAGCGGTGCTATCCGTGGTTCTAACCCGCGGTTATCGGTTGTGATCAACGTGATCTAAACCACTAGGTCATCTCGACTCATTTTCAATTTCATTATGTAAAAAAATGTTATTAAACACACATCAAAGAGACTATAAATTTCGTTTAAAAAGTCTGCGAAACCTATACATTGATCGGGTTCACTTAAAGCCTATCTCGTTTAAAAAATAATCAAGTTACTCTCCACCGAGCACTCGTGTTCACGGCCTAAAGCGATTATCCTGGAAAATTGTTTTGTTATTTTATTTAAATAAACGGTATTAGGATGACACCGCGTTCGAAACTGGTTGGCTTATTGAGTGTCACGTTTTGTATGGAGCGACGTTATCGTTAATGTATATTTTATTATCGCCCATTATAATATTGTCAATGATATTTCATAGCTGGATGCTGATATGGAATAACGTGTCAACCCACGGAAAGTCAAATTCGGAGATATTTGCGTATTCTGATAATGCGTTACGTTTTTAACATTATTCAAATACAGAAAAATCTTTCTTAATTTAATGTTTCGAATATTGAAGTGTTCTCCACATTTTGTAATATATAATAATTTGGTATATTTGAAAAACTTATTAGAAAATAAAAAAGTAATATACCAATTAGCTTTTAATTCATTATACCTTTTATCAAAATATAAAAGAAAAGCTAGATACATACTTCTTCAAACAAATTGATTTAGAACAGGTTTTACATCTTTAGACGCCATTTTCTCAATAAAGACAGTGTGGTTTGACATAATATTGCTTTTCAACTATAAAGACGTTACGTTCATGCTATTTGATTAAAAAACTACCCATTTCAAAGTTTGATATTATTATTGTTTGTTGGTTCAAGATACTCTCGCCTGTCAAAATCAGTAGCTATGCAACGTCGTCCAAAATCGAAATCAAAATTCTTTATTCAAGTAAGCTTTTAAAACAACTTTTTAATTGTTAAAATAGAACCACAAAATATCTATCTGATTGAAGCTATCACCGGTTCGTAATGTAGATTTCTACCAAGAAGAACCGGTAACAAACTCGATAGTTAACCTTTTAAAATTTTGTGAAAACATATACTTAGGAGTTACAAATATATTATATACATACTCTGAGTGAATCCAGCGTACTAAATCCAAACACCTTTATCATCTATATACTTTATTTTGTACAAAACATACTTTTGCTAGTAAATCCTTACTAGCAAAAGTATATTATTGCTGTGAATAAAAGTTTGTTGTGAAGAATGTTGTTGTCGCTATATGGACGCTGATAAGCAATACTGTGTCCAGCCACACGGACTTCGATTTGAGAAAATGGCGTCTAAAGATGTCAAACCTATTCTTAATAAATATGTTTGAAGAAGTATATATATATATATATATATATATATATATATATATATATATATATATATATATATATATATATCCACCTTTTCTTTTATTTTTTGATAAAAGGTATAATAAGGTATAAAAGTCCTTTGTTTGCGCAGGCCATTAGCATATCGTCCATGACCGAAAATAGTATTTATATAAATCCCAGATCTAAAATTAAATTTGAAGTTAATATAAATAGTGTAGTCCTTACCCACATATCTGAGATTATATCATGACCGAGATGTATTTATATGAAACATGCGGTCCCCAGCGGTTTGAACACACGACTTCATACAAATTTCCAACCCCCGTTTTATATCCTTAAGGGTCGAATTTTGCAAAATCCTGTCTTAGTGAGCACCTACGTCCTAAAAAGAACCCCCATGCAAAGTTTTAAATTCCTAGCACTTGTAGGTTCTGAGATTTCGTGGTGAGTGAGTAACCTGTCGCTTTTATATATATAGATTTTGTGCAAGAAATGTGACATCACATATTGTGGGCATATAGGACACATACCCACGATATGTGATAATAGAACAGAATAGAATAGGTAATGTTAGTCTCTTATCCCTAATTTTACAAGCAGTGGTGGACAAACGAATTCTGTAATAACTTAATAAGTTTAGCGAGCAGGGTTCGTTAAATCCGAATCGAAATTCAATGCATTCGACAACGAAATCTAATATTCTGTTAACGTTTTCATGTTTCGTTAATTTGATGAAAACTAGATCTGTTGTAGTTTTATTACTGTGGATGGTTTATGAATAGAAAACTAACCTAATTTATTTTAAATTTATTTCACGCGCTAAATGGGATATTCTATCGACAAATAAGAAATCTTAATTTCAATTTTTACATTTTTATCTATAAATTAATATATATTATGTTCGGAATCAGAAGATTAAACATTAAAATACATATTTTAACCTTCAAAATTATCTAACTTTCATACAAACTTCCTATTTGACTTCAAAGGGTTATAAGATTTTTTTTTTTTAATATAACGCATCACACTCAACGGCCCCCATTAAGATCGCGTGACCTTGTGTCGGGGGTCCGGAAACACTTACAACACTAACACAAACACCCAGACCACGACAAACATTCGTATGGCCAATACACACGTTCGCCGTAAGCGGGGATCGAACCCGCGACCGTTAGTGCTTTAGTCAGTTGCAGTGACCATTGCGCCAACGCGTCTGTCATTGAAAAAATTCGATTCAAGATATTTCCAATTGCGTGTTGTGCAAAAATCGAATCGCAATTAAATTGTATAAAACGTTCTTATAAAAAAATATGAATACACAAAAAAATCAGTAAATAAAACCACAACCTTTTTTGCAACACAATTGCATCACAAAGTTCCCTGCAAGGTACCATACCTCGTATCTTTGACTTTTAACTAAATCGTTTTGTTTTATCTGTATCCTTTGGTATAAATCCCGCGCCAACTGAACGCCTGGCGATTTATTACGCTCTTAGAACGACTAGTTAGTCTTTTATTTATCCCGCTTTGCTTTTAGAGGACATGTTTTCTAACCTAGTTCTAACTAAAAGCATTTTAAATGAATTCAATGAGGAAGTTTGCAATTTAAAGGTGAGTTCGAGTTTTCTTAGGGAAATAAAGTTTGTTTCTTAGGAAAAGAATATTTTCAACTATACTAATAGGAAAAGAACGTTTTTAACAATAGATCTAAAATATATAGCTAAGAATTATCCCGAATAAGTAATTTAAAGTTTTATACACACTTTATGGTATGTTCATGTCCAAGTCGCGGTAGCATGCGTAAGCGATGCCGTGGCGTCCTACCAGGACGTTGAGGGCACCGCTGGGTTTTAGTGGGTAGACTGGGACACTCGTCACCAGGAGTCCCATATACCCGCCTGTATTATTAGGCGGGATGCAAAAATGCATTCTCCAGCGAGAAAATAAATGGTATGTTCATGTCCATGGACCGGACTCAGCGCACTGTAGCAATGATAATTAAACCATATATCAGATTCTTAGCTTTGTTTGATAATAAAATCTGTACATCTACTTACATATATGAGACTCCACAATTAGTCGTATAAATTATAATGGATTTACCATACGATACAGATTGTTTCCTGTTTTTCATTTTTTTTTTTAATTCGTTAAAAACACGGATAAAGCGACATTTTCTAAAAATGAAATCTAGCTAGATCGATTTATCACTCCCGAAACTCCCTGCATACTAAATTTCATGAAAATCGTTGGAATCGTTTTCGAGATTCAGATTATATGTACATACAGCTATTCTTATATTATAAAATTTAGCTTTATAATATTAGTATGTACATATATTTTAAGTTTGTTCGTTTGTTTGAAAGCGCTAATCTCAGGAAGTACTGGCTGGAATTGAGAAATTATTTTTGTGTTAGATTGTTTATTTATTGAGGAAGGCTATTATATAGTCTATTATATCTATTATAGTATGTTAAATCACGTTACGACTTATAGGAGCAAAGCAGTAACATTAAACGCGAGTGAATCCGCACAGGACAGCTAGTATACAATACATATATACAAGACTTGCTCGTTTAAAAGGTATTAAATTGACAAAACACTTTAGATTTAGTCTTCATTGCATCTTTACAAGCCAAAGATTATTACAGCAAGTACAAGACAGTGCATAATTGAATGAGTTGCATCGGTTAACGTCCATGTATATCGGCGTGCTTGCGGCCGGGACGCCGGGACTCCGGGACGCCGGGACGCGCCGGACGGTGCCCGGGGAAATCAGCCGCACACTATAATAATAATTATGTTATGTGCATTAGTTTTAGTTAAGTTTAGTTTAGTCTGCACTCGCTATTTAGTTCAAAGGTTTGCTATTTAGTTACACTTGCATATTGAACTTTATTTAAAACTAGTTTTTGTAACGGAATTTCGGTTGCGTTTATAAAGATTTTGTTTTTAAATATACGCTTATATACATAAAATATATCCTTATGTATTATTAAGTGGTACAATAATTTTTAAAAGAAGTTTATTGTATTTGTTTTTATTATATTAAGTAGAAAAATTAAAATATTGACTATTTTATTTCTTAGTTTAAAAGGTTAATATTAAATAATATGGTATAGATGTCGGTGATTTTAATTTGAAGTTATATGTATGTTTTATATTTATTGCACATTGAATGCTATCTCAGGTCTAAGTGTGTAGAACTGATGCTATAAAAACATGCTAAATTCTGACAATTTGTTACAGACTTTTGTACTCAAACGTCATCTTTAACTTCAATTCAAAGTAAGTCATGCAAAGAGTAAACAATTCTATGTTAGAGTAGGTGGAGTTTTCATAGATAAAAACTTATATGGCGATTGCGCTTAGCTTCGACAACAATAATAAATGTTTACGGATTATGTCAAGTTAAATATATGCTCGAGCAAGTTTAAACTTAGTAGATTTGCAAAACTATAAGATTAATACATAAAAGTGAATTCAATTACAATTGTCAATTTTGTCGGTTTTTTTGACGTTCCTGCGTGCTGTTTTTGTCCGCTAATTAAAAGAATAGCTGCCAATACACGTTAACGCACTCCATTTAGTCTTGTTCTTGACCATGGACGCTACACCATCTAGAGGCATATTTTACACAATTTGTTCACTGTTTTTTTTTATTGATCTCTGACAAAAAATCAGTATCGTTTTCAGAGGCGTAACTATCTGAGGTCCGTGGCAAATTCCTTGGATGGGGCCTCCCAGTGAAAATCGTCACGTTATAACTTAATTTTAATGAACCTCTTAAGAAGTAACCCAAAACTATTACAATATTGTGTGTATTTTAGTCAAATAATTGATAAATGTTTTATTTTCAAAATCTTTATACGTATACAAGGTTTATACATATTTATAATGAAATATAATTATTTAATTTAATTTAATAACTTTGTATTTAATTAATTTAAATTTAATTTAATATTGATTGAATTTAAATTTGAGTTTGATTTGATTTTGATTTAATTTTAATTTTATTTAACTTGTATATTTATCCTGAATTAATTAAATAATTTAAACAAGTTTTAAATTTGCTCTGTAACTGTAACTATTATTACTTATAAAATAAATATACATACTCAATGAATGCTATGTACACTTGTAATTGACGTACATATCAGACTTTAATATAACTTCTAAATTTTAATATAAATGTTTGTAATATGTATGTTGTAAGTGTGCTTAAATAAATAAATAAAAAAATATAATAAAAACAATTTACATTTATTAACATGATTTTTATAAATAAAATCATTTGATGTCGGGGCCCTCTCGTATCAGGGGCCCGTGGCTTTTTGCCACTGTTGTCACCCTTAGTTACGCCCCTGATCGTTTCGGTTAATGAAAACATCTACATGACTTTAGTGAACCGACATGTGTGAGACCAACAACGATAAATCGTTATCGTATCGGCCAGTGTGAACATATTTTATAACATTGTCTTAAATCCACAGCCATTTTCAAACATAAATACAAAGTAACTAAAATTGAAAAGTGTTGAAAATACGATCAATTATAGCTCAAGAGGCGCAATCTTCATCTAATTGGCGAAGCTTTGTTAGGAGCGAGCGAATTGGTGGAAGCCGCAGTTTCCGTCACCGACAGTCCGCCTGCGAGGCTGCCTGCCTCGCCTCGTGAAATATCGGAATAATGGCATTTCGTGAAACAAATATTCTGGTAATAAATGGCAGCTCCATCTTTTGAAAAGTTTGACTGGCGTTGAGGGAATATAATTTTTCGTTTGTGTTATTAATTGGTTTAGGTTTTCGTGGAAAAAGTTTACTGATTTAATTTTTATAGTATGATTTTGTATATTTAGACATTCTTTGATGATAAATAACTTTAAATAGGTTTAGTATTTACGACGAAATGTTGTTATATTTATAATAAATAGCGCTTTATAATACTATAAATAAGTTATGATAATTCGATTAACTGAAGTTAGCAGGTACAAGAAATTTCTAGAAAATTCTTAGAATATCCGAATAATAAATAACAAGCGAAATAAGCAAAACAACCTTTAATCTATATTTTATATGTTTTAAACTTAAAAGTGTTTATTCTGACTTATTCATAGACACCATCAATGATTTATGAAGAATGTAACATTTCGTACAAGACCACATCACGACATCAAAGGCCCATGTCATGGTCCAAAATAAATAGTTTTTCTCGTATCGGGAAAACTACGAGCCGCTGTATATATAAGTATCATTCAATAGGAGTGTTTCGTAAATTATCAAGATCGTTAAGAAAACAGGATTTTCCGTTGATGAAAGAAGCGAGTTTACTTAGCAGATCGCTGGGAGCGATCCGGCCCGAGGGAAATCAGGGGCACACACGTAATTACGCCTGGAAAGATGACAGTTTCCCGCTCTTTCGTCCGTTTCTTAAGCCGAAGATACATTGCGAAATTAGTGCTATCAAAATTAATTCATGTATACATATATACATATTATTACATGAAGCAAAAACTGCCGAATGTGGACCAATTTTAACACTATCAGTAAATAACTCGTAAACAATTTTACTTGGCACCGACTTCAAAATCTTATAGAAAATATTTTTTTTCTCTTTAGTTTACTTGTAGCCATTATATTAGTTTTCGGTCCATTGATATTAAAAAAAGAATTAAATTTCTCAGTCACGACACTAATTTCTTAATGTAAAAGCGGCTTTATATCCGATTCTTAATTTTATATTAAATGTAACTTCATATTTCAAGCAATTATAGCGCTCGATATAATGTGTATAAGGATCATTATGGCATAATGATGTTGGTCGTAGGCTATTTGATTTTAAATTTCTTTTCTTTTTACATTTATTTTTAATATCATACAAATTGAATGTTTGATAGTATTTAGAGAAATCTTTCCTTGTTTTTATAGGTATATTTGATTGGTCTATCATTAAAGTTTTCGTTATCTATAAAATTTATGTTATGAAATTTTAATAATTTGTTTGAATAAATGTTTAACTTTTCGTTTTATTATTGTATAATAAGGTTTAATTTATTTTTTTAGACAATTTGAAAGCTTATAATAACGTATTTGGTATTCTTATTATGTTAATTGGCGTATCTATTTTACTAATTTTTCGTATAATAAAATAATTAATGTTTGTAAATTGGATATCTAGTAATTGAAATAAAATCTTTTACAAGGTTTAATTGGATGTTAATACGCATTAATGTGGACGCACAAAAAGTCAAATTCGGATATTTGGATGTACCTATTCTAATAATGCGTTACGAAAAACAAGTTCTATAATATAACATTTCGAATATTGAAGGGTGATCCATATTTTGTAAAATAAAATAATCTCATGTATTAGAAAAACTTATTATTAGATAAAACGTTTCATTATATCGATCTGCTTTTAATTCATTACGATTTTTATCAAAATAGATATAAAAAGATGGATATATACCACTTCAAACTAATTTCCAAGAATTAGTTTGACATCTTTAGACGCCATTTTCTCAAAATGAAGTCCATGTGGCTTGACACAGTATTCTCTATTTCCCAATTAAGAGATTAAGTTATAACATAAACTAAAGACTCGAAGAGATTTGTATTATAGTCGTTAAACATGAAAACAATCTAAATAAAATATTAGTTGGAACAGTGTGAAGTCATTTCCGGCACTACTACAAAATGGAATAAATACTGCACGGAGCCATAAATCTCAACAAAGTTCCACCATCTTGAAAACTAAATCACTTATGTCCCGCTTCCGGCACGGCAGCGCTGTCACGTGAAAGATTTTAAAAATGGAAGCTTAAGCCGTTAGGTTTAATAAAATATTTTTGGTTGCGGACTCTTGGTCACAACAGATTGTCACACCATTGGGACAATTATATTGTCTTCATTTTAACTAACGTGTTATATAACTAAAGTTATATAAATATAACGCGTCCACTTCGTTAAACATTATTTAATAACATTGTAACATAAAGAATGTACATTTTTAATCGATTTCAAAGAAACTTTTGTATTTAATTCGCATGTATGTGTCTAAACATCTAAGTTTGTACGGCCGTGATTATCACAAAAACTACTCATCTAATTTACATGGGATGTCGTTATTTAAATGCATATTTCTAAGGTGATAAAAATTAACATATAACACCTTAACCTTACTTTACTCACACATAATATACATATATGTTAAATATCGTTGTTCTAGCACCAGAGAAGCCGCAAAAGCTTTGCAAACTGAAAAGAAACAGCGGAAGTCTTCTAAGGCTATTCACGCGAGGACAGTCGCTTAAGCCACGTCTCATAATTGGACGCTGATAAGCAATACTGTGTCAAGCCACACGAACTTCATTTTGAGAAAATGGCGACTAAAGATGTCAAACCTATTCTTAATGAATTTGTTTGAATAAGTATTTATGCATATTTTCTTTTCTGATAAAATGTATAAAGTTTTAAAAGCAGGTTGATATATTGCATATATTACGTAATAAAAAGTTTTTTTTAAATATATGAGATTATTGTATAAATTAAAAAATATGGAATGACCTTGAAATTCGAAACAATCAATTAAGAATCTTTTTTCCGTACTCATTTATATGACTTTATTTTTTTATTGAATAATGTTAAATAGGTGATGCAGTATCAAAATACATCAATATCTCCGAATTTGACTTTTTGTGGGTTGACACATTATTGCATATCAGCATCCAATTGTTAGTTGACAATTCCCAAAATCAATCATTTCTTTACGGTCACGTGACTCCCCATTCACAATAAAAATCCGTTAAAACCAAACAGTACACACGACTGTCGCGTCCAGAATGGCGTCATTTACAGCCATAAACACAACACAAGTTAATATCTAAACATGCGGCTTTGAACTAAACTTTACCAGCCTAATGACTTTAGTTTTGTAGAATCAACACGTTTGTTGGTCTGTGTGTTTGTGTATTGCTCTGAAACAACGCAGCTGTTATTGTACACCTGTAGTACAAACAACGGATCCGGTGTTCGTGTTTGATTAAATGTAGGATAGCTTTTTCAGGTGTATTTTATTTTTAGATTTCATAAAATGAGTTTGTGAATTCTAATGAACCTATTTAGATATTTAACTTATTTTAGGATTCCGTTCTCGAAATAGGTCAAAGTAATATGGTTCTACTATTAAGACTCCGTCTGTCCGTCCATCTGTCAGTGGGCTGTATCTCATGATAGAGAGTTAATATTTACAAAGACACTAAGGCTTTTAGAATATGCATTTTTTTAATAAACTTTTAAAAGATCAGTGTTATATTTTGTACGATGCCCTTGAGTTTAAATTGCACTTGACTGTAATTTGAAATGAATTGGTTTAAGTTAAGGTCCCATGTAAATAAATGAAATATACTCAGGCGCGGCCACAGACTGAAATCTGGGGGGGGGTCACTATTAATATATATAATGTTAGTCTGTCTCGGGACAAGGGATTCAAAACATTGTTTCTATTATGTATTTATTTATTATAGCTTTCACATACAGAACACAAGAGTTGTTTCTATTTATGTCCTTCATAGCTTTTGAAACTATCAACGATGTCCTCCAAAACCGCGCCTGAATATACTTTCTTAAGGATAATTAAGGGATGAAGAATACGCTCCTGTAACCGGAGCCGGATTTACATAAATTGCCGCTCTCTCTACATCCGGAGCATAATTTATAACTTAATACAATATATCAGTTGTACTTGAAATTGTTTTTTTTATATAAATTCTAAAAGTCTGATTTTTTATGAGCCATTTGATTTATTAGATGTTTACAAGATTTGATCTTAATTTTTTTCCACATTGAAAAAACTTGCCCCTAGTGTCCTAGTGTGTAGTGTAGTAAATCCAGCACAGATCGTAGCGTAAGTATGCTACTGACAGAATAATTTCATTTTAAGCCAGTTATTTTTCCATAAAAAATAATTATTGTAAATTAAAAAAAATGTTAACTACAACAGTTATTATTGAAAAAATTTATATTGTTGAAAAAATATTTTCAATTAATTCCTATTCCAGTTTTATTCCTCTTTGGCAATTTGCCATTTTGGTAATTCGTTTGTGGCTTCTCTGATGGTGCAAGTATCCACGGGTGGCGGCGATCACTTAATCGGGATCCCGCTTGCTTGTTTGTCTGCTATTGTTAAGAAAAGAATACAGAGGTATCGATGTATCAAAAATTCATACTACTGTAATAAAGATACATTGAATTTTGTACGTGCGAAGTAAATCTCTGTCCTCTCTCCTCCTCCACCTTATGAGCCAGCGACGAGTACGGACGTCTGCTTGTTTCTTGTTAAAATTGTGTTTCAATATGGACGCTGTAAAGCAATAATGTGTCAAGCCACACCGACTTCATTTTGAGAAAATGGCGTCTTAAGATGTCAAAATTATTTTTAACAAAATTGTTTAAAGACGTTCGTATTCATTATACATTTTATCCAAATATAAAAGAAAATTTCTATTTGGATAAAATGTATAATGAATGAAAACACGATTGGTATAATGAATAGTTTTATCAAATAATAAGTTTTTCCAATACATGAGATTATTTTATATTGCAAAATATGACTCACACTTCAATATTCGAAACATTTAATTAAAGAACTTTTTTCTTATTTATTTACTTCAGATGTTTTAAAAACGTTTTGATTAATCTTCAAGATGCACTATCAGAAAACATCAATGTCTCCGAATTCGACTTTTTGTGGGTTGACACATTATTGGTTATCAGCATCCATATAATGTCGTGAGTGCGAAGGGAGTGGGAAGATAACATTATGTTTAGGTGTACATGATCGATTACTGCATCCTATGTTAAAAATAAACGACATTTTTTAACTCGCCATCTTGCAACGAAAATGACGTTGAAACTTCGTTAAAGATTTTAATCAATACAAAGTTGCAAGGGACGCGGAAGAAAACCGAAACCGCAGAACCTATTTTAAAAATTATGGTACCATTTGAAAGGCACACTATTCTATATGATCTGGGCTTATATTTTATGTGCATATGCGTATTATTTTAAAATAAAAAATACATAAACGCGATCGAAGCCGCGAGCAAGAGCTAGTAAGGGGTATTTTTTTATGAATATGTTGTTATCGGTTAAAACAAACGCATCGGTGCGTGTTTAAACGCAATACGAAGGCAAATGTATTGGGAGATAGCGGGAATGGCTCGCGGGCGGGTTTAGGCTGCTTTCTGACAGAGCGTTTTTAACTAAAGTAACTTTTTTCACAATAATATTGATTGTTTTGATAAAAACAGTGACAGGCATTGTATTAGCATGAGAAGAAAGGATAAACTTATTAAGCTGAATTTTCGACAACTCAAAGTCAATGTTACCTTCTAAGGGCAATGTATTCGTTTTTATAATAAAAATCCCGCAGAAAGTGTTACAGTTTATAAATAATAAATTTAAAGTATATATTAAAAATTGCTTAATAGCGAAAGCTTATAATTATGTACAAGATTGTTGTATAGTAAAAGTTAATAGCGAAAGCATATCATTCTGTACAAGATTGTTAAATACTCTATATTTAATATATTTGTAACTCTTAAATGTATGTATTTTAAAGCATTTTAAACGAGTAACTATCGAATTTCTTGCTGGTTCTTCTCGATTGAATCTATAGATAATAATTCTGTCAATTTTTAAACGCGTCATGTGTTCTCGCCCGCACAGAGCCAGTCAAGTTATCGCAGGTGAAGTACGAAGGCTGTTTTATTATATCTGTTATTGAGATAACGACGCGGGTTATTGTGCTATCAGCACACCGATACCCCCACAAATCCCAGCTGTATCAGTGATACCTCGCGGGTATGTGCGATATTGCTAAGACATATACGATACTAATATTATAAAGAGGTATTATTTGTTTGTAAGTTTGTATGTAGGGGTAATTCCGGAAATTACTGGTTTGATTCGAAAAATTGTTTTTGCGTTTGATTGTCTGTTTATTGTGGGAGGTATGGGCTTGTTGATTATTAATTTCCCTAGCTTTTCCGAGGTTCTTGATTTATAATAATACACTTGTTGCTGTTTCTGATGTAATAATTTATTTAAAAATAGTGCCGGTATATATACAAAAAAGTGAATTATCGTTAACCAATAGGAATATGTACATTTTACAAAATTACAATTTACAAAAATGATTCTCCAATAGTAGGATCTACATTATAACCAATCGAATTACATTATACATTGAATTACACATTAACCAATTATAAGACCTACATTAAATATAAAAATGTTTTCAAAAATTACTAACTAATGCAAACATCGGCTTTTCTACCAATCACATGAATTGTACAAATATATACATATAGAATAACATGTGAGAGCGGGGCAGCGGCGGCGCGACATATACGCTTGCCTGTTCTCGACGTATAAATATGAACGGCAAGATTTGTTTCGCGTTAGTACGAGCGCGCCTTCGGCTCACGGCAGTCGTATGCATGTAATACGCTAATGAATGAATGCCTCTTACTTAATAGGTAGACGTAGACCCTACAGGCTATATTATATCACGTCACGATTTATAGGATAGTAGTAACCATAAACGCGAGTGAAACCGCGAGTGGCATCTAGTATTCGATACTGTTAAGAGATCATTATCTATGTATTTATGGAATATCTTGTTTTGATATCGTTTTGATGTATAATTTGTAGGTTTGAATCTTCAAAAAGGAGAAGGTACTCAATTCTCATTCTTAGATTTTTTTATTGTCTGTTACCTCAAAACTTCTTTATATTTCTTAATTTTTATTCGAAAGGGTAAACTTTCAGATTAGTTCCATAGAAGTTTTATCAAAATCGATTCAACAACTGGAATAAGTGATATCATTCAAATATATGAAATTTTATATTTTGCTTTTGAAGTCCGTTGCTTTTTTGTTTTATTTAAAAAAATTCGTAAGTATTTTTCATCCATTCTAATATTTTAGATGCGAATTGATGTAGGTTGGACATTGAAGAAGAACCTACTTTTTGGCGCGAAAATAAAACAAAAACAGGGTAACAGTAATTGGGGATGAAGATGCGGCGTCCATCCACGTGATTCATAATGTGAAATGTCTAATTGTTTTTTTTAATAAGTAAAGTAAAGTAACAGCCTGGAAATGTCCCACTGCTGGGCAAAGGCCTCTTATCCTATTAAGGAGAAGTTTTAGAGCTTAATCCACCACGCTGCTTAACGCTGGTTGGCGAATATAAATGTGTCAGAATTTCTACCGGCACATGTAAGTTTCCTCACGATGTTTTCCTGCACAGCTCGAGATGAATTTAAATCCAAATTTAGCTTAAAAACCGTGAACCCCCGATCTTCGGTTGAGATCGACGTGTTCTAACGACTAGGCCATTTCGGCACTTTGGTTTTTTTTAAATAAATGAAGTTAAATATAAGCTTGTAAGAACCATATTTATTAAAACAATATCAACACATATGTACATAAATTAAAAAATAAAGGCAGACTTTACTCATAAAATTGAGGCATACGCATTCTATCAGGAAGGAGTTTTTAAGCAACAAAAACATTTACAATGTTTTATACATTGTATACAAAAGCAAAAAATCATATTTGTATTAAAAGATGTCGAAAAATTCCATTTTAATATAGTACTTTGGCTCTTTGATGCCTCGAGCGATCCATTTTATTCTTTGCTAAAATCATCACTTTATTTAAGAAAAAAATTGACGATAACTGAAAAACAGATTGTTGTTTCAATCGTTATCGTCAATATTTTTCTCACTTTTTCGTCACTTAAGTAGTATACAAAATTAAAAATCCTCCCTAATAACAATATTTCCCACTTTAAAATCTATCAAATTGTTTAAATTACAATAAGTTGTAATGAGTCGCCAGTTTTGACAGTTTACGTCCGCCATGTTAATTTGTTGCTGACGTCACATGGCCAAGACACTCTAGGGAAGAATACGAATCTTACGATACATTACATTTCAAAATCAGTCAAGCTTTTTAGGCTACAGAAGGTCATATTTAAATTTGATATACATAGATACCATCTACCTACAAACATCCGCGCGAAAAACATTACCCCTCTCGGTCAGTCGAGTAACAGTATACTCCACAGATAATATAAAATTGAAGATTAAAAATATACCAAACAATCTATCCACTGGATCATTTCAGCGAGCCGATACTTCTACTGTTAGTTGGTGAGGAGTTGTGTCTCCTGCTGAATGCAGATGATGCCGGTTACACAACTAGGTATTTTAGTATTATGAAAAGATTACAATATAGTAAATTTCAATTCGATCAGACCAGTACAATTTGCTCAATATTTTCAACAACTTCAAAAATTATAGCGTACCATCGGCTTTCAAACAAAAACAACCGCGTCGAAATCAGTTCCATTTGTTACGACGCCACAGGTAGGCACATTTACGTGTACGTCAAACGTATAACAATCTTTTTTGGTCGATGGTTAAAAGAGGATTCAAATAAATGAGTCTACGCGTCAGTAATATCGGCTGTTCATATTCGGTTATTCCTAACCGTTTCGCGGCGAAAGAAAAGGAAAAAAATCACAATGGCGTAGAAGACTGCGGCATTGGACGCTTTCAATTTTCCAATTTGGAGCACCGTGAAGCACAGCCGGTGTATGCATGACCTGCCGCGGGGTAAGGCTGGTTTCACATCGAGTAAGAAAACGTTGCGTCATAAAAACGTAATCAAACATTTTTTTTTGTGTTTTATCTTCTTTTTTTGTCTTTTTAAACGACTTTCAAAAATGAGAACGTTCTGAAATCGTCGGAGAATTTTTTGTTTGCATTTTAAAAGCGGGTTGACTGATTTGGTTGGTCCTTTTTTTGTTTGAAGGGATCAATAATCTTTTCATCAAAATCAATTCAGTAGTTTGATTTTAAAATCAAAATAGCTGGAATATGTATATCATTTTATCTGAGTAAATGACATTACTTATTTTGCTTTTGCAGACGAGGACAGGTTTTTTTTAAAGTCTCGTATTTTTTTAAGACTTCCGATTGAAGGTCCTTTCTGCGTTATGCGACATCTTCACTTATTTTAACTTATTTTAATGATTTCTTATATAAATATATAATTTATTGTTTATCGAATTATTTTCACAGTTAAAAGTGGTTTATTTGTAAATCAAAGCTCAGTCTAGACCATTGTTCTGAAGCTCGCGGTCTGCGGCGTCGAAAGGAGAAAGCTCGTAACAAGAACAGTTAATTGTTTTCTAAAGTGTTCTGACAATTCTGTATTTCTATAATTAATTTTCAAATATTTGAGACGCTTCGGTTTGCAATTATTCAATTTTAGTTTTATTCTATAATTAATTTTCTTTCTTTGATGTATAATAGGTATAGACACGATTGTAAAAGATTTATTTATGAGTTTCTGGTCGGTTTAATTTACATTCCTAATCGGTGATATCTTAAAGCTAACTCGTAAATATTATGAATTTATGAGTTAGCCTTAAGGTATACACACCTAAGTTACTAGCTGTACTCGGCATGCGTTGCTTTGCCATTTAAGTAGGTTTTTTGTATCAGGAACGCTCGTGGGTGTCTCCTACCAATGTTTTACTCTCACGAGCACTTTTGAATTGTCAATACAAAAAAAAAAAGATTACATTAATAAGGAAGTTACCATCAGTTCGGAATGTAGGTTCAAGAAACTCGACTCTTTTAGTAGTTTTAATAATCAGGGCTTGACTTTCTACGTACTTGACAATTGTTCTTTTCTTTTCACACGGCTTATCTTCCCAAAATACCCGATTTCTGTAGTCGGGGAGATTGGGTTATGTAATCATTTATTGCCATTAAAATCTCTTTGATAGCGCGGAAATGGAGGGACCGCGCATTCGCTGCCCTGTGCGTCGTTCCGCTGTGCCTGGTGGAGTTCGTTTCAGGATGTCAACGTATGGTCTTGCCCTCCTCGTATCGCTCGCTGGTGCTTACTGCAGTTCGAGGCCATTCCAATGTACTGTCCGAAATCGGATGCGCGAGACCCACATCCTCACTTCACGCACCATCAAGGGCACCCCCTATTTATTCTGCCCCGGGCGCTGCTAGCGTATTTGACATTTATCGCTTTAAGGTCAATTTCTCAACAATATTTTTATATTGTTACTATAAAATATACTGTAAAGTCTTATCAAAATCTGACTGTCAATGAAAATCGGTCTTATCTAGACGTTTCTACGTAAAGGAGACATCCATCCATATATCCTTACAAATTTTTACTTTACATATATATATAAATCGCTGATATCCGCTTTATATACTTTACATATATAAATCGGATATCAGCGATTTATACTGTGAGTTCTGCGGAACCCTTGCGTTCACACGGACTTCCGTGAATCTGTTACATTTATCATTGTATCGTTGGATAGGTCGAGATTGGATGCTGCCCTACATATGAAAATTTGGAATATAAAACTGAACTTTAATTTTTTTATAATAAAATAGTGATTTCTTTTTCCTATAAGCGAGAATTACTTTTGTATTTTTTTTACTTTATATATAAAACAAAACTTTTCGATATAAAACAACTTTGTAACCGATTAACAGATACGTCATAAATAACTTATGAATGTTGTGAATGTATAAAATAAGGCACTGCACGTAAATTAATTCAAGTGTAAGTCAATGAAGCAACTTATGTAAATCTATATGAAAATCTGAGAGCAAAACTTATTAGTATAATTCTCGCCTTAGAAACTTTGTATGAAACTCTTTAACTAGTATTGTTTATTCTTGTTATCAACCAACTTCAAAAGGGAGCAGGTTGTCAATTCGTAATAGTCTGTTTTTTTAATAATGTTTGTTATCTCAGAACTCCGTCATTTCTTAATCGATAAAAAAATCTATTTTATTTTAAAAGGTATATATTTAGATTGGTCCCATATATTTTTTATTAGATAAAGCATATTATACTATACAAGAATATTTTGACGAAAAAGTGGCGTGGATTTTCTATTAGGATAACAAAATTAAAATGTAATAAAAATACATTATGTACATGATTTTAAAAGAGTTACTATCGAGATTTTTGCCGGTTCTTCTCGGTAAAGACTACATTCCGAACCGATGGTAGCTTTATAAAAATATAAAAAAAAAATGTAACTTGACGACTCGAAAGTACTTTAAAAGCCCATTTCAATAAAGTATATTTTGAGTTGGAGTTTGAGTTTTTACCAAAATGAGTTAAATAGATGTGGCATGCACATATACGAAATTGCGCATTTAGCTTTTCGAAGTCGGTTTCTTTTTATTTTTAATTTAAAAAAGTAAAGTAACAGCCTGTAAATGTCCCACTGCTGGGCAAAGGCCTCGAAGAAGGTTTAGAGCTTAATCTACCATGCTGCTCCACTGCGGGTTATACATTTGTCAGAATTTCTACCGGCACATGCAGGTTTCCTCACAAAGTTTTCCTCCACCGCCGAGTTCGAGTTGAATTTAAATACAAATTTAACAGTCAGCGGTGCTAGCCGGGGTTTGAATCCGCGATCATCGGTTGAAATCGACGTGTTATAACCACTAGGCCATATCGGCTCAAAAAAAGGTAAATATATATTGTCGATGCACGATTATAAATCTATATTAAAATTATAAACAAGTAAAATTTTTATATTAGTAACTTTTTGATTATGTATATCGGGGGGTAACCTCTGAAATTATTTTTGCGTTGGATAGACCGTTTATTGAGGAAGTTTATAGGCTTTATTACATCACGCTCCGACTCATAGGAACGAAGCAGTAAGCAGCGAAGGGCAGCTAGTGAATAATAATTCGTTTATAACATGCATATGCCTGTACTGTAGATCCTATCAGCGCATTAGTATTCCGATCGCGAAGGCATGCAGGTGCCGCGAATCCAATTACGATGCGAGGGTGCATCCTTTTGTGGTCTAGTTCCATATATCTGAACGACAATCGCGAATTTTCAATATTATTCGAGAGAAATCGTCAAGCGTTTTGTTTATATCGTGTGTGTTGGTATATACGTTCATTATACGCATTTGTTTTAAATATACAAATACTGATATATAATAATATTATATAAACATAAAATTTGTTTTTTAAGTTTGTATGTAGGGGGTAATCTCCTAAACTACTGATCCGATTTCAAAAATTCTCCTTGCATTAGTTAGCTGGGTTATTAGGGTTTGTTTAATGTTTAATGGTTATATTATATCACTTTTCGACTAATATAAGTAAATTAGTAACAATAAACGCGAGGAAAACCGCGAGGAGTAGCTAGTTTATATCTATACTAATATTATAAAGAGGTAAAATTATTTTGAAACTTACATGTAATCTCTGAAACTACTGATCCGATTTCAATTTTTTTTTCATTTAATAGCCTGAGAATTTACAAAGGTTATAGGCTATATTACATCACGCTATGAATCATAGGAGGGATGATGTAACAATAAACGGGAGAATTACCCTTGTAAGTTTAATCTCAAATTAAATTAAATTTTGACAGGCACGTTGGCGCAGTGGTCACTGCAACTGACTGAAGCGCTAACGGTCGCGGGTTCGATCCCCGCTCACGGCAAACGTCAGTATTGGCCATACGGATGTTTGTCGTGGTCTGGGTGGTTGTGTTAGTGTTGTGTGTGTTTCCGGACCCCCGACACAAGACCACGAGGTCTTAACGGGGTCGTTGAGTGTGACGCGTTTATTTATTTATTTATTATTTATCTCGTAATTGTAATTAGCTATGTGTCCTGGTAACCGTAAAGTAAAGTTACCTAAATAAACATATGAAATCAGCGAGTGTCAATAATGAAAAAATTAAAAAAAAAGGAACTGATTTCAAAAGCTAAATATATAATTTTGCTTACTTGGACGACATACTAATTCCAACCATTTAAAAACCTGAAAACTGATTTTGACGAAAATTGTTTGAGACCGATCTAAAAGTATCATTTCAAATAAAAGAATTTTCCAAATCGGTTAACTTACCTTAATTCACGTAAGTGTGTTCGTCTGAATACGAGGCCAGTCCGAACTCGCACATGGTACAGTCGAATAAAAAACACTTAAAATATTAAATATTAAATAAAATTGAAGCGCCTCTTTGATCAAATTAAACGCTTTTAACTGCGTATAAAAGTATATACGGTACTTACATCAAAAACACAATTTTTAAAATTTTCTCTCTGTCTATCGATCGGTTTGTTACGGTTAATCTCTGAAATGACTGGACCGATTTTGACGGGATTTTCACTTACAGATAGTTAATGTTCCACGGAGTAACTTAGGTCACTTTTATTTTAAAATTTTTATTTTTTTTATTAACAAAACAAAATTGAAACTAATGAAATAGTGAATCATATTTCATTCAAGTAGGTTTCACAAAAGTAAACGTTATATAAATATCATTTTTCCACGAAACCACGAGACACAGATAACATACATAAAAAAGGTATAGGCAAACAAAACAAAAAAAAAACACTACGAATTGAGAGCCTTCTCCTTTTTGAAGTCAGATAAAAATATAATCCAAAGCCGTTAAAAACTTTTCCAAAATACTTTTAAAAATAAAACAACGCCATACATTACATATGAGATAGTAATTTAAAACAACATTTTACAAAATCACGAAATGCTTTGTGCTTTTTAGTATTTGCATACATTAATGAGCGAGGCTGGCTCTCGTTGAAATGGTTCTGTTTATATAGGAACAATGTTGTGCGGTGTAAAACCGGCCAGTTTCACCGCAGTAATGTAAATTGCTAGATCAAATAAAGAATACGTTTGGAGATATAATCCCGCTCGATGGTCAATCTTAACCCTTGGTTATAATCTATACTAATATTATAAAGCTGAAGAGTTTGTTTGTTTGTCTGAACGCGCTAATCTCAGATACTACTCGTTCGAATTGAAAAATTATTTTTGTGTTAGATAGTTTATTTATTGAGGAAGGCTATATATCATCACGTTACGATGTGCTGCATGTGCGTGTGCGTATATGGGAGGGCGGGCGGTGCTTGCCTCTTGTGCTGAATGTGCGTGTACGTATGTGGGAGGGCGGGCGGTGCTTGCCTGCTTGTGCTGCATGTGCGTGTGCGTGTGTATGCTTGCCTGCTTGTTCTGCATGTGTGTGTATGACAGCTGTATTTTGTTTCGTAGATTATAGCTAAGCAGTTTTGTGGTTATACATATTTATCATAAAATTCGGTTTGGATTTAATTCGGGATTGTTTGCTCGGGAATTTTTTTTTGTTGTACTTATTTTTTACATAAATCTAAAAGCCATCTAGAGGACTTAAAAAGAATAAAATGTTATATTTTAATTTCGTAAATATTAGGACTTCTATCTATATCTAAAATAGTCTTTAACCTTAGGGTCAAATTTAATTTTGATTATCATTTTAACGTAGAAAACGATGCGGAAAAGGAATCAACTGCCTATTTCTCAATTATTTCATTTTGTTTATTATATTTTCAAAATATATTGAGCAAAAGGCTAGCTTAAGGCTATATAGCCTTACCTCCCAGCAACCTTAGGGCGTGCAAGAAAAAAGGGCATCGAGTAGAGGCATAAAGCGATTTACCTATATATACACATGTAAAGAAAATGTATTCTTTTAATTTTTACATACTGACATTATGAATAGCCATAGAAACGAATAATAGAAAAATATATTTTACTTTAATTAAAATTGGTTTATTGAATTTAATAAATAAACGTAAAATTCGTTTCTTTGGTTACAGGTATGTAATAAAGTCGTTATAAATAATGTACTGTAATAAATATATAATAAATATATAATATATAAATATTAAAAAAAAATCTGGTTACAGAGCAACACGTTTAGTTATTTAATCAATTAAAAGAAAAATCTTATACACATAGCTGCTTTTCAAGAATATCGATGCAACTAAAAATGATGAATTTGAGGGAACAGGATTTTTTAATTTCTTTATTAATGTGTTGGTGCATAGCTACAAAATTTAAACGATCCTTTGATGTTGTAACTTTATTGATTTAAAGAATATTCATCATCGCAACTCTTTTTATAATAAAACATCAAAGTTTTATGGTCTTTTGTCAAACTAAGTTCCCTTTGTTAGAATTTTGAATTACTAAGTTATTCTTGCAAACCAGCGACAAATTAAAATACATACATATACATACACATACATATATATCAAATATCTGACCAAATACAAAAAATACTTATGATATGCACGTAAGAGTAATTTTGTTAATATAATTTTATCAAAGTTTATGATGTAATATTGAATGTACCCGAGCGACTAAACGATAATTCAAGCTAACATATCTAATTAAAATAAAACCGTCCCTAAGCACTTACAAAAGGTTTTCAATTTGAAATAATTAAACCCATTACGATGTAAAACATTTCTATTTATTTGTATACATAAATTTATAGTTGAAATTCATTTTTAATTAAAAACAAATATTTGATTAAATATAACAAAATTTCGTACACAGAATGAATTTTTAACTGAGCGTGAATAGCACCAAACTTGAAACTATATAGTACAAAATCTCATCACGTATCACTAAAGGGGGTCTAAAAAGTTGCTAAAAACATCACATTTCGATTTTGAAGATAACTAAAACTCCATCATTAATTTTTTCAGTTAGTTGATTTTGAAAAAAACTACAACTGAATTATTATACTATCTGATAGTGTGTAAAGTATTTTTTTAAAAGTCTTCGTTATCGTAAAAGCGTACAAAACGTAAGCTACGCCACAGGCATAAACTAACCCAAGAATATCTTCAATAAGCATCGTACTCCACTCATGCAAGTACGAAACTGGGAGTTAATAGTTTTATCAAGGCATTATCTTTCTACATAATTTGCTCTTTGCTCCTTTGTGCATATAATTAAGTTCGTAGCAAGTAAATAAGACGCCAGTAATACAATTACGCTGTAGTGGGTGTTAATGTTATTTAGATCGGGATCATTTTGTAGTTCATTTAATTATATTTCGAGTGCGGGTGAAACTGAATCGTCAAGCGACTTAAAAAATACCAGGTTCTCAATGCGTGGTGTATTTTTGTGTTCGTTACCTCGGAACACCGTCATATGTTAATTGATTTGAAAAATATTTTTTTTTATTTGAAAAGGTTTATTTTATATTGGTTACATTTTCAAGAAAATCGCTGTAGTAGTTTTGTTTTTAAATCAAAATAACTTGAATGAGTATGTCAATCCAATAAATAATAATAAATAATAAACGCATCACACTCAACGCCCCCCATTAGGATCGCGTGACCTTGTGTCGGGGGTCCGGAAACACTCACAACACTAACACAAACACCCAGACCACGACAAATATCCGTATGGCCAATACAGACGTTTGCCGTGAGCGGGATCGAACCCGCGACCGTTTGAGTTTCAGTCATTTGCAGTGACCACTGCACCAACGTGTCCGTCAAACATAAAGGACATTGCATTTTTTGCTTTTTGAGGTCAATTGTTTTGTTTAAGTTGTATTATTTGTAACAAAAGAATTATTTATATTTTTTGCAATTAAAAATGTTTTGATAATATTATCATGTTTCGTTGTGTGTCTACGCTAGTGTTATTTGACTAGTTGGCAGTTTTAAATAGTAATAGCAATAATCTTGGTAATGGTTTAAGACTAAAGGGCTTATCAATGAACGCTAACTTTAATCATCTTTTTTTCCTAATAATATACGATAAAAACAACATTTTTTGACTTTAAGGCAATATTATTACGAATAGCTGTTTCATAAAATAAGTAAACTCATAATATTAGCGGAGTTAGTGCAGTGACCTCTCAACTATTTGTCACAGGCATATTTTGTTATCAATTTTATTTTCACGCATTGTTCTTCCACTATTACAAAGCTTGAATTTAAAGCTTCGCGTGAAAATAAATCATGTAAAAATATTGTCTGTTAAAATAAATACGGGCGCTCTTCAAAAAGCATTTATGTATAAACGAATATGTTTTTCATGCGAGGAACGATTTTTGCTAACGTTGTTTGATCGCTCGCTCGATAGCGCCAGAGAGAAATAAGGCTGAGTGCTCAATAGAGTTCAAAAACGCTGCGACGTATATCTGCGATTTCATTGTAGACTTAAATGACTTCGAATTTGGCTACCACGTTATCTCAATAATTACTAGAATCTAAATAATTCTTGATATTATCGAAAATTCTTTTTTAGTATTCAACCAAAAATAATCCCTGTCGAGTTTCTTTTTGAGTTTTAACTTTTTTTCATTTTAATGGTGTGTTTAAATTACTTGTTAAAACTTTAGCAATAGGATACGTATATATCGTTGTCTTAGATTTTCGCGATTATTATTCATTGAAATGAAACTATTTTAAACGGATTTAAATCGCAAATTAAAAATAAAATAAATAAAAATAAATTAAAAAAATTCTTGAGACCTATCAAGAGTAATATTCCTTTACAGACTGCGGGAGTATACAAACTCGAATGTGAGTGTGGTTTATCTTACATAGGCCAAACAAAAAGAAGCATCGGTACTAGGGTCAAGGAACACATAGGAGATGTCAAGAATAGGCGTTCTTCAAAGTCTGCAGTTTGTGAACATGCCTTGGATAAACCTAACCATTTTATCCGATTCGATAAACCACAGATCCTCGCTAGAGAACACAGATTCATTCCTAGAATGATACGCGAGGCTATTGAAATTCAAAAACATCCGAACTTCAATAGGGAAGATGGTTGGAGACTTTCAAACACCTGGGATCCGCTCATTAAAAATTTAAAATCCCAAGTCCAACAGACTGCCAGACCAAAAGATACAGTTAGTGCCTTCTGCGTGCAACCGGAACGTTATTCAAGATATCATTTAAGAAACCGTTGGCGGTAGTTGTAAATAATATTTTTCTCAAATCTCAAATAGACAAATGTCACCTTAGTCTACCCGTGACCACGAACGCTGCAAAGTGCTCGAAACGTCGGGATGATAAAAATAATTAATATACGCGATTTAAATCCGTTTAAAATAGTTTCATTTCAAGGATACGTATATGCTTAACATCTTTTTTTTGTCGCTGGGAAATGCTTTATGCATCCCACTCAGGGATTTGGGTGCCGGGTGGGTATGTGAGACTACTGCCACGACATATGCATAGTACATACAACACACTAAAACCCAGCGTACCCTCATCGTCTTCGTTGTGTGTCACGGGATCGCTACGTTTATTCTAGACGTACCATAAAGTTTAACATTTTACATCGTGTTTTGTGGGATTCCCTGTCGCTCACAATATCATGGCTTATACGCTAAAGAAGAGCACTGCGTTCGCTTTAATAGTGAACAATTACCTTTATAATTTATTGAAATTGATTTCACGCACAAAAAAACAAACTCAAATTGAATTTCAAAATATATTTTATTCAATCAAGTTTTCATATGCGTTTTAAAAATGTCAAAAAGTTAATAGAATCAAATCAAAAAGTTACAGTTACTGTTTGGGTTGTTTGTTTAACGAAAGTTTTACTATTTAATAGTAAGTAAAACTGTAAGATGATGATTAGGTTAGTGGTAGGGTGTTATAGGAGTTGAATATTTGTATGGAGAACCCATCATTTTTTAAATATACCTACTATTTATTTATTGTTATTGCCTACTAGCTATGCCCTGTGGTTTCCTCCTATGAATACGAGGAAATATTATATTCATATAATGTTTCCCTTCCTTACGTGAATCGGTTATTTTTAACTTAGCTTTTAATTTAGCTTTTGCGTAACCCTTTTCTTTATTTATTTATTATTTTTTTTAAATAAAAATAGCCTAAGTTACTTCTTATTAGCTGCTTGTAAGTGAAAGTTTTTACAAAATCGGTCGAGCCCATTTAGAGATTAGCCGGAACAAACACACAGATAGTCAGACATAGACAAAAATAACAAAAATGTGGTTTTCGTGTAAGTACCATGTATACTTTCACATTTCACATTTAATTAAAAGCTATTAATCAATTTGAAATTACAAATAGACAGTTCAGACAGACTCAAGTTTTATACGAGACATTTTATTTATTTGTATACATTGTAAACGATTATTCCGCGCAGGCAAACTTAAAAAATAATCTAAATATAACTCTTCTCTCACCGATGACTCTTCATTTTCGCCCTCCTTCATCGTCGCTGGCGTCGGGTGACAAAATAACGAACGAGAGGTTCTCCGACGCGACATAATGAATAACATATTATTTTTCAAAGTTTCTTTTTAATATGTGAATCGGAGTTTTGTATTTTTTTTTTTTACATAAAATATCGAGTGGCGTAAAGTATTTTTTAAAAGTACTGCTGAATTTTTTTTGTGAATTCCTGCGAAATATATTGACATCAAAATATATTTTATAAATACCTATCTCTATATTTTTATATAACGTGAAAACCAGTCAATGATAACCATATATTAATACGTGAAGCAAGATTTTTGTACGCTTTTTACGAAAATTGCCCAGACGGAAGAGTATGAAATTTCGCACACTTATGATTTATATAGAGGAGTGCACAGTGCTAGTATATAAATATATATTTATATTAGCATTGTAAATATATATTTTATTTATGTTAAAAAAATACATTTAATAAATAAAATAAAAACATACTCACTAATCTATCAGTAGTCTATTGTCCAGTTGGGAATATATTATCTGTGGTCCAGCGAGGGGTGCGGGGAGGGCAATATTAGACTTTGCCCTCCTGACACGAGCTCCGCCAGCCACGAGCGGAGCGTCGCACGGGAGGGGCAGCGGATGCGCATGCGCAAGCGATCCCGAGGCCTCTCCATTTTCGTGCTGAGAAAGGCCATCGCAGGGGGCCATTTTAGTGGGTATAAATCTCCACATAACCGATCTCCCCCCCCAGGAATCGGGTATCTTTTCGAAGATTTCCCCTGCGTAAAAAAAAATCTGTGGTCATGTTCAAACTTATAATTTAAATTATGTTCATAATTCGACCACTGGGCGATTACGTACGATATATTTTTCTTACGTAATCTGTGCCCATTTCCAACGCTAAAAATGGACTTGAGCGGTCTTCCAAAATTGGAACACATTTAGGGTTTCAAAATTCATGCGCTAATAAAATAATATAATGCATAGTTAACGGCCTATTAGCGAAGAGCTTCGTGCAGAATTTTCAGAAGATCTCGCTCAAGCTCTGTCGCCATGGACTGCTATTTTTTAAATTTTTTTATATTGTATAATGTATATAATCAAAAAGTATTAAAAATGTAGATAAAAATGAGACAGGATAAAATATAATTGAAACCTCTGAAATCATCTCCATAACCGACAGGAATTATAAGATTCTCAGTACAACCCAATACGCCATAACTTTTAATTAATTTATAATTTTGTATAAATAATTACAAGCAAATTTCAACAAGACATCTTCCGGTTACGTTTAAGATAGACATAATTAAAATCGTATAAATCACCTCAGAGTCAACATCGAAAAGCCATTGTAGTTAATACAGCGGGTCGCAAGCAACGCCACGCGGTAATATCATGTATTATAACAGAATACTGCCGATAATCGCATATCAGACGTTCATGAAACAGCGGTGACATTACGACACAAGATTTATGATTTACGGATGATAAGCCATAAATATTTCTATTCAAAATTACACTCAATTTCAACAAGATAAAGTCCAAAATCTTATCAGCAAATTGTAGATATATACTGTTGTTGGAATTAAGTCTTTATCGTTAGGTAATAAAGTTGTTTTTGAAGTGTTGTTGCATCGTCATTGAGTAGTTTCGAGGAGATTAAGTGTCAGTCACTCAGTTTTGTCACCTTCCTAATAATTAGGATTTTGAAAAACAAAAGATACTTTGTAACGTTGGACGTTGTTGTTAAGATATAAAACTTAAACAAAAAACCGACTTCAGAACCAAAATATGTTATTACGTTTGAAACATTTTTTTAAAATTTTTAAACCAATTTACTGAACCGATTTCGATAAGATGTGACTAACCTGGAAGTATATCCTTTCAAACAAAAAAAAACCATTTTTAAAATCGGTTGAGAAATAAGGGAGTTATGAGGTAGCATATATAAAAACACTTTAGTGTTTAAAATTCATCTCGAGCTCGGCGGTGAAGGAAAACATCGTGATGAAACCTGCATGTGCCGGAAGAAATTCTGACACATGTTACCCGCCAACCCGCAGTGGAGCAGCGTGGTGGATTAAGCTCTAATCCTTCTTCTTAATAGGAGAGGAGGCCTTTGCCCAGCAGTGGGATTATAACAGGCTGTTACTTTACTTTACTATATATAAAAAAGAATATAAAATACGCTACTAATTGAGAATCTCAATTTATATTTAATTTACTTATATTTTATGTTTAATTTATATTTATACTAGCTTCCGCCCGCGACTTTATCCGCGTGGAATAGTTACTTTGGGCTAATAATACATTATTTTAAAACAAATTTGGTTAGCAGAAAAAAGATTATAGTGAACTAACCTTAAAAGATAGACATACATATGTTGTCACGGACTTTTTTTTTAGAACTTTTAAAGGGGATCAATTCTGTTATACAAACTTTTTGCGAAACTTTAACCGTTTACGCAGCGCACGCAGCGTAAGCTCTCTCAGTAAGAAAATATCCCCCCATTTTTAAACATTCTTCATTGGTGCTGCGCTCCTTTTGGTCTTAGCGCGATATAGCCTATAGCGTTCCTCCGTAAATGGGCTATCTAACACTGAAAGAATTTTTCAAACAAACAAACTCTTCAGCTTTATATTTTAGTTTAATTTATTTCTCTAACAAAAATGTCTGTTTTTCGCCAAGAACCCATCTATATCTACGCTAAAATTTATCAAACAAGATCAGCGGTTTAGGCGTAAAACGTAACAGATAGATAGACAACGTTACCTCACTATATTAGCATGGATACTAAAATATGATATCAAAACCTAAGCGAGTTTGAGTTGCTGACTATGAAACCATAAAACTGTGTTTAAAGTTTTAAACTCACATGCTACGTTATACGAGTATCTAAATTTTTAAGTCTTTAGTTATTTAGCTAGAAATATTGATAAAGATAATATTAACACAAGAAATAAAAACTAAATCTTCTATATTATTTATTTTATATATTCATATCATAAGTATTTTTAATTATATTATTATACAATGATATTTTTTATTGTGTTATAATTTATATTTGAATCAAATTAATAATAAGTAGATCCTTGTCCCAAGATTATAATAAAAGTTGCAGTTTACTAAATTCCCGCAAAAAGAAAATAAATTTTATAAGTTTTGCTATCGGCTTGTAAAATATTCAACATTTATTAGCTTAATAAAATAATAAAAATAAATTTATAACACCAAGTTCTTGACTTCTAAATGTTGATCTGTCATTTTTAGGGCTTGGTATTCATATCTATAATAAGATACCGCAAACTCTTTTACATTTGCCATCTTCTGAGCCTATTTTAATAATTCATTAATAAATAAAACATATTACACTGTACAAGATTACATTAACGATAAACAACGCATGGACAAAATGCTCGTTCGAAAATAGACTGTATTATTTGATTTTAAAAGAGCGCCTATCGAGTTTCTTGTCGATTCTTCTCGGTAGAATCTACACTCCTAATCGATGGTAGTTTTTATTTTTAGGTATATTAAAATACTATTTTGTAAATTGACAATTCAATAGCGCTTTATTACCTAAATAAAGTATATTTTGAATTTGTATTTGAATTCTTACAAAATAACAAAATGTAGATATAATCTCGGAGCTATAATCGGAACTGTGCGATTATAGAACGACGAACGCAGAATTGGAATTGTTTGATTAAAATTCGGAGCAGTTCGCCGCGGTTGAAGTATCCGCCACGTACTGCGGTGTAAGCCTCGTGTACTTTTACGATTTTATTTCACTTTTTTTTTACGATTTTTTGGATAGTATGTGTAGTAAAACGGTATCAGGTTTAGTGCCTATTTTCGGGTGGACTTCTGACGTAGAAAGTTTGAAATTATATTTAAATACCTCTTGAAAAGTTATTTTATTTTGCTATAGTGTTCTATTATCCTATATAGTTTATTAAAAGTCCTTTAGAATTTTTGAATTCAATTCATATTTCAATTCTTTTTATGCTTATATATACACAACACAGTTTTCTTTTAGTTTTATTATATATCTTATGCTATGTCGTTTATCCGATTAAAATAAAACTTTGTCGACTTCCAGTAGGTGACGCGCGTATCGTAATAGTTAAACAGATATATAAGCTATAAGTCGTAAATCGTAACGAAATCTACATTAACGCGAGCAACGCCGCGAGCAATAGCTAGTTACATACAAAAAGGCTGTTCATCCACGAGCATCTCAGAAATAAATACAATACACAATAACACGATTTTCTTATTCTTAACATAAAATAAGCATGATTGTTCTTATCTTTTATGGAAAATAAAAATATAAGCGACGTTGCAGAACAAATCCTCAGATATTTATAATACTCGTAGCGCAACGTAGCAACACCACGTAGCACCGTAGCGTAAGCTCTACGACGATGTTGTGCTACGATTCATTTGTATTAATAGCGCTTTCTGCGCTGTACATTGTAAACTGAAAATCACCACAACTATATAAAAACCCGATTACATTTCCTACTTAATTTGATTTTAATATATCGATATATATACGAGAACACACTTTTAACTAAAAATTAATTGAAATGCAGTTCTGTCGACCGTTAAAATGTTATATTGATATTTTTGTAAATTGCAAGTTCAATATATAAAATTTAATTAAACAAAAATTATAAAGATTTTTAATTGAATTAAATTATAGATTTTTTGAGTACTACGGAAGTTATTTCATGTAATAAGTTCGAATATCTCCCAAATAAATCTCATGCTGTAAAATTTTTACATAGTTTATTTTGAGTGTAATAAAAACATTACAGTTTTATTTTATTAAAACCATTCATTATACTAAACGAAAAAAAATGAACGCAATGATGAAATTATAAACATAAAAAAATATAAATAATAATAATAAAGGATTGCAAATTAGTTATTATCAACAAACACCAGAGTCCATTTCAAAGTTAGTTAGACGCTTGGTCGCAAGTCTGGTCAAACTGTCAGCACCCCATTACTCTCCGCTGAGCTACTCCGCTGTCGCCGTGCATCGCGCTCAGTTCAAATGCAAAGCTACTAAATTCTAGAACCGTACATGTACTAACTAGTTTCTAGTATAAATGTTACTTACTAGTAGAAACTAGGAAATATAAAGTGACATTTCAGCAAAGGATTAATTGGATGCTGATAAGGAATACCGTGTCAAGCCACACGGACTTCGTTTTGAGAAAATGGCGTTTAAAGATGTCAAATCTATTCTTAATAAATTTGTTTGACGTGTATATTCATCTTTTCTTTTTTATTTTGATAACATGTATAATGAATCAAAAGCAGGTAGATTTATTTAATATGTTATCTAAAAATAAGTTTTTAAATATTTGAAATTATTTTATAAATTGCAAAATATGGAACGCACCTAAAATTCGAAACATTGAGTTAAGAAACTTTTTTCCATATTTATTTAGTTTAGATGACTTGAAATTTTTTTGAACAATGTTAAATAGGTGACGTAGTATCAAAATACATCAATATCTCCAAATTTGTCTTTTTGTGGGTTGACACATTATTGCTTATCAGCATCCAATTACTGCAATGGAAAATGTTTTCTTATTGACCCAACTCAATATAATTTAGACTTAGAAACGCACAGGGCACTGATTCTCTATGTCTATCATTATAAACAAGAGTGTGTGTTTAAGCTATCTGCATAAAACTGTATGTGTTGATGTTTTCTTAATACTTCTTTTACCTGAAAAACCGTGGGGAGAGTTGATTTGACTTTGTTATTGTGTTATAAGATTGCGCGTTTACGCTTGTAACGGATATATATTTACCCGACTTTGTGACGCAAGGTAATGTGTTTGTCAGTATATGTATATATGGATCCTGATAAGCAATAATGAGTCAATACAAACAAAACAAAAAGTCAAATTCGGGGGTTTTCCATGTATTTTTATAATGCGACATAAAATTAATATTTAACAAAAAAATTTGAAGCCATTTAAACTAAATAAGTACGAAAAAACTCTTCCTCAATTCAATGTTTCGAATACTGAAGTTTGGTCCATATTTTATAATATATAATAATTTCATGTATTAAAAAACTTATTATTAGAAAAAATTTTAATATACCAATCTGATTTTAATATATTATACCTTTTATCAAATAGAAAAGAAAAGATAGGTATATACTTCCTCAAACAAATTTATTAAGAATAATTTTGACATGTTTAGACGCCATTTTCTCAAATGTCCGTGTGGTTTAACAAAGTATTGCTTATCAGCGTCCATATGTGTGTGGGTTTGCACCTTTGTGGTATTATTTAGACCAAACGCGTGGATATCGATAAATGACATCTCGTTTGATATGTCATGACGGTAATTAACCGCTACAAACTGCTTATAACTGGATGAATCAGGCCATACTACTGTAACACAGGCTTTTGACAATAGTTGTTTTGATTTAAATCATAGCCAAAGGTACTATTGCGAAAACCCTAACCTATTTACGAGTGTTTTGCCTGTCATGTTCGTTTAAATTTCGTCGGTCACAAGTATTTTTGACCGGTTAAGAGTTTTTACTGCGACATATGTATGTACAAGATTAAATGAGAAATATCTCTCATAAAATATATTAAAAATTAAAATAACGTTGAAGGGATATATACGAAATTTTGTGGCAATTTAAATTTTAAGTAGTGTTTGAAAAGGCTTTAAAAGTAATAGCGTATATTATTTTCTGTCTGTTTGTTACGTATTAATTCCTAAACCGGTGAATCAATTTTAATAAATTTTGGTATGACGATATAAACCGTAGTGCTAAGACAGGGAACCCTCCTCCTACTAGTAGGTTTTAGAGCATAGTAGGGTAACGTGGCAGGTCATAAATCAGAGCTAAGTAATATTAGATAACGTAATTTTCAATCGATATCTATGACTAATTTTGAATATATTGTCTGGAGCCTCCTCTAGCGTAAATTTCGCAAGAGTCGCGTTTAGTTAATATATGGAAGAATACCTATCGAACACGCTATCGAAAACTGTCTAAATTACTAACTAGGGATATTGGTCGCGAGAATAATTCGTCAAGTTAAGTAAAGAAAAAAAGTTACCACACAGCCACGGTGACCAACTAGTTAAAAAAATCATGAAATAATTATCAAAACTTCAACAAAGAATGATCTCTCTTTGTTTCGAGAAATTGCGATCTCTGATCGATAAAGAACTAACGTAGGATAGTTGTCAGTATCACCGCGCCGCGGGGCTGACGTGTCAAGTGCAGGATTCTTGTTATCTTGTCGCCAGCTGGCGCCACTTGTCAACTCGATGTCTAGACCAGTGGCTCTCAAGCCGCGGTCCGCGGAATACTCCAAAGACGCTTCGAGTGCTTTCCAAAAAAATATTACAAAATTAAACTTTAAGTGGTACGGCTGTTGACTTCATAAAACTAAATAATAGTCTATACAAATAAACAATATTGAAGTGTGTGTTTGAAATTTTAAATTAACAGCTATTCAAAGTTTACACGGTACTTAAATCAAAAATACAATTTTTAATTGTCTAAAAATTTTTGTCAGTCTATCTGTCTGGGCGTCTGTTTGTCTGTCTGTTTCTGTTTGTGCCAACTAATCTCAGAAACGACTGGACCAATTTTGACGTGACTTTCACTCACAGATAGCTAATGTTAAAAGGAATAGCCTAGGCTACTTTATTCAAAATGTACATTAAAAAAAAATAATTTATAATTAAAAAGAGAAACACGAAAACAAAATAGAAACCAATAAAATTGTGACCAAAATCCTTTTCAAGAAGGGAAAGAATACATATAATTTTTCCTCAAAACGACCACGGGTGAAACCACGGGCCACCGCTAGTAAATTATACAATGTCAAGACATTCGCTTCGCTTTTTAGACCTGTCACTTTTTTGGTGTTACCATTGCATATCTGGAGATATAAATAGAATTATTTTTCCCTTCGAACCATTAAAACCACTGAATTTATTTCAATCTACGAATATGAAATCATAATGGCGGCCATAATACTTTCAGTTTTCGTAATTGATTTTTTACGCATCATCTATTGCAGTGTTCCCAAAACGAAATGTAATTGGCGTACCCTGACATCAGAGAGATTGAGGAGCACTGGTTTAGAGTACATTGTTTGAGATCCCGGGTATCTCGGGCTTACAATTCTGTTCGCGGTCCGGGTGATAGTTGTGATATGCATTCAACTGTTAGACTGTTACGATTAGGGTTGCCAGATACAAATTTATTATTCCCGGGACAGTTCTAGGTTGACGTGGCATTTCAAAGAGCAGAATTAAAAAATTATAAATTCAAATTCAAATTCAAAATATACTTTATTCAAATAGGCTATTTATAGCATTTTTGAATCGTCAGGTTACAGGTCCATTGGTTATAGATTTTTTAAGCTACCGGTTCGGAATGTAGTCTCTACCGAGAAGAACCGGCAAGAAACTCGATAAGTACTCTTTTAAAAAACATTCATACATTATTGATTTTTATAACATTTTTTTGAAATCCTGTGAGAACATCAACGCACATTAGATCCACGCCTCTATGTCGTCAAAATATTCTTGTACGGTATAATATGCTTTATTTATTAAAGATTTTTTAACGTAGGCTTTAAACTTATTAAGTGGCAAATGTAAAACTGTTTGTTATTGTGTATATAAATTCTCCGTTAGAAATTACAATAGATTTTTTTAAAGAAAATGTACTATTTACAACGTGTTAAAGAAACGAATACGTGAAAGAAAATCCTCTTTATGAAAAAAACCTAGTAGGTTAGTTAGGTTTTTCGGAATCCGGGACAATACAGTCTTAACAAATAAACTTTATGGTTCCTTTTTTAATTTGCTTATCACCGAATTTAATAAGATTTTTAAAACAAAAACATTTTATAAAAATACTAAATTAAAATTTAGTGATTGGGCAACCGTAGGTATACACAAAAGCAGAGATAAGCTATATGAATTGTACAGTATGAAGCAGCTTAATCAATCCATTAAATTTAAAGAATATGTAAAAAACTATTCCAAAATTTTTAAATCGGTTTGCATGTACGCAAAATCTAAATATATTAAAAACAAAATTTTAAGTTCGGACGATAAAATTAGGGCTACATGGGATGTTATCAATAGTATCTCGGGACAGCGAAAGAATAATAATGAAAGGATTAAACTACAGGTAGATAAAGTAAATATTACTTCGGAAGTAGAAGTGGCAAATGTTTTTGAAAAATTTTTTGCTAAAATACCTCACGAGGTAACATCCCATTTAAACTCATCTACATTAGACGCTACCACACTATTAGAAAATAACGTCGCTCTATGTAGTGTCCGTTTTTCGTTCGAATACGTTAGTCCTTCTGATATTATTAAAACATTTAAATCGTTAAATATTAAAAAATCCAATGATTTATGGGGCATATCAGTCAAATTACTTAGTACTATCATTAATGATATTGCTCCTCATTTAGCTTTAGTTTTTAATACATGTGTAGATTCGGGGTCGTTTCCTGACCTTATGAAAAATAGTAAAATAATACCTCTTTTTAAAACAGGGAATAAGTGCGATCCCAGTAATTACCGGCCAATTTCTATACTCCCATCTTTAAGTAAAATTTTCGAAAAAATTATTTTAAATCAACTTCTAGTACATTTTAAAGCTAATAATATTTTCCATAGTGAACAGTACGGGTTTACGAAAGGTCGTTCTACGACTGATGCGGGAGTGGCCCTTCTAAAACATATTTATGATGCTTGGGAAAAGTCACAGAATGCTATCGGAGTTTTTTGTGACTTATCAAAAGCGTTTGATTGTGTTGTACATGAAACGCTATTGAAGAAACTTAATTATTATGGTATTAAAGATAAAGCTCTTGATCTAGTTGCTTCATACTTAAGCGGTAGAATTCAACAAGTTACTATTAACGGAACAAAGTCTTCTGGATCTGTTCTCCAAATGGGTGTTCCACAAGGATCAATTTTGGGTCCTTTTTTATTTTTAATTTACATTAATGATTTGCCTTTTTATGTTAACAATATTTGTGATATTGTGTTGTTTGCTGATGATACTTCATTAATATTTAAAGTCGACAGAAAGAAAGATAAGTATGACGACGTAAACAATGCACTATCGCATGTACAGAAATGGTTTACTCTAAACAATTTAGTTTTAAATGCCAAAAAGACGAAATGTGTCGAATTTGCACTACCTAACGTTAATAAACAAAATTTTAATCTTGTTTTGAATAATGAAATACTTAATGTAATTGATTGTACAGTATTCTTGGGCATTACTTTAGATTCAAAACTTCAGTGGAAGCCCCATTTGTCATCCCTTGCAGGAAGACTCAGCTCCGCAGCTTATGCTGTTAGAAAAATTAAAAATTTAACTGATATTGATACTGCTCGTCTAGTATACTTTAGTTACTTTCACAGTGTTATGTCTTATGGTATATTACTTTGGGGTAATGCCACAGACATTGAGACTGTATTTGTCTTACAAAAAAGAGCTATTCGAGCAATATATAGTCTCGGAGCTCGAGACTCCCTAAGGGATGTATTTAAGAAGATAGATATTCTCACGGTTGCGTCACAATACATTTACGTTAATATTTTATATATCTTTCAAAATAGTGATGGTTTTCCTAAGAACAGTGACAGGAATTGTGTAAACACTAGAAGAAAAAATAAACTTTTCATACCAAACTTTCGTCTTCATAAAGTCAGTTCATCGTTTCTGGGATTTGGTATTCGCATCTATAATAAAATCCCGCAAACAGTTTTACATTTGCCACTTAATAAGTTTAAAGCCTACGTTAAAAAATCTTTAATAAATAAAGCATATTATACCATACAAGAATATTTTGACGACAAAGAGGCGTGGATTTGATAAGCGTTGATTTTCTATCCGGATAACATAATTAAAATGTAATAAAAATACATTATGTATAAATGATTTTAAAAGAGTTACTATCGAGTTTCTTGCCGGTTCTTCTCGGTAGAGACTACATTACGAACCGGTGGTAGCTTTATAAAAATTAAAAATTAAAATATGACATGTAACTTGACGATTCGAAAGTGCTGTTAAAGCCCATTTGAATAAAGTATATTTTGAGTTTGAGTTTGAGTTTGAGTTTATTTCTAGACGGGTGACAAAACGCGAAAATCCGGGACAGTCCTGGATTTCTTGGTAATGTGGCAACCCTAATATAATAGGGGTGGCTTAGCAAAGCGTGTATCGTGGCTAATTGTTTTGGACAGGTTTAAAATTGAGATGATATTTTTTTACCAGTTTTAATTTAACCTGAAATATATGTCTGTACGTCATTACACAATTTATACGATATAAAAGCTTGACGCGAGCGTTATCCGTGTCGATTAACAAGTAAATCAAATGATTTAATTAAATTGATTTTAATTTATACAATTTTCAAACTTAGTACATACGTACTTAATTCTCGCGTCGTGCTTTTATCTATACTAATATTATAAAGCTGAAGAGTTTGTTTATTTGTTTGAACGCGTTAATTACAGGAACTGCTGATTCGAATTGAATTTTTTTTTGTTAGATGCTTTATTTATTTAAGGAGAATATAGGCTATATTACAACGATATTCATACGAGCGAAGCAGTAATCATAAACGCAAGTGAAGCCACAAGGGACAACTAGTATCACTAGTATCATAGATTAATTTTAACTAAGTATATAATTTTAAATAACTCTTTTATTATATAAAACTAGCTTAATATAACCATGTATTATTTATAACTTTCAAATTATGTAATTTCAGCAGGAAAATTATGCGTGCGCTATCGCGCGATACATTTTGATAATAAAAATTTCTAAATTTTCCATTAAAGAATCCTCCTTTAAGTGCCAAAATGCGTCATAGCTTGATACCAATAACTCATCATAATTAGTCAATTGGTGTGACAGCGAGACACATTTCATCCATATAAAGATATTTCTTTCAATAAATTTGTAATGTATGCGCAGCGAATACAATACAATGAACAAAATGTCAATGAATAATTCAAACGGAACACTCCCGATGTTTGTAAGCCGTTAATACGACGACCAATGCATTGTTGATAATGAATTATTAATTTAACACGAAATATATGGATTTTAAAATGAATTTTACAAATTAAGCGAAAGCGTTCAGCTCTTCACGCTCTGTTGGATGCGGTGACCCGTGGTTGCGGTTGGAAAAAATGGTTTGTTATCATTTTAAGGAAAAATTGTTAAATATATAATATGCAAATATATATCAATAAAGTGGCTGAGATATCTACAATATGAATGTATTATCAGCTTCTGACAACGTCTTTCCCTAAAACGAGGATTACATTCATAAGTTTTGTTCCCAGATTTTCATAAAGATTTACATAAATTATTTATCATTGTTTAACATCAGAAAGAATTCACCTAATAATATAACAATATACTATAATACAAACAAATTTGCTTGTTTAATATATTACTAAAGATAAACCTTTACCTAAAATGAGACGTAAAATTTCATATACTCGTAGTACATCAGAGTTCAGAGTGTACCGTTCAATAGAGGTTAAGCTCTCGTCCGTGTTTCAGGTGGTGTAAATCAACGGTGGTAATCGCCACCTGCGGAGCCGAATTTATCTTGAATAACTCCCACGAGGGGCATCTCGCAGCTGCACATCGCGCTTTGTCGGTACTGATATAGCCCTCGAAATGGGAATACGTGAGTGTAAAATAATAACTATAGCTGTGTTCAGATGGCGTTATGTTTCATATATATTTATGTACATATCTGTAATTTATATACCAAGTGACAACTTGATAATCATTAATTTACACTTATATTATAAGAAAGTTTTTTTTTGTAAGTTACCTACCTACATATGGACGCTGATAAGCAATACTGTGTCAAGCCACAAAGACTTCATTTTGAGAAAATGACGTCTAAACATGTCGAAACTATTCTTAATAAATTTGTTTGAAGATGTACATATCAAACTTTTTTTTCTGATATAATGTATAATTAATTAAAAGCAGATAGTATAATAAAAAGTTTTCCCTAAAGATAAGTTTTTTTTTTTAAATATATGGATTATAGATTTTTTGCAAATTATTGAGCATACTATAATATTCGAAACATTAAATTAGGAAACTTTTTTCCGTACTTATTTAGTTTAGATGACTTGAACCTTTTTTGACAGACACTTTGGCGCAGTAGTCACTGTAACTGACTGTAGCGCTAACGGTCGCGGGTTCGATCTCCGCTCACGGCAAATGTCTGTATTGGCCATACGGATGTTTGTCGTGGTCTGGGTGTTTGTGTTAGTGTTGCGAGTGTTTCCGGACCCCCAACACAAGGTCACGCGATCTTAATGGGGGCCGTTGAGTGTGATGCGTTTATTTATTTATTTATTTATTTTTAATGTTAAATACATAACGCATAATCAGAATACATCAATATCTCTAAATTGGACTTTTTGTGGGTTGACACATTATTGCTTATCAGCATCTATATAGTAGGGAGTAATTTCTGAAACTGGTGCTCCGATTTGAAAAATTCTTTTCGGATAGCCCGTTTACTAATGAAGGTTTAAGGCTATATTATTAACTAGCTGCCTTTCGCGGTTTTATTTACATTTATGGTTATTCCTTCGCACCTATAACCGTGATGTAATATAGCCTATAACCTTCTTCTATAAACAATATATATAACGCAAAACAATTTTTCAAATCAGATCAGTATTTTCATAGATTACCTTCTACATACAAATTCTACTTCTTTTTAATATTAGTATACATTGTGCCTACAAGGATTACTAAACTAGGCGATAATCATAGTTCCCTATTAGGGCACGCTCGTTATGTTGTACTAAATAGGGCCAGGCGATAGAACTGCTATAAAACAACACTAAAACAGGTTTACTGACCCTGATTATAAGTGTTTGTTTTCTTTTATGTTATCGTTAATCCTAAAAACTAATTGACTTCCATATTTTTCTGCCAGTTTTTATACAGCACACAATTTTAGTAGAAACATCTTTTAAACCAATTTAAATAAAATGGATTTTAAATTTGTCTATTCACATCTGGGTAGATTATGAACCGATTTTAATAATTCTTTGTTATCTATAAAAATAAATAAAATTGGAGTGTCTGTCTGTAATTTTAAATTAACAGCTTAATAACTAAATGCATGTGAAATTATATTTGCTTTTGAAGTTGGTTCCCCTTTTGGATAACTTGATCTTCACCGTCGATTAAACATAAGATTTTACCCTACCAAAAAACGGTCAAGCAATAGAAGCCAAAATATACTCTATCTCACGAGCACTTGAATCGCCAATACACAAAAAAAGCTACCAACGATTCGGAATGTAGAGAAGATGAATTACTGAAAAGAACCGGCAAAAAACTCGATAGTCATTTTTTTTAATTAGATAATTTTTTATTAAACATCATGTATGATTATTATCATATATGAACGTTGATAAGCAATAATGTGTCAACCCACAAAAAGTCAAATTCAAGGATATTAATGTATTTGGATACTGCCGCGCCGTTTTAAGATTTTTCAAATAAAATTCAAGTCAGTAGATTAAATATCTAAATAAGTACGGAAAAAAGTTTCTTTATTTAATGTTTCGAATTTCAAGTTTTCCATTGTTTGCAATTTATACGATAACCTTAAATATTTAAAAACTTATTATTAGATAACATATTTAATATATAAATTTGCTTTTAATTCAGTATAATTTATATTAAAATAGAAAAGAAAAGATGGATATAAACGTCTTCAAACAGATTTATTAAGAATAGGGATGATATCTTTAGACGCCATTTTCTCAAAATGAAGTCCGTGTGGCTTGACCCAGTATTGCTAATCTATGTTCATATATTAAACCCACGCATCTTTATCGTCAACGTAATCTTGTATATAATAATATATTTTGGCTATTTTTAACAAATGATTTAAGTCTACTCACTGAAAACTGCAAACAATTCTAAGGGCTTTCATTATAAAAACGAATACCTGGCCCCAGAATGGAAACGTTCACTTTGCGCAGTCGAAAGTCAAGTCCCAATCACTCTTTATTCAGGTAATCCTCGACTAACCACTATACGCGAGCTCATCAATAAATTTACACTAATCGCCTTATATCCGTTATTAATTATTAAGTCATTACGTGTATCATTATGTCATATCATAACACATACATTACGGGAATGATTCAGTGGCGCGATGACGGATAATTATCATTACCGTGTGACCGGTAATTAGGCCTCTGACGGTAATGATGCTAATCAGGTGACGGATTACCGCGTCTGTTGTTAAGGGCTTTAATGATTTTTAGGATATTATTTAACTAAATATATATTCATGAGATCTAAGTATCGGATCTCGTGAAACGTTCGATCAAGAGAAAATTCAATGATTTCGATTACTATAATCAAGAGGACGATATCATGAGTGCAAGGGATAATGGAAAACGTTACAACTCCGAGGAAAAGTAACATGGAAAAAGTTTTATATAATATATTGATTTTTCTTTAATGTTTTAATAACCAAAAATTTTTATTAAGATTTACATAAGTTTTTGTAATACAATATATTATAATTAATACTATTGATACAAATAATTAATGTTTATTTCTTTAATGTTTATTTTTCGTACTTTTGCAAAAAGATCGAGTGTTTTACATAGTTTAGGTACAAAATTCAGAAATCAGTCAAATATATAAAAGAACTTTTGGATCAGTTGACTTATCTAATAACTAAGACTAAAAAAAATCAAAGAGAATTCAAATGCAAAATACGCAATTTCATTTACTCGGACGACACCCTTATAGCAGATATTTTGATTTTAAAACCAAATTACTGAACCGATATTGATGAAATTTTTATAAGACCAATATGAAAGCATATTCTTTCAAAGAAAAAAGAATTTTCAAAATCGATGAAGTAATGAGGTAAAAGATACACACGTCAAACTTATAACAATCCTTTTTTTGGTTTAGGGGTTAATAATAGGACACTTATGAGCAATACTGTGTCAAGCCCCACAGACTCCATTTTGAGAAAATGGCGTCTGAAGATGTTAAACGTATTCTTATTTAATTTGTTTGTTTTTGAATAATATATATTATTATATCCATCTTTTCTCTTATATTTTGATTAAAAATATAATTAATTCAAAATCAAAATATTTTTATTCAAAATAGGAATTTACATTCTCTTTTTGAACGTCAAGAAAATGAATCTACCACGGTTTCGGAAAAGTATAACCTCAGGCCTGAGAAGAAACCGCGAAAGAAACTCAGCGGGACTTTTTTTTTGTTAATTTTTTTTAACATCGTCAAGATTGGTTATAATAAGTAAAATATATTGAGACAGCCTGGAAGCGATCGCATTATTCCCAAGGCGTGTCATCATCTATGAAATCTTTAATATTATAATAACCTCTAAAACACAAACGTTTCTTTAGAATTTTTTTGAACTTTGCTATAGAAGCATTTTGAACGTTTTCTGGGATCTTGTTGTAAAATCTTATACATCTCCCAACAAAGAATTACTTACTTGACTACGTCGAGTAGCAAGTACAATGAGTTTGTTCTTTTTCCTCGTATTGATATGATGGATATCACAATTTTTTTTAATGTATCAATGTTTCTATGTACATACATTACATTTTCAAAACGAATTGAGAAGTAACAGTCAATATGTTAATTTCTTTAAATTTTTATTATTATTAAAAGCAGATCGGTAAAATAAAAAGTTTTATCGAATAATAAGTTTTTCAAATATACGACACAATAGTTTATTGCTAAATATGAATGTTAAACACGTGATGAACTATTAGCATACATCAATATCTCCGAATTTGACTTTTTGTGGGTTGACACATTATTGCTTATCAGCATCTAAATATACAACCTTGCTTGTTGGGTATTATTATAAATTCCCACCAGAGTCAACTGTCTGGCAGCGGGGAAGCATCGTTGCGAGCTAGTAACCATCTCCCACGGTTTCTTAATTAGCACGTAAATGAAATAACAATGAAAACAAGATGGCTACTAGAATACTCATTAAACGTTAAGACTCTGTAGCATCTGTAACGAGAGTACTAATTGAGTTTTCATTAAAAATAATACCTGAAAATTTTTCTTTTAATTCTGTTGCTAGCTTTTGTAGTTTTAAGTGTTTTGACATTAGTTTTGGTGACAAAATTTGTTTAATTACAATATTATAAGAGCGTTTGTCTGAGGTTTCGTCTGGTGCTCTAACTTTTTGTTTGTCTGAGTGTGCGTCCAGGTACAAATGGAGTACGCAACACAGAAAATCAGAATACGTATGAACCATACATACGTGAGTTAGTTGGCTATCCGGATAAGTAAATAAATAATATTTATATTACGCTAAGGACTTGGCTGATTTCTTGGAAAACCCTGTAATAGTCTATGCTATATTATTTCTGCGCTACCGAAAACGATGTTCTTTTGATGGTGCATCGATACAAAATATATTCACGAGAGTAACTATAAAGAAAGTGTAAATAACCGATTTTTAAGGCGAAAATTACACTTGTAAATCTTGGTTTCAGACTTTTATAAAGATTTATGTAAGTTTTTTATTCAATTCAATTCTTTGGTTTGTGGCTTTTAGTTGTGCCAATTAGACACATGTTATTTCGCCAATGTCACGTGGAATGGAGAAAACACGATGGAGATTGATCAGTGGGGTCGAGAATCCAACCTTGACTAAATTTTGAAAACACCCTAAAATAGTGTGAATTTCATTGTTAGTCCTAAAACAACACAAAAAAGAGTTATAAATATAATAAATATATAGTATAAAAATACAACTAATAATAATGGGACAGTCACATGTTTTATTTACAACTTAATTTTATTACATTTAATATATTTACACAGAAACGAACACAGTGGACTAAACACAAACATCAATAAACATTCAACATTTATAGGACGGGGGATTTTAGGAGGGAGAACGTCATAGAGGGGATGAAGAAGTCTGGGACAGTTAAACAGGATATGGGATGGGGAACCTTCGTCTAAACCGCATTCGCACAGTGAGTGGTCACGAACTCTAATTTTAGCCAGGTGACTGGGAGTACATGTATGGCCAAGACGTAGACGACAAATAGTGGAAGTGACCCAGCGGTCAGCACGTCTAAAAAAAAAGAACCAAGGGCGTCTTGGAATGTCAGGTTGCAAAGTAGCATAATATTTACCCTTAACCGATTTTGATGAAATCCAAAAAGATGTCCAAGATTTGGACAAACGAGTATTCGCAACAGCACAGAGATCTTGTGAAGAATTTTTGAAGTGCTCTAAAGAACCAAGCTGAATGGCGGATTTGGCACACGAATCAGCAGTTTCGTTGCCAGGGATTCCGGAATGACTGGGAATCCAAACTAGCGAGACCTGCAGTCCCTTTTGATGACACAAGAACAAGGCCTCTCTGATCTTTAAGATAACGAAAAACCTCTTTCTACTACGAAATGGGTTTTCCTTGATGGCTAAAAGGCAGCTTAAGGAGTCAGTCAGGATAACAGTCTGTCTTAAGTCATGGGAGTGGGCATATAAAATGGCTTCCAATAAGGCGATCGCCTCACCAGTGAATACTGATGATTCAGGTGGGCATTTAAATTGTAAAATAATTTTGAATTTAGGAATCCAGCAGGCTGCACCAACACAGCCTTCTGGAGATAGTTTAGACGCATCGGTATAAATGAGAAGATGATCTGACCAATTTTCATGAAGTATGCTATTAAAAAGAGACACAGTATCAGGTGAGTCTTTAACGAATCCAAGATTCGTTACAACAGGAGGTTGATGGACAAGGGCCTTATAGGGGATGGAAAAAAGAGGATTTAAAGGTAGTTGAATAAGAGGATTGGGGAGTTTAGTAAAATAAAGGAAACTATTTAAAAGACAGGATGAGGGTTTGCTAGGATTAACAATTTGGGACAATTCATTTAAACGATTCCAAAGAGGATGGGATGACAGCTGTAACATCTTGCTGACGAAACGGTCACACAGATACTGTCTCCTTATTTGCAAGGGAGCATCAACGAAGTTTTTTATTATTACTTTATACTTAAAGAATTTACTGTCATTGTCTTTATTATTGTCAGCCACAGATTTCGTAAGGTTTCCAAGGTAACTGTTACAAGTTTACAGAGCTGTTTTATATCAATTTTGGTAGTAAAACTTACAAGTGTAATTTTTGCCTGATGTTCTTAATTTATATAATTTTTAACTTCAGATATAAGAATGTAACATATACTCGTAGGTTTTTTCGATTTTTTAAATAATTCACATCCGCTTAAAACAAATATACATTTGACAGACACGTTAGCGCAGTGGTCACTGCAACTGACTGAAGCGCTAACGGTCGCGGGTTCGATCCCCGCTCACAGCAAACGTCTGTATTGGCCATATGGATGTTTGTCGTGGTCTGGGTGTCTGTGTTAGTGTTGTGTGTGTTTCCTGACTCTCGACACAAGACCATGAGATCTTAATGGGAGCCGTTGAATGTGATGCGTTTATTTATTTATTTATACAATTTGAACAATTTGACAGATAGTTTGTACTCGTACATTAATAACAATAACAAGATTAAAAAAATCAAAAACCCGACTGCGTAATAAGACCGCCTGCAGTCGGCAGTACCGGATCAATATCAGTTCTATCAAATAGTCTATAGGTAAGGATTGATACTGTTGTATTATCCTTAACATTAATCCAGATTGACGAACGATTTGAGAAAACTAAAAATAATTTTTTTTAATACCAATTTACGACATCCCACTTGACACAGTTGGTCGATTTGAATTTTTAAAAATCAGCCATTTTGGATTTTCAAAATTTTTATGGTTTCTATGATATTTACGAAGTCACGATGAATCAAACGATGTAACATTTCTTAAAATCGGCCTACGAATTTGGTCTAAGTAGTGCCACAAATGTACAAACCCAGATACATACACACGTAGCCTGATAAGCACATTACCCTCCTTTGCGTCGCGCAGTCGGGTAAAAAGTAGACGGCACTTCTAGATATGGTGCACAATAACAAAGAACTAGTGCAACTGAAAGTGTTTACCAAAAAGCCCTTAAACAAAAATTGAATTGAAGTGTTAACTGAGAAAACAATATAATTATTTATAGCGATTATGACGCAATAAATTATAACAAATATAGAAAATGATTACATGGAATATGATACAAAAAAAATAAAAAAGTATAATTTTTTACAAAAGCTTGTAGACCTCATCTAAGCCACACGTGTTATAATATAATTAGTAAATATATCGCTAAATACTGTCTGAACAAAAGTGATATCATTACAATAGTTTATTCTCCGTGTGGTATCAAATGATGTCATTAGAGAATTTAAGCGACCAACGCGTGTCGCTGGAGCATTCCGACCGCAGCGCTGTAGCGAGAGCAATTTCGCTTTAGCACGGATAGCTCAGGGATGTGGCTTTGTTTGTAATTAGTTATTTTTAACCATAATCCCTAAAAGAGCCTTGTTATCTTAACTATATGAAGATCTGTTGGGCGTTTCAGGTTATCTTGATTTGAAATTTACTGCTTTGAATTATATTAAAGTAACGAAGTGGAGAAGACCTTGTCCTGATGCTAGTTGATGAAATGGCCATAATGAATAGATTGTCTGATTTGATTTCAATTTAGATTATTAATAATTAAGCGTGGTGTTCATTAATTAAGTTGATGTTTAGCAGTGATGGTAACTGTAGCAGAATTAACGTTTCAGAAAACTAATAAATTCCAAATACAAATAAGAAAAAGTTTGTGAATATACCTTTTTTTATTTGGATGTGGAAAATGACATTTTTTATAGAATTTGGTTTTAAAAAATATCCCTTCATATGTTACCTTTTAGGTTCATATCGCGGAACGTGATTTACTGTTGCGACCGATGGACTATATTCATCATATGATATCAGTCTTTTAAATCTATGTAGTGCTACCAGCTCGGAATGTGGTTTCTATTAAGAAGGATCGGTTATAAACTTGATAGTTATTCTTTTAAAATAAATTCGGAGTAAAGTGTTTAATGTATGCCATCAAAAACATAACTTGTAAAAAACACCTAACTCTCGTTATTCTACCGTAAAAAGTTGTGAGATCCATGTCATACCAAGTTGGTTCATTAATTCAGTAACTTAAGGGACTTAGGTTATTACGTAATTAGCTAACCTGACAGCATTTTATAAAAACCAAATCATTATTAAAAACCTTTTATGTTTTAAACTAATAGCTCGATTTGGCCATTGAATATTCTCAATTTCAAGCTTCTATGTCTGCTAGAAGTGTCTTAGAATTTCGATGATCGGTCAGTCAGTGAGTGACAAAATGTAGAAACTTTGAATAGTTATAATTCTCAAATTACTTGTTCCAATTAAATAAAATTAAATATACCGTGTTTATAAAAAGCCCGCGTGGTTACTGAAAATTCAGGCTTCTAGTTTTATCCACTATGAAGTTATAGGGGGTCGAAATGGCCTGAATTGTTTCGAGAAGAGAATGGCACGGCCGTGCCGCTTTTTTGCTCGACTTGGCAGTGCACTGTTGCGACCTCAGATTCAATATTACAGCTTACTCAACGACCAAATATTTTTGAATAAGTTATTTTTTAAATTAATAAGCTGACCAAAGTTCAGGCGGAATACCTGATGTTAAGTGATTATCGCCGCCCGAATACCGTATAGACATTTGCAGCACTAGAGGAACCTCAAATTTGTTGCCAGTTTTGAATGCAATAAGTAATGCAAGGGCTTCCTGCTCTCTCACTCTACACGCCGATCATTGGTGAGAGTGAGGTATTGCCCCGGTGGAGCCAGCCATAGTGGGGTATAGCTCAGTAAAGGTTAAGTTTTTATTTATTATGACAAAGACTATATAGAGTTCAGAGTTAGAGGTGAGAAATTATCGATCGAATAATTTACATAGATCATTTTTTATAATGATAGATTATAATGAAAAATAATATTCGAAAATTTATGATTTTCGTTCCGGATAATGTTGCCAAATAGGACAGGTAAAGAGAAATAGACTATACAGTGTGATATGCTTTATCACACTGTATTATACGCTGATAAGCAATTCTGTGTCAAGCCACACGGACTTCGTTTTGAGAAAATGGCGTCTAAAGATGACAAACCTATTCTTAACAAATATGTTTGAGGAAGTATATATCCATCTTTTATTTTATTTTTTGATAAAAGTTATAATGAATGAAAATCAGAGTTATATATTTAATCTATTATCTAATAAAAAGTTATTTAAATATTTGAGATTATTGTATAAATTGCACTTGAAATTCGAACCAATGAATTAAGAAATTTTTTCCTTACTTTTTTAATTTATATGACTACATTTTTTTTTGAGTAATGTTAAATAGATGATGCGGTATCAAAATACATAAATATCTCCGAATTTGTTTTTTTGTGGGTTGACACATTATTGCTTATCAGCATCCATATGTTAGAGGGGGACTTTTAGTACAAAAATCAGAAATCTATATAATCAAAATGTATCGCGCAATAGCATATCGCACGCATAATTTTCCTGCGGGAATTACATAATATTAAAGGTATAAACGGTTATATTAAGCTACTTATATAAAATAAAGTAGATTTTTATTAATTATACACTTAGTTAAAATTAATCTATGATACTCCTCGCATTTATAGTTACTGCTTCGCTCTTATGAGTCGTAGTGTGATGTAATATAACCTATAGTCTTCTTCAATAAATAAACTATTCAACATAAAAAGAATTTTTTAATTCGAACCAGTACTTCGCGACAAACAAACAAACAAACTCTTCAGCTTTATAATATTAGTATAGATATATGTATATATATGTGAAGCAAAAACTCTGAACCTCTTTTTACAAAAACTTATATTTTATTTAGAGAATGATGTTAAATACTATTTTTTAATAACATGCATACAAAATATTTAAATCAATAAAAAAAATACGCACTACAATGACTTTGACACAATCACATTCATATATACTCTTTGGTTCATTGTTAAAGTCTATGGTCAAGTATAGTCTTACAATAAAACCTTAATAATTTACAAACTCTAAATTTAAATTAATACTGATAGAATTTCGACCACTGGGCGACAATTAGTTTATGTAAAGCCATAACATGAGATCAATAAACTGTAACCTGATAATATATATGATTTACTATTAGCCTGGCCAGATGGAGACTAAGTTAGGCTGGACACCTGGTTACCCTGATATATGTTTAGTGTAAAATATTAACCACTTTTCTATTAGTAGTTGCTTCACCGCGGGTGATGCCTCACTCGTCTCCCGCGGCCCAAAGCCTCTTAGTATCGTATTTCGTGACGCGAGAAATAAATGTTTCGTGACAACTGTCTGGTCACGTCACATTCATCTTGTCGCATTGTAAGAGATCTTCATCTTTTATTAAAGTGTAAATAATATGTTTATGCTTCGTGTAATGGAGCTATGTTTGAAGAATAAAGTGATCAATTTGTATGAACGATTTAAATTATGTTTTTTTAACTTTTTTAACGCACTTTAAAAAATAAGGTTCTTAATTAGGCGCATTTTTATTGATGTGTAAATGATGCGATATTTTAGTGATTGTGGACTTATTTTTTTTTAATTATGCAACAAAAATACATTAATTCATAACAAAAACATTACACACACTACCATGCAAATGACACACAAGCATATAATTATACTCCTTTATTTATTCTTAGTCTGTGGTTAACTTGGGAATAGATTATCAATACACCATAATAATGTTTAAACTATATTAGATTATTGTTTAAGATCTTAATTAATTTATATACATAATTAAAAAAAAAATAAAAGAATAGATTATATATTAAACTATTTACATCTTAATTAATACAAAAAAAAGGATTATATAAATGTTTAAACTTATAACTGGTCGACCACTAGTATTATTAAAACTCGCTCGCTAGTATTCAGCCCTAATTACAACGCATAGATTATAACCTCGGTTCGAAGCCGCGGTCGGAATATTTAAGCGCGTTCCGTTAAGTTGCTACTAACCACTGTACTTCTAACTTAATAAATGACCTGTGACGTGTAATTGCGATGGAAATATGCTATTCTATTGAACCTCAAATGTATATTTTATTTAATCAGACTTAATATTATTAATTCAATAGTGTAGAACAATTTAATTGTGACATCGATAGTTACTTAGGTTTAATATAGTTATTTTTAATTTCCTTTTCTTTTTATTTTTAATAGAATTATTTGTATGAATAGTATTAATTATTATACTTCTTATTTGGATTAACCTCATTTAAGTACATTTAATTGAAAGTTTGTATAGAAAAACCTTATTTTAGCACCCAGAATAATACTTTGGACGACGTTGCTTAGCTACCAGATATTATTAAATTTATTGTTATTAATTTATTGACCTTCTTTTAGTTAAAGAAGTAAATGTGAATAAATTTGTCTGTTTGTTTGTTACGAAACCTGCCTTTAATGAATGAAATTTTAGTATAAAGATATACTGTCATACTATAAAAGACGCATTAAAACCATGTTGAACGCGTGTCTAGCTAAACAGCGTTTAAGGTTTAAACATTGCTTAAAATATTATCTAAATTGCTTAACAGCGAATAAACTCATGAAAAAACTTATTGATAAAATGTTATACGTTACATTTGACAGGAAAAATAGGTTTTAAACATCTATTAAACTCACTTAAACGTATATTAATCTATGTCTAAAGCATGTTTAACTCAAAACTGTCTTAGACGCGCGTTTAACGTTTGTTTAAATCTTTTGTAGTAAGGCAGTTAATGTTTGGAGACATGGGCTATTTTGTGGAGCGCAATATGAAGTAAAAGGGATGAAATGGACGCTGATATGCAATACTGTGTCAAGCCACACGGACTTCATTTTGAGAAAATGGCGTCTAAAGATGTCAAACCTATTCTTAATAAATATGTTTGAAGAAGTATATCTCCACCTTTTCCTTTATTTTTTGATAAAAGGTATAATGAATTAAAAACAGATTGATATATTTAATACATTATCTAATAAAAAGTTTTTCAAATATATAAGATTATTGTATAAATTGCAAAATATGGAACGCACTTGAAATTCGAAACAATTAATTAGGAAACATTTTCCGTACTTTTTTAGTTTATATGACCTTACATTTTTTTGAATAATGTCAAATAGGTAATGCAGTATCAAAATACACCAATATCTCAGAATTTGACTTCTTGTGGGTTGACACATTATTGCTTATCAGCATCCAAATAGGGTATAAGAGTTTTTACGTAGACGATGTTGCGAGTTCCATTTCGTTAGGTATATTTTCATACATATTGAAGACAACTAAATTATCGACTGATTTTTCTCAGATTGCGAATTCAATACATATGTATATGGTACAATTTTTTTTCTTCCATCGATATCCTTACCATGTTTTCCTTTATCGTTGTTATGAATTGTAAGTACAAAAAATATCTGAATATCGCCGGAGTATATTTCTTGGCGGAGAATATTTTTACACGTCATTGCTTCTTCTGAGCCTAATACATAACAAATTATATTATATATAATGTTCGCCCGTTGAAAAAGTATTTTTATTATTTTTAAATTAGAATCAATTCCCGCTGTTACAATTTTTATATGATTTTGAGGTATACTATGCTCAAGGCTATTATGGCATGAAAAAAATTATCAATATTAATAATAAAGAGAGCCAATTCTGTATGTGCCAAGTAAACTCCGACATCACTGAAACTATTTTTAACCGACTTCGAAAAAGGAGGAGGTTCTATGTATCGCTATATTTTTTTTATGTTTGTTCTCCTATTTTTTCGCCGTTTGTGGACCGATTATCAATTTTTTTTAAATTATGGTACCATTTCAAAGGTACATTAATGTGGTCTACATCAAAGGCTGTATTATTATTTTTTCTTTATTCAAGTAGGCTTTTAAAAGCACTTTTGAATCGTCGAAACAAATAAAAGTCACTTAAATTAATGAAAAGCTACCACCGGTTCGGAATGTAGATTCTACCGAGAAGAACCGGCAAGAAACTCGATAGGTACTCTTTTAAAATTATGTTTTTAAGTACATACATTTAAAAATTAGAAATGTGTATATTAAACATTCTGTATGAAATTCAGCTATACTATTTCCATGCATTATTATCATCTATATAATCTTGTACAGAATAATATGCTTTAACTATCAAAGACTTTTTAATATACAATTTAAACTTATTTATTGACAATTGCAAAAATTTCTGCGGTATTTTGTTATAAAAACGGACACCTTGCCCCAGAAAGGAAACGTTTACTTCGCGAAGTCGAAAGCTTGGTGTTATGAGTTTATCCTTTCTTCTTGTGTTAATACAACGCGAGTCACTATTTTCCTCAAACAAATCAATATTATTATGGATATGTATAATATTGTTATAAATATATTGTGACGCAACCGTTAGTATACTTATTTTACTAATAACATCTCGAAGGGATTCCCGAGCTCCTAAATTATAAATAATATTCGTAGAATAGCTCTTTTTTGCAAAATAAAATCTGTATTAATATCCGAAGCGCTACCCCATAGCATCAAACCATAGGACATGATACTATGAAAATAACCAAAATATACTAATCGAGCTGTATCAACGTCGGTTAGTTGACGAACTTTCCTAACCGCGTACGCTGCGGAGCTGAGTCTACCCGTATTTTAAAATATAGTCTACATTAACAGGAACAAAACTAGTCGGAAGTAAAATTAAAAGTACTACATATTTGTTACCGAAATCAATAAGTTTCTCAACAAGTCATACTGAAAATTTAAAAAATCCCCGACTCTAAAACCTTTAAAAAGTAGAGAAAAGAGCTCATAATCTTGAAATGGCTACACCGATTTTGGTAAAACATATCTAAAAACCATTGCTAGAATACCTTCTATCAAATAAAAAAGCCGCATCTAAATCGATTCACTCGTTCAAGAGTTACGGTACCACAACCAGACACATAACGGTCAAAATTATAACAACCATCTTTTTGCGTCGGTTAAAAATTAAAAACATTCATAAAAAATAGTCTATTACGCGGAACCACTAAACTAACGTAGAACAAAATGGAGCAAAAAAGCGATTTATAACATTTGATGACAAAAAGCGCGGCCATAATTGAAACTGCCCATAGTTTTGCTATTCGTTATTCTCGGCGCTGTTTTTGCGATGTTTTTCGTCCATCTGTTGGTATTGGCTTCGAAATTATGTCTCTTGTTGTTTGGGAATTGTTTTATGGTGTTTTTTTTCTTTGGGTTTAATTAAAATAGGGCCAGATTATATTTTTTATTACTATTCCGAAGTATGGAGGTTATGTTTGTTTAAGTATTTAAGTGCAGTAAGTCCTTGACGTATCTATTGATACGTGAAGCAAAACCTTTGTACTTGTTACAAAATATGCGCGGACGAAGGAGGATGCAATTTCGCACATATAAAGTTTATATAGAGAGAGTGCATAATACTAATATATATATTCTTAATAATGCATAAGTATACTTTAAATTAATTTAAAAAATAATATACATTTGATATAAACGCATATATACACTTTTATTTATTCTAAGTCTGTGGTCAATTTTGAAATCTTATCCTAATGAACTACGGTCAAAATCCGAACGCTAGGCGACAACTACACTAGTATTAATAATTCTATGATTTTAGAGATATATTTAATAAAGAAAATTAGATTTAATTGCGCAGCAAATTAAAATCGTCTCCCAAAAGATTATCTAATTTTGGTTTTATGGCAAATATTAAATTTAACTGTGATAAGCAAAAACAATGCCTACTCTTATAAATCGATACCTCCCACGTAAGTTATTGTAAGCCACAAAATTGCCGTTAGCGTTTTTACTGAATACTACACGAATTTGCATTGCTTTATGCATTCAAAGTGAAAAAATACCAAAAATCTTTTTTTTTTTCAAGGAAAGATACAACAAAATACGCCTGAAAAAAGGCTGTAACTTTCAAACTAAAACGGATTAAAAGTGCTCTACAGTAAAATTGTAATTTTGGGGTTACAACAACGTACGTGGGAGGTATCGAAATATCTACTTACCAAGCCAAGTATTCTCTTTTATTAATAAGGATATATATAATATAGGATTTTCATGCTGCAATCCCATCCTAGTTAAAAATTGTTTATAACAGACTTCCAAAATAGAGGAAGTTCTCAAATTTTAAACAATGCTATCTCATAACTCCGTTATTATTGAACCGATTATGAAAATTATTTTTGAAATTATGTTATCCCTTCTCATTTGTCGCAAACAACTTTTGTCAAAATCGGTTAATAATTCAAAATCACGATAACTGGTAAACGTATATCAACCAAGCAAACGAAATTGTGTATTTTGTTTTTGAAGTCGGTTAATTTATATTAGTAGTTAGACTTGAAAAAGGCTTATTTAAATACTCAGACTTTTTTTAAAGTCTAAATGTCAATATTATATTGTTGTCAACATTATAAGGAGGAAAAGTATTTTAGTAAGTTTGTATGTAGGGAGTTATTTATATATTATATTTCTGAAATTATCTATCCAATTTGAGAAACGCTATAGGCTATATTACATCACGCTACAACTCATAGTAGCAAAGTAGTAACTATAAACGCGTGTGCTAGTTTTAAATGTATAGAAATATACATATAAGCTTAATAATATGAATACTTTAGGTATGTACACACGTGTGCTACTTCAATATCAAAGTAAATATCATACGTCAGTGTGCAGACTGCTTAGAGCGGGCCAACTGCTTCGCAAACAACAAACACGCGAGCCGACACTGCAGCCGGCGTTAGGATAATTAAACACTTAGGTTATATCTCGGATATTAATAGAATTAAGACCCGGTAATGTAGTGAAAACGTATTTATCTCATTACGGAAGCTCAGGAATGTGATGTGTTTAGTAAGACAGAAGAAGAAAGAAGAGGAGTTCATATTTAATATAACGGACTTCGAGGAATTTGCATCCGTCGTGGTCACTGATTACTTTAGCTCGTGACCACGACAGATGCAACTTCGACGAAACGTCGGGCAATAAAAGGTATTACTACCATTAGTTATCTGGATAAGACTCGTTATCTATACTAATAATAAAATTCTAGCGGGTCGCTGTCTGTACATGGAAGATATATGAAAAAAATCTTCTTAGGGGCCTTTATTAACGCAATACAACCCAAAACAATGATTTTTAAAATTCTTATCTGTTTGTCTGTTTGTCTGTTTGTCTGTTTGTCTGTTTGTCTGTTTATCTGTGCGTTTGTGCACGCTAATCTCAGAAACGGCTTATCCGATTTAGATGCGGTTTTCACTAATATATTGTAGTAAGCTTCACTTAACATTTAGGCATTGTTTCATGTCAATCGGTCCATAAAAAAAAAAGTTATGTCAATTTAAAGAATTACATTGAACATTTTTTGTGCCTATCACTAAATACATGAAAGTATATACAGTACTTACATCAAAAAATACATTTTTTAATTTTTTGTCTGTCAGTCTGTATGTCTATCTGTTTGTTCCGATTAATCTCTGAAACGGCTGAACCGATTTTGATGGTACTTTTACTTGCAGTTAGCAAATGTTATAAGGAGTGACTTAGGCTTACTGCTATTTTAGATATTTTTAATGTATACATATATAAAAAAAATCTAACGGGTCGCCGTCTGTACATAGAAGATATATGAAAAAAAAAACAAATTATTTGGGCCTTTACATACGCAATAGAACCCAAAACAATAATTGTTAGAATTTTTGTCTGTTTGTCTGTTTATCAGTGCATTTGCGCACGCTAATCTCAGAAACGGTTTATCCGGTTTAGATATGGTTTTCATGATTATATTGCAGTAAGGTTCACTTAGCATTTGGTATTTATTTCATTTCAATCGATTCATAAAAAAAAGTTATGTCAATTTAAGCGTTCACGTCGAACAGTATTTTATGCTTTTCACTAAATGCATGAAAGTATATACAGTACTTACATCAAAAAATCAATTTTTTAATTTTTTGTCTATCAGTCTGTTTCTTACGACTAATCTCTGAAACAGCTGAATCAAATTTGATGGGACTTTCACAAGCAATTAGGGGATGTGCATTAATCACGTGAGGTCCAGAAAGGGAGAGGAGATGGAAGAAGAAATTCACGAAATATTACAAATTCTAAAAAGTTCTTCAAAACATGACGTAATTAATGGACAGCCCCTATAGCTAATATTATAAGGATTAACTTTAGCTACTATTTTTAATATATTTATTTTAATGATTAAGTAAAAAAGAGAATTACGCGATAACAAAATATTGTAGAAACCAATAAAATAGTGAACAATTTCCGATTTAAAAAGGGAAGGTATAAAAATAAATAAAATTGATGTGTCCGTTTGTAATTTTAAATAAATGCATATGAAAGTATACACGGTACTTACAACAAAATTACCAATCTTAAAATTTTTGTCTGTCTTTCTGTCACTCAATTTTTTTCGGCTAATATCTGAAACAGCTGGACCGATTTTGACAAAACTTTCACTGGCAGAAAGCTAATGTAATAAGGAACAAAATTGAAACCAATGAAATAGTGAACAATATTTGATTGAAATAGGAAAGATATATATTGTATAAATATAATAATTTTAAATAATAATATATTTACTGGGTAATTTTTTACTGTATATGATAGACCACAACCGAAACTATAAGCGAAAAATAATTAAAGGAATCACAGAGCTGATTTGGATAAAAACTAAACCTGTATAATTAGTTTTTTGAAAAAAAAAAGGTTTTCCTTGCCAGAAACGAACACGTTGATTTTGCAGAAAATTAACATTCTGTATTATTGCACCATCTGATACTGTCACATATTATAAGGATCATCAACTTCAGGAGTATACAGTTAACTCCAACAAAAAGCAAAGGCTTATTTTTCAAAAGTCTATCAAATTCACATATTAATTAAATCTTTAGTAATTCATCAAAAAATGATTATACCTAAAAGTGAAATTTTAAAATTAAAACGGGGTGTTAAAACGCTAATAGCGGGTGAGTACAAAAGCCGAGTCCAGTTAAATGTAATTTTTTTAATCAATTGATCCATTCTTTTAAGAATTATCTAAACCTACCTAGGTAACGGAGTAGGTGAAGGGGACCAAAATTAAGTTCACATGCTTTGAGTTTGAGTTATTCACTTTGTATATTTTCGATTGTATTGTTCACACTCTTCCTTACTTTAGTAGGTGACTAGCATTTTGATGCAACCTATAAACAAATCGTTCGAAGTAATGCAGACTTTTTTTTCTAAACTTACCGGGTCTGTGTAGAATCGATTACTTGACTTCTAATTCATATATAGATTTAATGTTATTTTGTAAAAAAATAAATCTTTTCCTTTAATTTGTCGCTTTCTATTACTTTCCAAAAGTTGATTCTTACAGGTGACACTATTAGGAGGTGCAAGAATACAGAATGTATTTTTTTTTTTATTTAGTGGGTTCTATTTCTGGCCTGGAGAATCATGAAATCAAAAACAACTTATGATGCAGTTTAGATTTCTCAAAATCGGACACGAGACTCTATTAAGTATTTGTCGCGACTTCTTATAGTTCTGGATTTGGCTTATCAACCTCAGTTAAAAAAGTCACCCAATCTATACTAATAATAAAATTCTAGCGGGCCGCTGTCTGTACATGGAAGATATATGAAATAAAATCTTACTGGGGGCCTTTACCAACGCAATAGAACCCAAAACAAAGATTTTTAGAATTCTTATCTGTTTGTCTGTTTGTCTGTTTATCTGTGCGTTTGTGCACGCTAATCTCAGAAACGGCTTATCCGATTTAGATGCGGTTTTCACTAATATATTGTAGTATGCTTCACATAACATTTAGGGTTTGTTTCATGTCAATCGGTCCATAAATAAAAAAGTTATGTCAATTTAAGGGTTCACGTTGAACATTTTTTTTGTGTTTATAACTAAATACATGAAAGTATATACAGTACTTACATAAAAAAATACATTTTTAAAAATTTTGTCTGTCAGTCTGTCTGTCTATCTGTTTGTTCCGACTAATCTCTGAAACGACTTTACCGTTTCTGATGGTACTTTTTGCAGTTAGCAAATGTTATAAGGAGTGACTTGGGGTTACTTCTATTTTAGATATTTTTAAATCTATATATATGAAAACGATTCTAACGGGTCGCTGTCTGTACATGTAAGATATATGAAAAAAAAAATATTGGAGGCTTTACCTACGCAATAGAACCCAAAACAAAATTTGTTAGAATTTTTGTCTGTTTGTCTGTTTATCTGTGCATTTGTGCCCGCTAAAAAAGATATGTCAAGTTATGGGGTCACGTCGAACATTATTTTGTGATTTTCACTCAATGCATGAAAGTACTTACATCAAGTACTGTCACTCTGTTTCTTACGACTAATCTCTCAAACAGCTGAATCAAATTTGATAGGACTTTCACTCGCAGTTAGAGGATGTCCATTAACCGCGTGAGGCCCAGAGAAGGAGTGGGAATGGAAGAAAACAATAACAAAATAACACAAAGACTAAAAAGTTCTTAAAAAAATTACAGCAGCCCGTATAGCTAATATTATAAGGATTAAATTAGGCTACTTAAATAAAAAAATATATTTATTTTAATCAATAAGTAAAAAAGAGAATTACACGATAACAAAATATTAGAGAAACCAATAAAATAGTGAACATTTTCCGATTTAAGAAGGGGAGGTATACATCTATACAAATAAATAAAATTGATGTGTCGGTTTGTAATTTTAAATAAATGCATATGAAAGTATACACGGTACTTACAACAAAATTACCAATTTAAAAATTTTTGTCTGTCTATCTGTCACTCGGTTTGTTTCGGCTAATATCTGAAACAGCTGGACCGATTTTGATGAAACTTTCACTAGCAGAAAGCCAATTCTATAAGGAACAAAATTGAAACCAATAAAATAGTGAATAATATCTGATTCAAATAGGGAAGATATATATTATATTAATATAATCATTTTAAAAAATAATATATATCCTGAGTAATTTTTTTACTGGATATGATAGAACAAAACCGAAACTATAAGCAAAAGCGAAAAATAATTTAAGTCACAGAGCCGATTTTGATTAAAACTAAGACTGCATCATTAGTTTTTTAAAAATAAGTTTTCCTAGCCAGAAACGAACCCGTTGATTTTGCAAAAAAATAACATTCTGTAGTATTGCACCATCTGATACCTTCACACATTATAAAGATCAACTATACAGTAAACTGCAACAAAAAGAAAAGGCTATTTTTTTTACAAAATTCTATCAAATTCTTACATTAATTAAATCTTTAGCAACGGGATGTTGTGACGCTAATAGCGGGTGAGTACAATAGCCGAGTCCAGTGAAATGTAGATTTTCAACAAATTGATTCATCTTTTTAAGAATTATCTAAACCTACCTAGGTAACTGAGTAGATGACGGGGAACAAAACAAACGTCACATTCTATCAACCTTGTATAACTCACATAGAAAAAAAAGACAAACATAAAAGAAGTTACTGTGAGTAATTCATTTTTTATATTTTCGATTGTATTGTTCACACTTTTCCTCACTTTAGTAGGTGACTAGCATTTTGATGCAATTTATAAAGAAATCGGTCGAAGTAACGCACATTTTTTTCTAAACTTACCGGAACCCATGATTTAACCCACATATTTGATTATGTCTATGTAGAATCGAATACTTAACTTAATTAATATATAGATTTAATGTTATTTTGTAAAAAAAACCTTTTCCTTTAATTTGCCGCTTACTATTACTTTCCAAAAGTTGATCTTTACAAGTGACACTATTAGGTGGTGCAATAATACAGAATGTATTTTTTTTAATTAGTGGGTTCTATTTCTGGCCAGGAAAATCATGAAATAATAAAAAAAATTATGATGCAGTTTTAGATTTTTCAAAATCGGACACGAGACTCCATTAAGTATCTTTCGCGATTCCTTATAGTTCCGGATTTGGTCTATTAAGCCCAGTAGAAAAAGTCACCCGATATATAATACAAGGAGAACCTAGGTGCGAACTTAATGTTTTGCAGTCGATATTTTAAAGACTACCACAACTTTTCTTCAATATTTATAGTGAAAACCGTGGAGGAATACCATATCTGAGTTAGTGTCTGCTTATAAATACAACCAGAAAGTTCCCAGATTCAAAGTAAAAAGCTCCTTTCTTGAGCAGCACTGCAGACTATTATAACCTTGCTTTGCAGGAGACATGCCAAGCATTCTGTAGTCCACGCGAACGAAGTCGCGGGCACAGCTAGTACTAAATATGAATAGTAAAAATCGCGAAACTTTAAAACATACAAAGAAAAGGGGTGTTACAATGACGACGCGTGTATGTGTGTGTCTGTCTGTGGCGTCTTATCTCCTTAATGAATAGATTGATTGTAATGCGACTTTTTTTGTTTGAAAGTCGATGTATTCGGGATGATTTTTAGCTGTAATTCATGAAGATAATCATCTAGAATCAGCATATTACATGACTCCTTGCCAACTTACAGCGGAAGGGCGTTGGGGTTAATTTTTAATTTTAGATTATAATATTTTTCTATTTTAGAGCTATAATGTTAAAGGCAGATCCACAAACAGAAAGTTCAAAATTTATGAAGTCTTTGTCTACCTAAAATTATAAATCTTAATCAAAATGTGCGCTTTCAAGTGACTGTACTACTACAAACGGGCACATACGTTAAATAATATAAAATCATTAACTGAATTATAACATCTATTTCGAACTCACAGACACTTCAATTATTTATACGAATAGATAGATTCATCCGTAATAGGTAACATTATTTAATCGTAAATTGCGTCTAGACCCGAACCATTCCAGTAAAAAGCGCTTTCCGAACGTCTGCGGAATGTTAAAGCGATAATTAGAGGGATTAGTTCAGCGCTTTAGTATTTTCTGTCATTAATATCGGCGGTTTGAATAAGAGGGAGTTTTAATTGCCGTTGCGATAACGTATGTCGTTACTGATATAGGTTTATCGGGCCACGGTATTCGTTTAGCGACACGACACTGTAGTATCGTCACTGATCTCTTATCGAAGATGGTTTAAGTCTTTCTATAGTATTGTTCTAATGTAATTTATATCTCATTGTTCATTTGTGTATGTGCTAGAATCGCACCACACATAAGTACCACGAAATTATTACCTCGGCCTCGGTAATCTTTTTTACTCGACAGCGCGAGGTTGTGTTTATCAGCCTATGAATGTATGTACATATGTGGTTTGTACCTTCGTGGCACTATTAAGACCGAATATGGGGGCCGATTTTATAAAATGACATGTCTTTTAGTTGGTCATGACGGCGCGAATGTCATAGAAAGGATAAACATTTGGAAAAATTAAAAATGACGTCAGACTGGGAAAGAAAGCAAATAAAAATCGACGATTTATTAATTACTAATTTCTTTATAATTTTCGACTCCGCAAAGTCAATGTTACCTTTTTGGGGCAAGGTATTCGTTTTTATAATAAAATTCCGCAAAAAGTGTTACAGTTTACGAAAAATAAATTTAAAGTACATATTAAAAAATCCTTAGTAGCTAAAGCATATTATTCTGTTCAAGATTATATAGATGATAAACATGCATGGATTTAGTATAAGCTGGATTCACACAGGGTATTTAATATGTTTGTAACTCATAAATGTATGTACCCATCGTAAAACTTTTAAAAAGAGTAACTATCGAGTTTCTTGCCGGTTCTTCTCGGTAGAATCTACATTCCGAACCGGTGGTAAATTAATTAATTAATTAGTGTTTAGTTTTCTTTTGTTTCTGTATTGACGATTCAAAAGTGCTTGTAAAAGCCTACTTGAATAAAGCATATTTTGATTTTGATTTTGATTTTGATTTTTGATTTTATTTTAATAAATACTTATTTTAATGAATAAAATTTTTTTTATTATAACTGTAGTAGAGTCTAGATGTAGGCCACAAAGTGCAGGTCTTACACGGGTTGCCTCGAGCTGGACAGTACCACACTCCCACAGAAAATAGGCGTAAAGTAGCTAATATAACTGATGTGAGTAAGACAACCAGAAGCGTTAGGGCCAATAGGCCCCTCGTCCATTCTTTTCCTTTTCACTTACATTCCACTACCACAGGAGGAAACAGATAGAGTCATATATCTATAGTTTGTTCTAAAATAATCCATTACAATAAAGCTGAATAATTTGTTTGTTTGTATGTTTGTTTGTTTGAACGCGCTAATCTCAGGAACTACTGGTTCGAATTGAAAAAGTCTTTTTGTGTTAGATAGATTATTTATTAAGGAAGACTATAAGCTATATTACATCACGCTACGACTCATAGGAACGAAGCAGTGACCATAAACGCGAGTGAAACTGCAAGGGACAGTTAAGTATCTATACATTAATACGTGAAGTAAAACCTTTGTGCTCTAATTTACAAAAATTGTGCATACGGAAGAGTATGAAATTTCGCACACTTATCTATACTAATATTATAAAGCTGAAGAGTTTGTTTGTTTATTTGATTGTTTGCTTGAACGCGCCAATCTCAGGAACTATTGGTCCGATTTGAAAAATTCTTTCAGTGTTAGATAGCCCATTTATCGAGGAAGGCTATAGGCTATATATTATCATGCTAAGACCAAAAGCAGCGGAACACCAAGAACGAAGTCGCGGGCGGAAGCTAGTAATTTATATATAGAAGGAGAGAGAAAGGTTCATATATTTTTTTTAACTATGCATAACAAATACATTAAATCAACAAAAAATTACACACACTACAACGTATTTGACACACATATTACTATGGTCAAATTGAGTAAGGGTTAACTGTGGTCAAAATTGGAATCGGTTGAAAATTGGACGAACTACGGCCGAATTCCGATCACTAGGCGACCACTGGAACACTCAAATGCAACATATACAGTTTCAAAATAAATAAGCCGAATGATAGTATCGATGATGCGTCGGCGTATCGTGGACGATATAAAGTTATCTGTATCGGTTAATGAAAAATCGCTCGGAATGTAACAAATTCCCAGCTCGTCGTAAATCCAGCAGATAACTCTTAGAGCCGCTTGGAGACATTTTACGAGTATTGAAGAATGAAATCATAACTTTGAACGATATATTCTTTTGAATTGAATATGTACCCGACTACAAAGTCGAAAGAAGGTTATGATTTGACTGGCTATGCATACACGTTCATCTATTCCCTTATAGCTCGTAAACTTCTTATTAGAACTGGACATATGAGGTATTATTAGTATATAGTGTCTTGCACGTCCGCTGGTTATTATCTATATGACGAGTAACTAAATCTATTGTAGCGCCCTCTAGCACTCATAAAGTACTCTGTTAAAAAAATGAGATAAATATACCGTGTTTGGTATCATTGGAAAGAGCGTTACTTGTACGTTTCAAATATATATATGTTATTTGCTTTTGACTTTGTCTGTATTTATTCGATAATTGTAGTATTTGTCGTTTCAGCGTCGTTTTTTGTCGTAGTTGGGTTTAGTTTTCTACTTTTTTCTTGTTATTAAAACAATGGCAACGTATAGCGATTTGATACTTTGAAGTACAGCAAATTACAAATATTCAATTTATTTATACATCGAATAATGCTATTTAAAATTATATAATTTACAAATTGCAGTTTGAAAATTTAAATAGGTGTACAAATAAAACCTACTGTCCCTGAACTAGGTAAAAACCTGTATTTCAGGCGACAGTGCTACTCCTATAACAAATGCCTCATTTTATTTTTATAGGTAGTAATAGAAAATGTAAGTTCGTGTTTTAGTATAATTTTACGTTTTCGTTACCATTCATATTGTAAACGAATAGAGTATTTAAAAATTATAAACAAGTACCTGTGTAAGTGTGTATGTGTGTGTGTATATGTGCGTGTGTGTGTCTTCGTACGTGTGTTTGTGACGGATGAGATTTGTTATTATTTACATAATAATATTGCAAACGTTACAATTCTGTTTATATATTGTAATGTTGTTGTAGATAATAATAAAATCGATGCGTAAAATGTACGGACGCAATTGTCGGCGAATGTATAGAATATTTTATTAATTTAAAATGACAACTTAATTGTTAAAGTAAATTTGAAGTATTATTATAAGTAAGGCCTGGTTTTAAATAGTAATTCAACGTCAATGAAATAAGTTAAATTTTCATTAAAATTAAAACAAAAATATAGGTATATATATATTTCTTTATATTTAAAATATGACCCAGAAAATTACTTTTTTAATACCACCAAGCCGTCTGTACACTCGCCAAGAATGTTTTTCGAGTAGCGAGAGCGAGTTTTGAAAACGGGAAAAGCGAAAAACTTCTGCGTGGTTTTTATCAAAAAGTTGGTGCTTACGTTTACAAAGAAGTTTCTTAAGAGCCCGACTGCTCGAACACTTCCCTCCGTGAGATGTAAACAAGAACGTTGCATTTGTTCGGCTGCCGACACGTTGCATAAGAGGCAGCGGGCTGTTGCCATAAGGGGAGAATTACACTAGTAAATTTCATAAATATTTATAGTCTATTTTTCTTTGGTAACTATACCCGGAACGAAAATCACGAATTTTCGAACAATTTTTTTCATTATAATTTGGCATTATAAAAGATGATTCTGTTTAATCATTCAATCGATAATTTCCTATATGTGGCTACAAATACACCATATTTTTCTACTAAATAACACAAGTAAAATAAACTTATTCATAACTTATTTGTCATCGCTTTACTCATGAAAGTATTTACTATCAGTACCAGTATGTTTGACTGCAACAGGTTTCGCAAGGTCATCTCCACAACTGTTACCAGGTTTCAGAATCATTTATATCAGTTATGAAAGTAAAACTTACAAGTGTATTTCTGTGTAATTCTCGCTTTAAGTTAGTGTAAGTATGATTTGCACGATCAAGTCTACTCTTTGTAAAGGAAATTTAAAAACCAACTTTAAAAGATCAAACGCATATTTGTATGCTGGTGCTTGTAAAACTGTACTAAAACGCAAATAAAGCGGTATTATACTAGTAGTCTTCTTTGGCGAATTTTGCACTTGTAAGTTTTGCTCATAGACTTTATTTACATTTACTGTCACTGATATATTTATTAACCCAGAACGCTCATATGGTTACCTAGGTTTACAAAGTTGTTCTATATCTATTACGAGCATAAAATTTAAAGGTGTGATTCCCGCCTAATACCATATTTAATAAGACTAAACACTAAAAAACAATTCAAATTTCTTCTTACAGAATAGCTTTGATAAATAAAAATGTAATTAATGTAACATACTTTTTAAGAGCCCAGAAATAATTAATTATTAAATTCAAAGTCCACGGTTTTATTTTTCAACTCTTGTGATAATATATTGTCATGTTCTCTCTCTTGAAATAAACAGCCCGTTGCTAGGCAACATTCCAGATCACGTGAACGTCAATGACATTAAAAATACATAACATCATCAAAGTAAATAACGATGATCATATACTTGTGATAAGAAAGTAGCTTCAGAGTTCAGATAATGTTACATCTAATAACCTTTGTGAGATAGGAGATAATATCTTTCGTCGCTCGCTTATGACTTTGTAACGGCGTCACAGTCATTATGCGGTGTAAAAGTTGAGGATGGACGATCTTCGCCCGTCGTGACGGAACCCTGTGCCACACAACTGGGTGCGCCACTTGAATATTTACCGAGGGGCTATCTTGTTCTCTTGTTTAATGACACTTGTAACGGTCCCGTCTACAGATGGTTCTTTATGTTAATAAGCAAACTTTTGTCAAAAACATTTTTCAGGTAACAAATGAAGTTACATAAAGGTTATTTGAGATAATTTTGTAGATATATGTGGGTGTATTGTATGGGTAATCAAAAGGTTTGTTCTTTTATGTAATACGTTGATAAGAAACATTCCCAATGTGATGGATATAAGCTAAAGTATAAGATCTTCCCGCGCATCTTAAGTTGGCAGCAATATCCCGTGTCAGCGGAACACTAAAGCTGGTCAATGAAGGTCAATATAATTGTACTCAGATGTTTTTGAATGAAGATTAGGGTTTCATGTTTGTCCTTGTTTAATTTCGGTCCCAGGATTGCGGTCTTATAATAATATTAAAAACATCTTTAAAAACTCTTTGTCTCTATGGTATACTGTTTTCAAAGAAAAGGTTTCAGTAAATTTACATCAACATAAACAGAAAGCAGGCCACGTCATTCCAGGAACCCCAAAGTTTTAGTTTACTATGTGATTGATTAATTTCTTAGTCGGAATTACACTTGTAAATTTTACTCGGATAACGGGTTTAAGACAACTTAGCATCTTAGTAACGGTTACATAGATAAGTTGTCAAGTTAATCCAATGATATATAAATATAGATACATTATAAGTTATGAGTGAGAAGCTATGAGTGTCAATAAAATAATGTAATTGACAGTAAATTCTTTATGTTTAAAAGCAACGATAACCAATTTATGTCAATCTTATGAAAGTCTATAAGTAAAAATAACAAATGTACTTCTCCCCTTACTCTTTATTGGTCAGTGGTTTTTATGTTATAGGGGTTAAAGTAAATCTATACTTATAATAAATCTGTAGAGATGTCAATTCTGTACATGAAATATATTTTCAAAATTATTATCAGGAGCTGATTAGTGATCGATACTGACGCCAAAAATGCAATCGGTAAAGTTTTTGTCTGTCTGTCTGTACGTTGAAGTATTGTGGATTGATATAATATATTTCCCTACTAAAATACGATAATTAATCTGTCTGTCACATCAGAACCTCTGAACCCTGAGGAAGGACATATGCTAATTCTTTACGAAAAATGACAAAAACGCGGACGAAGTCGCGGGCAAAAGCTAGTAATATAATATTAGCGTGGAGTGGTTTTCGATTTAAAATCAACTGTAACAATCGCCTGTTATATCGAACGTCCTATAAAGACCGTAATTTAGATTCTGATAAATTTCTATTCCAACACACATCATGATATACAAGGGACAGAATATTGTATCTAGAATTACATATTCAATTCTCCACGTGATGTAAAATCCTGAGGATGTCACAATAAACCAGGATTTGTTATTCCTATTTCCAAGACGAATGGAGGAGTAGTCACTAGACAGGACTATCGGAGGCTCACTGTTTATGATACACAATACCTTATGACGCAATGTTCTTATTGCCACGTTGATAAGAGCTACATTTGATCAGCACTTGTCATAACATATGTTTCTGGCATATCTTATTTAGGGCAGCCAGTTATTGTGGTAACATTTTTGGGATAAAGTTCAGAATATAGTAATATACGTGTTCTTTTATTATTTATTATTAATGTTGGTACTTATATATTTTAATATTTGTCACTACAATAAGTAAGATTTTATTTATATACAAGCAAAAAGCTAACAAAATCTGTTGATTCGGTAACCAATAAAACATCAAGGATCTCTAGTTGGTGAATCTAAAAAAAATGTCTACATCAAAATTTCTTTTACCGTTTTACACCCATTGATTTTTATATAAATGGGTTTTATGGTTATTTAAACAAGGAAGGGTTGGAGATAACCTCGTAACATTATAAACAATTTAAGCAACGTGTACCATAAGTGGACGAGATCTGAATATAATCATGCCTTATTGTACCCAATGTTCAACCAATTTCGGAAAAGTCCGTGAACCTTCGTGTTTTTGTAAACCCTGACCTTATCGAGGGCAGGTGGGGCTAAATTGTGAGCATCGTCTTTCAAGTAACATTCGGAGGGCCTTTATAAGATCCGGTGAAATATGTCGCCCTTTCAAGCGAGACGGATAGCGGGAAACCTTTTCAAATCTTCATTTTTCTCACTGATATTTCTGGATGGTATTGGGTTCGGTTATTTGTTTGATTACGTCTACTTTGTTCAACAGTTTCTTGTTACTATTTTTGTGTAGCTGTTTCTATGTGTGAATGTGTTTAAATCATTTTTATTTAACTACTGAAATTAGAAGAGGGAATTTACGATCTTGTGGTATATTTGGCTTTTCAATATTCAAATTACACTTATAAAATTTACCCTTATAATTTCACTACAGATTTACATTAGTCATTTCTAATTTCTTTAGTACAGAAAGAATTTACTGTCGGTGCGGTTTTTTTGACATTTACAGCTTTCGTAAGTACTTATGACATATATGTTACTAGGTTATATAGTTGGTTTATATCTTTCTCAAGAGTAAAATAAACAAAGGTAATTTTGGCGTAATAGTAAAATTTCAAACTAAAATAAAAATGTTTATTTGCCTTTGTTGGACAAAAGCTTTTCCTTCTTTTCAGTATTGGGATATGGAGCCTAATCTGTCACACTGCTTCGTTAGGGATATATGTAGATGTTTCAGAATTTCGACAAATCCCTGAAGTTCTAACACAGCGTGAGTCAAACCAACTTAACAGAAGAACGCCAATATTTTCATAATTTTATCGCTTCGAATCAATAAATATAACATTTTAAATTATTTATGTTTTACATTAATTCATGTTTAAAAATGTTAATGTTTATTTATTGTATATTAATAAGGCTTATTATTTAACGTATTAAAAATATGTTTGTTGAATATACTTGTAATTTGTTTTTAATTTTTATATTTATTTTATAAAAATAATGTGCATAATATTGTCTATGTTAAATTATGGAGACTTTTTGCTGTCCTCTAAGTTGCTAATTTTTATAAATGTGTCAGAACTTAAGCGAAGATATTCAGCAGGCTAATTACGCGAAGCTATCACTATTAGAACGAAATATTTTGACAATTTGTTTTTCGTTTTTATACAAAAATCAGAAATTAACCGTCAGAATGTAACATTTAGTCATAGTGATGGCTCACCGTTATTTGCCTACCTTCTTAATAAATTTTAAACGCAATAGCCCTTTACAAACGATTGTTACTAACCCGACTTGGAAACCGGATCCAAAGATCTATGACATCTATCCAATGACCTAAATCACCTATGGAATGAATTGTATTTAATAAGAATATTTACACGCTTGATACGTAAAGCAAAGTATCCAAAATCAAAACTAACAACAAAATTGGGTTTCGCCGGATATATTTTTGCGTTCAAACGATGACATGGTAATACATCTGCGTGCAAATACCGGCTTGTCCGGCTTGTTTGCCCGGGTCGGGGGGCAGGCGGGGGAGGGGGGGATATTTACACACTTTTACCGGGGGCGACCGGCAAACACAAATAAGACAACTTGTTTTTACGCTCCTGAAACGTCGCCCGGAGTGATTCAACGTTTGGACATACGCGGCGTAGTTTTTTGAAATGGATCGAAACAAAATATTATGTTAAGCGTTCGTTTTTTTGTGCATGTACTGTTTTTTATTGAATTATTTGATTTTTTAAGAAAATGTGAATATGGATTGTTTAGTGGCAAAATTTTAAGCAAAAAACCATGGGAAATTTTAAAAGTAAGAAGTCTTAAATAAAATCTACACTAATATTATAAAGAGGAAAGATTTGACAATCACATAAAAAAAGACAAAAGTACATATTAAAAAATCCTTAGTAGCTAAAGCATATTATTCTGTTCAAGATTATATAGATGATAAACATGCTTGGATTTAGTATAAGCTGGATTCACACAGGGTATTTCATATATTTGTAACTCGTAAATGTATGTACCCATCGTAAAACTTTTAAAAAGAGTAACTATCGAGTTTCTTGCCGGTTCTTCTCGGTAGAATCTACATTCCGAACCGGTGGTAAATTAATTAATTAGTGTATAGTTTTCTTTTGTTTCTGTATTGACGATTCAAAAGTGTTTGTAAAAGCCTACTTGAATAAAGCATATTTTGATTTTGATTTTGAATTTGATTTGAAAGATTTGTTTGCATTGAGAAGGCTCGGAAACTATTAGACAAATTTGAAAAATTATTTTTGCGTTGGTTACCCCGTTTATTGAAGAAGGTTAAATACAATCACATCACGCTACGACTTATAGGAGCGAAGCAGTAACCATAAACGCGAGTGAAACTAGTAGTATTAATATTTAAGCTATTTTACAATTTTTTTTTTTTTGTAATAATTAGCCTTTGAACTTAAATAAACAGTATGTAAATGTTCTACTGCTGGGCAAAGGCCTCCTCTCCTATTAAGGAAAAGTTTTAGAGCGTAGCAACCACGCTGCTCCACTGCGGGTTGACGGATATACGTGAGAATTCCTCCCGGAACATGCAGGTTTCCTCACGATGTTTTCCTTTACCGCCGAGCTCGAGATGAATTTAAACACTAATTTAGCACCTGAAAAACCAGCGGTGCTAGCCGGGGTCTGAACACGCGATCATCCATTGAGATCGATATGTTCTAACCACTTGGCCATCTCGGCTCTTTCTAAACGAGTATTTGTGTTAAATTGTCTGTATTGTGAACAAAAGGTCTTCACCACGAAAATAAGAGGGAGCAAAATTTAAAATTAATTGTAAATGTAATAGTAGAATGAATTAACAATAGCTCTGAGCGAGTCGAAACAAATTGTTAATTTCCTGACTTAGATAAGCGGAATTAATTTAAATTGAAACATTTACACGAGTCTTAGAGATTACTTTTATGTTATAAGTACTTATCCACGAGACTAATAGCGCTTTTGTTAATCACTAGTAGTGCTCCGCTGTTGCACCGAATTTAAAATTCGGGTTTTCTCGGTAATATTCGGCTACTATCACAGCTCATACAGTCTCCCGTTTATCTTGTTGTGCGTACTTGCTTGCGTACTTTTTTTTTTGATTACGCAGAGGAAATCTTTGAAAAGATACCCGATTCCTGGGAGGAAGATCGGGTTATGTGGCGATTTATACCCACTAACCCCTACGATGGCCTTCCTCAGCACGGAAATGGAGAGACCTCGGGATCGTTTGCGCATGCGCATCCGCTGCCCCTCACGTGCGAGCTCGTCTCAGGTGGTTAAAGTCTGGTCTTGCCCTCCCCGTGCCCCTCGCTGGGGCGTATGGCAGTTCAAGGCCATACTGGCTGCCATCCTCCTCGGGTACTTGCGTACTTAGACAATAATCTGGAAAATTCATGGCGATATTTATAGTAATTTGCCAGATTATTGCCAGTGCACAACGGGGATGACAAAGCTTTTTTTCTTATCGAACGTTATTTAAAAGGTTATTAAAATAGTTACGTATGACTTTATGTTACCGCTATAACAAGCAGGGGCGGAACCAGCCCTTTTAACAGTTGTGGTCACAACCACCCGAAAGTCGGCCAAGTGCGAGTCGCAGTATGCATTCGCTCATATGAATCACCACACGTAAATTCGTCTTTATGCACATGTAGACTTCAATTATGACTGAAAAACAAAATTTTGAAAATTAATGGAACGTATCAATTATTATATAAATATGATATTACTCCATTACGTATCCCCGATCATAATTAAATATGATCAAAGTTTGTGATATAATATCGGAGGTTCTCAAGCGACGGAGCTGTTATTTCAACTCTCTTAGCTAATTTAAATAAAACCATCCCCGAGTACTTATTTATGAATTAAAATTTTCAGTCTAAAATAATAAAACCGATTACAAAACCTGTATTACGATGAAAAATACATTATAATATAATATTGTGTATAATATAAAATTGGAAATTAATAAACTTTATGCTAACGTGAACAATTTGGAATACCTTTACAAAAAAAATAAAACCAGTTCACAATGAAGTGAACAATCATAAAAAAAATATACATACAGCCGAACATAGAACATAGAACTCCTCCTTTTTCGAAGTCGGTTACAAAAGTAACCAATCTATTCATTGTGACCATTTTAACGAGCCCCAACATGACACTTCTGTTGTAAGTTGATTAAGAGTTGTGTCTGATTAATAAGATATTACGTACAAGAATTAAATAAGAACATGAGTAGTATACTTCTGTGGAAATGGTAGACGTTATAATAAATATATTTATTGTAACAAAAAACCTATATAACTAGCTGTGCCGCGCGATGTCACCCGCGTTAATTTGAGGAAAAATTACATTTATATGATGTACCTTCTCTAATTGAATCGGATATTGTTTACTATTTTATTACTTTCAATTTTTTTTTGCGTAATCCTATTTTTTATTTATTTATTACAACATTTTTTTTCATAAAAGTTAATAATAAAGAACCTTCAACTGCATCTGTTGCTATGTTGGTCATTTCAAGTACGGCTGTGCGTTATGAATTATTAAAAGCTTAATTATTCAAGAAACGTTAGTCTTGTTAACGTTTTACAAGACAATTGCATTATGTAATAGTTGAACGCTCCCCTAATGGAGTATTACACTTGTAAGTTTTACCTTGTTATTGATATGAAACAAACTCTGTAACCTTAAGCATTTAACGTCAAAGTTAAGGCACTAGCAGTATACAAAATGCAAAAATAATGATAAGCAATTTATATAAATTTTATGAAAATCTTAAAATACACTTTTAAGGCTTTGCTAAAGATTCGCACAAGTAATTTTTCATTGCTGTAATGAGTTGAATGAGTTTATATAACTACTTACGACGTATATTTTAGTAGATTACACAGTTGGTTTATATCGCTCTCAGACTAAAACTTACTAATGTAGTTCTCGCCTAGGAATCAATACTTGAGTCTTTCATGTAATTACGCTGTATAGAGAGTGATTTTCCGCAGATCCTTTCATCATTCTACTTAAATAAAAGACGGGATTTATTGGAAAAGTTTCAAACCCATAACAAAGCCTATTGTGGCTCCCTCAATTTACTATTTAATTTGGCGTACGTTGTGTTCGGTTATTATATTTTCTTTTATAGAATTACTTGCGTTTCTCGTAAGCCATTTGTAATAGAGAGTCATTGGTTTCACGATGGATACGTCTTATGTTGACTCCGATTTGAAATATTTGTAATGTTTTTAAAGATAAGTGAGATGAAAAAAATTGTTTGAGTTAATATATTTAATTCTTTGTGTTTTCTCGTCGCTTTTGCATAGATTCTGTCCGAACATATAAAAATATTGAATTAAATATTTTTGAGAAAAATTGTAATTTGACCACAGACTGTAACAACAAACAAGAAATATATATATATATATATATATATATATATATATATATATATGCGTGTGTGTGTGTTAGATAGATGGTAGTGTGTGTATTGTTTTTTTTTGTTTATTGTATTTTTTTTAATATAAGTATGCCGTGTGCACAATTTTCGTAAAACGGGATACAAAAATTTTGCTTAATTAAGAAAAAATATATATAAAAAAAAAAAAACAAAAAGAAAATAAATTAATAAGCATTTAATTACCGACATTCTATCCAGGATCGAACTTAGTTCTTTATGAAATACGTGAAGAACATTTTCGCCGAGCACATCGACCGGGAGCGTGGCGTCTCCTGTAATCCGGCGACTCGGAGGTCGGAGCCGGAGGATGGCTGGTGGTCTGGAGACGTTGAGGAGCCCACGTTGACTGTCCGTCCGCAAGCCCGGCATTAATGTGGATTCTGGGAGGCTGGAAGGATGTCTTGGAGGACTCTGGGAGTGCAGGCTCACTGTGGAGCGGCGACCCAGGCCAGACCCAGCTGCCAACAGTTTCCGTATGGAGTAGTAGTGGGATAGCGGCCGGGAGTGGGCGCCGAATGTCAACTCGACTGATACAGCCAGACCCGTCTCTTTTATACTTTTTATTTCTTTAGTTTATAAAATTCTATATGCCATTTAAATCTGCTATACTATTAAAATTGCTATTTATATATGTATCTCCTATTTTGAATGATGTGTGTAGTGTTTTTTGTTAAATCATAAACATAGTAAAATAAAGTAACAGCCTGTAAATGTCACACTGCTAGGCATTGGCTCTCGTGTTAAGAAGACGGTTTAGTTCTTAATCCACCACGCTGCTCCACTGCGGGTTAGCGAATATATATGTATAAGTTAGAATTTATCTCGGCACATTTTTACGGTTCACCATTTTTTTGTTCACCGCCGAATTCGAGATAAATTTAAACAAAAAAAAAAATACTTGAAAACTCAGTGGTGTGACGTGTTCTAATCACTAGTTTATAAACATAATATATGTAAAATGCCGATAGTGCCGATGACGGGCAAAATTCTGTTTAACACATACACGTGTTTTCATGTTTTTTTTTCTGTATATAAAGTTAAATTCCACATTATGTTTCTCATTTCTAAAGCATCGTTTAAACTGCAGGAAATTGCGTATAAAAGACGATTTTGCAGAGCCCTGCTTTGAATGTAGTCTTCTAAATGTCATCGGTTGGCCGAGTTTCAAATATCACAAACAAAGCCTCTGAACTCCGCTACGAGTACCTTTAACAGTACTCGGTGGAACTACACGCTTCGGTACATCTATTTAGATTTTAACTGACGTTGAAGTAGGAGCAAGTATTTATTTCGGTGGAGTTTTTGAATGTAACAGATTCTTTAACTATTTTAGTGAATGCGTTATATTTCTAGAGTCCCGCTTAAAATAGGAATTTATTTCTGGGTGTTTTATTCGTTGAAACATATGTTCAATAAATAATTCAATTTTACATTATTTGTCTGTACACAAATTTGTCTGTAGGGGATAATCTAGGAAACTATTTTTTCGATGTGAAAATATCTTTTTGCGTTGGATAGCCCGCTTATTAAAGAAGGTTTTGACTATATTACATTACGCTACGATACATAGGAACGAAGCAGTAACCATAAAGCCGAATGAAACCACAAAGTGCAGCTAGTATTAAAATATTTAAAGAATCAATGATTTCGTCAGACGCTTAGTAATATTAAAATGGTGTACATTACCGGTACTACTGCTTAAGGCACACACAAACACACAATCGTCCTATTTTCGTATACTTTATAAATTAGAATAAAATCACTAATCACACACGCGGTTGAATACCGCCCAGTCGGTCAGTTTAAGGTATCGTTAAGGAACCACGCTCATCCATAACCTCGTAATGCGGCCATGTTGGCTTGTACTATTCGTATTATTGAGGGTAGGAATATAATAAATGGCAAGTACAGGGCAATTCAAATTGTCAACGAGACATGACAACTGCGGTTTGAATTCATTAATCAAATGACCACAATGTTATTGGAAAACTGATTGTTTGTAACTAGTTTATGGTCGTGGCTTCGCTCGCGTTAATATAGACTTAATAGTGTGAGGGTAGGCGAAGAAAACTCGCGCACTCGCCGCCGAAGGGCGCGCGGTACACCAGTCAGCTCGTGACCACGATGAAGGTAACTTCGTCGAAACGTCGTGCAATAAAAAGGTATTACTACCATTAGTTATCGCGATAAGACCCGTTATATTAAATATGAATAGTATAAATCGCGAAAGCTTAAAATATATAATATAGATTTACTGAACTGAATTTCTCTGTAAAATTGGAATGGCTTGTGTGTTACCTACTGTATGTTCATTGCACTTTGCCTGAACCTTCCCACAAGAACAAACTGTTTTATTCAATTCTTTGGTTACAAACTATAGCTTATAGTAAGTTTATAATGGACTAGTAGTTACTCGCGGCTACGCCCGCGTATATTTTGGAATTTTTTTCCAGGATTTATTATCGGTCAAAAAAATACATTTTCTCGTAGTTCCAGTAGTTTAGGCTCTGCGTTGATGAATCAGTCACCCCAAGTGATTTTATATATATAGATAGATATAGATGAACGATATTTCAGCGCTTAAGATACAAGCAAATAAACAAACGATATTTACACTCATAATTCGTATGTAGGGTGGTTGTATGTAGTCTAAACTACTGATTCGATTTGAAAAATATATTTGCGAATAGTTCATTTATTGAAGAAAATTAAAGATTATATTACATCACGCTAAGAATCAGCAAAGGAGTAACTATTAGAGTAAAATCACGAGGCGCATTATAAGTTGTGATGGTAAAGAAAACATTTCATGGAGGGTGCGTGTGTGTGTGTCAAACGGAAGTGATGCCTACGAACGTTTTGGTTTCCTAGGATGGCGTTGACATTTAGCGGCCGGTTTAGTCTTCAGATGACGTCAATCAAAGCTTTTGTAAGAAAACCGTATGGGTTCCTAGAAAGCGTTTTCTGACACCGTTGACTCGAAGAGTTTTTTAGGCATCTGAAATATGGCGTCTATTTCACTCGCGTTAATTTAAGCAAAAATTATAGTTATGTAATGTTTACCTTTCCTATTTGAATTTGTTAACTATTTCATTGGTTCTTATTTTGTTTTCGCGTAACCCTCTTTTTTATTTATTAATTAAATTTTTTAATACAATTAGCCTAAGTTATTCTTTATAACATTAGCTTTTTGTGTAGTGAAAATCCCATCAAAATCGGTCCAGTCGTTTCAGAGGTTAGCCGGAACAAACAGAAAAAAAATTTAAAAATCGTTTTTTAGGGTTCCGTAGTAAAAAACGGAACCCTTATAGTTTCGCCATGTCCGTCTGTCTGTCTGTCTGTCTGTCTGTCTGTCTGTCCGCGGCTTTGCTCCGAAACCCTTAATACCAGAAAGCTGTAATTCGGTATGAGTATACATATGAATTACGCCGAGAAAGTCGTACAATAAAATCTTAAAAATATTTTTTTTTCAGGGTGTCTTCCCTATGTGTTAAGAGAGACCAAAAATTGTTTTTCTCATTTATCCCATGTTGTGGGGTATCGTTAGATAGGTCTTTTAAAAATGTTATAGGTGTGGGAAAACCATTTTTCCGAACGACGAACTGTTTCCGAAATATTAAGCTTTGAAGTGTCAATTTTTCTTAGAGTCAAGTGTCCCCCGCCTCTACCCACTAAACTGCTGCGTCTAAAAATATGAAAAAATTCACGATAGTGGTACATATAATGAATTTAAAAGGATAATTATTACGGCTATGTGGGTTCTTATGGTTATCGAGTTATAGATGATCTAAGTAAAAATAAATATTTCACTTTTTAAAGCATCACATTATATAAATATTAATAATTTTAAATTAATATATGAATTTAAATGAATAAATAAATAAATATTTAATAAGTTTAAATTAAAATAAAATATAAAATAAGGTATAAAACAATGTCTCAATAAAACATGTCGCGAGTGATTCTGAATCGCGCTTATGAAGTTTTCAACCAAATCTCTATAGATTTCATAGGCGCTAATTAGGAAGAAAAATTATCGGCGCTAAGTATATTTTACAAGTGTTAGAATAATAAATAATCGACGAACATATAAAGTTCAAAATCGTTAGTATAATTCACATTCAAACATTCATTTTACATTAAAAATATTTTAATTAAAAATAATTTTATAATAATAAAAGGTTTAAAATTGTAAGTACGTATATTGTATAAACTGACTTAAAAAAAGGAAATTCCCAGTTCGTCGTAAACTTTTTTACGAAAATAGGTACTCGAAGATTGCTTGACCGATCTTGACAATTCTGACAACTACGGAACCCTACATTGTGCGTGGCCCGACACGCACTTGGCTGATTTATTGGATGTAAGTATCGTGTATACTTTCAAGTGTATTTAGTTATAAGCTGTGTATATTAAAAATAGATACTTCAATATTATTTGTCTGTATAGATGTATAGATAGTGAATCTATATGTTCATTATGAAACTAAGTAACAAGCCGTCCACTTTGTCAACGCTACAATGGTGAAATGTTAATTCCGTTGAAGAACCAGAATGAAGCTGAGATATTATTCTTTTAAATTCATTCCTGTTAAGGTTAAGACGAAAAGATTCAACATAAATTCCTAGTAAAAAGTTTCGTTTCAAGGCTTGTCACGTTCCCGGACGTAAAAATATAACGTTACAAATCCGCCATCTTAACTCCGAGTGAAAAATTAAAGTGATATTTTTTCTTTTCAACAAATTATTGCAATTGTGTTATAGTGAATTTTATTTTAAACTAACTTTGTAGTTATTATGAAATATAAGTAAAGGTTTTGTAGTTCTTTCGTTATGAACTACAAAACCTATATAGGTACATGTTGCAGGCAAGCTTAATAAGCCGATCAATTAACAACCTAGCCAGGGGCGTAACTATCGTATATGTTGGTAAGAATGGCAAAAAGCCACGGGCCCCGGAACCGAGAGGGCCCCGGAACCGAGAGGGCCCCGGAACCGAGAGGGCCCCGTAACCGAGAGGGCCCCGTCCTAAGTGAATTTTATTAGTAAAAAGCTAATAATAAAAAGTAAATTGTTATTTCATTGTGAATATGTATAATCCTATGCGCTTTAAAATAAAACTAATCAGATATTTATTAAAACTAAAATACACGTTATTAATACTTTTAGGTAACGTTTAAGTGATTTATTAAAATTAAGTTGCAAAGTGACGATTTTTACTTGGGGTCCCCATGCAAAGAATTTGCCTCGGATGGTATTGTTACGCCTCTGAACCTAGCCTTCTTACTATATGTTCAATTAGCTTCCTGAATTCTGACTTTCAGTTTTCTGAATCGCTTCTTTTAAATTCGAAATGTACATAGGCAAAACTGCACTGCTAGTTTCATATTTATTTATTTAAACCAAAGTTACAGTAAAAGTAACACAATAGTCTTAATCTTTTACAATTTTTTTGGTTACAATGTTACATTATATAGGAACACGGATACTCAAAATAGGAATCTGTTAGGAATATATCATTAAAGTAATTAATACTGTATTTTGTCTATGGTAGCTCGTTGATCAGTTAGTTATTATTATATATGGGCAGTACGCACCCTCCCTCTTTCTAGGATAGATTGCTCGTCTTTACTCTCAGAAATATATTCATAATTACGAATAAACAAGTTACTAGAACCCCAGAAATAACTTAACAGAATCAACCTGTGTATATAAATTTCTATGACTCATATCACACATTACAAAGGTTTTTCCAACGTTCACACTAGAACACAATATTCGTGAATCGTTACAAATAACGCTCAGCGTGACACACAGCACCGTAATGCCAAAGTACCTGCCCCTGTCCCCATTTATCGCGAAAGCGGTATAAATAAGCCTGTACTGCTGGAGTGTATTCGGGAGCGCGCTCGGGGTGCAATATAATTGAAAAATTGAACGACTCCTCCTTTTGATAAGTACTGTTTATATGTTACGATTTTTGTGATGTTTTTTTTTATGTTAAGATTGTCATTGAATGGGAAAATATATACAGTCTTATAAAAAAACTAAATCTTATAAAAGTGTAAGTAACTCTGTCTGTGTGTTACGCAATCACGCCTAAACTAATAAACCGATTTAAATGAAATTCTGTACAGAGATAATCTAGAGTCTCAGAAGGGATATAGGCAATTTTTAATGCCAATAAGGGCCCGTAAGGGATTGAAATAGGGGTGATTAAAGTTTGTAAGGAAATTACGTCATATTTAAAGAATCCTAGCTGGTGATTTTCCAGTCCTTTAAATCACATCTGTCAAGATGTAAACTTTACGCGCGTCAGCCACGAGTAACTGCTAGCAGAGCATATAATAATGTACTAAGTATTGACATATAAATTTCAAATTGAAAATGACATATTCAGAATAATGGGTGCTATCATATTAAACTATAGTTTAAAATGAAAACAAGGGATGATTTCTCATATTTTTGTATTATTTATAAAGTTAAAAGTTAAAAATATAATTCTCTGAACTTTAAAATGCTAATATAGTTAATTTAATATATTAAACTAAAATACAGAAAAAACATTCACATCGTGTCATATAAACGGACCTTAGTGATTTTACTCGAAGAGAGTATTCATATCAAAGGAAACCACTAATAACTTGTGATGTGGAAATTTATAAACGCAAAGTTATATAAGTAGGTTAAAAATCAGTACTAGATATGTTAGATTAAAGTTTAAAATCGTAAAATATAAACGGGCCTTGAGTCTTTACAGTACTCCTTTGTTTTAATATTAAAGTTGGTAAAATATTATCTACCTAATAACACTAACAATTGAGTTTAGCTCAGATGCACGTAATTTTACACAGGAATTTCTTATATAAATTAGGGGAGCGTTAAGAAAGGAATTTTGAGAATTCATTCCCTAAAGGAGTGAAACACAGGATTTACGGGTTGGGTTAGAAATATGGAGGTGAATATTTAGACGTATGGTTTGGAGGTACTCTAAATAATATAAAAAATAATCGTTAAAAACAGATAGGTATTTTCAACGTAAATCCCATCTCATGGAAATTCCTGGAAATAATATACTCTACTTAACTTAGAGGAATTAAACGATTCCTCATATGTTAAAATTCGTCAAACTGTTTACGCTGTTGAACGTCCCAAAGAAATATACATATACATATATGAACATACATACGAGTACATATATACGTTCTAAAGACAGCACGGCAGTCGGGTAATAAGTCTTTAAACTCAACAGCCCCATTAAGAAATCATAATCCTATGTCGGTTGGCCGGAAACACACACAATACAAACACTAACACCCACACCCCGACAAACAAATGGCATATAGACGTTTATTTTGAGCGGGGATTGAACTAGCTCCCTCAATACATATTAGAATTTATTAACAATTTTAACATTTAATATAACGGCTCCTATCGCGATAACTAATGGTAGTAATACCTTTTTATTGCCCGACGTTTCGACGAAGTTGAGCTGAGTCAGATGAGTCAGCTCGTGACCACGACGAGTGTAACTTCGTCGATACGTCGGGCAATAAAAAAGGTATTACTACCATTAGTTATCGCGATAAGACCCGTTATATTCAATATTAATAGTATAAATCGCGAAAGTTTAATATATATAACAATTTTAACGTTAAAAAAGTTAACAAAAATAAGTAAAAGTTAAATTTCTTTCGCGTTTTCTAACCTGAGACCATTAAAGATTTAAAAAGTTAAACGAGGTCTGATACCTCCTACGCCAGATTAGGTATGTTTATCTTTTTTAAAACCGTGACTTATTTGCTTGACCTTTAGAAAGAGAATTAAAATTCCTGATAGAAGACATAATATTTTGAATTTTGACGTTAAGTCTAACTTAATGCCATGTTAGTGTTTGTGTCATGTCGCAGTTTGTAGTCACTACAACACTAAATGGGTAAAAAAAAGGTATCCTCATTAGTTATCACGATAAGATCCGTTATATTAAATATGAATAGTACAAATCGCGAAAATTTTTAATATATAATGTAGTAGTATAACGCTGCGATAAATAAGGAGAAGATGAGAAATCCCGATCGACGATGTCGTGAGCTATGAAGGCACTGCATGAATCTTTTCACGACTATCTCAAGAGTGAGGTGACCGAGTTCCTGGCTTAAGCTGACCGCTCACTGGATTTATAGCGCCACCTCGCACGTGCACTATCTCCTCACATTATAAATGAACTAGTCTGCTTCATTGGTCACATTGTTTTGAATTTATATGCATTTTTAGTAAGGCATTTCTTTCAATCAGGGTTTGTTTTAATTTTAAACAGAAACGTTGGCGAAGTGGTCACTGCAACTGAATCAAGCACTAACGGTCGCGGGTTTGATTCCCGCTCACGGCAAATATCTGTATTGGGCATACGGATGTTTGTCGTGGTCTGGGTGTGTATAACAAGTTCGCTTTACGCGTCGTCGACTAATAATTTATATAGTTAATACTGCTTAAATTGACTTACTTCTTAATCCATTTTTCCCTGTTTTTATATTGGCAATTTATGCTGGTAGAGTCTAACTGGTCAACTGTTTGCAGTTCGTTTATGGTCTGGCTTAACGTGTAAGCATCATCGTTTCGGTGGGTGAGAAAACTACCTTCTTCCTTGATATTTAATTTCATGTTTCATTTATTTTAAGTAAACAGTAAATATTTTTAATATTTTGAAGTCGGTGCCGGTAAGTGTGTCTTCTTTGGTACTGTAAATATTCACGGGCGGTGATTGCTAGATAGGTAACGTGGTTGCTCGTTTACCAGGTGTTTGTGTAACAGAAAGAGATGTCAAGCGTTAGGACTGGATTTAGTGAGTCACATGCCTTTCGATTTGCTACATTGCTGTTGATGTTGGTGTTCCGTCCGGCGCATTGAATATATCGGTACAAGATTCAATGTGAAGATTAAATAACTGGTACATTTCAAAAAAGCCGATATTCTTTTGATAAAATTTTGTAGAGTTATCTTTTATAAATAAAAACTGAAATTTTGTTATTGTGGAATAACAAAAACGAATCAGAAAATTATTAAAAAAATGTATATACCCATAATTTCATAAGCATGTCAGTAATTGAAGATATTACAAAACTCAACTAATATATGCCATAGAAATTGTCTCCGTTGCAATAGGTATGTGATAACGACGTTAGATAACCAGCAGGCAAATGAGTATGAAATCGAATCTATCTTTGGACCAACAGTTTAATTGATAAGTTAGTTAATGTTGGAAATACAATAGTTTAGATTTTTAATCTATACTAATATTATTAAGCTGAGAGTTTCTTTGTTTGAACGCACTAATCTCAGGAACTACTGCTTCGAATTGAAAAATCTTTTTGTGTTAGGTAGTTTACTTATTGAAAAAGGCTATGGGCTGTATTACATTGACTCATAGAAGCGATGTAATGACCATAAACGAGAGTGAAACTTCAAGGGACACCGTATGAAATATTATGAACGTAACATAATTTTTTTTATAAAATATCATAGAGAGCTATTGACTATAAATGAAATTATAATTTTATTTATCTACACTAATAATATAAAGAGGAAAGATTTGTATTTTGTATTTACAAATGAATTCAAAAACTACTGAGCCGATTTAAAAAATTCTTTCACCATTGAAAAGTTACATTCACGCTGAGTAACATAGGCTATATTTAATGCGAGAGAAAATTAGGAATTCTTACTGCGATATACAAGTAAATACAACAAAATTAATGCTTATAAATGAAAGTTAAAAAATTTCAAGAACTTTGTCCACCCGTGCGAGCCGAGACGGGCCGCTATTAGTAAATAAATTGTCATTTTATTTATAGTCTATGATATTTTATTTTGTATTAAGTAACTGCATATTTCCACTCCATCGAATTTCAAACATCCACATCTCCCGGACACCTCTTTAACAAACAGATGGCGAACAATCGAAATTAGGCTCGTGTTACAATAGAATAATTATATCAAGCGAGCTGTTGCATTTATCTCGCTTGGCTACTCATGTATGATCTCAGGCTTTGTAGATCGCCATAATCGCAGGTATGTTCGATCCCTTACGGATGGTTGCGCAACGCGGTCGCTTCTGCTTCGCTTCGCGCGTAGGTGTGCTGAGCTCTTAATTATCTGGTGGCTGCCTGATTGCGGCACCCAATTATGAGGGTGATATTTTATTTCGATTGCCTCGTGTTAGCAATTCTGATCTCGTGGCCTGTCTTCAGCCAACGTTTCGATACTAACGCTGGTGGACTTTTAGTCTGTATATAAAATCTAAAGATCACTAACTCATTCATCACGAAATCTCAGAAGTGCCAGGAGTTTCAAAATTTGCATGGGAGTATGGGCACTTTTTAAGACGTAGGTACTCACTAAGAGGAGATTTTATAAACTTCTACTCTTAAAGCGTAAAACGGGGATTGGAAGTTAGTATGAATGTCCTCTGTTAAGCGCGAGTGAAACAAAGAGGGCCCGACATTGTAGAATATTATATTTAGTTCTGTACCTGACGGGTGTAAACGGAACTATCATACAACTATATAACCAGCCTCCGCTGTCCATACGTCCGTCTGCCTGTCTGTCAGTTAGCGAGTGTATCTCATAAACCTTAATGTCCGTAATGGGTAGAAAGTTGGTGTTTTCCCATTATTATTAGATCGACAGCTTTACGTACTCTCCGAGCCACGATCATAAGACCCACAAGGATAAACAACGAGACCTTGAAACAAATATTTATATAAATACAAATATCTGCCCCGAGCGGGGTTCCATTTGTGTATACGCTGATAAGCAATATTTTGCCTTACTACAAAAGATTTAAACAGACGTTAAACGCGCGTCTAAGATAGTTTTGAGTTAAACATGCTTTAGACATAGATTAATATACGTTTAAGTGAGTTTAATAGATGTTTAAAACCTATTTTTGCTGTCAAATGTAACGTATAACATTTTATCAATATGTTTTTCTTTTGAGTTTATTCGCTGTTAAGCAATTTAGATAATATTTTAAGCAATGTTTAAACCTTAAACACTGTTTAGCTAGACACGTGTTCAATATGGTTTTAATGAGTCTTTTGTAGTATGACAGATTATGTCGAGCCACACGGACTTTTTTACTTACTTTTCCGTACTTAATTAGTTTTAATGACTTGAAAATTTATTGAATAATGTGTTGCATACGGATACGCGACGCATTATCAGAATACATCAATATCTCCGAATTCAACATTTTGTGGATTGACACATTATTTCTTATCAGTATCAATATATAGATCGTACATTTTTTTTCACACTCAACGGCCCCCATTAAGATCTTGTGACCTTGTGTCGGGGGTCCGAACATACACAACACTAACACAAACACCCAGACCACGACAAACATCCGTATGGCCAATACAGACATTTGCCGTGAGCGGGGATCGAACCCGCGACTGTTAGCGCTACAGTCAGTTCGTGTCTGTCAGATCGTACATTTAATACCTCTATATCAGAGGCCGCATCTAAACAGTGTTAGTATTATGTAGAATTTTTTTATTAGATTGAATAGTCTAATTACAATAAATCTAACAACACGCACTCTTCGTAAGTGTTGTAATTTCTTTTCTCCACGTAGCCTCAGTCATAACTCAGCCGCCTAACGACCGCCCTTCGCCATTACCGCGATCGAAAAGCAGGGCTTGATTAATTAAAATTGATAGCGAGAGGGGACGCGGTCCAAGGTATCGACTTGAGACGACTTGAAATGTTTCACTCGCGTTAATTTAAGGAAAAATTATAGTTATGTAATGTTTACCTTTCCTATTTGAATTTGTTCACCATTTCATTGTTTCTTATTTTGTTTTCGCGTAACCCTCTTTTTTATTTATTAATTAAATTTTTATAATAGAAGTAGCCTAAGTTATTCTTTATAAAATTAGCTTTTTTGTGTAGTGAAAATCCCGTCAAAATCGGTCCAGTCGTTTCAGAGGTTACCCGGAACAAACAGAAAAAAATTTTAAAAATCGTTTTTTGGATGTAAGTATCGTGTATACTTTCATGTGTATTTAGTTATAAGCTGTTGATTTTAAATTAAAAACATATACTTCAATATTATTTGTCTGTGTAGATGTATAGATAGTGAATCTATATGTTCATTATGAAACTAAGTAACAAGCCGTCCACTTTGTCAACGTTACAATGGTGAAATGTTAATTCCGTTGAAGAACCAGAATGAAGCTGAGATATTATTCTATTAAATTCATTCCTGTTAAGGTTAAGACAAAAAGATTCAACATAAATTCCTAGGAAAAAGTTTCGTTTCAAGGCTTGTCACGTTCCCGGACGTAAAAATATAACGTTACAAATCCGCCATCTTAACTCCGAGTGAAAAATTAAAGTGATATTTTTTCTTTTCAACAAATTATTGCAATTGTGTTATAGTGAATTTTATTTTAAACTAACTTTGTAGTTATTTTGAAATATAAGTAAAGGTTTTGTAGTTCTTTCGTTATGAACTACAAAACCTATATACATGTTGCAGGCAAGCTTAATAAGCCGATCAATTAACAACCTAGCCAGGGGTGTAACTATCGTATATGTTGGTAAGGCTGGCAAAAAGCCACGGGCCCCGTCCTAAGTGAATTTTATTAGTAAAAATCTAATAATAAAAAGTAAATTGTTATTTCATTATGAATATGTATAAACCTATGCTCTTGAAAATAAAACTTATCAGATATTTATTATAACTAAAATACACACAATGTTATAATACTTTTAGGTAACGTTTAAGCGGCTAATTAAATTAAGTTATAATGTGACGGTTTTTACTTGGGGTCCCCATGTAAAGAATTTGCCTCGGATGGTATTGTTACGCCTCTGAACCTAGCCTTCTTTCTATATGTTCAATTGGCTTCCTGAATTCTGACTTTCAGTTTTCTGAATCGCTTCTTTTAAATTCGAAATGTACATAGGCAAAACTGCACTGCTAGTTTCATATTTATTTATTTAAACCAAAGTTACAGTAAAAGTAACACAATAGTCTTAATCTTTTACAATTTTTTTGATTACAATGTTACATTATATAGGAACACGGATACTCAAAATAGGAATCTGTTAGGAATATATCATTAAAGTAATTAATACTGTATTTTGTCTATGGTAGCTCGTTGATCAGTTAGTTATTATTATATATGGGCAGTACGCACCCTCCCTCTTTCTAGGATAGATTGCTCGTCTTTACTCTCAGAAATATATTCATAATTACGAATAAACAAGTTACTAGAACCCCAGAAATAACTTAACAGAATCAACCTGTGTATATAAATTTCTATGACTCATATCACACATTACAAAGGTTTTTCCAACGTTCACACTAGAACACAATATTCGTGAATCGTTACAAATAACGCTCAGCGTGACACACAGCACCGTAATGCCAAAGTACCTGCCCCTGTCCCCATTTATCGCGAAAGCGGTATAAATAAGCCTGTACTGCTGGAGTGTATTCGGGAGCGCGCTCGGGGTGCAATATAATTGAAAAATTGAACGACTCCTCCTTTTGATAAGTACTGTTTATATGTTACGATTTTTGTGATGTTTTTTTTTATGTTAAGTTTGTCATTGAATGGGAAATTATATACAATCTTATAAAAAAACTAAATCTTATAAAAGTGTAAGTAACTCTGTCTGTGTGTTACGCAATCACGCCTAAACTAATAAACCGATTTAAATGAAATTCTGTACAGAGATAATCTAGAGTCTCAGAAGGGATATAGGCAATTTTTAATGCCAATAAGGGCCCGTAAGGGATTGAAATAGGGGTGATTAAAGTTTGTATGAAAATTACGTCATCTTTAAAGAATCCTAGCTAGTGATTTTCCAGTCCTTTAAATCACATCTGTCAAGATGTAAACTTTACGCGCGTCAGCCACGAGTAACTGCTAGCAGAGCATATAATAATGTACTAAGTATTGACATATAAATTTTAAATTGAAAATGACATATTCAGAATAATGGGTGCTATCATATTATTGTTTAAAATGAAAACAAGGAATGATTTCTCATATTTTTGTATTATTTATAAAGTTAAAAGTTAAAAATATAATTCTCTGAACTTTAAAATGCTAATATAGTTAATTTAATATATTAATCTAAAATACAGAAAAAACATTCACATCGTGTCATATAAACGGACCTTAATGATTTTACTCGAAGAGAGTTTCATATCAAAGGAAACCACTAATAACTTGTGATGTGGAAATTTATAAACGCAAAGTTATATAGGTAGGTTAAAAATCAGTACTAGATATGTTAGATTAAAGTTTAAAATCGTAAAATATAAACGGGCCTTGAGTCTTTACAGTACTCCTTTGTTTTAATATTAAAGTTGGTAAAATATTATCTACCTATTAACACTAACAATTGAGCTTAGCTCAGATGCATGTAATTTTACACAGGAATTTCTTATATAAATTAGGGGAGCGTTAAGAAAGGAATTTTGAGAATTCATTCCCTAAAGGAGTGAAACACAGGATTTACGGGTTGGGTTAAAAATATGGAGGTGAATATTTAGACGTATGGTTTGGAGGTAGTCTGAGTAATATAAAAAATAATCGTTAAAAACAGATAGGTATTTTCAACGTAAATCCCATCTCATGGAAATTCCTGGAAATAATATACTCTACTTAACTTAGAGGAATTAAACGATTCCTTAAAAAAAGGTAAGGATAAGATCCGTTATATTAAATATGAATAGTACAAATCGCGAAAATTTTTAATATATAATGTAGTAGTATAACGCTGCGATAAATAAGGAGAAGATGAGAAATCCCGATCGACGATGTCGTGAGCTATGAAGGCACTGCATGAATCTTTTCACGACTATCTCAAGAGTGAGGTGACCGAGTTCCTGGCTTAAGCTGGACGCTCACTGGATTTATAGCGCCACCTCGCACGTGCACTATCTCCTCACATTATAAATGAACTAGTCTGCTTCATTGGTCACATTGTTTTGAATTTATATGCATTTTTAGTAAGGCATTTCTTTCAATAAAAAAAAGGGTTTGTTTTAATTTTAAGCAGACACGTTGGCGTAGTGGTCACTGCAACTGACTCAAGCGCTAACGGTCGCGGGTTTGATCCCCGCTCACGGCAAATATCTGTATTGGGCATACGGATGTTTGTCGTGGTCTGGGTGTTGTATAACAAGTTCGCATTACGCGTCGTCGACTAATAATTTATATAGTTAATACTGCTTAAATTGACTTACTTCTTAATCCATTTTCCCTGTTTTTATATTGGCAATTTATATTGTAGAGTCTAACTGGTCAACTGTTTGCAGTTCGTTTATGGTCTGGCTTAACGTGTAAGCATCATCGTTTCGGTGGGTGAGAAAACTACCTTCTTCCTTGATATTTAATTTCATGTTTCATTTATTTTAAGTAAACAGTAAATATTTTTAATATTTTGAAGTCGGTGCCGGTAATTGTGTCTTCTTTGGTACTGTAAATATTCACGGGCGGTGATTGCTAGATAGGTAACGTGGTTGCTCGTTTACCAGGTGTTTGTGTAACAGAAAGAGATGTCAAGCGTTAGGACTGGATTTAGTGAGTCACATGCCTTTCGATTTGCTACATTGCTGTTGATGTTGGTGTTCCGTCCGGCGCATTGAATATATCGGTACAAGATTCAATGTGAAGATTAAATAACTGGTACATTTCAAAAAAGCCGATATTCTTTTGATAAAATTTTGTAGAGTTATCTTTTATAAATAAAAACTGAAATTTTGTTATTGTGGAATAACAAAAAAGAATCAGAAAATTATTAAAAAAATGTATATAGCCATAATTTCATAAGCATGTCAGTAATTGAAGATATTACAAAACTCAACTAATATATGCCATAGAAATTGTCTCCGTTGCAATAGGTATGTGATAACGACGTTAGATAACCGGCAGGCATATGAGTATGACAAGCGAATCTATCTTTGGACCAACAGTTTAATTGATAAGTTAGTTAATGTTGGATATACAATAGTTTAAATTTTTAATCCATACTAATATTATTAAGCTGAGAGTTTCTTTGTTTGAACGCACTAATCTCAGGAACTACTGGTTCGAATTGAAGAATCTTTTTGTGTTAGATAGTTTATTTATTGAGAAAGTCTATGGGCTGTATTACATTGACTTATAGAAGCGATGTAATGACCATAAACGAGAGTGAAACTTCAAGGGACACCGTATGAAATATTATGAACGTAACGAGCTATTGACTATAAATGAAATTGTAATTTTATTTATCTACACTAATAATATAAAGAGGAAAGATTTGTATTTTGGTATGTTTGTAATGAATGAATTCAAAAACTACTGAGCCGATTTTAAAAATTCTTTTACCATTGAAAAGTTACATTCACGCTGAGTAACATAGGCTATATTTAATGCGAGAGAAAATTAGGAATTCTTACTGCGATATACAAGTAAATACAACAAAATTTATGCTATAAATGAAAGTTAAAAAAAATTCAAGAACTTTGTCAACCCGTGCGAGCCGAGACGGGCCGCTATTAGTAAATAAATTGTCATTTTATTTATAGTCTATGATATTTTATTTTGTATTAAGTAACTGCATATTTCCACTCCATCGAATTTCAAACATCCACATCTCCCGGACACCTCTTTAACAAACAGATGGCGAACAATCGAAATTAGGCTCGTGTTACAATAGAATAATTATATCAAGCGAGCTGTTGCATTTATCTCGCTTGGCTACTCGTGTATGATCTCAGGCTTTGTAGATCGCCATAATCGCAGGTATGTTCGATCCCTTACGGATGGTTGCGCAACGCGGTCGCTTCTGCTTCGCTTCGCGCGTAGGTGTGCTGAGCTCTTAATTATCTGGTGGCTGCCTGATTGCGGCACCCAATTATGAGGGTGATATTTTATTTCTATTGCCTCGTGTTAGCAATTCTGATCTCGTGGCCTGTCTTCAGCCAACGTTTCGATACTAACGCTGGTGGACTTTTGGTCTGTATATAATCTAAAGATCACTAACTCATTCATCACGAAATCTCAGAAGTGCTAGGAGTTTCAAAATTTGCATGGGAGTATGGGCACTTTTTAGGACGTAGGTGCTTACTAAGAGGAGATTTTATAAACTTCTACTCTATAAGCGTAAAACGGGGATTGGAAGTTAGTATGAATGTCCTCTGTTAAGCGCGAGTGAAACAAAGAGGGGCCGACATTGAAGAATATTATATTTAGTTCTGTATATGACGGGTGTAAACGGAACTATCATACAATTATATAACCAGCCTCCGCTGTCCATACGTCCGTCTGCCTGTCTGTCAGTTAGCGAGTGTATCTCATAAACCTTAATGTCCGTAATGGGTAGAAAGTTGGTGTTTTCCCATTATTATTAGATCGACAGCTTTACGTACTCTCCGAGCCACGATCAGAAGACCCACAAGGATAAACAACGAGACCTTGAAACAAATATTTATATAAATACAAATATCTGCCCCGAGCGGGGTTCCATTTGTAGATATACGCTGATAAGCAATATTTTGCCTTACTACAAAAGATTTAAACAGACGTTAAACGCGCGTCGAAGACAGTTTTGAGTTAAACATGCTTTAGACATAGATTAATATACGTTTAAGTGAGTTTAATAGATGTTTAAAACCTATTTTTGCTGTCAAATGTAACGTATAACATTTTATCAATATGTTTTTCTTTTGAGTTTATTCGCTGTTAAGCAATTTAGATAATATTTTAAGCAATGTTTAAACCTTAAAAACTGTTTAGCTAGACACGTGTTCAACATGGTTTTAATGAGTCTTTTGTAGTATGACAGATTATGTCGAGCCACACGGACTTTTTTACTTACTTTTCCGTACTTAATTAGTTTTAATGACTTGAAAATTTATTGAATAATGTGTTGCATACGGATACGCGACGCATTATCAGAATACATCAATATCTCCGAATTCAACATTTTGTGGATTGACACATTATTTCTTATCAGTATCAATATATAGATCGTACATTTTTTTTCACACTCAACGGCCCCCATTAAGATCTTGTGACCTTGTGTCGGGGGTCCGAACATACACAACACTAACACAAACACCCAGACCACGACAAACATCCGTATGGCCAATACAGACATTTGCCGTGAGCGGGGATCGAACCCGCGACTGTTAGCGCTACAGTCAGTTCGTGTCTGTCAGATCGTACATTTAATACCTCTATATCAGAGGCCGCATCTAAACAGTGTTAGTATTATGTAGAATTTTTTTATTAGATTGAATAGTCTAATTACAATAAATCTAACAACACGCACTCTTCGTAAGTGTTGTAATTTCTTTTCTCCACGTAGCCTCAGTCATAACTCAGCCGCCTAACGACCGCCCTTCGCCATTACCGCGATCGAAAAGCAGGGCTTGATTAATTAAAATTGATAGCGAGAGGGGACGCGGTCCAAGGTATCGACTTGAGACGACTTGAAATGTTCATAGATTTTATTTATAGAAATTTGTATAACACAATGGCATGCAAAGGCGGCCTTATCGCTGGCAGTAATCTCTTCCAGGCAACCTGGCATTAGAATTTTTTGAGAGATTTACAAGTAATATGGAAGTAAATTACTTACACAAAAATTACATAAATATTAAAAATATTAATAAATATATAAATACATAAACGTTTACGAAGATATGTAGGTAATAGTTTTTATTGACTTTATTTTTAAATATGGCTAATCAAAGAAATCAAAGAAGTCGCGTATATTCTTCCCTTGTTAACCGACTTCGTAAAATGAGGTTATATTTTCGGCTGTCGGTATTATTTTTATGTTTGTTCACCGACTTCTCAGCCGATTGTGGACCGACTTTCAATTTTTTTTGTTTTAAATGGTATACTTCTAAATTAGTTTCATTGCCATTAGGTCAGGATCCCATCAGGATTCTGGGGGTAATCGAGGAAATTCTTCAAATATAGGCACACTTACGTTTATATCGATTTATTTACTTTTGATAGTAACTCGTGTATTTTTCCTCTATATTTTAAAGAAATTATCGCTTATATGTATATGTCATTATGTTAGTACGTACATATCAAAAATAATTAAAACGTTTTTTAATAAAACGTCCGACGTAAAGATCACAATATGTATATACCAGTTATTTTTTTTAAACCAAACTATTAAAATGATTTTGATCAAAATTCGTAAAAAATAAAAAAGTATAATGGATATGTATATTTTATATTATTTATTGTTTGAATCTATTATATTTAAAAATTATTTTACCATTTGAAAGATACATTATTCTAGGTTATAGGCAATATTTTATGTACATATACAGGGTGATTAATTAAGATGGGTCAGTAGTGAAAACTGAAAATCTGAAAGTCTTAAAAATTTTGTTCAAAGGAATCATGTTACCATTTAGATGTTAAGAAAAACTGTATTCAATGATTTACAAGAATTAACATCTTGTTGCTGAATAAATGTGAGCTCGCATAGTTTCGGGTTCCTTCTTATTGACCTATTTAAATGAATCATTCTGTATATAATCGTATCTGTATTATTTAAAAACAAGACTTACATTTAAGCGAGCGAAGCTGCCGGTAAAAGCTTCTATTATAAAAAAGTAACTTAAAAAACTTTACTATTACAATACAAGCTTATAACTTAAGTTAACTTGTTCTCAAATTCTTTCCATCTTAATTGGAAAAATTGACGGCTTGAAAAGTCAAAGTAAGGTGGGAAGGAATAAATAATTCAAAAGACGATAACCGTCGCTCGATCTTCATCGAACTGTAAAACTCGCGGCTTTTGAGTGTCTTGTCTCCAATATTATGCTGATTGATAAAGGAGTTTAAACAAACTCTTTAAAACTAGCTGATGCTCGCGACTTCGGTTAAAAATTGACAAAGTTTCATACAAACTTTCATCTCCTATTTTATCCCCTTGGGGGTAGAATTAATCAAAATCCTTTCTTAGCGGATGCCTATGTCATCACATCTACCTGCATGCCAAATTTCAGCCCGATCTGTCCAGTGGTTTGGGCTGTGCGTTGATGGATCACTGTCAGTCAGTCACCTTTGAGTTATATATATTTATATACAGAGTAGATAAGGAAGATTTATTTATATATTGCGAATTAAATTTCGATTTTTATCTACACTAATATTATAAAGAGGAAAGATTTGATTTTTTTCACCATTAGAAACCTACATTATGCTTGATTAACATGAATAGGCTATAGACATTTATAATTTTTAAATTTTTTTAGATAACTTCATCTTCCCGTGCAAAGTTGGGGCGGGTCGCTAGTAATTAATTAAAATAAAATCTATTTAATCTCGTCAAAATATGCTCAATCCAAAAATAATTTATTTTTTTAAACGTCTATCAAAAGTATTATATGCTTCTTCAAGTGATAATTTGACTTGCAAGTTTTACAGAAAATTTTTTCATAAATTTCACAAACTTACATAAGAATTACATATTATATTTTATCATTTCTCGACACTTCGAAGTATTTACTTTCCACGCCTTATTTTTGACACTCACTGCTTTCGTAAGATTATATTGGTAACTGTTATTACGTTACAGAGTTGTTTTATATTAATAATTAATATTTGAAGCAAAAACTTAATACCCATTTTTACGAAAATTGCGCGTAGGGGGGAGTATGAAATCTTAATGAATAATAATGAAATCTTGCACACTTATAGTGTATATAGAGAAGAAGTATAAAATGCTAATATTGTTTTTAATTATGCGTAAAAATAACATTAAATCAATATTTGTTAATATTCAAACTTAAAATTCAAATTAATTACAGTCAAATTTCAACCAATGGGCGACCACCAGTATCGCAAAAATGTGTCAACCAACATAAAGTCAAATTCGGATATATTGGTGATAATTGGTTAACTATTTAACATTATTCAAAAAAAATTTAAGTCATCTAAACTACATAAGTATGAAAAAAGTTTCTTAGTTTATAGCCGAGGGTTTCGAGCGCGTTCCAATATTTGCAATTTATACAATAATCTCATATGTTTGAAAAATTTATTTTTAGATAAAACTTTTCATTACACCAGTCAGCTTCAATCAATTACACTTTTAACAAATAGAAAAGAAAAGGACATACGTCTTCAATTCAATTCAGTTCTTTGGTTTATGGCTTTTAGTTGTGCCAATTAGACACATGTTATTTCGCTAATGTCACGTGGAAATACGTCTTAAAACACATTTATTAAGAATAGCTTTGACATCTTTAGACGCCATTTTCTTAAAATAAAGTCTGTGTGGGTTGACACAGTATTGCTTATCAGCGTCCATATATACTAATATCGTGTATATACAGTAAATATAATTGAGCATACAACAGTTATACACGAACATAACGAATGAAAGTGACGAATGTATTCTAATAATAGCTTATCTGTGGACACAAGCGGCGGTGCTGCCATCTATACTTGTCCGGGTATAATGAAGTTTACTGAGCATTTTTCTTCTGAGCGGTCATTAATAGTATTAGCGCTGGCTCGGACAAAGCTTCTTCAGTATATACTAATAGAATTAGATGTTTGATTATTATTCGCTGTTAGTTTAACGATAAAATGTACTTTCGACTCACAATTAAAAAGAGGATCTCAGGTATTTTTTATGGTTGTGCTTTAAAACTTCGTCGTTTGTTAACCGATTCAGAATGTATTTTCTTTAAATTCAATTCAATTCTTTGGTTAATGGCTTCTAGTTGTGGCAATTAGACACATGTTATTTCGCCAATGTCACGTGGGATGTATTTTCTTTATTTGAAAGGGATGCTTTCAGATTCGTCAGTGGGTAGTTTAGTTTTAAATCAAAATAAGTAAAATAAGTAAGTCATCCAAGTAAACGAAATTGCTTATTTTGCGTTTTTAATTTAATATTACTTGTAATAATATACTTCACGTGCTACACGTTACTTTACGTTCAAAAGCTATTACGCTTAACAGCGAGAAACACTCGTTTTTACAAAATAGTAACAATAATTTAAGCAAATAAATAAAAATCTTATTCTAAGCCTAATCTATACCGTAAAATATTATTATATTTTAAAATTTATGATCTCCACTGTGGACTGACGGCATATTTTCGTCATCGAGAAACTGTTTTTGTTAAATACTTTTGGCACCATATACATTTACATTCTTTCACCATTATAATTTCTTACTTTCGGCTGCACTAATTTTAATTTGAAAGTCGATAATTAAATCCAAATCTTACTAACTACCGAAAACTATTTATATAAAACTATATAAAAAAAGTTTATGATAGAAGTAACTTAGAATTCGTTATACAATTAAATAAATACAGATTTTTGATACTATATATCATTTACGTAAAGTTACGTGTTATTAAAAGACAACGTTCTTTACCGAGAATTACACTTGTAAATTTTATTCTTGTAATTGATATAAACAACTCTGTAACTCAGTAACAGATACTTTATTATTAGTTACGAAAGCTGTGTATGTCAAAAATAAGGCACTGACACTAAATTCTTTCAGGTGTAAAGTAATAACAATCATTTATGTAAATCTTTATGAAATTCTAAGAGCAAAACTTATATGTGTAACTTTCGCCTTATGGCTATTTCACATTTTCATCCATCATGTTTTGTATTTTTTATTATAATGTTATTATGATTTAATGTGTTATTTTTCTGACATATGAATGAATTATGCATATGTACTGTCAGGTTAATTCCCACGCGAAATTGTTTTTTTAGAAAGATAGAAACACATTATCTTATTCTTTTTTATTTTAAACATTTGGTGATGAATAAGATCATACCTTTAATGTTTATGAAAATAATGTATACTTTACTGATATGTATTTAATTTTAAAGATTTGAAAGAAAGAACTTTTCAAAGACAAACAGATATCGATTTCACAACAATACTAATATTGTAAAGCTGAAGAGTTTGCTTGTTTATTTTTATTGTTTGTTTGAACGCGCTAATCTCAGAAACTACTGGTTCAAATTGAAAAATTATTTTTATATTAGATAGTTTATTTACTGAGGAAGGTTATGGGCTATATAACATCACGCTACGACTCACTGGAGCGAAGCAGGAACCATAAACGCGAGTTAAACCGCAAGGGACAGCTAGTATTCACTCACCAAAGTTTCATTACCATCCGATCAATTGTTTCGGAGCACCTACAGTTATGACAAACAGACAAACATTGACTTTTATTTATTTAAATGAGTTTTTTTATGTTAATGCCTTTTACATTGTAAAGTTTCGTAAAATACCGTTCGTAGTTTCAGCCTGAAAGAATAACAGACATTCATATATATTCAAAAGCTTTCACGTTTATTATAATTGGCCAGACTGCCGACAATTTTTTGTAATTTTACAATTAACCGAATTACTATTAACTGTCAACAGTTAAATGATAATTTTCAATTACCACCTAAAGTTATAATCAAATCTATAACTTTATACCGGTAGAAGGTTCTTTAGAGTTTTACCAACTTCAAAAAAGGAGGAGGCTTTCAATTCATTAGGCACTCGTGGAACTCTTTTTTCTCAAATCTTGATGTTTGTAAGAGTTGCAACATAAGAGAAGAATACGCATTTTTAATTAAAGTTTATTGACTGATTTTTAAAGTGTATATAATCGTTTTAATAATTTCTTCTATTAACATTTTATGTATAAATATTTAAATTCAAATAATTCAATGAAATCGTGAACCTTTTTCGAAGTCGGTTAACAAGTCGTAGCGTCACACCGTTTACAATTCCAAGCCAGTTCCCATTAAATTCACGGCTCATGGCGTAAAATTCTCCTGTTACGATTTATATCGCCGTGAAATGTAAGAGGGTATTAGACGGGTTGTTGAGGTGTCTGGAGGGTCACAATTCCTCGAGACATTAACATCATGAGGCGTATCCATCATGAGGATTGATAATCCTGTCTTGTTGGAGGCGGTAATGTTTTTTCAGTCGACCAGCCTGTAGGTAATGAAGTTAGATACGATGCGTAGTTTGAATGTCCTCACTGTTTATGTTATCCTGGTATATCGTGGTAGTTGGTGTTATGTGTAGCTTAGGCGCGGATCTAGGGGGGAGAGGGGAGGCGAAAGGGGCAATTGATTCTCCCTGGTTCACAACCGTAATAAAACGCGTCGTAGTATCTACTCCCCCCTATTTTTTAGTTATTTTTCTGAAATTTTACTTATATTCCTAAATCTCACAAAAATTGCCACATTTTATGTCTATACAATAAATAAATAAAACTGAAATGTCTCTATGAAATTTCTAATGAACAGTTTTTAACTTAATGCATATGAAAGAATATACGGTACTTACATCAAAAACATAATTTTTCAAATTTATGTCTGTTTGTTCCGGCTAATCTCTGAAATGGCTAGACCGGAAGTTATATATTATAAGATAGTTAAGACGGAACTTTCACTCACAGATAGCAAATGTTATAAGAAGTAGCTTAGGCTACCTTTACTTAAAAATATATTTATTTTAATTAGTAAACAAAAAGAGGGTAACGGGAAAACAAAATCGAAACCAATGAAATAGTGAACAATATCCCATTTAAGAAGTGAAGTTAAATCTTTGGCACAACTAAAAGCCATTAACCATAGAATTGAATTGAAAGTTAATCTTGCTAATAAGTATAATTTTTCCTCAAATTAACGCGGGTCAAACTGCGGTCACAACTTGTTTTAAATAAATATAATGATTCGATCATTGCATGAAAACACAATCTTCCGCACATAATATATAAAATTAGATTGTTTAGTGCGATTGCCTAGTCGTTTAAAAATTGCCTAGACGTTTTAAAATTAAAATGTAAATAACTTGCTATATAAGCTAGAGTTGGATAGTCAATGTATTTATTTAAAACATAAGACATTTTTAATATTGGTCAATATAAGATGTTAGGTTAGCTAATAATTACGTAATAACTTAAGACAGAAGGCCCTTAAGTAGGGACTGAATAAATTAACTGTCTTGGTACACAGATGTTACAACTTTTTAATGTAGAATAACTGACTTTTTTATTAAAGTCATGTTTTAATTGGCATAGGATATAAAAATAATTAATCAAAGCTAGACGCGTTAAATTTATCAAAAATACTTATTTTCAGAATAACTTAGTATCCATTCGTTAATTGGATAATGCTAGTTCACTGTAATATTATGAAAACTTCCGTGTTCACATAATAACTATAATTATTTGCTCTTTAACCTCTGCACTTTTAGGGCATTCGGGAGTATTCGTTATTTGCAGAAGCTGAGACGACCCAGATGCAATCAGGTTAAAAGGTGAACCTAATTGCGACAATCTGGGTGAAAGGCTTAATGTAATGCTATGAAAAGGCAGTATTTTATGTAAAGAAAAGATTTTTATAACCTACATAATTACTCGCTGGCTGGATTCTTAGTTTAGTTAAACTTTAAAGTTTTGCTTGATAAATTATTTATTTTTACGTTACACTTTAACGTCTAAAATAATCGTCTGTCAATGATTTCTTTTTTTAAGACTCACATTTTACATATAATTGTAACTGTTACACTTTACAAAGTAGTCTTATAGCAGTTTCGAAAGTTAAACTTACTAGTGTAATTATCGCCTTAGTTAGCGAAAATTTGAACGTTATATGAATGTCCTCACTATTTATGTTATCCTGGTACATCGTAGTAGTGGGTATAAGTAAGGTCCGTGTGTAAGTTTACTATTACTAACAATGGATATAAATAAGGGGGGTTTATGGGTCCAGACACCCCCTTAATGTACGACTTACTGATATTTAGTACATTGAATGCATGGCAATGACAATTGTTTACATAATTTCTAAATGTTTATCTATATATCGTTCCTTACTTCCGTAGTCGACGACGAATTATTTAATATTCTGTTTCTATTTACTATTTATAAACACAAAAGACCTTTCCATGTCTTTTATATTTTACGGTTTGTGTGTAATCAATTATTATTATTGTGTGAAAACTTTTCACTCGTAAATTAATAGATTATGTTAAGCCATTAATATTGCCAGTACTATATCAATAACTCCCATATTAAAACTAATTTTGCAAGGTCCCTTAGAAATATCAATTTACGTAACGATTTTATTAAAACTAATTTATTATGTATATCGGAACAGTTAAAACAAGGAATTTTCTCCCCCATAACCCTAACGTATGTTGTTGTTGACCTACTTTCAGTCCTTTTGTTTAACATTTCCGTAAGCAAATTGCTGTGACTTTATTTCCTTGGATAGCGTCCATTGACGTTTTAAAATTAAAATGTAAATAACTTGCTATATAAGCTAGAGTTGGATAGGTGATAAGAAATTATATTTTTGTTGAATATTTATTTGGTAAGCTTGTTAATTTTGCGCGGCCTTTCGGTTTGTCTCTTTTATTAGGATTAGGAGTATCTAGTTTTGACCTAGTGTGTACTGTGTTCATTAGTGTGTGGCGCAGCAGCGGATTAACATTCTCGCTCTGCCAATTTTAGTTCACAGTCGTACTCCGATAATACAAATCACCCGTTCCCGCATCGAAACTAAACGCGACTACGCAACTTGTAAACAAAAAATATAAGTGGTGAAACACGCGTTGAATTTTCTAATATTTGTTTATACAAGGTGGCGTTAAAGTAATGTCTTAGTTTAAATTGGCTGCTTTTTTATTATTAATATAAAAAGGAGTTGAGAGAGAAATATTTTCCTCAAAAAAATATTTGAGTACATTATTATGTGTGTATGCATTATTGGTTACATTCGTTGGAAGAAATTGTATCGCATCTCCCGAATTGATGCATAATCGCACTCGTTTTACGGCATTTTGAATTGTTGCTCGCAAAACATCTGACTCCAAATTGACTGCTGAATAGATTTTGATCAAACGTTACAATAATCATACATCAGAATAACGCATAGGCTAATTTTTATCAATATACTACGCAGCCGAGGCTAGTGTTATACATAATATTTAAAAAATCCTGACCTATTAGCAAAATGAAGTAAAGTAAGAGCCTGTTAATATCCCACTGCTGGACAAAGGCCTCCTCTCCTATTAAGGAGAAGGTTAGAGCTTAATCCACCACGCTGCTCCACTGCGGGTTGGATATACATGTGTCAGACTTTCTCCTGGCACATGCAGGTGACGGTGTTTTCCTTCACCGCCGAACTCGAGATGAATTTAAGCACTAATTTAGCATTTGAAAAATCAATGTTGCTAGCCGATGTTTGAACCCGATCATCGCTTAAGATCGACGTGTTCTAACCACTATCCATCTCGGCTCTTCCTCACTTATTGATTTCAAAAAAATTTATGAATAAATACAACGTACAATGTTATTATTTATGTACACAGCGGGTGGGCAGTGCCCCTCTAAATAACACAGTTTATGATATGGCTGTAGTTTGGCGGAACTTTACCGACGCGATTCATTGGCATATTGTTGGCTGTTGAACTATCCGACGATTTACAAACAGCTGTTGTGAACGCGTTAACAGAATTTGTTGTGTTTGTGTAACGTTGACGTTAATTACAAATTATAAAAATCGATTATATTACAATTTGTGTTTTTCGAACAATAATTAGAATGATTTTAACAAGTTAATTTGAAAATTTAAAATACCCCCGATACAAAAATATTTATCTAAAAGTAGAGAAAATAATTCACGATCTTGAAATGGCTGGACTGATTTTAGTAGAACATTTCTGAGAACCATCCCCAGAAAACTTTCATTCAAATAAAAAAAAAAAAACTACAACCAAATCGATTCACCCGTTTAGGAGCTACAGTATCACAGACAGGCACACATAACGCTCAAACTTATAACAACCTCTTTTTTGCGTCGGGGGTTAATAAAAGGAAGGTTTTGAAAAGCAAAATATGCACTCCCGTTTACATGTGTGTCATTCTTGGTTTATTTAGTGCATTTATTTTAATTTAAAAATTATAACACTGAAAAGATTTCGATGAAACAATCTGAAAGTACACCCTAACAAATAACAAGACTTTTAATTAAAGGGGAACTGTGCAGAGCAATATACGTAATCGTTTATATAAATAAGATGACTTATTCTTGTTATTTTGTTTAAATTCTATACTAATCTAGAAGTATGCCCTTTCAAACAAAATATAATTATCCAATTCGGTAAAGCTATTTTCGAGTAATCATAAAAAAATTCGAATAGCTGCTAGCCGGGGTTTGAACTCGCGATCATCGGTTGAGATCGACGTGTTCTAGCTACTAGTCTATCTTGGCTCTCAACTTAAACTTAATATCAATAGATAATTAAAATTATCAACTGTTTATGTTGAATAATTTTTATCAATATGTACTATTTCTTGGTGAAGCCCTATAACATCGAGGTTCGATCACCGCTCGGGCCAGATATTTATATTTGTATAAATATTTGGTTGCAGGTCTGGGTGTCGAGCCGATATGGCCTAGTGGTTAGAACACGTCGATTTCAACTGATGATCGCGGGTTCAAACCCCGGCTAGCACCGCCGGTTTTCAAGTGCTAAATTTATGTTTAAAATCATCTCGAGCTCGGCGGTGAAGGAAAACATCGTAAGGAAATCTGCATGTGTCGAGAGAAATTCTGACACATGCATATCCGCCAACCCGCAGTGGAGCAGCGTGGTGGATTAAGCTCTAAACCTTCTGCTTAATAGGAGAGGAGGCCTTTGCCCAGTAATGGGACATTTACAGGCTGCTACTTTACTACTTACTTTACTGGATGTTTGATCTTGTGGGTTTCCCCACTGTGCTTCGGAGAGCACGTAAAGCTGTCGGTCCCGGTTGTTATCACAATCGCCTGATAATGATCGTTACTCTTAGTTGGAATTATTCTAGTCTAAATGGTTACTGGTCTCAGGGATTACGGAGGTCGAATTGCAATCGCTCTGTGTAAAAATCAGTAACTTGTCAATATCTGGACTATAATAGAAAGTAGACCCTGCTATAACCGAGAAAAATTATGGTGTACTCAATGGTCAATTATTTTAAAATATCCATAAAATATTTAAGTTTTTTCGAAGTGTTAAAAATACTTGCCAAATAGGGTTTTTCAGTAAAATATTCTCTTAACGGTGTTGTCATTCTGTCACACGCAAGCCACAGAAATTGTGTGGTGCTTTTCGGAATAAAACTTAACGTGAATTTTTAATAACAATTATAATGGATATATTAATTGGTCGTCTCGCGCAGGAAACGGTGCGGAAAACGTTTTTAACAATTATTTTCTTAATATAATGTATTAACTAGCTGGTGCTCGCGACTTCGTCTGCGATGTCTGTGATGTCTACGTCATAGTATCTATATGCACGCGAATTCTCACCCCGATCGGTTTAAAATTGACAAAGTTTCATACAAACTTACATCACCTATTTTATCCCCATGGAGGTAGAATTAATCAAAATCCTTTCTTAGCGGATGCCTACGTCATAACATCTCAGGTAGATGTTATGACGTAGGCAATAAATATTCAAGGCATAAGGCAGGTATGCCAAATTTCAGCCCGATCCGTCCAGTGGTTTGTGCTGTGCGTTGATAGATCACTATGTCAGTCAGTCACCTTCGAATTATATAAATTTAGATTTATTTTTAACATAACGACAGTTTACAGCAATAGTTCTAATTGAAGTCGTTTATATTTTTCTACTAAAACAAATATTATAATGGACTTTAAACTGTGTTTTAATACTTAGTAATATTTTTTTCATATATTTAAGACAGTTAAAGATTTGCAAGGAAATGCCAAATTATCGAATTTGTCAGATTAAAGAATATTGAGAAAAAATCACTATGTTACATTCATACTAGTTGACGTTAAAAATGTACCCAATTTCAATTTTGAGAAGCTCATCGGCAATCTTAATGCCAAAATCTATATAATCTATCACCCTCGTTCTTTGGCTGTATTTTTATATATTTAAGTATGTATTAAACTTAGGTTCCGCTTATTAATTATGTGTATTTTATGACTTAAATATCCTTCAACCCGTTGTGGAGCAGCGTGGTGGATTAAGTTCCGCCTTCTCTTAACACGAGAGAAGGAGCAATAGGACATTTTGAGGCTGTTACTACTTTTACTTTTGATGTCTTTAATTTAATTTTTATTTAGGTCGAGGAAAAATTATCACTTCAGTGGCCGGCAACATGGGTATATGGGCCTGGTTAATGGCATTTTTCTTCACTCTTGACAGAACTTCCGGCGATGGGTTCTCGCATTTTCTTTTTGAGGCCTTAAACTTTATGTTAGTTACCTAGGTTAGTAGACATAGAATCGCGCTATAATAATATCCACTTGTCAGGTTTTTATAATTTATTGATATAACGATAATAGAATTACACATCCAGAGATAATTTTAACACTCTACCTGTTACGGACAGACGGAATCGTTCACTTCAATGACACATTTATTCCAGTTATTTTGATTTTAAAACCAAATTAATTTTCATGAAAATTCTATGGAAACAGTGGAAGAGTAAACATTTCAAACAAAAAAAGAGAATTAACGAATCGGTGAACATACATAAAAAATCCCCAACGAATTGACAGCCTCTTTTTTGGAAGTCGATTAAATAATAAAATAATATAAACTAACATAATTCGAAAGTTCCATAACAATCAAAATAATATTACACGAACAAACAAAACAAGCTTTCGGGTTCATAATATTAGCACGTCGGGCGGCTCGACTCAATAAAACATAAATAAGTCCCTCGTCCCCGACTAGGTAATATATGTCTTTTGACGTGACATCTCCCGTGACGGCTGAACGCGACAGACGTGTGCTGATGTAGGGACTGCGGTAACAGAGTTATGTATAGTAAACAGTGTAACGTTCTGTTTCATTATTGTGTTATGTAATAAGTATGAAGGTATGTATTGTCAACGTAAAATTGTACTTTAGATTATAATTTCTAGCGATTGTTCATTTTACTAATTACAATTTTACGTACGTTTTTTCGTTATCTATCAAAATTAATTAAGTATGTTAAGTTATTATTATTAACTTAACTTAATTAAGTAAATAATAATAATAATAAAAAGTAGCGTAACCTAAGTTGTATGAAGTTCAGAATTTATCGTCAGTTTACAATATCGCTAGAGAGATTATGATCTAACGGTTTTTACAATTTTACGGTGACATGTCTACTACAGTGTGCAAAATTTTAAAGTTATAATAAAAATTTTTGATAAAGATATTTATTTTAAATACAAATAATAAAAATAATTATATAATTTATAAGCGTCTTTAACCCTTTGGAGTCCCTGGGCACATTAGGAAAATGGAGCAGATTACTTTGGCAGAGAACTTTTTTTTATTTTAAATATGTATAAAAATCAAATAGGCATAATTGTAGATTTATTTAACAGTTACGTTTATTTCTTCAGTCACTTTAAATGAGTAGACGTATAATTTTAAAAGAAAATCTATATTGATAAAAGAGATATACTTTTAAGAAAGGAAAATCATCAATCACTTCTCCATAGAAAGGAATAATAGGGCCCCCATCGATCGTGAGGCCCTGGGTACATGCCCAGAGTGCCCAGTGGGAAAGACGGGCCTGCTTGGATGACATTCTTATTCCTGTTATTTATTTTATGGGACTCATCTGAAAGTATAATCTTTCAAATAAAAAATTAAGTTTTTTTTTTTTTAAAAACGCATCACACTCAACGGCCCCCATTAAGATCTTGTGACCTTGTGTCGGGGGTCCGGAAACATACACAACACTAACACAAACACCCAGACCACGACAAACATCTGTATGGCCAATACAAACATTTACCGTGAGCGGCGATCGAACCCGCGACCGTTAGTGCTATAGTCAGTTGCAGTGACCACTGCGCCAACGTGTCTGTCAAAGTATATTAAATATAAATAGTAATAAATTGACGATTGATTGATTAATTCTTTTTTGTAGTGTTTATAAACTTCAGGACAAGGTTTATTTGAAAAATCGTAAGGAAATTTAAATTCGCGTTATCAGTCCCCATATAAAAAGTCTTACTTATAGTAGAACAACTTCTTTATTATAATCAATATCAAGCAATGTTTCTCCTCGTGTTATTGAATTTTAATACATTTAATTTTTCATTTTCATTTTGTTTGAATTGAATAAGCTAGAAGAAAATTCTTCCAAAACTTGAAGTCCATATTCAATAAGAAAGCAGTGAAATTCGACACGTTACGACAAAAATATGGTCTTATGTTGATTTCCACAATGATACGAGTAAGAAAAATACTATACAAAAATCCAAGCTCGAATTCAATCGATATTTAAATTCGAGTAGAATCGCTCTAGAATAACGCAATTTATGGCCTGTCTCCATCGGCTGAAGCGATCGAGATGTGACCCTCCGCCACACTGACACGTCCGCGCCTCGCCCCTCACCGCTACAAGTGAATGACATCCCCTGAAACGGTCTTATTTCAAAAGTAAAAAGGACCATCCACGGTATGACGAAATTTAACAACTTCAAATGTCTTGACAGCTTAATATAATGCAGTTATTTTAAAAATTCAGTAGTGTGTTTTCAGCTTTTATTTTAGCTAGTGATTGAAATTTTCCACCGATTTTAAGATTGACCACAGATAATTTCTTTTTAATTGACCACAGACTTTAACAATAAACAAAAGAGAATATGTGTGTACGTGTGTCAATTACAGGGTAGCGTGTGATTTTTTTTATTGATTTAATGTTTTTTATGCATAGTAAAAAAAATAATAGCATTCCTCTTTCCTTTTCTCCGCGCATTTTTTGTAAATATGGAGACAAAGTATTTGCTTCACGTAAATACATACTGGTACCGAAAAACATTGATATTGACGAAGTATCGATACTATTTGTAAGTAATTATAAGATATTCACTGACAAGTTAGACTAAGGTTACATGAATCGCATTGCGTAAATTCATGCGGTTTTCGTTTCGTGAATGGAGCCTTTAAATATACATTTGGGAAGCACTGGGACATAAAACCGATACATATAAAACTGTCAAGATATTTGAAATACATTTAAAACAATTTTGCTATTTTTCGCTTTCTTTTGTTTCATTTTACTCTTAATGTAACCATTTCTGGCACTTTGCAACTTCAATTTTTAGGGTTCCGAACTTAAAGGGTGCCAACGGAGCCTATTACCCTACGCTGTCCGTTTGTCTGTCAGAGCGACATCTCATGAACTGTAATAGAGAGTTGAAATTTTCAGATTGTGCATTCTACTGCAGCTATAATAAAAAAAACCCTTTGTGCGTGAACTCAGCTCGCACTTAACCGGTTTTTATTTTAAGTTGAATTAGCTCAATGTTTATAAATTAGAATACATTGATCATATTCAAGGCGCTATGTTTAATTTATGATTTTACAAAATTCCGCCTATATCGTAGGCTCATTTAGGTTATTTTCAGTTTAAAAATTACTTTCATTAAGAAGATCATCACTAATATTATAAATGCGAAAATAACTCTGTCTGTGTGTTACGCAATAATCATGAAAAGTACCGATATTAATAAAATTCGGTATAGAGATAGTCTAGAGCCAGAGAAAGGAGTATAATATATAGGCTATTATAATCCCGAAAAAATGCACTGATGCGATGCGGAACGCTAGTATAAAATATACTCGACTCACAAATTTCAAATCTATTAAATAAATTCTATTACCGATTTACGTATGACATATCGTGAATTTATGCCTTCTATTCAGTCGATAATGCAGTGGAGATGTGATGCGGTTGGCCGCAAGCAGACATCCTCCCTACCAATATCACACGCTGCGCTATTTGAGCGACGAACGAACATCCTGGCCGATTATGTTATCCTGGTACATGTGAAGTTACTTGCTATTCATTTAAAAGGGTTTTTAGACTTTTTGTCAAATAAAAAAATATATATGAATTATTTGCATTTATTCCTTGTTAATAAGAAATATAAATTGTACCTCTTACATTTGCACATTTTAACTAGTTTTTAAATATCCATTATCTACATGTATCTATTATACTAATATTAGAAAGATGTAAAATTTGTTAGGAGTTTGTATGTAGTAAAGATTAGTAGTTATTCTGAAAATATTGATCCGATTTGAAAAATTATTTTTACGTTAGCTTATTTGTTAAGGAAGGATATAAGGATATATTACATCGCGCTACGACTCATAGAAGCGAAACAATAACCATAAGCGCGAGTGAATCCGCGGTTAGTTAATTTATTGTCAATTGTGCTCGTTTTTAAACAAAATACGGTAGAATTTATTGTATGCGTTAAGTTTGGGTCATTATTGAATACAAAATGTTTATTTCTAATTTTAGTTTTTATGATTTTTGTATATCCGTTAGCATTAAAACAAAAATTTAAATTTATGAAACTATTTATCATTTTAAAATTAGTTCTTAAAATTATGTTTCTTACTATCGCTGTGAAAAAGCATATAAAAATGTTACAAACACATTGGAATTTTATCAAAATTTGTTATTTCACAAGCTAAGTTCTATCACTACATTACACAGTTGTAGATTTTTTTTAATTAAAGTTATTTAGTAAAAAATGTTTTTTTTAATACTTTAATTATAGTTAACTATAACTAACTACTTTACAGTGACTATATTTTTAAATGAAATTGCGGTTAGGGTAGGTACTTTTATTTTGCAATTTTGTCCCTTAAACATATGTATAAGTTAGTTTTAATTTCTTCCATACTGGATTATTTTACTTCGTCAAAACCTTTTTGTAATAGCAACATTCTAACTATTCATTATATCCTCGTACATGTAAAGTTATTTAATACCTATATGTGGGAGAGAATTTATTTGTAGGTATGCTTTCATGTCTTTAACCACTCATGTTATCCTGGTACCCGTGTAGACTTATCATATAAGAACGTCAAATTTAGTTTTTTTTTTGCAAAAATAAAGACGAGTACGAAAATTTGTCAACGCGTGAGTATTTTAGATATTTAAAATTTTTGTTACAAGTTGTTTTAACCGACTATATTAAATAAAAACATCACACTCAGCGGCACCCATTAGGATCTTATGATCCTGTATATAGGGTCAGAAAACACAAACACCTAGCTACGATAAACATCCATACGGCCAATACAGACGTTGACCGTGAGCGGGAATCGAACTCGTGACCGTTAGCACTTCAGTCACTTGCATCACAATGACGACTGTGCCAAACGCGATACCCTAACCAATTTATAAACGATTTTTTTTATATCTTTTTTTATTAAAAAGGCTTTCTTCATCTTTAGAATGATTCTATTTAGACATAAACTTTTGGTCCTTAGTGATGCTTCAAATCGATTTTTATTTTCTCCCTTAAACCAGAATTCTATATACATGTACCTACTTAATGTATTATACTCGACACGAGAAATTATTAACATCAAAATTATAATTAAATAGGTCTGGTAGTCTTCTCAAAAGCGAATAATTAGACACACTCGCGAAGTGGCCGTATTAAGGACGACTCTTACTGACTCTTACTTAATCCGCGGTTCGGCTATAATCGTGCCTATATGACGCAGTTATCAACTAATTCCAAAGTTTTCTTGTTTCTTCTTCATTTCATAAAGTCTAATTAGTCTTATAATTGCTGATATTTTACGCGATTGTTTCAGTAGATTAATTTGAATGGCGGGAGTGACATCCCTACACCGATAATAGCTGATTTCCTATTGTAAAGAGCTGATAACCTTCAAACGGATCATTATAAATTATAGCTGAAAGCTGTGAATGTCAAAAATAAGGCACTGACAGTAAATTTTTTCAGGTGTAAAGGAATGAGAAATAACTTATGTAAGTTTAAAAGCGTAATTCTCGTGTAATAATAATAAGATGTTTATGTAAGTATATATTATTTTGTTGGGAAAAAAAACAACCAAAATATAAGTATTTTTTTAATAAAAATCTCACAGTGAGATTATTTTATACTTAAAAACTAAAACCGTATATCAATACAAACAAGATGCAGTCACATCTTTCATTAGCGTTAGGAACACATTTTATTCCTTTATAAGAAAGTTGTAAAATTTACAAAATATTACTTTTATTTTCGAAAGCTACATCAAAATTAAATCAATCGATGTATAAAATTTACCAATTTATAAAGGTAATCTTTTATAAGCTATCGGTGGATACACACTATAATAGATGTGACCACACCCTTACTCATCCACAGATAAAAAAATATGGTTATCTAAAGACACTTTCATATTTTATTTAGTCGATAAGATAGAAAAAGAAAAACAAATTTATTTTAAAGTATTAATATTTTCCTAAATACATATAACGTAACAACAATTAATGACGTTAAAATTTAGTTTATGAATTGGTTGTTACCAAAAAATTTTACTTTATATATTAAGCATATATTTTGCTACTTTGATACATCAGTAACAGAACTAAAGAACTTTTACATGTATATATGGATAGCTAGACTTTTTTAAGTTACTGATTAAATTATTACTGCACATGTCTTATATCGAATTAATTAAATGAGCAATAACATGATACGCAGTTGATGCATTTTATTATACCGTATATGTATTATTAAACTGTGAAAGACCGTCTGTCTGTTAAGTTTTCCTACCACTTCCTTTTTTCCTAGCCACTAGACTAATTTTGATGTATTTTACTGAAAATACAGATGGAATCTTGAAAAGGGTAAGAGAAAATAAAATGTGGGTAAATATAATAGTTATGTAAATTAAGAGGTAATTTAGTTTTTAATAAAGAAAACTTCAAGTGTCTTCAGATATTTAGTTTTTCAGACGACTCACTCATACACAATACTTCTAAAGAGGTAGTTATTCTTCTTCGACTTTAGATTTCCTTTTCTTTTTCTTCTTTTCGCTAGCGGGTGTCTGTGGTTCTTCTTGCGCCTCAGTCTTTACTTCTGCTTCTGCTGCTTCTGGCTCTAGAGACTTCTTCTTTTTCTTCTTCTTCTTTTCTGAGGTACCTTCTCCGTTGTCTCCATTCTCTTGGTTATTAACTTCCATCTCTTCTTCTTTGGGCTCTATTTTTACTTTCTTCTCTTTTTTAGGTTTGACCTGATAACAAAAATGATTAATTTTATTTATTTGTTTGCACTTTTAGCTGGATTTTACTGGTAAATTCTTAAAATAAAAGTTTAAAGAAAATTATTTTATAATTAATTATGGATCAAAAATAGTTTTTATACCTTTATTTATCTATATTTCATGGATACTAATAAAAATTGATTAATTCATTTATGTAAATAAAATAGTAAAAAGTGTAGTAAACTTACGTCAACTTCATCATTCTCCAATTTGATCTTTTTACTGGATTTGACATCATCTTCTTCGGGAGAATGTTCCCTCTTAATAGCCTTCTTTCCTAGTGTGCTATCTGCTGCGACAGGGTACTCAAATACCTCACTATTAAAAAAAAAAGAAATATTTTAATTATATAAGGTATATAGCACTATTAAAGAACCTTTAATGTATATTTGTCTTTCTTCAATATATAGATTAAAATAAGAAAATAGCACTATGATAACTTTTGCATAAAATCATATCAACATCATTTTTTTGTATTTAGTAAGTTTAATAGATTTCCTGATCGTCTATTTCGCCTATATATGTATTTAAGTAATATCTATTAATATATAAATGAGCAAAATCAACGAAGCAATGAATTTTTTACAAGCCTATGAGTGACAATTTCATATAAACCATATACTCACGATTTACTATGATATTTCTCGAATTTCGCTTTAGCTTTCCCAGTCCCGCTTATTCTTCTCAGATTGCCTTCTTCTAGAAGCCTTAATTTGTTTTCCAATTTAACTTTGTGTTCTGCACCTAATTCAAACGATACATCATCACCGAAAGCGTCAACACGAGTTGCCAATGCGGCTTTCGCTGCTAACATTCTCGACATCTTTCCCTTGTTCTTCGTACTACATTGCCCAACCAATTGCGCGTGGTATATCAAACCATATTTCGGCGTGTCTTTCTTTGTTTTTAGAGCTCTGAATAATGCTTTTTCCGCACCAAGTATCTGTACTGTAGATGCGGGATGTTTCGCTAAATTCATTAAAGACCCCGAATGTGCTATTAATCTAGCTCCAATATGTTCACCGATCAAAACTGTCAAGTTCGGAGCCATGGCCATCATTCTGGCTTTAAGGTAGTCCGTCAAATGTGTCCTGTAATCTGTGATTGAAATTATCTCTTCACATAAATGCTGTATATTCATAATGTCATCGTCAGAGATTTCCGTTCCCATCGATATTTCAGCTGCTTCTTTTACTTTCTCTTCTAAGTCTTCTGGTAGAATATCGGATAAGTCCGTCTTAGCTGCATTGTCTCGGGTGCCCATTAATTTGACGATTTTAACAAACAGGGTATTATCTGTTATAATTTTACCGAGTTCTGGAAAGTGCCAGCCATACCATTCTCGGCATCTCATGACGTAGTTGTTTAATTCCTTATCTAAATCATCTAAGAGGCATTGTGCTTGAACTATCATAGTATCTATCTTGTCGGGGGAGAATTTCAGTTTGTATCTGGAGAGGGAATGAGCTAGACCAAGGGCCATAGCAGTCATTTCTTTCTTGGGCAGTCCCGTGAGGAGACTGTCCATTTGTGAACGAATGCATCTCAAAAGTTCCTGAACATTTGAGTTTGAAACACATTGTAGATCAAACTTTTCTTTGATTGCACTACCCAGTTTTGCATCTCCGACGAGTAGCTGATCTTGTACTTCTTTGCATACATGTTTCTTGAGTGCCTTCTTTAATGTTTTGGAAACTTTTCCCTCAATAGCCGCTGTGGTCGCAGCTAAAGCTTCTGTGGTGTCTTCGAATTTTATAAAATTCTTTAGTTTTACACTGTAATAGTAATTATAATTAAAAACAAGTTCCCATTATAATATAAATATTGTTTAAGCTCAATAACTTATTGTATGTAGCAGATATTTCCATATGAAAATTGAGGAAACAATATTAAGATAAATTAATTTTACATGAATAACAATTTTAATTTTTATTATTTATTTAAAGAACTTAAAAGAAATAAAATAAGACTAAAATTATATTAAAGTTGATAAAATATTAAAATATTTTTTAATCAAAATATGATATTTTGTCCTATATTTTTCATTATATTGGATATCGTATCTATAACCTCAAAATAGGTATAAAATGAACCACTTACACAGACGACGCTCCCTCCGGAGTGTTAAATTCTTGGTACAAGTCATCTATTTGAGATAACTTAGATTCATCTAACAACTGAAACAAAAATTAAGCTCAATAAAATAATAGTACAAACTTATAAATAAACACTGGCATTGTTTTTTTTATAACTTTTTTAACATTTAAATTATTTACCTTTATGGGAATTTATGGTTATATAAAAAGGTTTAATCAATATTTTTAATGCAATTAAGTAGTTTCTTTTTGGTTATAAGGTTTTAAAGACCTAATAATTGGATTTGCTTGCATAATATGTATATCTATATACTTAATGCAATATATATTTTCAACTCGATACAAAATTAAAATACATTAGAGTTAATGGGGTTAAGAACATGAAATTGTTATGTATTTCGAACTCGTGTTGACAAGCCGAAAAAACAATGTTATTACCAAATCAAAATATTTTGGAGGACCTAAGAATAATAATGACGTATTTTTACAGTTTAAGTAATGGTTCAAGTATTCTTAAAAGAAATGACTTTGTGAAAATATTGTTGTCGTTAATACATTTTGAGGTTATATTCGACACGTGTAATGATACCTTGAATATAGCGTATCCCGCCGGAGTCTCGAATAGCACCAACATATCGATAACAAACAATTCACTTATCACAAATTAACTATAACCAAACGTAATGTTTAATTACAATTTTGTAATTTTATTTGCTACTAACACGACGCTTAAGCATCGCGGGTGGTTTGACTTTGACAGAGAGATGTGCTTGATATGCGTTCCGTTTCAACATGGCTTCATGACAATTTATCTTTAGTTAGATAACAATTCTTTATTTGATTGTAATTTATTATTTGATGTTATAATAAGCATAGTTTTAAATAATATTAGAAAACAATGACCCTTTAATAATTTAAGGCTTTCAGGTATCTGAAACTCACCATAAAACACCATCGATCAACACACCATAGTATTATTATTAGTACTGGCAATTTATGTAAAAAAAAAACAAATTTGTAGAAAGTTTCGCACAATGTTATTTTTTAATTTACTGGAATAGGTAGGTAGGCGACAGGAAAACGAAATAACAAATTTAAAATACAATTTTAAATAGCGCAATTGGCCACTTTATCTTTGGGTTGTAGTAAACAAAATACTTATATTTAAAATAAAACATTTTTTGGTGTTATTTAGTAATATTATGTTTAATGTGATATTGTGATTTAGTGTGCACATTTTTAAGTTATTTTATAAAAATAAAAATTAGGAGGTACATAAACATTAGATGTATCTATAGCAATTATATCCAACGTGATATAATTCGAAAGTTGATTTATGATTTCTGTACTATAACGATACACACTAACTCAAAATATATCGCGTTGCGATAGCGATATCTCCGCGTTATAACCCTCATTATTTTTATATTATATTGTATAATTTTTATTATGTAATGATGCATGAAAAAGCGGGGAAATATTTAAATAATTATGAATTATAGAAAAAAAAAAGTTATTAAGGAATATCATTTTAGAGAAAATCTATTTGAGGCTTAAAAATAATATTAATTTAACAAGACCGTACAAATTTTTTTTTCACATTTCTAATTTTAGGAGTATATTCATGTATTTACTTTAATTATTTTTTATTTTTTAAAGCAATAGCGATTTTTAGATATAGCTGTGATTATTCAGGTTTAAAAAGTATATCGTTACTTTATTAATTTTATTAGTTAGACTAAAATTAATTAAATTCTATGCTTACGAATAATTTGACCGAATATTTTTTTCCATGCTTACAGCATAATACGATGTTTAAAGACGGCTGTCAACACCCAAGTCTTCTTATGACATAAACTGAAAATCTCATTAAATTTGAATTACCTGTAAAAAAAGATTTCATGCATAAAACATTGTTAGAAATCATAACATTTCGATAAAAAAGATTTGGGGCCATTATCGTTAAAACAAATTACCAATACTAACGTATTTGAGTGCAAATATTTGTTCAAATGGATTTACATTCCGCTCTCCCGCGCCATTCGGTCGGAAATTGAATAACTGCCTAAAGGCGTGCACTCACGAGTTGAATGATTGAATGAATGGGACCCATTGAGCGTTGAGCGAACGAGTGCCGCATCAATCAGACGAGGAATTAGATTATTTTTTCTTTTGAATTCATGTTTCTTACTATGTTCGTGTCATTCATTCATTTTACGTAATGACTTAAGTTTTGTAACTGTAAAAAGGATACCCACAAAGTGACTACATAGGTATAATGAAAGAAGTGTGTTTACACAATTTGTTTGTAATAATAAAAAAACCGCAATGCTACTTTTTAATTTATCTGTAAATTTGTTTAAAACACGAATTCAGTTTTTTTCATGTATTTATATAATAGTTAAGTTTCGTTACTTAAAAATTGAAAATAAAAGATGTTTTGATTGAAAATCACAATTAACCCTGATTTGAAAAATTGTGGCGTTGTAATATCTTCATAAATTATAGATAAGAACCATCTTTATTACCTATGCTTTAGCAACCAAAAAGAACCTCATCAAAATCTGTGAATTCGATAAGGAGTTATGATGCCACAATCAGACAGACACATAAACAGACACACACGTTAAACTCACATCAACCCTCTCTTTCATCAGGGGTTAAAAATAGAAAAGAACGCTAAAATAATTTTTTTATAAAATTTTGAATTTGATTGTAAAAAAATGATTTAATAATAAATTTGTAGAGAAAGACTAATTCTTTAATATTTTATTTATCACTGTTATGAAGTTACGAAAACTCAAAATTATTAATTAATTGACCGAGTGCTGTCAAGATAATTATTTTCTTAATGAGTCTTGAAATTGTTGTTAATGTTAAATTGTTTTTTTTTTTTATAAAATAAAGACGTAAAACGGTGTTATATGTTTGACCTGTGTATCTGTATATCGATCTATCCGTCTGTGGCGTCGTAGCTCCCAAACAAATGGACCAATTTTGATGCGGTTTTGGGTATATTACCTACATCACGCTACGACTCATAGGAGCAAATCAGTAACCATAAACGCGACTGAAACCGCAAAAGGCAGCTAGTAGTTATATAATATAATTAGTAAGAAGGCAAGAACAAAAATATCTAATCCAGTCTTGTAAATGATTTCTTTAATATCTTCAATGCTCTAAAATAAATGAAAGAAATGTACACTTTAATCTCTTTGCGAAAAATAATTACTTTATACGTAACTAACAGTTCTCCGCCGCTTCGCCCGCGTTTACTTAGGAATTTGATACCTGAACCCTCTTTTTAAACCCTTATGGGGTGAATTTTCAGAAAGCCTTTCTTAGTGCACACTTACGTTTAGTGAACGTTTGTGCAAAATTTCATGTTTCTTGACCCAGCGTTTTCAGCTCTGTATTGATCGATTAATCAGTGAATATGTGAGTCAATCAGTTTTTATTATTATATATATAGAAAACATAACTTCCTATATAATATCCTTCTCGAAAACGTCCTAAGCCGAAGCATGTTCTTTTACAAGACATTATTAAGAGGAACGACAAATCCTTCTTCCCTCCCCCTTTCCCTTTTACCACCTTGTCAATATTAACACCTCCTTTCATTATTTACATTGTCAAAGCCACTAGAGTGAACAACGTAAGCGTACTTTCGAAGTAAAAAATCTCCCCCGTTCTTTAAAACTTGAACATTAATCTTTACTAATATTCTACACATTAACGTAACGTTCTAAAGTTTGTATGTATGGGTGTTTATTGGTTAAGTTTGGATTTTAATGAAACTGTACAAATAATCTATACAAATAAATAAAAATAAGTGTCTGTTTGTAATTTTAAATTAACGGTTTTTACCTAAATGCATATGAAAGTATTTACGCGTGTACTTACATCAAAAACTATTTATTTTAACTTATTTATTTTAATTTTAATTAATTAATAATATACTACCACTGAAATAGTGAATAATATTCGATCCAAGTAGGGAAGGTAAACATTAAATATAATTTTCCTCAAATTAACGCGGGTGAAATAGCGGGGCACAGCTAGCTTAACTTATACATATGTCAGAAAAACACAAGCTATATTTTTATATAGCTTGTGTTTATATAGCTATATACAAACGCCATCTAGAATCGATTAACAATAATCCGAGTTAGTGACTGATGTAAGTAGCGTCGTGTATAAACAGCTTTAGGATTATGCTATTAACTTTAGTTGCTAGGTCTTATCCTTATTCGAAGGTCAAAGTCATATTCTAAGCGAACTTTAACACCAGGACATCATACATTGCTGATTATACCGAGCAATGTTACAAGATGTTCCATACATGAGAGGCGACGGGAAATTTCAAATTGAATCTCGCGTGAGCTCCACATTAGTTATGCGACCCTAGTACTTCCCTTAAGGCGTACTTACCGGAGTGTAGATAGCACATGCATAGACGATTATCCCCAACCCGCGGCTACACTTAGGCAAATTGAGCCGCCATTAAACAACCGATCAGCCCCACCACTCTAGAATCCATTCCAGGGAAACCATGGATACGTACGCGATAGTTATCGTATTTTACGCTTACTTAACGTTTATTTCACACGTGAAAATTATTGAAGAGTCGGTACGTAATTGCAAAATCGATAACCATTTGAGTTGCGTAAATAACGTTTATGATCATATATATATTTTTATGTTTCGGGAGGCTCAACCGAGCTCTCTTTTATCCAAGTTCTAGACATTTCAAAAGAGTATGCGTATGTTTTTTTACATTAATTTATCAATCTTTTAAAATTATGTTATCTTATTACTACCTCCAAAGTTTTAATGGGATATCTTTTCGGAAATAAATGTTTTAATATTTTAAATATAATACTTATTCAATTGAAAATACGATAATTAAATCAAGTTAAAAAAAAACTAAAAAAATATTTCAGCAAACAATCTGTGGTTGGTAGTTAACATTCCGTAAAAACAATTTTACTGAAAACACATCAAGACATAATTATATAATTTGAAGCCTGGATATCTAGTACATTTTGATATGAATTATTTTGTATATAATTTAAGAATTTATCAACATAAAAATATAAATACCTAACTGAATCCACCCATCTTTATGTTATATCGTAGTCGGGTAAAACCTCCCTTGAAACACAACGTCACGCCACGTTCACTTCGAGATGACAAATTATTTAATTATATTTTCAAGGGGACTGTCGCAGCCTTAATTATAATCACAAAGTATTTTACAGTGGGTTAGACATTGCTACATAGAAATATTTGTTTTGTATAAGAGCCTCAATTGTTTATTTGTTACAGCTTCGTACCCAAATGGCGCTAACGGGATATCATTACTTAGCCATACGTCCGAAAGTCCGTAAGTCCATAAATCCGTAAATCCGTCAGTTTATAAATCCGTAAGTCCGTACGTCCGAATGCCTGTCAATCAACCGGCTCTATCACGTAAAGAGGCACGTAAAGAGTTTAAATTTTCATAGCGAGTATCGTTATTGGCGTTATAACAATAAATATTAGAAGCCGGCCAAGTGCGAGTCAGATTTTTTATAAATGGTTGTAGCGCCTCTGTTGTTTCTTTTATAATGAAATTAAAATTAGGGGACGAACAGTATGAAAGTCCAGTCTGCTTTTAATTAATTATATCTTTTATCAAAATATAAAAGAAAAGATACATATTTATACAATATACACAAATTTATTAAGAATAAGCTTGAGATTTTTAGACGCAATTTTCTCAAAACACAGTATTGCTATCACCGTCCATATAGAACAAAGAAGAAAAATAACTTATTTTAATCTTTATGAAAGTCTGAAAGCACTAATAAGTATATTCTCGCCTACAGATAATTGTTATAAGGTGAGCCAAAAAAAAATATCTCTATAAACATATGTGGCATACCAGTTCTCATTATATACAGGAGTTAATTCGCAAATTCCTGAAGTTTCGAAGCGGAGTGGAGGTCGGGCGGGTCGATCAAAGTTGCCTTAATAAAACATCAGCCACCATGCCCTTATCAAGTTTTCATTAGTCGTTCAAGTAATGAACGACTAAACTCGAGTTAAATGCCAATGATCATTATTTAAGTGATGAAAATCTTTACTTCCTAACTAATTCTTTCATACTGGAAAGTTTGTATATGGATGTTTGTTACGGTTTCACGTAAAAAAACTGAAAGGATTTTGATGAAACTTTACAGGAATATATATAAAATAATTTTCCAAAACAGTCTGACGGAGTTTTGCTAGAATAAAAAAATCCGAATTTGATGATAACCTCTTCTTTCTTGAAGTCGGTTAAAAATAAAATAGAAAAACTCAATGTACCAGGAGCGCATAAGATGATCAGAGATCCTGTAAGTACCGTAGTAGACATAATGTTTAGTAGGATATCAATTCAGAGGAAATGGTATGTGAATACCATTTCTTCCAACTGTCACAGGGTATAAGTTCTGCTTATTATCAAAGTTTAAACAAGATATCTTGGGAATCTACTTATAAGTCAAACACTAGTATTATACTATAATATTATTTTAAAAGATTAACTATCGATTCTGGCTGGTTCTTCTCGGCAGAATCTACTTTTCGAACCGAAGTTAAATTCGTTTCGTTAATTTATATGTATATATATAGATGTATATATATAAACTTGAATAAAGTATATTTTGATTCTATAATTGAGTACAATTTATATGTAAGTTTGTATATAGGGGATAACTTTTGAAAATCTTTTTGCGTTGGACAGCCTGAGGACTGAGGAGGTTATAGGCTATATATACATCATGCCATAACTTATAGAAGCGAAGCAGTAACCACAAACGCGAGTGAAACCGCCAGAAGCAGCTAGGTTTGAATAAAGTTATTTCTATATTTAGATATTACTATCCAACTTGAAAAATAGTTAACACTATCGGTTAAATTTATTTTACGAATTGATTTGAATGATTACTCTCCTATGAGTGACGACGTATCAATGCTTGGGCGAGGGCCACATCCCGCCTCGATCGCTTCAGCTGACGGAGACAGGCAATAAATTGCGTCAGTCTAAATCGATTTACTCAAATTTAAATATTGCTAAATTAGATACACGAAAATTTTGCTGACCAAAATTGTTTCCAAAAATGCCGAGCAAGATTATTTTTACCAGACTGCGCGACGCAAAGATGTGTAATGTGTTCATCAGCCTTTTTGTATGTGGGCTTGTACCCATGTGGCATTATTTAGACAAAACGCGTGGGTCGATTCTTTGAAATGATCTGTCATTTGTTTCGTTATGACGGCGAGAATGTCATAAAAAACATAAAAATTTGGGAAAATCAATATGGCTGATTTTGGAGACCACAATGTGAAAAAGAAAATAGACGAGCTACATCAAGTAGTACCCAACTTTAATATGTATTTAAAAATCATTTATCGGTTTTGTCATATCGTTTTTCAATCAGAATTACCGTTTAAGATCTATAACGATTTTAAGTTGGTGCGTAACGATTCTCAGTGCAGATGTTCTTGGTATGGAGTCGGGATTTTGTTTATTCAATAAATTACTTGTGAGTTTTTTATATGAATGGTTACTTTAACTCGAGAATTACACGCATAAGTTGGATGCTGATAAGCAATAATGTGTCAACCCACAAAAAGTCAAATTCAGAGATATTGATGTATTTTGATACAGCATCGCCTATTTAACATTATTCAAAAAAAAAATTAAGTCATATAAACTAAATATGTACGGAAAAAAAGTATCTTAATTAATTGTTTCGAATTTCAAGTGCGTTCTATATTTTGCAATTTATACAATAATCTCAAATATTTGAAAAACTTTTTATTAGATAATATACTAAATATATCAGTCTGCTTTTAATTAATTATACATTTTATCAAAAAATAAAAGAAAAGGTAAATATATACTACTTCAAACATATTTGTTAAGAATAGGTTTGACATCTTTAGACGCCATTTTCTCAAAACGAAGTCCGTGTGGCTTAACACAGTATTGCTTATCAGCGTCCAGTTTTGTCCTTAAACTTTTATAAAGATTTACATAAGTTATTTCACATTGCTTTACACTTGAAAGGATTTACTTTATTATTGTTTTCGTAACTACTTACGATGTATCTGTTACTAACTTACAGAGTTTCATATGGGCCTCGAGAGTAAAACTTACATAATTCTAGCCTTAGGACGTTTGGTACTCTGCTCAGCTGGATAAGAGTAAGTACAACTGCATACGGAAGATAATATTTAAGAGAGCCATACTTAAACCGTGCTGCAGTATTTGCAGGCGCATTAAGATATTATGTACAAAAGAGAATATAAACCATGATTCAAATTCAATTTCAAAATATACTTTATTCAAGTAGGCTTTTAAAACATTTTTGAATCGTTGTACATTGATGCTGCTGTAGAAGAATTTTTTTTAATAGCAGCAGAAGTTGCTGGCGAGTGAATATAAAATTAGCATAAATGCTACTATAATAACGAAAGATTTTTGGGATGGTCGCTTGTTACTCTTTCACGCAAAAAGTACAGATCATATTTTGATGAAAATTTGTAGTAATATAGCTTATAAATTTGTATAACATACACGCTATAATTGATAAAGATATTGTCATAATTAGGTAATAATATAAAGTGTATAATCTGTAAACTATTAACAGTATATGCATTATTTACAACATCATGTACAAAACCGTCAATTCGATAAATTATAAAAGTAACCAAAATTCTAACTCAACAGAAGTTCTCTCTATTGACATTTTTAATGGTAAATTGTATAATTTTAGAAAACAGTTGCTAATGTTTATTAATATGCAATAATTATTTTAATTTAAATTTATGTTTAAATTATTTCTAAATCCGATTATCAATTTTTGTTTTCCTCAGTGTAGTTTAATTTTTTTTTCTAATGTTTTTTACTATGTATGCAGAAAATAATAATAATGAATTGTGTGTGTAATTATTATTATTATTTTTTTAATTTTATGTATTTTATGTAGCAAATCATAATAATTTATATTTTTTCATTTCATATTTCAAATTATTGCTAATGCTTAATTTATTTTTAATTCTATTTTATTATTATAATGATTAATAAACCTTATTGATGTTAACTTTTGTATTGTTATGGTATTATGTAACACCTGTAAAAAAGTAGACACTAAGTAATATTGTTATAGTACACTATGTTGATATAAGTTATTTTGTAAATCTCAGTGTTCTGCTTGTTGGTGTTCAAATAAATAAATAAATAAATAAATAAATAAATAAATAAAGAAACAAAGTGGCAAGTAAGACTGAAAAATTCCTTTTCATCTGCCGACGAAGTCGTGACTGCTCACCTGTACTTATATTATAAAGAAATAAATTTTATTTGTTTGTTAGTTTATATGTAGAGGGTAATCTCTGAAACTACTGATCCAACTTGAACAATTCATTCTGGATTGGATAACCTTTTTATCGAGCAAGATTTTAGGCTACATCACGTCATTCTACGATACGAAGCGAAGCAGTTAATACAAACTCGAGTGTAACCACTTATAATTATACAATAGAATATCGTAAAACTAATATCTCTTGAAGAAATGTATGCAGCTATAAATCTTTAAAGGTTTTAATGTTCCCTCTTAAAGCTCGGCTTTAATAAGCGGAATGAGTCTCGTATTACAGTATTACCCCTACGAAGTAATAAAATCTCAACGCAATTACTCCTTGCATGAAATTGCATAATAAAGAAGAGAGTAATCGGAGTTAGTTGCGATTTATTTAAATTATAGAACAATTTACATTTTATGTTATGGTGTTTATAAGTTTCTAACATGAACTTGTGATATACGAGAATATTACTATTGTGTAGTAATTTGTTCATGAAATATGATAGAAATTGTAATTTTAAACTATTGCGATTTATATTTTCATATTTTAAATAATGGGTCTTATCGCGACTAGTCGTAATAATACCTTTTCGACGTTGTTGCATTCGTCGTGGTCACGAGCTGACTGGTGTACCGCGTGCCCTCCGGTAGCGAGTGCGCGAGTTTTCTTCGCCTACCCTCACAGTATTAATATTGTCTTGTAGTACGAATAGCGTATACTAACACAATCGGTTCGCGCGAACATTGTTCGAGGCCTTAGGTTCCTTAAAATTGTTGCAATTTAAGATCTGGTCAGTGTATGCGGATCCAGTAGAAGTCTAGAAGCCGTCTTGAGGTGACACGCTGTCACACCGAGCCTTGCAGAAGCTGTCCCTGCTGGGCTGATCCAATCAAGGGTAGTGTAGGGGCATCAGGTTGGTGGAAACACTTTTACCTTTCTACAATAGTTAGTTGGACTTTCTAGTTGTATCCAAACTTTTTAACGTTATTAAAATATAATTTAAACTACCTGAGATAGTCTTATTGAAATAAAACTACTCTAAATTGATTTTGTGATCGTCGTCACCGGATTTAAATTACCCGATCGTGATTTGAATTCGTTTAAGATAATTTTATTTCAATATGTAGAAATCGTGGAAGTCTAAGAAAATAGTATAGATATACTTTATTTTAAGGTCGTTTCGATTCTTACGATTACAACAAACGTGCTTAGAATCCGCGGGAACAGAAAGTTCTAAATATTTCAAAAGCCTCAAATATTCCCGAAAGGGTAGGAAGTTTTATACGTTAGAATTTCTCAAAGGAAGATCGCTCTATCCCTTTAGCCTTGGAGCCGAGTTGCACATTGCGATCGTTCGTTTTAAATTGCGAAACATTTTAGGAAATAAACCTTTAAAATACTTAATGTATTAGACCATAGTTGATTTTGATGTAAAAAATGTTCGTCCAGTTAATTTTTGTTCTATTATTTATATTATAAACGTGGGAACAGACACGGTTACTATATATATTTAAACTTTCGCGATTTATGCTAAAAGTAAGTAAAAGTAACAGCCTATAAATATCCCACTGCTGGGCAAAGGCCTCCTCACCTATTAAGGAGAAGGTTTCGAGCTTAATCCACCACGCTGCTCCACTGCGGGTTGGCGGATATACATGGGACAGAATGTCTCCCGGAACATGCAGGTTTCCTCACGATGTTTTCCTTCACCGCCGAGCTCGAGATGAATTTAAACACAAATTTAGCACTTGAAAAAACAGCGGTGCTAGCTGGGGTTTGAACCCACGATCATCGGTAAAGATCGACTTGTTTTAACCACTAGGCTATCTCGGCTCTCACTAGGCCATATCGGCTCTCACTTATTTATACTATTCACATTTAATATAACGAGTCTTATCGCGATAACTAATGGTAGTAATACCTTTTGTATTGCCCGACGTTTCGACGAAGTTGCATCCGTCGCTGCTGCTCCGAGCTGACTGTCAGCTATAAAAAAGTATTACCACCTTAATAATCGTGATAAGAGTTATATTAGACACGGTTACGTCTTTTTGTTATCTTTTCACGCCTAAAACGCTTTCAAGGGAGAAACTAATATCAATAGATTTGGATATAGAGATAAATTAGGCCTAGGATAAGGACATAAGTTACTATGCGTCTCAAAAGTATACCTCGGGAGTGAAGTAGGGGAGGGAGTGACACTTTTTATCGAGAAAAAGTTAGAGCGACATATGTATTTTATGATTATTATTTGAATACTCTAAGGCGAGAATTACATTTTTTAAATTTTGCTCTGAGACTTTCACAAAGATTTACATAATTTATTTGTGTATTTAATGTAACTGCCTTATTTTTCACAGTTTTGGTAAAGTTAACTAGATAATTGTTACTGTTAGATGTTAAAGACTTGTTTATATCAATCACGAGAGTGAAATTTACGAATGTAATTCTTGCCTAAGATTGAGTTTATAAGATAATTATAATAAATTAATGTTACAATTAAAAAAACATAAATCTTCTTTAACTAATTACTTCTATTTAAGCGTCATTTAAAAGGATCCGCTGCACCGCGCTGGACTCTTGAGCGATGCTTAAAAGATTTAATTAAAACTCCGAGCTTTCTTACTTGTTTTAAAAATAATTATGCTCTTGTTTAACAGTAATTACGTTGAAAATATAATGGTTTCGACGTTTTTAATAAAAAAAATTCATTTATATACTGTATATGTTGGACTCATTATGAGTTTTACTTTTGCCATTTTTTAAAGGATTATAATTCATATGAAACCTATAATACGGAAATAAAAATTTTGAAATTAACAATTTGAAGATTGACATATTTTATGAATATAAATTTATACTTAAAAATCTATACTTAACTTTGACAAGCTCGTTAATTGACTTGTTGGCCCAAAGACACGCCTGTCATTCTCAGTCGCTAGCTGGTTGCTAGGTAACGTCGTCCAAATCAACAATGGTATTATATTACTTTAGATATGGCATTAATATATATGTATGTAATATTTAAGATTATATATTAGGTTACTGGTCGGTACTTCTTGGATTCTTCTTTTTAAATAACAAATGGTGGTTGTCTTACACAAAAATAAAAGATTGATTTGTAAATTGATGGAAATAACCTACGTAAATAAAATTAGCATAATAGCTTTGCATTTAAAATAAACCTTGTTAAATTAAATATTTAAAAAATATAAATATAAACCGTTTTAGACGATTTTTCTAAATTACTTGAACAATTTTCAAATATTGGTTTAGAATTTAATTTTTCAAAATGCGAATTATTTATTTCAGATCATATTTCGTCAACAAGAAGGGATATGATCATAAAACAGTTTAACAATTTGGCTCCGGGTATTAAAATTTTAAGTGAGGACTCACTACATCTTCTAGGAGCTCCCGTTTTAGATGCTTCTATCCCAAATTTTATTTTTGACCAGTCTACTAAATTTAATGAAGTTTCGGACCGCCTATATCAAATAAATTCACATATGGCTCTTTTTATAGTAAGATATTGTCTTTTTGGCCCGAAATTTTCATATTTTCTACGTTGCTCCCCTCTTTGGAAATTTAGCAATTTACTTCTTAATTTAGATAACATCATTAAAGAAGTACTTACGAAAATATTAAATTGTGATCTAAGTGATACGGCCTGGGAGCAGGCTTCTTTACCAATAAGATACGGTGGTTTGGGTATTCGCAAAATTTCAAGTGTGTCGTTGCCTGCTTTTCTGGCTTCAGCTTTTTGTTCGACAAAACTCTTTAGGGATATTATCAGCCCTTCTTTGGGTTCCATAGAGTTGTCGTATTTGGTTGAAGCCAGAGACGCATTTAAATTGCTTTGCCTTAGTAAAGAACCAGTAATCTTATCCTCTCAAAGGCAGTGGGATGACTTACTTTGTGCAGATCGGCTCAAAGCATTAATTGATGCTGCACCTTCCGCCATAGATCAGGCCCGTCTTCTTGCTGTATCTACGAGAGAATCTGGTTACTGGCTTCATGCTCTCCCGTCTCCTCATGTTGGCACTCTTTTAGACCACTTAACACTAACTGTTTCAGTTGGTCTCCGGCTAGGCGCGAAAATTTATCAGCCACATCGGTGTCACTGTGGTGAGGCAGCAGACGAATATGGACATCATGGTTTATCATGTATAAAAAGCGCAGGCCGCTTCTCCCGTCATGCTTCCTTGAACAGTGTCATTCGTCGGTCTCTTGTCACCGCTAAAATTCCGACGGTACTAGAACCTAACGGACTAGTACGCAGTGATGGCAAGAGGCCTGATGGAATGACGCTTGTTCCGTGGAGGCTGGGGAGGTCGCTTGTATGGGATGCTACCTGTGTCGATACATTGGCTGCATCACATATACGAGGGACTTCCTTAACGGTGGGAGCAGCGGCATCCAATGCTGAAAATGTCAAGCGGCGCAAATACGAAAACATTGAAAGGAGTTTCATATTTGTGCCGTTTGCCGTTGAAACCATGGGGTCCTGGGGCGAGGAAGCGAAAAAGTTTTTCAAAGAGCTGTCTTCCCGCCTCGTCGAAACTACAGGTGACCGAAGGGCTGGTGGCTACCTTGGCCAGCATATCAGTCTGGCCATACAAAGAGGTAATGCTGCCAGTGTTTTGGGCACCTTGCCTCACTGTGACATCGATAGTTACTTAGGTTTAATATAGTTATTTTTAATTTCCTTTTCTTTTTATTTTTAATAGAATTATTTGTATGAATAGTATTAATTATTATAATTCAGAATTAAATAAAATTATATTTTTAAAAATATAAATGTATGTGAGTTTGTACCTTTGTGGCATTACTTAGACCAAAATCGTGGGCTGATTTTAATAAATGATACATCGTTTGATTCGGCATGACGGCGCGAACGTCATAAGGACATAAATATTTGAAAGAATCAAAATGGCCGATTTTAAACGTCATAATGTGAATAAAAAAATAAGAAAATCGACGAACAATATCAAGTGAAGTGTCGTTGAATAGGTGTTTAAAGAAAACATTTTTAGGTTTCTCATTTCAGAATTATCGTTTAGGATCTATAACGAATTAAAGTTGGCTAGTAACGATTCTCACTTACACGGTTTTAGAGCTGATATTGATATGGTACTGCTGACTGCAGATGCTCGTGTTTGCAGTCGGGTCTATGATTTCTTAAATTAATTACTTGGTAAAGTTTTAAAGGTTCTCTTCGGCTAAGCTTCTAATAAGCCGGCTAATCGTGTCGGTTTATTTCACCAGTTACCGGGAAGGTAGACTAATATTTCCTAACTATTGCTAATACCACACACCAGCAACCTTGCTGTACATTGCGTGCTAAATCACATAACATTCAGTGAAGATCTATGTACGTGATACTCAAATGAAGGTGTGTCTGTGTTCTTCAAATGTCAAAGTATTTAAAATTGTTCTGCTGGATGGTGATTCAAAACATCGCGAGAAAATGCGTTTGACAGATAAGCATGTCGCATTAAACCCGTCACATTTAACGGACCAATAAGGGTCTTATGATCCTGTGTCGGGAGTCCGGAAACATACAAACCCAAATACCCAGACCACGACAAACATCCGTATGGCCAATGCAGACGATTGCCGTGAGCAGGAATCAAACCCGCGGCCGTTAGCACTACATAGTCAAAAATTCGTATGTCAATTTTTTTTAGCTCAGTAACGTATATATATCCGCTTACGTTTATCTTTACCAAGAGAGATTTCTGTTTATTAGTTTATTTGCTTTACATAGCATCATGTTAAGGTTTCAAAAGTTTCATTTAAGTTTTTCAAAGAACAGAGCAGCAATTATTCACAAATCTACTCTGCTATAATCCGCGAAACCATCTACATCTGTCCCTGCCCTCCCACATCATAGTGGTGTGCGGGTGTTGCTTATACTTCATGATACCACACAGCTGTAGATGGTTCCGTGGATTATAGCAAAGTAGTTTTATGATTAACTAGCATTTGCTCGCGGCTTCGCCCGCGTAAATTTTGGAATTTGATAGAAGCAATTTAAAAAAAACGGGTAAAACACCATCCTTGAAGGGATTTAACTACTAAACGTGCATTTATAATAAATATTTAATTTAAAGATTTTTTTTTCAAATATGTAAACTAAACTACCCCATTGCACCTCTGTGGGTTGGGGTTGATACTGATGAGATGATTTTGTGTTTTATATTTCATTATTAGCATAAAGAAGAATGAGTATTCAGTTTTAAGTAAATATGACCACAGGATAACATTTTGCATACAAACGTTTTTACTCCATAATCAAAAAACCCTTTCTTAGTGGTTCCCTACAACCTAAAAGCCACCTATTGCCAAAATTTTGAGTTCGTAGCCCCAGCGGTTTAGGCTCTGCGTTGATGAATCAGTCACCCCAAGTGATTTTATATATATAGATAATCATGGAATTCCGCAAAGTAACGCCTGATTCAATTAAGTAATTCAAAGTCATACTCAAAATATACTTTTTTCAAATGGGCTTTTAAAGCACTTTCGAATCGTCAAGTTACATGTCATATTTTAATTTTAGATTTTTATAAAGCTACCACCGGTTCGGAATGTAGTCTCTACCGAGAAGAACCGGCAAGAAACTCGATAGTAACTCTTTTAAAATCGTTTATACATAATGTATTTTCATTACATTTTAATTATGTTATCCGGATAGAAAATCAACGCTTGTCAAATCCACGCCTCTTTGTCGTCAAAATATTCTTGTATGGTATAATTTGCTTTATTTATTAAAGATTTTAATTTGAACAGAGCAGCAATGTACAATGTACAATATGAAATTTCCGCTCGATAATATGTGATATCGCAGGACAGGCAATTGCGTGTGTCGCCGAAACAATGTCACCAGGATCAAAACGGTCATTCGCAATTAATTTAGGATAAACTTGTTCCGAAATCGATTTGGCTTGAGTTACGTTGGTTTGATCATTAATCTGCTATTAGTTGTTTATTAACGGGTTTGCGACAAAGGGCGAAGTTTGGAAGGAAACAGCTGTTTGTACTCGTCTTGAAATATAAACAAAGTGTCATTTACATAAAGTCTAACATCTGACGTTGTTTCTATTAGTTCTGGTAAAGCTGGCTATTCGTGTTACGACAGACGTAAATGCTACTTCATGGATAAGTTAGATTGTAACTGCGTGAGTGGTCAATATGTAGATAGAAGTCTTATAGTCATAATAAATGATTAGGAGACGTGTTTAACTTGCAATGTATGTAGTATATAGCTATGTTTGTTGCAATTTGGGTGGAATTTTGCAACTCAATTGTGAAGCAGTTATCTTCAACCGATTGAGCTGAAATTTTGTATCGGTAAGTTTGGATGACAATGCATTATTAGGTGTGTGACGTCATCCTAAATTCAATATTGCGGAATATCCAAGATGGACTACTTATTTATATTTTAACTTTCTGTTAAGTTTCGAAAAAAGAGTTTAAATCCATACTTTTATACTAATATTATAAATGCAAAAGTTTATAAGTATATAACTATGGATGTTTCTTTCATGCAAAGGCTACTGAATTGATTTTAATGAATCTTTACTGTAATATAGCTTATACATCAGAATAAAATAAGTCTTTCAAGTGACTCTGTCGGTTTGTTTTCACGATTAAACTGCAGAACCATTTTTTTGTAAGCTCATCGTTCTTAAATAAACAAATATGCAAGGAAAATAATTAAATATGATAAAAATAAAATAAAACGGCCCCACACACACTACCCAAACACAATCACCCAATTTAATCTACAGACAAAAATCCGTATGCCTTATACAGACGTTTGCCTTGAGCGGGGATCGAACCCGCGACCGTTAGCGCTTCATTCAGTTGCAGTGATCACTGCGCCTACCTGTCGTCCATAAAATAAATCAAGTACTATTAAATATTTAATTCATAAAATATTTTAAATATGTAGCAGTAGAGTAAACGTAATTCTTGGGGTTCTCATGAAAATTCATTCCATATACGCTGTATTTAATATGCATATGCATGCATGCATGCATATTTCAGGTAAATATTTAGAATTTGAATATTATAGTACTTAAGCGTTGCGCCGTAAATAATTTGAGGGTATTAAAGCTAATTGCTATTCTAAATTGTTAAGCTGAGTCATATTTTTTCTTAAATCATGCTAAAGTGGCTATTATTATTTTATTAGTATAAATATTTACATCGTATTTATTAAACACGAGCTCTTGGGTTTATTCCAGGGTATCAAATGGTAGAGTTTTATTTAGGGCATAATCATGTACATAGTAATAATATAAAATTACAAGCTCCACTACAACATAAAAGCTTGTCGTAATATTATATTCTAAAACTAAAACTGCACGAGCTATTAATAAACTCAGTAGAAAATGGCGTATTTTGGACGAAATAAATTTAGGCAGAATAAATTCACGACAAGCTTTTACGTATAAAATTGTATGATGTAAGAAAATGATCAGTTCAACCTACTTCAAGGTTTGTTTTTTTCTTTTTAAACAATTTAAATAAAACTTTGGTTTTAATTTTTTTTCTCCTAAACGTTTTAAATAGATTTTAATAACATATCGCTAAATATTTCTAATTGGTCCCTTCCAAGAGCTATCTTCATTTTTACAAAGTGTCTTCAAAATTGATTCACGCATAAAAATATACTAAAACGAAATTGGTACTTCACAGAAATTATGATTTTGATCTAAGATGTCATGATTAATGAAACGCATACATTATTTCTGTACACCATGATTTGCCTACAAACTATATTAATAACTAACTTTGTTAAGACTCAATCCCTTATAGGATATCCTTATTACAAACACGATATCATTTACGATATCTATTATTAAAATTAATAATTCCCAACTCGATTGCGGCTAGGGTTGCCATACGTCTCTTTAGTTTTGAGCTACTTTTAATATTGTTATCATTTTTTTTTTAATTCCAAATGTGAAAATGAAATTGTGTTATATGTTTATGTTTTGTCCGTGTACAATAAAGAGCAGTTATTTGTATTGCGTTGTAATGGATTACATTGTATTGTACTATGATGTTTCTTAGACAAAATACTTGGCCATACTTACGCCATAACCTTGTGAAGTAACCAAGCATATCTGTGCCACTGGATATTCTGGGCAAGTGCCTAGGGCCCCGCGATCGATGGGGCCCTACTTGCCAAATTATAGAGAAGTATCTAATATATATTTTCTGTATCTGTATTTATGTAAAGTGATAGAAAAGAAATAAAATTAACAGTTGGATAAATCTAGAAGTTCACCTACTTACTACTCTTTACAGCTATATTTACAAGTTCTCTGCGAAAGTCATAGGGGCCTCATTATCCTAACGAGTCCAGGGTCTTCAAAATTTTGAATACGGCCCTGGTAGTAGCTAACACTTTTCGTCAAAAATACAGCTTTACATAATATATGATCTGTTTACTTTTCTTGATTTTCGTATTCCATATCCTGGTGTCATTTTGATGGCATACCTAATTGCAGCGGGCTAATGGATTGTCTGGGGATCTTCATGAATATTCACCGTCATCAGCGTTCCCTCGCTGCTGGATTGAACCGCCTTTGCGTCTAACTCGCATTAAATATGTAAACACATTTGGATATTGTTTTCTCTTAATCTAGTAAGATATGTTGCGTGAAACTTGCTACGTGTAGGTCCCACGGGCGAATACTCTATTGACTTTTATTGGGTGTTTATCTTAGATAATTATGACTTTAAAGAAAGTAACGGACTTCGAAAGGGAAATACATTTCGTTTACGTGAAGGACACACTTATGATAGTTATTTCGAATTTAATACCAAACTACTAAAACGATTTCGATAAAAAAAATCTAAGGGATCAATATAAACGTATACTCTTTTCAATAAAAAAATTACAGAATCTAATAAAAATGTTATGACGTAACAAACATTAAAAAAAAAACAGTCTCCTTGTTTTAGAAGTCGATTAAAATAACAAATTTCCATACAAACTACCTCATTGTTACTACTTTTTATTCTACGTTTAATTCTCTAAAAGTATGAATTTGTGAAAAATTAAACGCTTTTAGACTCATTAATTAGACATTAGACTCATTAGGCTGTATATCATTCAGTCAGTGGAAAAGTTTAGTAAATAGCATTAATGTTTATCAACCGATTTCGAAAAGAGTGAGTGTCAAGGTGTTTTTAATGTATACCTCCGAACTTTCCGAACAAATTTCATTGTTCCTACCTGTTAGGAATCTATACTTATAATAAATCTGTAGAGAGGTCAATTCTGTACATGAAATATATTTTCAAAATAACTATCAGGGGGTGATTAGTGATCGATACTGATGCCAAAAATGCAATTAGCAAAATTTTTGTCTGTCTGTCTGTCTGTCTGTTTGTATGTTCCTTATAGAAACAAAAACTACTCGACGGATTTTAACGAAACTTAGTACAATTATTCTTCATACTCCTGGGCAGGTTATAGTATACTTTTCATCACGTTACAAACAATAGAAGCAGAGTAATAAAGGGAAATTTTGGGAAAACGGGAGACGTGACTCCAATTTCTAAGCTTCCGTCGCTTATGCAGCCTTAATGGTTAAGGATACATAGAAATCATGTATGACGGAAATATTTAGCATAAAATTTCCTAAAAAATATCCTGCAACAGCATATGTCTATCTTTTATGGTTGACTCACAATAACACGTGTAACTCCTGATAGGTTAGCAGTACGGAGAATTCTGATTATATTTGTTTACTCTTACGTTTATAATACTCTCACTCATCCCTAATTTAAAAAAATTAACATTATTACCTATTTAATAAAAAAATCATAGAAATCAAGTATTGTGAATTTTAATATATTATATTTCCCTATTAAATTACGATAGTTAATCTGTCTGTTACATCAAAACCACTGAACCCTGAGGAAGGAAATACGCTACTTTTTTTCGAAAAACGATGAAAACGCGGACGAAGTCGCAGGCAAAAGCTAGTATATCATAAAAGTAAATAATACTGTATTTTGTCTATGGTAGCTCGTTGATCACTTAGTTATTATTATATATCGGCAGTACGCACCCTCCCTCGCTCTAGGATAGATCGCTTGTCTTCACTCTCAGAAATATATTTATAATTACGAATAAACAAGTAACTAGAACCCCAGAGATAACTTAACACTACCATAATATCTTAAAACATTATCAAGTACGAGCTGCCCCTCGCGGTTTTACTCGCGTTTATGGTTACTGCTTCCCTCTTATGAGTGGTAACGTGATGTAAGATCTAAAATAATTTTTTCAAAACGGTCCATTAGTTTATTTATTTATTTTATTTTTTTGTACAATACTTTCTTACTGCTATTTCTATAAACTAATATTCTGCCAAACTGCAAAACAGCTTATCGGCAGACAGTGCTCTCTAATTTTAAATAATTTGTGCAGTTAAGTACAATTAGAATGCTGAAAAAAAGGTTCGGAAATTCAATACAAAAAAAAACAATAAATCTTTACTCCTTATAATATTAGTGTAGATAAATACAAATTTAAATTAGCAAATGAAGTTAGTAAACAAATCATACACATAACTCAGAGTGCCGTCATCGAGACGGCCTGACGCCTCTTAACCTCTAGCCCGCTTCGAGTGCGACACGAGGGTCTGGCTGACCCTTCATTACCGATGCTTTCATGGCACTTCCTTTGATAGTATGATCTGTGAAATAAAACAAAATGTAAGAAATTAATCTATAATACTGGTGTATTGCCCGCGACTTTGCTTGCGTAATGTACATTTGTTTATGCCGGACGACCGTTTGAAAGGTATTTTGGTACACGTCACTCACTAAAAATTAATAATAAAACTAAAATTTTAGTATGTTCATGGCGAGAATTATTACGCTTATAAGTATTTCTTTCGTAATTGATATAAAACAACTCTGTAAACAGGAACCTAACGAAAACTATTAGTGTCAATAAGTACACAAGTCAATAAATAACATTTTACGTAAATCTTTATGAAACTCTGTGAGGAAAACTTACAAAAAAATGTTAATTTAAGTATTAAGTAAACAAAATAAGCAAATATTGATTATTATAAATTAGATATTCTTTAGATATAGCTAATTGTAATTTGTTAACGGGATTGAAATTTAAATCGACCTTCTGTACGACAAATGAATGCTGATAAGAAATTCTACGTTAACTCACACGGACTTCATTTTGAGAAAATGTCATCTAAATATGTTAAACCTATTCTTAACAAATTACTTAATACGTATGTATATATTCATATTATCTTTTCTATTTTAAAAGGTATAATGAATAAAAAGCAATTTGGTTTATTCAAAAGTTTTATCTAATATTAAGTTTTTGAAATATATCAGATTATTTCGTATTGCAAAGCATTGATACTCCAATATTCGAAACATAAAATTAATAACCTTTTTTCCGTACTTATGCTGTCCAAATTTGACTCTTTGTGTGTTGACACATTATTGCTTATCAGCGTTCAAATAAATTTACAAATGAAATATTCACAGCATTCCAACATAAACATGATTGAGATTACCGAATTAAATGATAAATTCATAGTAAAGTATATATTGGAATAAAATCGTAAAATAACGAACATAATTCACGAAAACATTATTATCATAAACGAATGGGGATACAGAATATATAACGAGGCGATTGTTGCAAAATTAAATGGCGTCCATTGTTCATATTTGACCGTTGTTGAAATGCGTGTATTTAACGGTTAATGGTTTGTTTACGGGAATGTTTCACCTGACGCCGTAATCACAGTTTATTGTTTTCAATATCGCGTTTGAAATTCACCGGCTAAGCTTTTATGGTGTACAGATAGACGTGTTAGTGACTTGTTAATATGTTGTTTGAAATGATATTGTATGATTATGGATATATTGGCGCAAATATAACAAATCATTATCAAGCTGATGGTTAATGTAAGATAAGTTCATAAAATATCATTTGATCAATTGTAATGTAGAGTGAACGTTAAACAACGTGTCATTCTTATGTAAGCGACTTCTTACATTCAGGGGAACACACTATTATTATAACGACCTCTTAGTAAATAAAACTTTAATTATACCACTCTTACTGATACGAATTAGATTGACTCACACTTCACACAATAACTATTAGTTACTTCCACACTGTAACTTCTGTCGTTCACTAATTCCTTGAGAATCGATAACAAACTGAGACGCAACATTAAAAGTTAACCATATTTATAAGCTGACAACTACCCCCAAAAGATCACAAAGATGCCGATTGACCAATCAGAAATTATAATTAATCAATTGAGCACCTCTTAAAGTGACAGTGTCGCCATCTTTATAATCTTTTGTTAGAATTAACAAAATGACAATACAGAATATCTAATTACATTTATAAGATATTTATATATTCTAACACTTATTATTTAAAAACCTAACTTTAAAATTTATATACACGTGTGTTTGTGCGTTTGTGTGTTGATTATAAACGACACGCGACGTTCTAAGCCGAGGAGCGATCTCAATAGGGGGCTCCTAATTTCAAGGCCGAGTCTCAGTAACCAGTGACGCTGTCAATGCCAGTAGGGCCAACAGCAATCCACATTCAGAAAAAAAGGCGACTGGTCTTTTTTTTTTTTTTTTTTTTTTTTCTGAATGAGTATTGCTGTTGGCCCTACTGGCCTTGACAGCGTCACCGGGGGGGGGGGCCGAGTACTGAGACTCAGCCTTGAAATTGGGAGCCCCCGTTGGGGCTCAGAATGGACGCCCGTGTCTAAGGGTGTCTCCTAGTGAGATCGCACCTCGGCTTAGAACGTCGTCGGAGTGGAGCGACTGGTCATTCGTGTTCGAACGTTCGTACAATGCAGACCTCTCGAAGAAGTCGTAACGCTGAATATACGAGATTTACATAACACTCGTGGAACTTTTATTTGGAAGACCCACATATGAATCATGAAAACATCAATTCATTAGCATTACTGACGTCACACATTTTAAAAACACTTCGGAGGACCTCCGACAGATATGTCACGTTCATACTATTTAACGTTAAAAATCTGTATCCATTTAAAACTTTGATATGCTAGTCATTCACTTGTTAGCCCAAAAATACTCACCTGTCAAACTCAGTTGCTAGCTGTGAGCTATGTCGTTATAAGTGGCCAGCATTCGAGGTGCCAATATCCATGAGCTTACAATATATTCATGTTGTTTTAGTCTTAAACAATTGTTGGCTATGTTTTTAAGTGGAGTCAAAAGGAAGAAGAGGATTCGGGGGGTATGAATGTAGGACTGAGTTTATTTGGACGTTGATAAGCAATAATGTGTCAACCCACAAAAATTCATACTTGGAGATAATCTTGAATTTAATCAGAATACATCATTATCTCAACTAAATATGTGTAATGCGTATGCGTGATTAAATGTCGAATATTGAAGTGAGCACAATGTTTTGCAATATGCAATAATCTCATATATTCGAAAAACTTGAAAAATTATTAAATAAAACTTTTTTTTATACCAATCTGCTTTTAATTCATTATATCTTTTTATCAAAAAAAAAAGAAGATATACGTCTTCAAAAACATTCATTAATGTTTGACATCTTTAGACGTTATTTTCTCAATATGAAGTCCGTGTGGCTTGACACAGTATTGCTTATTCGCGTCCATTTATTTGACCAACATTTCTAAATGTTTTTATCAGTTTAGATATTTTGCTTAAACATGTTCATTTTTTTTGTATCTATACTTTATAAACTTTACCTTTTTTTACTTCTCCCGGAATAAAGTAATCTACATACGTCTAAATCGGTTGAGGCATTTAGCAATGAAGCTACGGCCAAACCGGCGCGGGATGCGGGTCGCGAAGCGGGAACTGATCGTAGGCGCGATTACAGCGCGTCGCGGGAATCCCATTTGTAATTTAATACTTAATAAAGCTACGTTTTGTTATTATTGTCATATTTAGTTCTAATGAGGAAGACGTTTTATGATCAAGAACGAACCAATGTCTAATTTTTTCTATAAACTTTTCTACACTACCGTCAGTTGTAGTCATTTTTTGACAAGTAAAATAAATATAAAATACAAACAAAAAAACATGAATGATGATAAACTGATGATTTGAGATGTGGATCTATCGCCGCATTTTGAAGGTCTCGTGGTGTGACTGAATAAGCAATGTAGAGATCCTTTCAAAATTAAACAAAGATATGGAGCTCATGAACACCATAAAGCACAGGAAATTGGCTTATTTTGGTCACATCATGAGAAATAAAAAGTACAAAATACTCCAACTAGTAATCCAGGGAAAAATCGCCGGTAAACGTGGAGCCATTCTTGGCTGAAAAATCTGCGGGACGGGTTTGGCTGCAGTCCCACCACACTGTTTCGAGCAGCGGCTTCGAAAGTGAAAATAGCCATGATGTTGTCCAACCTCCGATAGGAGTGGAACCTTGGGAAGAAGGAGGATAAACACGTCTATATATTGGACGCGTGCGGCTCGCTTGACTCTCCTATCTCGTGTTTTAACGCGACATGTATGAGTATATTTAACCAAATACCTTGTGGTTTCATTCGCGTTTATGATTACTGCTTCGCTCCTATGAGGCGTAGCGTGATGTAACCTATAGCCTTCCTCAATAAATAAACTATCTAACACAAAATTTTTTCACCTCGAATCAGTAGTTCCTGAGATTAGCGCGTTTTTTTTTAAATAAATAAACGTATCACACTCAACGGCCCCCATCTTGTGACCTTGTGTCGGGGGTCCGGAAACACACAACACACTAACAATAATAATAATAAATAAATAAAAATATAGTAAGATTAAATTTGAGATATGTTGACTAATATTTTAATTATCAACTCGATTAATTCTTTTTCCATATTTAGTCATTAGAGCAATAATCATTATCAAACATTACACTCATCACACTCAACGGCCCCGATTAAGATCTTGTGACCTTGTGTCGGGGGTCCGGAAACACACAACACACTAACACAAACACTCAGACCACGACAAACATCCGTATGGCCAATACAGACATTTGCCGTGAGCGGAAATCGAACCCGCGACCGTTAGCGCTACAGTCAGTTACAGTGACTACTGCGCCAACGTGTCTGTCACATAACAAAAACAAAAAAATATACGTCGCCATCGCTCTCGCTTAGCGTCAGTGCCTGTTTGGCCTTACCTTTAAATGCACATGTCAGGATCTATTCCTGATAAGATAACACTCTTTATTTAAGGTGATCGAGTAGTAACAGATTATTATGGACTGAAAGTTACTGATGCCGAAAAACACCACTTTCAGTAAGGTCGGTTATAACAGCGGTCTGGCTTAACAGATTGCGCTGCGAAGTCAGGTGATGCTAGTCTGGTATCATTAATGTTAAATTACAGGACATTGAGCCGAGATGGCCTAGTGGTTAGAACACGTCGATCTTTACCGATGATCGCGGGTTCAAACCCCGGCTAGCACCGCTAATTTTCAAGTGCTATATTTGTGTTTAAATTCATCTCGAGCTCGACGGTGAAGAAAAACATCGTGAGAAAAACTGTATTAAGCTCTAAACCTTCTTAATAGGAGAGGATTAGCCTAGCAGTGGGACATATATCGGCTGTTACTTTACTTACTGTACTTTACTACAGGACATTAAATTATTGATACCGACAACAATACGTTGCTAGTTCTTAAGCCATGCAATGCAACACATTAATATTCATTTCCAGACACTAAATACGCATAAACTAAAAAGGAGTAAACAAACATTTATACGAGTACATACAAGGGTAATGGCTTAAAAGCTTATCTAAAACAATTTATCTTTGGTATCCGGAATGCATCCGGATCTTTAATGCGTGTAGCCTCATCACGAGACATCTTATCTCCCAAAAATTATTCAGCTAAATTGAGCCTTATTAATATAGGACAAGATTCAAAATCGTCGGTTGGGTTTGAGTGTAAGGCGATTAAGTAAGCAAATTTACAGACGCTGTAAGATCGATCGGTGTTTGCTTCACCGAATAGTCCGGATGCGTCTATGAATCGAAGGAAATTGCTATCAATTATGATAATAATGTTAGTTCTCTCGGTAATTCAACTGGTGATCAAGCTAGCCGATAACTACAAAGTTTTCTAGTGCAAAATACAATTACATTTAAACTAATAAAAGTCTGTAATTATATCGTAACAGTTTGTTCCATTGCTGAAGAAGACCTAATGTCTTATTCATACGAAGGATCGAAGCTTCATCATGCCATTATTGGGTATACACACACACTTGTCAAACATTTGTTCGACACGTGGTGGTTACGTGTTGTACGATGTTTTCTTTCACCAAGAGATGAAGTTAAAGAAGAGAGTACTTAAAAACTTAGCGGTGCTGTTCAGAATTTAATTCCGTGACTATTGAGGTCAAAATGGTCACGTCTAACAATCACTACGTCCGTTCCACCTCGGTTCAATGACAAAATCCACTGAATAATAAACAACGCACAGCCTAAGCCAGTAAAGAAGCATGTTTTACTCATAAGTTGCTTATGTAACGTAGGTGAGCGTTAAGAAAGGATTTTAATAAGGGATGAAGGCTTGGAAAGGTTGGATAGTTCCTAAAACGTAGCCGGTGTGAAATCCCAGCAGGCGCTCGGCAGTACTTAAAGAAAATGTGACTAAAGGAAGATACCTTAGTATATAGAATAAAGAAAGAGCGGTGTACAGTGGTATGGTATACAATAAGGAATTCGATTTGAAATATATTTTTTATGTATTAATACGTGAAGCGAAAACTTCGTACCCCATGCCTTACACCTGAAATAATTTATTGTCAGTGCCTTATTTTTGACATTCACAATTTTCGTAACCACTTACGACATTACTAGGTTACTGAGTTCTTATATATCCATCTCGAGACTAAAACTTACAAATGTTAGTCTTACTTCAAACTTAGTTCTTGAGAATATCGCGTTCTAACAAACAATTTTTTTTAACTTTTTATAATAAAATAGACAATGAATAAATAGTTGGTATTACTAGTCTGAAATAGATAAACAATTTGGAGACGAAGCTACAAAGCATTCTGTTCAATAAATCTCAGGATTTAGGTACGTTTAATTGTCCAACTTGCTATGAATTTGTGCATAATTGATATTAAGTTGTTTTGAAATTAATTGCAAATGGTCGCTGTGTTAGCTGGTGTTAGGATAAGCTAGATTTGTATACCGTGTTTGGGGTTTACGTTAACAGCGATAATACAGGTATGGAATTATAAACTTTTTACCCAACTACGCGACGCAAAGGAGGGTAATGCGTTTATCAGCATTTTATGTATGTGGATTTGTACCTATGTGGCACAGTTATTCAGACCAAACGCGTGGGCCGATTTTAATAATTGACACGTCGATTGATTTATCATGAAGATGATGGTGGCGCGAATTCATAGGAAGCATAAAATTTAGGAAAAATCAAAATGGCCCTTTTTCGACGTTATGTGAAAAAGAAAAAAAGGAAAATCGACTAATTATATCATATGAGGTTTCATTGAATAGATATTTCAAAAGCATATATAGATTTCTTATATCGTTTTTCAATTAGAATAATCATTTAGAATTTATAAGAGTTTAAAGTGGGTTAGTAACGATTTTTACTTATAGGCTTTAAAAGAGTTCTGATATCAGTACGGCACCGCTCAGTGAAAATGGTCTTGTTAGGCAGTCGGGTTTTGAGTTTTTATGAGTTTATTTATAAATGTAGCAATCAAACTTTCTGATGTAAAGATACATACCACTGTCCCTGGTGAACATTTACAGCATTAGAGTTGCCACAAATGCGTTACCGGCTTATAAATGATTTAAGAATGAATGAAAAAGGATATAATGCATAAGAGCCTCTAGCTCTAAGCAGGAGAGCTATCGTGCTTGGACTGTGGCTCTAGCCGCGAAGGATCCAGTGGCGTCTGAACTGAAGAAGAAATTCAATGCTGCCTCCAGGTCCTGCAAGAAGCAAACAGCTAAGGCAAGGTTTAAACACATTCGCAGGATTGGCGAGAGACTATTAGGGTTTCCTAATGGAAGCCGTGCCTTTTGGTCTCTCGCCAAAGCTGTCGAAGGTAATTTCTGCAAGTCTTCATTTCCATCTTTGCGCGAACCAGATGGGTCGCTGGCACATTCCGCAAGAGAGAAAGCCGATCTCCTGTGCACTCTCTTTGCGTCGAATTCAACTCTTGACGATGAGGGAAAAACACCGCCAACCATCCCCCGGTGTGAGCACACGATGCGTGAAATCCGCTTTACTCAAAGCGCTGTTCGTTGTGCTCTTCGTTCCCTCGACGTTAAGAAATCCAGTGGTCCTGATGGTATTCCTGCTATCGTGCTTAAGACGTGTGCTCCAGAATTGACTTCGGTTTTAACGCGCTTATTCTCACTCTCCTATACCACTGGTATAGTGCCGTCTTCGTGGAAAGTAGCAATTGTTCACCCTATTCCCAAGAAGGGTAACAGCACAGACCCATCCAACTACCGTCCTATTGCGATTACCTCCTTACTTTCTAAGGTGATGGAGCGCGTAATTAATACGCAACTCCATGGTTACCTAGAAGATAACCGGCTTATCAGCGACCGACAATACGGGTTTCGTCGTGGTCGCAGTGCTGGCGATCTTCTAGTGTACCTTACACACCGCTGGGCAGCCGCCATTGAAAGTAAGGGGGAAGCTATGGCAGTTAGCCTAGACATCGCAAAGGCCTTTGATCGGGTCTGGCATAAAGCTCTTTTAGCGAAGTTACCATCTTACGGCCTCCCCGAGGGATTATGCAATTGGGTAACCAGTTTCCTTGATGGGCGGAGCATAAAGGTCGCTGTCGACGGAGTATGCTCGGATGCAATGCCCATTAACTCTGGAGTGCCCCAAGGCTCAGTGCTATCACCTACACTGTTCATTCTGCATATTAACGACATGTTGCAAGCCAGCAATGTTCGTTGCTATGCAGATGACAGTACGGGTGATGCTTTTTATACTGGCTGGGCTAATGTTTCTCGGGCGGAAGTGGAAGAGCGAAGAATACAACTTGTGTCTGAAATCGAGACTTCCCTGGAGCAGGTCTCCGTATGGGGAAGACGTAACCTTGTCCAATTTAACCCCTTGAAGACACAAGTCTGCGCGTTTACCGCTAAGAAAACCCCCTTTAACATAGCGCCGAGTTTTCAGAACACGACTCTAAACATCAGTAAGAGTATTGGGATCCTTGGGGTCGACATAACGAATGAGGTCCAATTCCGGGGTCACTTGGAGAGCAAAGCCAAACTGGCTGCCAAAAAACTTGGGGTTCTCAACAGGGCGAGGCGGTACTTCACATCAGGACATCGACTTCTGCTTTACAAAGCTCAGGTCCGTCCTCATGTGGAGTACTGTTCCCACCTTTGGGCAGGTGCCCCCCAATACCAGCTCCAACCACTTGACTCCATCCAACGCCGGGCAGTTCGCATTGTCGACGATCCCAATCTCACAGACGGTTTAGAACCTTTAAATGTACGGAGAGACGTTGGCTCTCTGAGTGTTTTCTACCGTCTGTACAACGGGGAGTGTTCTGACGAACTCTTTGACATGGTGCCACCGTCTCGCTTTTACCATCGCACCCTTCGCCTCAGGACTCGATATCATCCACACCACCTGGATGCATGGTCATCTTCCACAGTGCGGGCTTCACGGTCCTTTTTCCCGCGTACTTGCAAGCTGTGGAATGATCTTCCTCCTGAGGTTTTCCCTGAGCGCTATAATTTGGGGGTTTTCAAGCGTCGAGTGTATAGACATCTTTTTACTAAAGGCCGGCAACGCACCCGCAACATCCCTGGTGTTGCAGATGTCCATGGGCGATAGTGACCGCTTAACATCAGGTGGTACTATCTGCTCGTTTGCCCCCCTATTATATAAAAAAAAAAAAAAAAATAATGCAACGGGTTTGGAGGTTATACTTCCGGCTTTCTCACTCTATGGTGAATGAGATAGATAATTAGAACCTTTATTTGAATTCACACTTCCAATTCACTCAACATGAAGAAAAAACAAACAGATATCAAAAAAAAACTTCCGAATAAACACAAATTTACAACACCATTTTTTAACATTTTTGCAACTATATATTTAATAATACAAATATATGAATAACGTTATTATATGTATATCTCTTGTATATGTGTACGAAATCGGAGCGAACTGGCGTTTTAGAAGTCATTATATAATTTACGTTTTAATAGTGATTTTTTTATGCATTTTTTATTTGAATACGAAATGAAATATAAAAAGGAATTGTAACTATTGTTATTTTTTTATATAGTAAAATAGGAATTAATATTTTTTTTCTTTTCATAATAGTATAAAGGACAACAAAATAATACATCCTACCGAAGTGTGCATAGCTAAGGTTTTTTTAAAACTGTATCACATAATTACAAGATGTAAAATCTTAAACATTATATTTTTATAATAATAATTCAGAACATATTAAATTCAGTGTAAAGAAAACCCGTTTTAAATCATTTAATCCGTCGTCGTCATTAAAAACCGTATACGCTACGCCGTAGACCCTTCTACGTCAATTCTACGCGGTTTTAATTTAAAAGAAATATACCACGTGTGTTATTCATGTTTTTATTTTTAACATTTTTTTTATTAACAGATGAGTGATTGCCATTATACATGTAATACATATGGATGCTGATAAGCAATAATGTGTCAACCCACGAAAAGTGGAATTTGGAAGTATTGACGTATTCTGGTAACGTGTCACGATTTTAACAATATTCAAAAAAAAATCAAGTCATCTAAACTAATTATGGAAAAAAGTTTCTTATTTTAATGTTTTGAATATTAAATTGTGCTCAATATTTTTGAATATGCTATAATATAATATATTTGTAAAACTCTTTTAAAAAAATCTGCTTTTAATTCATTATAACTTTTATTAAAATAGAAGAGAGAAGATCTTCTTCCAACATTTTTTTAAAGAATATGTTTGACACCTTTCGACGTCACTTTCTGAAAATGATTTTCGTGTGGGTTGACATAGTATTGCTTATCAGCGTCCATATATCTATGTTTGTATGTATACTTCTTTTAAAAGCTTTAAAGTCTAAAACCTTTGACGGATTTCAACATGTCTCAATTGTGGGAGTGTCATAGATTATATTATATCTCGAAATTTCCTCGCGAACGGAAACAACGCGGGAGATACTGATCTCCAATACCACTTATCCATTGTTAAAACTTCTTTCAACAATAGAACGTTATATAATAGACTACCTGTTCCTTGCGGGGCCACTCGCGTTTATGGTCACTGCTCTGCTCCTATGAGTCGTAGAGATTAGCGCGTTCAAACAAACAAACAAACTCTTCAGATTTATAATATTAGCATAAATTTTAATATAAGACTAGTATATGGTAGATTATGAATATCGAAATAATTTCACAGACTACGATATGTTGTGACGTTCGGTAATTCAGTTTTATATTTTGAATTTTTTATCTATAACAGTTTTTGTAGTAAAATATAACCAACTCCAATCAGAACTGATAGTAAATTATTTTATTGCTGTTAGTAAATGAAGAATAAAAAGGAACTCTCATAGCGAAAACTTCGTCCTAATAGGAGTTTAGTTATAGTTTCGCCTTGCAGACACGGTCACACTTAATCGATTATTTAAATAGCAATCATTTTTAATTACCACTTTAATTTGTAGGCCACAAGTGCAAGGTTGACGAAGATAGTGTAATAGTTAACAGTTTTAGTTAATTCGGGAATCGCGGTAGGTGGATAAAATAAATTTTTGAATGCAGTACCCGTAGTACGAGCTTTGAAAGTTTTTGACGGCGTAATTTTCTATTAGTACTCTGACATACTTTGACTAATTATGCCTCTAGTGAAAACTCAGCTCGCCTCTCGTTAGAGGCGCTGCCAGTCAATGTTTGAAAGACTGGCCAAAGGACCACCTCTCCTATTTATATGCTGCTCTACTGCTCAGCGATTTGAAAATACCAATCGAAAATTACACTATCAAAAATGTTCTTATCTATAGGGTACCCTATAGATAAGAACATGTTTTAGGTATTAACTATAAAATAGTTTTTGATTTCTTTTTACTGACCCATCATGATGAATTGCACTTAATAGTTGTGTCAAGCTAAAATACAAATCTGCATTTATCATAGTCATTTATTTACAAACACCCGGACATAACCGAGGGCGCCATTTACTCGATTCAGTTAATAAATAGCGCCTTCCAGATAAAACGGATTGATTGTGGGTCCGCTAACATCCTGCTTGAGATGGGTTCGATTTACATAGAATCTTGAATAAGAAAAGAGAAAGAAAATAAATGTTAAAGTAAGAAAAATCTTTATAGTTTGCTATTTATACAAATAAATAAAATTGAAGTGTTTGTTTGTAATATCAAATAAATAGCTTTTAACAAAATGCATACGAAATTATACACGGTACTTACATCGAAGACACAATTTTTTAATTTTTTTTTGTCTGTCCGTTTGTTCCGGCTAATCTCGGAAACGGCTGGACCGATTTTGACGGGACTTTCTACGTTTATTTTAAAGAAAAAAATGATTGGAGGATTGGTTGATAAATGGATGGATAAATGTTACGACATCCAAACCGACTTGAACAGTTAATTATTAATTTATTTTCCACAAACGGCATACAAATTCCAGACATTTTGATTTTAAAATTAATGTACTTAACCTTTGTTGTTTTTAGAACTAATCTAATATTTGGAAGAAAAAATAAATTTTTGCGATATATATAACAGAGTAATGCTCGAACATACACTTAAAAATATAAACACCCGGATTGGATTGATACCTTCTCCTTTTTGATGGCGGTAAATGAAGTAAAATAACTGCTAACTATTAATTAACATACGCAGCAAATTTATGCAAGAACAATTTCCTCTCGACTATTTTTGCATTTTATACACATTTTTCTTACTCGCTCTTTCGTATTATTTTTTACTCGACAGAAATGCGCATTCCTTAAACGCCAAGAATAATGAGGAAGGGAGGAATGCTTATTCAGTGAGGGGTAATTAAGGGAGAGGTCAATTGTGTTCGTCACTAGATATCACCTGATGTCGGTCTTATGGTTTTAATATTTTACCCAAATAGTATAGTAAATAGTCAAATAATCTGGAAGTAGCCGTGTAAATAATTAAGTCAGATTAATGTAGTGCTCAATAAAGATCCAATACACAGTTTCTTTTACGAATTTCACACACAGCAGAATATGTTGAACCGCTCTTTACAAGAAATATTCAAATAACGAACAATTTGCACACGTATATTTCGTGAGCTGGTTTATCTCCTCACTGCAATGTTCCAGAGTTTATGAATATTGAGGGCACTCGCCTTTCGCTGGGTTTAGTAGTTTTAAGAGTGCATTTAGTTCGCTAAATCTGGTCCTTCACGTGAATATAGCGTTAGATAGCACCGGATAGCGCTGTTTGATATAAAATAGCGAGCAAAAGTTATATACTTACTTATATATATTTGATATTTTTTAATGTTTTTTACCGCTGTTTCGCAAAGATAAAGAATTTTTCTTTCTTTAAAATGATCAGGTAAGTCACGTAATGTTACATGATCATCGCTAGGAATATTTGCAGCACGAAAGGAGTCACAAATACGGTGAAATAGAAAGTAGCGACAGGAATTAAAGGAAAGGAAGGGGAGGGTTCAAACTTCCAGCTTACTCACTCATTGCTCGAAACACAGCTATTTTAGCTACATCACGTCGATTTCTATTAGCGGTATATCTCATTTCATGTAAGTGTGTTAACGCATGGTACAGTCGGGTAAACTAGACTTGAAACATTGAATTTATATGATATTTATGTATATTGTTACTAGCGGTGCTCCGCGGCTTCACCCGCGTTAATTATTACGAATATTCTGTATGGGAATATAGAAAAGTGCTATTTTTTAACTTTTTCAGACAATTTTTTTTAATTCTCTCGCTGTAAGAACCATCCAAGTAATTCAAGGTATAAAAAAGAATTGAGCTATATATGTAATTGTTCGAAAAATCGTGATTTTTAGAATATATATATATATATATATATATATATATATATATATATATATATATATATATATATATATATATATATATATATATATATATATATATATATATATATTTATATATCTTTATTGCACATGAAAGTACAAAAGGTATCCTTAACGCTATTACGCTCCTTACCAGCCAGTAGCACTAGATATGTTTGGTATATGATAACCAATTTGTAACATAAAGCCGCAATTATATAATATTGCAAGCCTTCCGTAGTGAAGTATAAGTGGTTATACTATAGAGTGAGCAATAAGGATCGCTTTACAGGTTATTGCTTTACTAGGACTTGGCATCGAAATCAATAATACCTCTCTTCTACATACAATGTAATGTATAGAATGATATTCCTTTTCTAAGTATTTATTGCTTGTTTGCTTGTTCGTATCGTATGTGCTACTATATTGTTCATTCGATTGTGATATTTTGATAACTAATTACATAAGGTTACGTGTAAACAGTTTTACATTTGCCACTTAATAAGTTTAAAGCCTAAATTAAAAAATCTTTAATAAATAAAGCATATTATACCATTACAAGAATATTTTGACGACACAGAGGCGTGGATAGAAAATCAACGCGTATCAACGTTGATTTTCTATCCGGATAACATAATTAAAATGTATTATAAATACATTATGTATAAATGATTTTAAAAGAGTTACTATCGAGTTTCTTGTCTGTTCTTCTCGGTAGAAACTACATTCAAAACCAGTGGTAGCTTTTTAAAAATCTAAAATGAAAATATGACATGTAACTTGACGATTCGAAAGTGCTTTGAAAGCCCATTTGAATAAAGTATATTTTGAGTTTGAGTTAATAGTACAATTAACTGTATCGTACCGGCCAGAGAAAAAAAAGTTTGAAATGTCGTCTAGTATAGCTTTCCGATATAAATCTAGATAAACGGAAGCGAATCCGCAAAAACAACTAATTAATAATAACTTTGAAACGTTTTAAAATTGTTATGAATTTACGTACTTTGTCTTAACATTATATCATGAAACATTGTTTTTCTGTTATAAATTTAATCATACAAAAACAAACTAATCTTAAATTAGTCTACACTACCTGTCCTTTGCCGTTTCATTAACGTGTGTAATTACTGCTTCGCTCCTATGAGTCATAGCGTGATATAATATGGCCTATAGCCTTCTTCAAAAAATAAACTATCTAACACAAAAATAATTTTTCAATTCGAACCAGTAGTTCCTAAAATTAGCGCGTTCAAACAAACAAACAAACTCTTCAGCTTTATAATATTAGTATGCAAGTAGATTTAGTATGCATGTGTGCATTGTGCGATGCTTTCAAATTGTTTATAACCGATTTCCAAAAAAAAGAAGGTTCTCAATTCGCCGCAAATTTTTGCCCCACAGGCCCCACGTTTTTATTTTAGCCTAAAAGCTATTCTGCCTAGTACTAAACACCTAGGTAGGTTGTAGGTAAATAACTATTAATTTATTCAGTGCACAAAAGATAAAACCGTTTAGCTTAAAAGTTTTTTTACAGATTTTTTTTATTTTGTTTGAAAATATCTGCTTTTAGATTGATCCCATAGAATTTTTATCAAAATCGGTTCAGTAGTTTGGTGAAAATAAGGATAGCAGGAATAAGCAAGTAAACGAAATTTGGTATTTTGCTTTTGAAGTCGGTTCTCTTTTGAAAAAGTCTTGAAACAATATTTAAATGCACGAGATGTCTTCAACTAGCGCTATAAGACAAGTGAATTGGAAACCTAATTTACACTTGCCTCTTGATGTTTTAAAAACCGGCGTTTTCCCTTCAACACAACAGCTCGTTGTTTATAATAAAAATCAAATTTTAACTGCTGCCACTGCGCTATTTGGTAACATTTTTGTATATACTACAACGTTGACACTATTTGAGTATCAAGTATTTTCAAGTTATTTAAAAAAGAAGGACGATCTCAATTTATTAGTAATGTTTAGTGTTTTTTAATGTTTGTTATCTCAGGCCTCCGTCATTCTTTATCCCATTTTGAAAACTATTTATTTTATTTAAAACAGGTATACTCTAGGCAAGAGGAGTTTGTTTAGAAGTATTGCTTGTTATGTAGAACGGAAAACTTAAGTCAACGCCCTGTTCTGTAAGTTTGTAGACTTACAAAAATTATCGGAGCTTTTAACTACCGATCGAGATAAACGTGTTTTTTTATACTAATATTATAAGGGATTGCTTTTTGGATGTTTATGAGTTTGTATGTATAGAGATTACTCTAGAACTACTGAACCGATTTGAAAACTTGATTGAGGAAGATTATAAGCTATATAACACCACGCTATGAGTCAGGAGCGAAGTATTAACCATAAACGCGAGTAGTAGAAGCTGGTTTATAAAATAGGGAGTAAACGAGCTGACAGTTCCACTTGATTTTAAGTAGTTCATATCGCCCGTGGACATCAGCGACATTGAGAAAGTTGCAGGTGCGTTGACGGCCATTGCTGAAGATGTTCACTCGACGTTAGACAACATCAAAATTATAGCGTGCAGAGAATATGTCTGGAGGGAGATATCTAATGTAGTAGAGCCTAGCTGTAGCCTAATGACTACAACTCGTATACAAGCTTACGCGATCGGGGCAGTACCTCACTCTCATGAAGATCGGCGTGAAGTAGCTTATATAGCTGAAAGCCTAAACCGCTCCCTCCATTCCTTTCGTTACTTCCTATTCCCTTTTATCCCATCTTAACCTTGTAACGCATTTGTGACTCCTCTGAGTTGGCACCATGTCAAAAGTGCAAAAATTTACTTAAATACTACAATTAAGTTAAAAAAAAATTTCCAACAGATAACGGTCATATTAAAGTTCATAAAACCAGAAAAAGCGTTTGAAAATAACCCTTATTTTATAAGGAGTAAACGTACAACGCTGAGGTTTCGTTTGTTTTATATTTATTATACGAGCCGTGCCCGCGACTGCGTCCGCATGGATTAATGCTTGGCGTGTCTCCTGCAAAGCAAGGCTTCTGCGATGCCGTATATACTTTTATGCATTTAGTGAAAAGCACAAAAAAATGTTCGAAATGATTCTTAAATTGACAAAACTTTTTTATTTATGAACCAATTGACAGGAAATAGCTAATGTTAAGTGAAGCTTACTACAATATACTAGTGAAAACCGCATTTAAATCGGATAAGCCGTTTCTGAGTTTAACGTGCACAAACGCATACACAAACAGACAAAAATTCTAACACTCATTGTTTTGGGTTCTATTGCGTTGGTAAAGACCCCCTATAATTTCTTTTTCTTATATCTTCCCATGTACAGACAGAGACCCGTTAGAATTTTATTATATAGTGTAGATTAAAGCGGGTTTTGTATGCGGAGTGCACCTTAAAATAATATTGCGCGTACATGCGATTATGAAGAGCGAAATTTTAATTTGATCTCGTAACGACGCGCTCGCCCATTTCATTTGCAAGTTGGTGTACTTGTTCGCTTGTTTTACAAAAATCTACTTTATTTCTTTGTAATAAGGACACTTTAGGCGTAAATAGATGTCTTGTAATAGCAACGGATGATAGCGATGAAATGAAAACTGGGGTGGATTAATACGGAAGTGGGACATTTAGACGTAATTATAAATCATAATGTTTCAAGGCAAATCGTACTCTATTGCTAGGGTGATAGAGGTGAGGTCTTGTGGATGCGATTGGAGGATTTGTTAAAAATACGTGTGTCGGTTAAAAATCAGCATTGATTATTAGGTACTTAATTAAATAGATAAGACGAAGAGATTCTTTATGAAAAGAGTAGTAAAAATATTAAAAAAAAAGTAAAGTAACAGCCTGTAAATGTTCCACTGCTGATCTCCTCTCCTTTAAGGAGAAGGTTTTAGTGCTGAACCTACCACGCTGCTCCACTGCGGCGCGGATATGCATGTGTCAGAATTTGTTACAGCACATGGGGGCTTCCTCACGATATTTTCCTTTACCGCCGAGTTATAATAGTATCGACATAGTAAGATTACAATGTAATAATTGCTATCGTAAAATAATATAACCGAATTCAAATAAAAGTATTGTTTTTAAAAAATGTTTTAAATGGACAATTTGTTAGTAGTTGAAGAGTTCTTTCGTTTATCTCTGAGGATATTCGTCAGATCCTTATATATTATGTACTAAAACCTTCCTCGAAAAATATGCATTTAATTAGCAAAAACCTCACCCAAATCTGATAAATAGTTTTTGAGAAAATCGCGAGCATACAAACGTACAAACATTTAAGTCGAATACGTAACTTTAAGTCGGTTAATAAAATTAATATTTGTCCTTCTTTTTGAAAACAGTTAAACCGGGATGGCTATTTTAAATATAATGAGTATAATAAATATATTAATAAATTATTAATATAACTGTGTGTCATTATTATCATTTCACCTACCCTAAGCCGCCTTGTTACGATCATAATGTTAAATCATAAGCTTATCATTTTTGATCCATCTAGTATGGTTTACAAATCTTTTTTATATAATAAACGTTTCTCACTCAAAATTATTAGGATCCCACGATCTGTGTCGGGGGTCCGAAAACACACAACACAAGCACAAACACCCCGACCACGATAAACATCCGTATGTCCTATACAAACGTTTTTCGTGAGCGGGATTCGAAACCGCGACCGTTAGCGCTTCACTCAGTTGCAGTGACCACTGCGCCGCTCTGTCTGTCAATGCCAATAATACTCTTTATAAGAATTTATCTTTTTATATAAATCCTTTGACCATAATGTGAACACTTACAGGCTGTTAACTAGAAAATTAATAATACTATTGGGTTAATTTACAATAAAAAAACTTAACTAGTCCCCTCAACTTCGTCGGCGTAGAAAAAGTTTCTTTACATAAAAAATGCATCAAAATTGCAAAAGACATGAAAACGTAACAAACGGACGGATAGCGTTAATGTTACATTTATAATATTAATATCAATAATTACAAAATAATTGTAAAATGAAGAAAAATATTTACATAATACGTTTTTTTTAATAAGCGCATGCTTATTTAGGTTTAGACGTATAAACTTTATTCCCAATAGGATACCTTAGCATCAAGTTATATAATTAATCATTTATTAATTACAAGCTCACCTCCGTGCTGGGACATAATACAAGTGCTTCAACAACTAGAAGCCAACTTATCTAAAAATATTATTTAAATTAATTGCCTTTGGAACTAAAAAACTAAATTAAAAAACATAAATCGCTTAAGAATTAAAAATAACACATCGTATTTTAAAATTGGTTAAACAGTTTGAGACTTTTGCAAATTTTGTCAGATTACGCTCGCCATGTTAATTTCTAGGTGACGTCACATAGTTTATGACACTTCGGGGAAGGATACGAATTTAATATCACCTTTAAAATCGGTCAAGTCGTTTAGATTGCGGTTGCAATGGAACGGACATAATTCCATACCATTATATATACATAGACGGTTACGGATGGCATTACCATATAAAAAAAATTGTGAGTCATCGTCGGGACCCCAATGAAGGGTGTGAAACATCGAAATTGTTTTACAAGTAATATGCATTAAGAACATAGTTATCCAAGAAAAAATGACTGTTTATTTAATACACACATTTATATTCATTAAATACGATTGATTTGATTGTAAGTTTGTATGCAGGAGGTAATTTCAGAAACTACTATAGACCATTTATTGAGAAAGCTTAAAGTATATATTACATCACGCTATGACTAACAGGATCGAAGCAGCAATCATAAACCGCGAGGGGCAGCTAGTGTGTACTAATTCGTTTTTTCATTAGATTATGTGAAATATTATGAATATTAAACGAAGTATTTGAGAAAAGAATTCAGGTCTTTCGTGTGAGCGACAAATTCCTCTGAAAATAATCGACTATGCTAATGTTTAGCGTGCAGTATTAGGAACATTCTTACCTAGTTAATATATTTAGGAATTCTTTGAAGAAATTCCATATTTTTAGGCTGGTTCTACTCGTAATGATTTATTATACTAAGACAATTAAGTATATAAATTATATTTTTAAATTTAAGTGTTTAATTAAAATATTTTTGGTGGAGAAGGAAAATATCGCATGTGCTGGAAGACAATTGGACGCATATATGTCCGCCACACAGTGGAGTAGCGTGGTGGATTAAGCTCTAAACTTTTTCCTTAATAGGAAGCCTTTGCCCAGAAGTGGGATAGTTACAGGTTACTTTTCTATATTTTATAACATTTGTTAAATACTACATGCCGCCCGGGTTTCGCACAGATTTAGTCATTAAGGATTATCACTTTTATGGATATTTTCGACCGACTTCAAAAAAGGAAAAAAATTCTTTTCGTAGTGTATTTTTTTTTGTAATCTCAGTAATTTGTCATTCCTTAAATTCTTTTTTATTTGAATAAACCTACCATTAGATTAGTCTTACAGACTTTTCATTAAAATTGTTTTAGTAATTTGATTTTAAAATCAAAATAACTAGAACAATTAAGTCATTCAAATACGTATATTCGTTTTGAATTCATACTTATTAATAAATTACTTAAAAACAATATCACACATTTTTGCTTTTTTGAAAGCAAGAAATAACGAATCAATCTGTATAACAATATAAAGTATAAGTGTAAACAATACAATGTGAGACAGCAGTCAAATAAACAGAATACAAAAGCAAAATTTTTGTATACATTAATTATTTATTTAATTAAATCATAATTGTTTTAATTACGAGCAAATATTTTTATCTCCATTCAAAACTTCTGCATGCATATTCATTGCTCAGTGTGCATACGGCTTTACAATTCAAAAGCGAACGTGTACGTGACCTAATTACGGGGCACAGCTACAATCCGAATGCCTGAGCGAGCTGGCCGTCCACTCGATGTATAGCGCTATAGATGCACTTGCTAAGATATATTTGATTAGCTGTATCTGCGATTTCGCTCGCTTGGTAGTCGAAAACACTACCACGATTATCTGCTGATTGCCCGCAACTTCGTCTGCGTCAATTTCTGTTATATTATATAGTTATATAATAATTTCCCCCGTTCTTGCAATATTTTCACGATTGCTTTCCTTCTATTAGTCGCAGCGTAATGTAATATAGCTTAAAGCCTTCTCGTCGAGGACGAATGCTATCCAAGAAAAATTTTGTTTCTTCAATTTAAACCGATAGTTATATATTTTAAATTTTCGCGATTTATATTATTCATATTGAATATAACAAGTCTTATCGTGATAACTAAAGGTAGTAATACCTTATTTATTGCTCGACGTTTCGACGATTCGACGAACACAACTTCGTCGAAACGTTGGTTAGTCGGTAAACGTCGGTAGTTATTGCGATAAGACCCGTTATATTAAATATGAAAAAAAATAAATCTCAAAAGTTTAAAATACATAATCTATATTAATATTATAAAGCTGAAGAGTTTGTTTGTTTGTTTGAACGCGCTAATCTCAGGTACTACAGATTCGAATTGATTTATTTTTGCATTATAGTTATTTATTGGTGAAGGCTATAGGCTATATAACATAACGCTACGACTCATAGGAGCGAAGCAGTAACCATAAACGCGAGTGAAACCGCAAAGGACAGCTAGTTAATATATAGGGCTGAATTCTCTAAGAATTCATTATATTTTTATGTTAAGTGGGTGCTATAATAGCGTCGTATAGCATTACGCAACCAGTGGAATATCACCGTTATTCGGTATTCAGACCACTCCGTTCCTTTATCTCATCTGTTAAGATATATCTTACGAAGATTTAAATGCAAACATCTTGTTTAACTTACATTTCAAAAGACGCTTCTTAATGCAAATTAGAAATGAGAATTTTAAAAAGATTTAGGAATTTCAGCCAAGTCAGTTACTTTTTTCTTTTCGTTTCGCGAAATTTGCATTAAATTAAAGTTAGTAAGAGTATTCAATTAGCTAAAGTCTTTTCAATTAATGTAAAGGATGTGTAATATGACTAGCAGTCACCCGTGACTTTGTCTGCGTATCATTGAGGTGGAGTCTAATTCGACGCTGATAAGCAATACTGGGTCAAGTCACAAGGACTTCATTTTGAGAAAATGGCGTCTAAAGATGTCAAGCCTATTCTTAATCAATTTGTTTGAAGACGTATATATCCATCTTTTATTTTCTATTTTAATAAAAGGTGTAACGAATTAAAACAGATTGATATATTTAATGTCTTATCTAATAATAAGTTTTTCATATATTTGAGATTATTGTATAAATTGCAAAATATGGAACGCACTTGAAATTCGAGACATTAAATTAGAAAACTATTTTCCGTACTTATTTAGTTTAGATAACTTGAAATTATTTTTAATAATGTTGAATAAATGACGCATTATCAAAATACATCAATATCTCCGAATTTAACTTTTTGTGGGTTAACACATATTGCTTATCAGCATCCAATTGTAGGCCACAGACAAGATCAATGGGTTTACAGGCTGTAACAACAATATAAGCTAAAAAATAGGTATTCTATACAACATTTTGAAGTCGGTGCCAGTAAATAACACGTAAAATGATTTACTGGCCACCGGCTTCACATGTTTTACTTGGTACTAAGTACATTCAGCACCACTACATCAGAACGTCAGAGTTTAATTTTTTTTTATAATTACTTCATTCATAACATATTACTCTATACAAGATTACGTTGACGATAAAGATGCGTGGGCTTAGTATATACTGAATTTCGTACAGGATAAATAATTAAATTGTAATCATAAACTGTGTTGTATTTATAATATTTTAAAAGAGTAACTATCGAGTTTCTTGCCGGTTCTTCTCGGTAGAATCTGCGTTCCTAACCGGTGGTAGCTTCATTATTTATGTTTTTTTTTGTTATTTTCATGTATGACGATTCAAAAGTGCTCGTAAGAGCCTACTTGAATAAAGTATTTTTTTGATTTTGATTTTGATTAATATTTAGCTAAAACAAACTTAATATATTATTGTTCTTTTTTTAAGAAACAGACATTTCAGTTATATTTAATTGTTAAGATATGTATATGTATAACTTAAAACGATGAATCTTCTAACCTTCCAAGGTGTATATAATGTATAAACAGAATATGCTCAAAGGTATTGGAGTAGTTTATTCATTGAGCGTCGTCTAATGGATGTATAATGTGCTTTAAGTCGTCGCTTATCTCGCTAATTAGCTACAGTCTAGGATTACTTATCTCTAAATTTAGTGTAGCTTCCAAGTATTATAGATGTAAATAAATTTCTAATCTATATATGGGTGCTGATAAGCAATAATGTGTCAAGCCACAAAAAGTCAAATTTGGAGATATTGATGTCTTTTGATACTACGTCACCTATTTAACAATATTTAAAAAAAATCAAGTCATCAAAACTAAATAAGTATGGAAAAAGTTTTTTAACTCAATGTTTCGGATTTCAGGTGCGTTTCATATTTTGCAATTTATAAAATAATCTCAAATATTTAAAATCTTATTATTAGATAACATATTAAATAAATCTATCTGCTTTTGATTCATTATACATTTTATCAAAATAGAAAAGAAAAGATGAATCTATATGTCTTCAAACAAATTTATTAAGAATAGGTTTAGCATTTTTAGGCGCCATTTTCTCAAAACGAAGTCCGAGTGGCTTGACACCATATTGCTTATCAGCGTCCATATATGAAAGCGAAATGTCACTCACTTAGTCACCACTAAATCTCAGAAACCACAAATGCTAGCAGTTTCAAATTTAGCATGGGGGTTGATTTTGCAAAATTCGAAAAAGGGTAAACCGTGGACTAGAAGTTTGTATGAAAGTCCTATGTTAAGTGCGAGTGAAACCACGAGGGGCTACTAGTTATAGAATAAATTCAAGCGTTAGCGTACAGGTTAGCGCAGTGAGCACTGCAACTGACTGAAACGCTAACGATCACGGGTTCCATACCCGCTCACGGCATCATCATGTATTAACCATACAGATGTTTGTCGTGGTCTGGGTATTTGTGTTTGTATTGTGTTTTCGGACCCCAACATCATGATATTCTAATTTAGGCCGTTCAGTATAACCATTTAAATCTGTCTAGAATTTATATTTAGAATCAAGTTTTATCAATCCACTTCGAAAACAGGAGAATGTTTAATCACTACACAGCGAGGCTTGAACCTGTACTTTTCTGCATTCCGTGCCAGGTGCTTTGTCAGATGAATTATGGACGATTTTCAACCGATTTCAAAAACTCGTATATTCACAATTCGTAGCGTATAGTCGCTGTTTCTTCGCCGACTTTAAAAATTATTTTTTGATTTTAAAGAGTATACTTTCATTAGTCCCTTGGTATTATTTATCTAAATAGGTTCAGTATTTTGGTTTTAAAATAAAATAACTGGTATGAGTATGTTATCCAAGTAAACGGAATTACGTAGTATGCTCTCGAAGTCTTTTATTTTTTTAAAGTTTTAATTACATATAGGAAAGTATATTGATTTGATTCCTGGTTAAACGTCAAGTTCAAGGCTAAGCCTGGTCTCGATGGCTCCCGTGCGACTCGGGTCGGTATTGCTGATCCAGTCACTAGCGCTTAATTAAGAAGCAAACGTGAGAAGCTTTAATTAGATAATACACGAAGGCGCTTTTGTGTGTTTCCATTGTATGGAAGCCAGTTATAATGTGTATTTTAAAATATATTTTATTTTAAATTATATGCATATGATACATTAAAAACTGTTCAATAAATATGAAAGTAATTATTTTAAATATATTATATACAAACTCTTTTCACTCTTAGTCTCAAATACAGGGCGTTGATATGAAAAAGGAAAACTAAAATAAATAAGAAAAAAAATGATGTCACTAAAAAAAAACTATGCATCGCAATTATAATCATGATAAAAATAACAGTGAAAACTACCGCGTAGATCTAAACAAATAAATAAAATCGAAGTGTCTAATTATGTTATATCTTTTATCTAAACGCATATAAAAGATACACGGTACTTACATCAAAACACAATTTTTAAATTTTTTGTCTGTCTCTCGGTCTGTGTGTTCCGGCTAATCCCTGAAACGGCTCCAATTTATTATTCGATTATCGTACACATCTACATATCGTTCACCGTTTTTAATTACCGTTTAGGATCTATATCGTTTTGAATCTGTTTACTCATAATTCTTACTTAGAGGTTTTTATACAGAACTGATGTTTATACGGTACTGCTGACTGCAGATGGTTTTTCAAAAATTGTATATAACATACAATATTACGGAACCTTTCGTGTGCGAATAAAATTTGGTTTTTTCTAAAGCGAACGCAAAATGCGGTTCATTTCGTTCCCATAACGATAGGACAATAATCTCGGTGTAGTGAAAACGCTTCCAACAAAGGCTCCATCGGCTGTTTAGAAAGGAAACCCAGACGGTGTGTGTTTATTTAAACACATAAATTTGTATTGCGGTTGAGTGATTTTTTTTTCTAAAGTGGAACTGGGTAATGGAAAACTGGGAAGGATTATTTTATGTAACTTTTTCGTGTGCGCAGTTTCGATATGGTTCTTGAAATTTTCCGTTCAATTTGGTTCCTTTTTGTTAGTAACAAGAAACAATTAAATAATATATTTTTTCTTCTTTTTTAACCGACTTCGATAAAAATAGGTTTTATGTATGTATGTAATTATATATTTTAAATTTTCGCGTTTTATATCTAATATTATAAAATGGTAAAATTTGTTTGTATGTAGGGAATAATAATAATATCTGAAACTGTTTGAAAAGTTCATTCTGCATCAGATAATCCATTTATTGAGAAAGATAGGCTCTATTACATTACGCTAATACTTATAGGAGTGAATTAATCACAGTAAGGGCAAGTAAAACAAAAACTGATTGCGATAACTAATCGTAATAGTACCTTTTGAACCAGTCAGCTCGTGACCACGACGGATGCAACTTCGTCGAAACGTCGAGCAATAAAAAGGTATTATTACGATTACCTGTTATTTAAAATAATGAAAAATAATGAATAGTTTGTATGCAAGTTTGTTTAGCAGCGATATTCTCAATTCGCTATTTAACTGTACTGTTTTAGTACCGATAATGTAAGGATCCGTTATAGATCTTCGCAAGTATAAATTAACATCACTGCAATCGTTTGTCTATGTACAATACGTTCTTTTTAAGTCGGTTATACTTATATATGAAAATAGTAAGGCTGTATTTATAGCATTTACTCCTGGCATAGCCTGTTTATATAACTATATTACATAACGCTATAAACAGGAGAGAAGCAGTAACTATAAAACCAAGTGAAACCACGAGGTGCAGCTAGTCAAATACACATATTTTAAATTGAATTCTTCGCGTATAAATCAGACTCGTATTTGACCGTTTTTTTTTTAATTCGCAAAATTCTTGGAATTATTGTAAACACACCAAAATTACCTCTCATAAAGTCGAGTATAATTCCAAGAATATTGCTATCCCAAGCAAAATCCTGATTCGAGTTTGTAGCGGGGAAGGGGTATGGCAAAATATGTGATTTATTTTAAATATAGCCCTTGAAAGATTAGATAGGTACATAAAATTGATCATTACATGAAAACTCAGACCCAATCTCCTCACATGAGACAGTAATTATTAATATCAACCACATTTTTACCGAACATCGATTGAATTTTCTGCTACAGGAATTAGTACCTTATATTTAAGATATAGAGATCATTTTACAAGAACACCAATATCTGATCATTCCAAGCAAGGGTCTACAATTTCATAAACGATCGGAAAATCGTTTTATGTTCAATACTCTCATTATTACATCGTAATCATGGGAATTTCGACTTTAGTTGCAGCGCAATTTGCTACAGGAATCCTGTCACTGTTATAAATGCGACTGCTTATAGATACATTTTAGTATGATAGAGTCCTGCTGTAGCCAACTGACTTCAGCTCGTATATGAGCTTAATCGACCGGGGCAGTACCTCACTTCCACAGAAGATCGGCGTGACTAGCTTATAAAGCGTTTTGTACGGTGAGTGAGAGAGTCGGAATCCTAACACCCCCTCTCTTTTTATTCTCTTGCATCCTATTCCCTTACATCCCTCTTCGCTGATAGCTCCTATAGTCTTGAAAATGTCGAAGGAAGGCGGCGATTATGTGACGTCAGGCTTCTCAGGATGAATGATTGTTACGCTTTTACGCAAATATTACTGAACAGATGTTAATGAAAGTTTATAGTAATATAGCTCATACATCAGAATAACACAGAGTTACATTTTATCACTATGAAGGAAGCTTCATCTCACGCTCAGCGGTGAAGGAAAACATCGTGAAGAAACTCGCATGTGCTGGAAGAAATGTGACACGTATATATCCGCAATGGAGCAGCGTGGTGGATTAGGCTCGCAACCTTCGTAACTATGAGAGGAGGCCTTTGTCTAGCAGTGGGACGTTTACAGGCTGTTGCTTTATTTAATTTACTTCTATTCATACGAAGAATAATAAGCAGACCCTGGTATGACCGGGATAAATAACACATAAATGATTATATAACTCTTGTAATAAACGCGCTTAAGCAAAGAAATTCTTTAGCTTTATTAGAAGTATAGATTATGTTTTAATAATAACCTATTGCATTTCAAAGCCATTTAAGGTCTTTGAGTCACGATGATGTTTCAACTACGGTAGAACAATACCCATTCAATATCAAAGGGTTTCTATTCTATAATATAGATCACTATGTGTAATCAGGTGTATAAGGATTTTGAGAGTTGGTTCTTTGAAGATCTTGAGGATATTGTCGTATCTTTGGTGTACTATAAACTATTATTAGCCGACGCGGACAGCGAGACTATAATGTTTTTCGAGCGTATATAATGTGTGTTTAATTATTTGGCACGATCTACAGCTTAAATTGTTTGAAAGATTACCGGAATTTTCTTGGAAATGAGAATTGAGTGGGTAATACCGATATCCAATGTTATTTATCCGATTTTGAAACTTTTTTCACAAATGAAAAGTTACGGACCTAATAGGCGTACTTTACTTTACTAATAGGCGTATAACAATGTAATGCTTTTATTGGACAGGTTTTTAATTATTATACATGGCGAGTGAGGTAATGTAGTAAAGTAACAGCCTGTAAATATCCACTGCTTGGCAAAGGCCTTCTCTGCTATTAAGGAGAAAGTTTAGAGCTTAATCCACCACGCTGCTCCACTGCGGGTTGGCTGATACATGTGTCAGAATTTCTCCCGGCACATGCAGGTTTCCTCACGATGTTTTCCTTCACCGCCGAGCTCGAGATGAATGTAAGCACAAATTTAGCACTTGAAAATTCAGCGGTGCTAGCCGGGGTTTGAACCTGCGATCATCGGTAAAGATCGACGTATTCTAGCCACTAGGCTATCTCGGCTTTGCCATATGGTGAGAATAACACTTAAAAGTTGCAAAACTTTATCATTAACTCAGATTTCATAAACATTTCTATGAGTTGTTCCCCTTACTCAAGGCCAGCTTTACATTTGTATGTTTTATCTCATAATTGACTTAAAACAACTCTGTAACGTGTTAACAGTTAACTAGCTAACGTCAAACGTGAAAGCTGTTACTGTCAATAATTAAGGCTGACAGTAAATTCTTTAAGATGTAAACTTATGTAAAACTTATAAGTGTATTTCTCGCCTAACATCTGAAAGAATTAACAGAACCGTGCCATATTTTTGGCATACAAAGATATCGTTACTACTTACGATGTATCTGTTACTAGGTTACAGAGTTCTTTTATATCTTAATACTTACATCTTCTTATAGAAATAAACGCCTTACACTCAATAGCCTAAGGTCCTACAATATACCGCGTGAATTAGTCTTATTTCAAGAGGTAAGAATCCAAAGCCTGAGAAAATACTACATTTACGAAAGTGCTTTTAAAAGTCTATTTGAATAAAGTAATTTTTTGAGTTTGAGTTTTAGTTTAAATTAACAGCGTCCATTTTTATCAAAAATATGTAAAATTTTTTATCATCTAACATTATTTCGAAACTTCGTTTTCGGCCCTGCGCACGAAAAGATGTTAAAAGCGCTGTTGATTCAATTAAAACTTTCTCCTAATTAAAAACGACACAATTATTTCCCTCTTAGTCAAAGCGGGAGGGAATTCTTAAAAAAGTAATTAATGGAGATCTTCACAATTTGCAACGAAATAATAAGAGTACGAAAATAAACATTAAAAGGCTTCCATCGACAATTTTTCTAAAGAATCCTATTAACATCGAAAAAGTCATTTTTCGTCGTAAATTTTCTTTTCAATTCAACGAGATAAATAAATGTTAGACCAATAGTAATGTTGCTAAAAACTTCAGGAATAAACTTGAAATTAGCGTTCAATTATAAATAACTTCATATTAATTTATATTCCAAGAAAATGCTCATACGACATGAACATTTTTTTTGAATATCAGATTTCTAATGAATTACTATAAAATATTGGTGATAGCTGGTTGCTACGCAACGTCATCTTCAACGTCGGCATTCTGGATGCCAAAATCTATGAGCTTTTAATATACTTATAGCCATATAATAAAAGTAAAAGTAATGTAACAGCCTGTAAATATCCCACTGCTGGGCAAAGGAGGAGGTTTAGAGCTTAATCCACAACGCTGCTCCACTGTGGGTTGGCAGATATACATGTGAAAAACTCTTTCTTAGTTTTTCGTAGCTCCTGTAAATTTCAGCATTTTGCATATACGAGCTATGATATCTAGTCCGACGATTTTGTAGATGATAACACACCATGGGAATAAGACGATCGCTTCCAAGCTGTCTCAAAAAATAAATAAATTTGTATAAGAATTAAGTTAAGAATAAGAATAATAAAGTTGTTAAATACAAAAATTGTCAACAAAGGAAAAATGGCCCCACTGAATTTCTTTCGCGGTTTCTTTTTAGGTCTGAGGTTTAACTTTTGCAAAACTGCGGTAGATTCATTTGGTTGACGTTCAATAATAGAATGTAATTTCCTGATCTATACTAAGATCATAAAGGTAAAGAGTTTGTTTGTTCGAATGCGCTAATCTCAGGAACTACTGGTTCGAATTGAATAATTAATTGTGCGCTAGATAGTTTATTTATTGAGGAAGGCTATAGGCTGTATAACACGCTACGACTCATACAAGCGAAGCAGTAACCATAAACGTGGGTGAAACCACAAAGGACAGCTAATTTTTAATAAAAATATTCTGATTTTGATTGATGTGTATAGATACATCAACATGACTAAATAATGCGATGTTCACAAGAAGTGGATCTTAATTTCGCAACGAATCAGTATGGTTGTTATTCAGTTTTACGAGCGTAATGCTTCAACGTTGCCAGTTAAACGTCTTGCCACTTTGCAGTGAGTTAATGATCCGCGGTACGAAATGGTAACCAGTTAATGGGAGTAATGCGGTTTAGTTTCGTTAGTTGCATGTGAATTGCACGAGGCATTAGCCGTTCTTTGCATTACTATGCTGATGATCATGGGTGATCTTCGCCAAAGTGGTTTTTAATGAAAGAATTTGTTAGTCAGAACGAAATTAATGTTTTTTTACTCGCATGTAGTGTAAACGGTTATGCCTGTAGTTTAAACGACTAGGCAAACTTTGTGGTGTAAGACGTCTATTTGACGTCAGCAACAATCAACATGGCGGACGTATGTTACCCAACTAGCGAAACGTTGTGATCTCTTGTAGCCTAAGCTGCTTAACCGATATTGAAGGATGAGATGTCAGTGTTGTTATTAAGCAGTCGGAGTTTTTATTTATTAATTTCAAGATATACCTCGATTTATCATAATTCATCAATGAATAATAAGAATTTTCGAATATAAATGAAAAGACTTGCTTTTTTTGCGGTTTCTCTAGCGGTAATGAAGATTTTTTTTTTTAAATAATCTATATATGTATACAAAATATAGCATACGACCATCTCAAATTATATATCGCTAAAATGGTACTATAGTTTTTAAAAAGGTTCCGTGGTTTTAAAGTTTATTTCGCATATGCAAATTAATTTTAGCTTCGCATATAAATCGACAAGAGCTCACTTTAATATCTTTACCTATGTTTCTTAGTCTAAGGAAATATGTGTGAAACAGCAGAATGGAATAAAAAATGATTATATAAAAAAGGTTACCTGTGGTGACCATGTCGTGGCACGTTTTAACGCGAGTAAAAACGCGAAGCATACCTAGTATAACATTAATGTAAATGGGTTAACAATACAAACAAATTAAGTATGGAACTTCTAAGCAGTGAAGACGTACGAGTGAACAATGGGATTTAGTTAACACAATGGAAAGTTTGGCTTCTGCTTGTTCAAAATGTTTTGCTTTGTTTACGTCTCTGACATGTGCCGCCTTATTAATAATCTGTACGCACAACTACAGTCGTGCTTATAACATAATTGAATTATCTGATGTTCATTTTCATTAAAGTTTTCAGGCAAATACTCTGCCCTGACTTTGACGGTAATGTCCAATATTGACTTTATTGAAAACAAAATCACAAATAAATAAGTCCTACTGAGTTTCTTTTGTACGTATAGTTTCTTCTCAGGTTTAATATATTACACATACATTAGTTAAACTTAAAACACCTCTCGTTTTAGTCTGTGATTAAAAAAATAATAGCCAAAAGATTGGAAATACTCAATCTATGTTTAAAGACAATCCAGATTATGGAATTTTTCATCTTGTCGATTTGTTAACTTTTAAGAATTACTATTACTAGAATAGTAAAACGTAGGATCTCTATTACTTCAAAATAGCTAAAATATACACACATGAAATTCCAACAAAATATCTCTTTATTCCCCATTTCTAAATACGATTCTATATATTCTCCCCAACTTTTGTTACATGCCACAATCAATGGTGCCGCAAACTAGGGTGACCATTGTCCCCGCAACAATGGCGCGGACTCCCGGGATCGGATCCCGGATGCCGGGATCCGCTTTATGTAATTGTCGATCTCGCCCTGCATACTGAACTTCATTACTGAACTATGGGTTCGATCGTTCTTTGTCCTTCGAATGTTATAGTTTTGTTTTGTAGGATTTCATTTTTAAAGTAAACTTGACAAATAAGAGTTTGATAAAAGATACGGTTGATTTTTTAAATATTTCCCACAGATATTTTTTTCTATTTTGGTTAAAGTACATAAAATTGAAATGTTTTTCATAATCTTTTAAGATAAACAATTGAATGACTTATTATTACTACAAATTTATTTTATTATTTTGATTTTGGACTTTTAGAATAAAGCAGAAAATAAAATTTATGTAATCTATGTCTGTGTCTAAAAAATAAAAGTTATGTACGTACATACACAAATATGCTAAATGATAAACAGCAAATAAATAAAACCACACAATAAAGGACTTAAATTTAAAAATTTAAGATTATTGTATACGGAAAAATAAAGTTTTTACAATTCATGTTTTGAAACCACTTCATCACCAACTCACCAGTACTACAGGAGTTAAATTAACTGGTTAATGTAATATTTTAAGCTCAGAGCTAGATTAAGTGGTCCGTCGATGCAAATGCGGCCAATTAGCTAAGTGAGTGTCAACATTACTGGAGTCGTAAAAACGTAACGACTGAAATCTGGTTTGAGTGCGTTTGCATGTTTGATGACGCTAACAATATAAATATTATATCTAGAAAAAGCGAATTTAATGGTCACATTAGTTAGAACTATACTAATGACGTACATGTATCTGTAAAGGTATTATTATATTTTTCGTATTTTAGAAGGGTTTGGTTTTCGTTGTGTTTATAAAGCGAGTGTTACATTTGGATATTTACTGTTATTAATTACTAACGATGCCACGAATGTTTTGCAATATTCGCCCGAATACCGAATAGCGAAAAAAGGTGGCCTAATGGCCAAATACTGTTCCCGAACAATTCAAACAGTTTAAAAAACATTGTGACCTGCCTACTGTTAATTGGGTAACCGCGTGTAAGTTAAAATCAATATCAAATATGCTTTATTTAAGAAGTCGCTCACGAGTACTTGAATCGTCAATAAAAAAATACATCAGTAATAAAGCTACCAAGTTCGGAAAGCAGATTCTACCGAGAAGAACCGGTAAGAAACTCGATAGCTAAATTTTAGTAAATAAGTCAAATCACTTTTAATTAGTTCGTGCAATTCTAAAAGCAGTCACAATAATTCATGTCAATATTACTTAAGTAGCCTTACGAAGTCTGTGTGTAGTCAAAAATAAAGTTTCTGACAGGAAATTGTTTAAATGTAACACAATAACAAACAGATTATATCTTTATGATAGCCTAAGAGCACAACTTTTATGTATAATTCTCGTATAAAGTAAATTAACAGCCCGTGAATGTCCCGCTGCTGGACAAAAGCCTCCTCTCCTATTAGGGAGAAGGTTTAGAGCCTAATCTACCACGCTGCTTCACTGCGGGTTAGCGGATATGCATCTGTCAGAATTTCTCCCGACACATGGAGGTTTCCTCACGATGTTTTTCTTGACCGGCGAGCTTGAGCTGAATTTAAACACAATAAAGCACTTGAAAACTCAGCAGTGCTAGCCGGGGTTTAAACCCGCGATCACTGGTTGAGATAGAACATTATCATAAGGCCATTTAGGTTAATTTTATCGCTTATTGACAATGAAAATGGTATATGGTAAGACACCAAGTAGCATGCCACCAGAGATATGCGATGATGCTAATCATCGCCCCTCTCACGTCAATGAGTAAAAACTTAACTTCGTTGAATAACCTACCTAAGTTAAGCTATGAAAACCAAGTAATCCTATTTTGAAATGTGTCTGCTGTTTAGCAACGTTATTAAACGTTTAAAAATTACTTTATGTGATTAAAAATATCAAATATTTTGAAATACCATTATTATTAAGTAATAAAAAAATAGTAGATTCTCAATACGTCAGGGTTTATATTTATTCTCCAATCGTTCAAAAACGGCTAGACCCATTTCTTAAATTCTTTTTTCGATTGAAAAAATATACTCTCCATTTAGTTCTATATAATTTTCATTACAATCGATTAAGTAGTTCTGTTTTTAAATCGAAAAAATTAAAATAAGTCATCGAAGTAATCGAAGTTACATTTTTTACTTTTAAAGTCAGTTCCCGTATCTTACATAGTCTTGTAGCCTTTTAGCCACTGAAAGATATATTTTATATACGTTCACATTTTCGTCAATAGAATATTCGAGTTACCTGGGGGAGGGTGGGGGGAGGCTGCACTAAGTGGCGGCGGAAAATCCGCGGCGCACAATAGTCGCGAGAATACAGCCGCCTGTGTATTTGCATACAGAAATGCTGAATTTTAAGCCAATTTGGCTCCGAAAATCGCGATGATGGTCGCGTGAAATTATTGAAATAAAACTATTTTAGACGGATTTAAATCGCGTATATTAACGATTCCTATCATCCCGACGTTTCAAGCACTTTGCAGCGTTCGTGGTCACGGGTAGAATTAAGTGACATTTGTCTATTTGAGATTTAAGAAAATATTATTTACAACTACAGCCAACGGTTTCTTAGATGGTAAGCCATCGAAACGTCGGGTTGATAAAAATAATTAATATATGCGATTTAAATCCGTTTAAAATAGTTTTATTTCAATGAATAATAATGGCGAAAATCTAAGACAACGACGCGTGAAATTAACTTTTGAATTTCGTTAAATGATATGTGAAGTTGGAATATTTCTATCTTTTATTGATAATTGAAAAAAAATATTCACGACAAAGTATTCATTGTGATATTTTCTACGAGCCCAACACGATGCATCTTCTGTAAGTTGGTGAGGTGTTGTGTGTGCTGCTGATTCCAGATGATAATGCAGGTTTTGAGAGGATGAAAGTTACGCTACTATGTTATCTTAATACCATTCATTGCATGGTACATTTCGATTAGACAAAGACCATAATAGCTAAAGCATATTATTCTGTACAAGATTATATAGATGATACTGATGGGTGGATTTAGTGCTGCATTTCATACAGGATATTTAATATACATATTTGTAACTTATAAATGTATATTAACAAAAATTTTAAAACGGTACCTATAGAGTTTCTTGTCGTTTCTTCTCGGTAGCATTTCATTAATTTAATTTTTTTTGTTTGTCTTTATAATTTTAAAGTGCTTGCAAAAGCCTACGCGAATAAAGTATATTTCGATTTTGTTAGATTTGCCTAGAAATTAATCAGATTTCTTCAAAATTTAGAAAAGTCCTGATAATCTTGAAACGTCTAAACAAATCATAAATGATAGCTAAGAATAATCTCGATTACATCAGCTTACTAACATAAATCGTACCGAAACACATATAGCCAATTTATAACATTTAGGTCTGATGTTAAAAATACTACTATTTTAAATTTTCACTCTAGTTTCCTAGCCCTACAGAACTCGCCCTATCCACGCAGCCGTATACAGTGGACTAAAGCTCAGAATAAATATTTAATGAAGAATTTTGACCTTTATTCCGATCGGAATACGGTACATATGTTTGTTCTCTTGTTAGGCGCACTAGAACCGCTTCGCTTATTGTCAATATTGAAGGTAAATAATACGTTAGAGTCTAATTTGAGTGTAAACATCGTTTTGATGCAACGCCGTGCTTCAGAATATCACTCAGTAGAGTAGAAACTATTAGTCTGATTAGAGAAAATCCTTTGGCATTAGATGATAGGATAGGTATATGATTTTAACCGACGTCATAAAAGGAGAAGGGTTCAAAATTCGTCGAGGACTTTTTTTATTTTTATGTATTTTTTGCGATTACTGGACGGCTGATGGATTTGGATAATTTTGGAAGGATACACTTTCCGATTAGTCTCATAGAGTTTTCATCAAAATCAGTTCAGTGATTTGGTCTTAAGGACTCGAAATGGAATTGTATCCACTTATTTTTTTTAATCGGTGCCAATTATGTATACTTATTGAACACGGAAATAAATAAAACTATTTTTAAAACACTTAATAATAACCGGCCATGTGCGGGTCGTTCCACGCATAGTGCTGGATTCCGTAGACCCGTCACAATACATGGATTGCAAAAATGTATATCTACTATAATATTAAAAAGAAGTAAAGTCTCTGAAATTATTATATAACTGTATTTTAAAAACTATTGCGTTTTATAGCCGCTTCGACTCATACAAGCAAAGTAATAACCATAAGCATGTGTGAAACCACAAGGCGCAGCTAGGAGTATATAATAATATATATATTATATTACTTAAATTTACTACTTATTTTACACTGCTGAGAGTTTTATTTAAGTAATTTTCAATGTAATTTAAACGATGTAACCAATGACGTCATTCTCGTCATGGGAAAGATGAGAAAAGCATTTTCGCCCCCATGTTATGTATGCGGAAGCTGCTCAAAATAAAATTTTATAAGAATTTTGTTTAACACTGATTAAAATGTATGATGACAATAATAGGACAACATCTTTGTCCTATTATTCAATCGTGGAACTTAGGGCTGCTGCAGTAGGCCTCATGTCGTACTGTCTTCATGTGTCTGTTTAATATAGTTTCATCTTGGATCAATTTCTATACTCATGTCAAATTATTCTAGTGGTAAGAATCTCTTAGCTAGCTAACAGTCACGCTGAAATTTTAACATTTTGTATTTGATTGCGGAACCCTAAAAAATAGTGTTAAGAGCGATTTTCAGTGCGAAAAACTAACTTTTAAAACTTTCATACGCAGCTGGAGTTGTTTTATCGTTTTATATCTTTTAATTGTTAGTTTTTATTTTGCAGACAAAAAAATACACTGCGATTTCGTGCAGCAGGCGATGGTAAAGGCGATCGTTCACTGTACTAGCGGGACGTATGTTTGCAATTTATAGCCCCCGACACAAAAAAAGAGGAGTCTTAAGATTGACATCTGTATCTGTGAGTATGTGTAGAAATTTGTGCGTCTTTTTTTGGCAAAGTAGCTAACGAATGGACCAATTTTGAAGCGATTATTATTATTATTATTTTATTATAAAAAGAGGGGCAAACGAGCAAATAGTACCACCTGATGTTAAGTGGTTACCATCGCCCGGACATCTGCAGCACCAGGGGCGTTGCCGGCCTCTGACGAAAAGGTGTCTATCGAAAATGCTGATGTATTCGAGATGGTTATTAGCTATAATTTATGAAGATCTGTTCAGACGTGTCAAGACGTGACATCTGTAACTTCTGAAGGCAAACCAGTAACTATTGACACTAGAATAATTTCCCTAATACGAGTAACGATCATTATTGGGTGATTGTGGTAACAACCGGGACCGACAGCTTACCGAGGCACGGTGGGGAGACCCACAAGGACAAACATCCAGACCTAGGAACAAATATTTATACAAATATAAATATCTGTCCCCAGCGTGGATCGAACCCGCAACCGTCGGCGTTAGAGGTACATTCAGCACCACTACACCAGAGCGGTCCATAAGTTTACAAGCTATTTTCTATTTAAAAAAATTTCAAGCGTTTATGTCGCATTTGTCACCGACTAGTGTATCATCAGCTTAACCCCTTAAGCCGGCCTACTGCGTGTAGTAAAAATTTATACCGAATATATAACCAATGTAAATACAATAGTTATTCCGTACCCCGCCGATATCTCTCTGTTTTTCGGATGCGTTCGTTTAAACAACACTACAATTCTCTGGCCTAGATTTTGTTTGTAATAAAAAAGATGCTGTGTTGATGTTTATATTGAATTTTGTTTTATTGGTTATGATTCAGGGTATATAGGGGTTACGGATTATTTTGTCAACCAAAGTCAAAAAGGAGTTTCTCAATTTGTGTTGTCACTTTTTTTTTAATGTTTGTCACCTCAGAACTCCGTCATTTCTTAACCGATTTTAATTTTTTTTTTATTTGAAAGTATATAGGTATATTGAGTAATATTCACTAGTCAAAAATTAGAGCTATTTTCCTTTTAAGTCGTTTATTTTTATTTAAAAAGACCTTTTGTCTTGTAACTAGATGTTCTTCGCGGATTCATTCCCATTGTTGTTTGTTATGACAAAAAGTCCAATACATAGATGCATTGCAACGTGACACCGTGAAAATTTACGACATGCATGGTAAAAAACCATGAGTTGTTATTGTTTGTGATTTTTGTTTCATTTAAAATGAAAAATAAATTTAAAATGACTTCCAAACCATGACGCGGTTTTTACGATGCACGTCGAAATCATCGAAAGAAATAGGATAGTTTTTCTTTTATTTTATCTTTTAAATTAGGCAAGTCATACATGGTGTGCAAAACTTTGTTAAGATCGGTCGAGCAGTATCGGAGCCTGCCACAGACAAACATCGTGGTATGTAATTTTTTCTATATATATGACTAGCGGCCCGTCGCGGTCTGACTCGCGCTTAACATAATACTTTTTACCTCCTTAGGAGTAGAATTTGGTAAAATCCGGTCTTACTGAGCACCTACGTCCTAAACGGAACCCCCATGCAAAATTTGAAACTTCTAGCACTTACTGTTTCTGAGATTTCGTAATGAGTGAGTGAGTGGCCTTTCGCGTTTGTTTATACAGATGTGAGTAATAATTAATTCAAACTATTGACTTCATTTTGAATATATTTTCGAGAGGATAGTGCGTGAGCTAGTGTAGTTCATATATCATAAACAATGACCCATTACGAGTTTTTTTTTCATAAACTCGAATGGAAACAATAAAAATAATAGGCCGTAAAAACGTGCGTTCAGTTACAAAAGCTTTTATCTACAAGGCGAATAGTTTTTTGTTAATCTATCTCGTGCAGGTGCCGTTTATATTCCGTAACGTTTGCGCTCGAAATGTTATATCAACTTCGTTTTCCATGTTTGTAATTTCTAATTAATAACTTTTAACTAAATGCACATATACGCCTTAAAAAAATAACCTTTAAAAAATTTTGTCTGTGTGTTTGTTCCGGTTAAACACTGAAACGCTTGGACCGATTTTGATGAGACTTTCATTAGTACCTAATGTTATAAAGAGTAACTTAGGCTACTTTTATTAAAAATATTTATTTTAATTAATAAATAAAAAAGAGCGTTTAGTGAAAACAAAAGGGAAGATAAACATTATATAAATATAATATTTCTTCCAATTTACGCGGGTAAAACCGGGGGCACAGCTAGTATAGTAATAAAGTATAAACTAACACAATTCCAGGAATAATTAACATGATATTAATATTTTAATACACTTCGCGCATACGCGCTGGAACGCGAACCAATCAAACCATTAATAGTCTGTGGTTAGTTTTAATTATCTGTTGCGTTTGACTTTTGTAACTTTATCTATTATAGAAGCTATTATGAAATTATACATTCGTGGAATATTTAAGATTTGATGCAACGTTTACGTTAAAATGCTCAGACGAATAAAATAATAAAAAAATAAAACAACTCGGGGTTTCCTAATAAATAAAATTATAAACAACAGAATTAATATAAAGGGAAAAATATTAAGGGAAAGTATAAAAGATAACAATTAAATAAAGGTCTCGTCAACGTCCGTCAGTTCCGAGTGCTCAAGCAAGAGTGCCCCATCTACGTTTGTGTTGCTCTTTTTATAATGTCATGATACTATGACACGTGACTATAGCTCCTCCTTTTTACCGCTAACAAAACAATATATGAAATAATTCAATGTACATTCGCTTGTACATAGACACCCGGTATTCTGGTTCCTATTTAGACCGTAAGTGTTGAACGAATGGACTGTTTTTTTTTAAATAATTGTTTGTTGTTTTGTAGTCACTTTAATACATATTTTTAGTACACATACGTCGTACGATTCTTAAAATCAACAAATAGATAGGATTAAAGAACTTAGAACTAACTTAGAATCTCTAAAGACATAAATCCGAAAATTGACATATTTTTTAGTTTCTAGTTTTGATTCGTTTTATTTTTTTCTGTTTTGGGCGCATGGTTGTATAAGTTTGTTTTTATGATTTTTTTTATTTACTATCTTTACCACATTATACAAATGGACTGTTACCCTGATGTTAAGTGGTTACTGACGCCACATCTGCAACTCAAACTCAAACTCAAAATATACTTTATTCAAATGGGCTTTAACAGCACTTTCGAATCGTCAAGTTACATGTCATATTTTCATTTTTGATTTTTATAAAGCTACCACCGGTTCGGAATGTAGTCTCTACCGAGAAGAACCGGCAAGAAACTCGATAGTAACTCTTTTAAAATCATTTATACATAATGTATTTTTATTACATTTTAATTATGTTATTCGGATAGAAAATCAACGCTTATCAAATCCACGCCTCTTTGTCGTCAAAATATTCTTGTATGGTATATGCTTTATTTATTAAAGATTTTTTAATGTAGGCTTTAAACTTATTAAGTGGCAAATGTAAAACTGTTTGCGGGATTTTATTATAGATGCGAATACCAAACCCCAGAAACGATGAACTGACTTTATGAAGACGAAAGTTTGGTATGAAAAGTTTATTTTTTCTTCTAGTGTTTACACAATGCCATATATGCAACATTAAGAAAGTTGCAAATGTGTCTATACGCTCGATGCTCTAGAACCCCTGAATTGTAGCGTTTAGGGAATACCTCAGGAACATAATTTTACAGTCTGCACGTACTCGGAAGAATGATCACAGCCTGTTGGATGCAGACCAGTGAGCCAAGTTTCGTGTACTATATCGATGTGTATAACAAATACATTTCGGTAAATCTCCGCTTAATTTTTCGGATTATAATGTTTTCTCCTTCAAAGTTCCAGACTACAGGGTTGGTCAAATATAATAAGACACCCCCTTGCAAAACGTTTGTTAAATTATCACGGAGCAACTGTATATGCTTAACGCATATTTTTTCCTTTCATAGCTGATTCGAGAACATTTGCGAAAGTTTATGGAGTTTAAGTTTATGGAGGAATGCAAAATCATCTTGGCCCATCTATGACCTTTAATGATTATTATTCATCGACTTCCTAAGTCTAGTCTAGTTTCTTTCTAGTGTTATAACATAATTTAGTTACAAACGTGATTTTACAATGGCTAGGACACAAGGACACTATTTACATAGTTGTAATGTATGACAGTAGATGGCTTGACCTTCGTCACGTGATGCGAAGTCTGATTTCTTTTGTTTATCAAAGTTATTTATTATTGAATATATGCAATATAAACACAACTGTCGCGAGTGTATTCAAATAATTCATTCTAGCGAGACAATGGCGACTGGCAAACGAATACAATTATGCAGTTGACATATTCGATCATGTATCATTTCGTCATACTTAGTTATTAGGCGAGAATAACACTTATTAGCAGTAGAAAATAACATCTCAAATGAACTTATTTTTACGTCTAACGAGTCGAAATTTACTGTGATTTGTATTTTGGAATGTACCCTGCATCTTTATGGTCAATTTTTCAGATTCTTGGTGATAAAGCTTATTGCTATAAATAAAATAATTTAGTTAGTGTTCATTTAATTGTGCAGTTACATCGCCAACGTCCATACCACGTTGAATACACCGGTTCTCGTCCGATCACCGAAGTTAAGCAACGTCGGGCGCGGTCAGTACTTGGATGGGTGACCGCCTGGGAACACCGCGTGACGTTGGCTTTTTGATTTTGGTTGTGGCCTGATGAAACAATGAGTTTTGCTTTAAGACTTCCATAAAGATTTTCATAGGTTGTTTTACATTGCTTTACACCTGAAAGAATTTACCGTCAGTGCCTTTTTTACCACTCAAAGCTTTCGTAAGATTATCTAGGTAACGGTTACCAGGTTACAGATTTATTTAATATCAATTACGAGAGTAAAACTTACAATTGAAGTGAAAATTACATCATCTTACAAAATCCATGTATACGGCAGAATTTTCATTGAAGTCATCATATTTGTTTTTTTTTTTTGTAAACAAAAAATTAATACCGACTCGCTCAATATATTTTTTCTTTCACAAATTCGCGTGTATGATTTTATTCCCTTTGTCGTTATTAAAATTCCGATAACGTAAAAAAAAAATCTTTTACGATTTCATCAAAGCGAAAATCTGTTTTCACAACAGTCGTCGTCTGATTTCCAATAAATTCACGTTTCCAACATGACATCAGACGCTACAAGGCGAACCTAGCGACGTAATAAAAATCTCGTCAAACACATCCCGGTTCCAATAAGCCACTGGTTTCCAAACCTAAGCCAGGATACTTCCCGTGAACTAAACGGGGGCAAATAAAGCTGGGCTCACACTGGGCAAAAAGGCTTGGCCTGAAGCCAGTGCTACGCCGCGCTCCGCTGCACATTGCCCTATTACACCTGCTGACATATATACTCGCACATACCTTGAAGCTTGTCACCCATGGCGTTGCGCTATATAGTGCTATCTAAATTTTAAACATTAGCATATATAACACGTGGTCTTACAAATAAGGTTTTACATATGAACGCTGATACGCAATGTGTCAAGTTACACGGACTTTATTTTGACAAAATGGCGTCTAAAGATGTCAAGCCTATTCTTGATAAATTTGTTTGACGAAGTATATATCCATGTTTTCTTTTCTCTATTAATAAAAAGTGAAATAAAATTAATTTTGTTTTATTAAAAGTTTAATCTAATAATATTTTTTCATATGTAATGAAGTTCTATATCCTTCATTTCTGGTATTGGCGGTTTTAATATACGAAAAGTACATTATACATATATGAGAATATTGTATAAATTGCAAAATATGGAACGCACTTGAAATTCGAAACAATAAATTAAGAAACTTTTTTACATACTTATTTTTTTAGGTTGACATATTATTGCTTATCAGCTACATATATAGTCTATTTTTTTACTTGTCTCATTTAGTAAACAAAAATGGCGTATTTCTAACCACACATAAGAGTTAGAAACGAGAAATTGTCGCCCGAATGATTGAACTGGATCATTTTTTATAATGAAAAATAATGCTCGAAAATTCGTAATTATCCTTGCGGGTATTGTTACCAAATAGGACAAGTAAAGAAAAATACACTATAATATGTATAGTTTATACTGGATTTCATTCGATATTTAAAAAATATATTATTCATTTCTTGACGTAGCTTTATACTGTGTGCTACAAAAACTGTGTGAGGTGTCACTCTCAATATTTATTAGAATGGGGGATCGTGTTTGGGAATACACGTCCCATACAAATGCACAGATAAAAAACATATATGAGGCTTAAACTCACTGGGATTTATTTATTATTATTTATTTAACTCTTTATTGCACACCTTAACACATAAAAATGAAAAAAATATATATTCTTCAAATATAAATATAGCGGTGAAGCAAATTGCGGTCTTATGGCTTATAAGCCATTTCTTTCAGACAACCTTTTTGTAGGAAGAATAGTGTGTATGGAAGACGGCAATATGGTGGTGCAATAATAAAATCACATTAAAAAAATACTAATACTAAATACATCCTAATAAATATAATAGATATATATATATATATTATACATAATATACCTAAATAACATAGTACATTAAAGAAAAAAATTATATAATAAAGATTTAATTATTAGGCTTTTGTTTTTGCTTTATTGTGTTTATACTATTGAATATATTTTTAATCTTTAATCAATAATTAGGTATTACTTTCGATAAAGTTAAAAAGTAAAATAATAGTAAATTACAAACCTCATTACGTATTAGATATTAAACTTTCGATGTAGTGGATAGTCTTCCTAATCAAAATATACATGTTGCATACAATAATGTACTTTACAGTTTTCAACTTAAAATTCATTTTACTTTGAAATTCTTTAGCAAAGGTATCTTTAGAAAAGGAGTACTAGCAAATGGCTTTGAGTAATTTTAATCACTATTCTTAGTTTGCATAAAACTAGACGTTAGAGTTAAATTAATGGAAGTGTTCATGCCAAGGTGGACTAGGGGGGAGAACACGAAACTGAAATACTTGGATTTTTAAACTTGAGCAAACACTTCCAAATTTTTTGTTTCCTGACCCCAAAAAGAAGTCTGTAGGGGTAAGTTTGACGTGTTTATCTATGTTTCAGTGTGTGGCATCATAGCTTCTGAACATATGGTCTCATTTTGATGCGGTTTTTATTTAACAGCTGATGTAATCAAGATGTTTCTTAGTTTATTTTTTTCAGACGTTTGCAGGTTTTCAGCTATGTTCTAGTTGTAGAAAGGATCTGAGAAAATTCTACTGATCTGAACGATTCAATATTAACTGTATTATGATTTCAATAATTTTAAAGTAATATAGTTGCATAACCAAGGGCGGATCCAGGGGGGAGGTCATTGGGGTCACCCTCCCCCCCTGGGCTGAGTCCAAGACGTAGGTAGAGCACTAATTTTAATTGTTAAACATGATGATGAACATGATTTTTATATTTTTTTGTCACAGTATACATTTTATATAAGTACCTTTAATGTTTAATTAATTAAATATAATTTGTACGATTGAAGAACGTTTAACCGGACTGGTACTTCTCCACGTCCATAAAAACGTACTCATCGAAGTGAAGAAGTGATTTTTACTTGTATCGATTATTATCAAACTTAAATTATTACTTCTTGTGACTTGACCAAAACTAGGTGACCTCCCCTCCCTCTGGCGGTGAAGCTGGATCCGCCCTTGTGCGTAACTTTGATCCGCTACTATAGCATCATCTGGAATCAGCCGGTGCTCGTTAAAATGATTCCAATGAATTTCAGCAGGAGGATTTTCAAAATTTTAAACGTCAACCAATGTGTCAAGTATTAGAATAAAATGTGGTTAAACAGAGGCATATTTGGATGCTGATAAGCAATGTGTCAACCTACAAAAGGTCAAATTTCGAGATATTTATGTATTCTAATAATGGATTTCGTACTTAACATTATACAAAAAAAAATCAAGTAATCTGAAGTAAATTAGTGTGGAAAGAAGTTTATTAATCAAATGTTTAGAATATTGAAGTGTGTTATATATTTTGGATTATACAATAATTTAATATATTTGAAAAACTTATGATAAGATAAAACTCTTTATTAGTCTATCTGTTATTAATTCATTATATTTTCTATCAAAAAAGAAAAGAATATATGGATAAATGCGTATTCAAACAAATTTGTTAAGAATAGGTTATAATATCATCTTTAGACGCCATTTTCTCAAAAAGAAGTCCATGTGGCTTAACACAGTATTGCTTATCAGCGTCTATTTACAAGAATATATATGAATTAACTGTAACTGGGGTCGAATTCTCAAAAAACACTAGTGTAATGCAATCATTGCATTTGTTAGTTCTACTCTCGTAATTATAATCAAAAACTATGTACCTTGGTAACAGTTACCATGTTAACCTACGAAAGCTGGGAAATTGAAAAATAATTCATTGACAATAAATTCTTTTAGTTCAAAGCGATGGTAAACAATTTATGTAAATCTTATGAAAATTTGTGCACAAAACTTACAAGTGTGATCATAAGTCGAGAATCACATTAAAGTTTGGCTCTCAGACTTTCACAAATATTAGTGCCAGTGCCTCATTTTTACTTTAGACAATCACAGTTTTCGCAAGGAGACTATTATGACTCTCTGTTACGGAGTTGTTTTTTGTTAATTACGAATGTTTACGAGAGAGAGAGAGAGAGAGAGAGAGTAAAACTTACAAATGTAATTCTCCCCTTATAATGATTTGGGCGTTTGTTTATAGAACAGTCAGTCAGTTATGATTGATATAAAAAATTACAATGTTTATATCATAGATCCCTTAACGAATTAATCTAGTTTCCAATAAACTCTGCTGTATCGAAACCGCTAATAACTCATTCGTCATCATTTATCTTGGTACACGCACACTCAAAGCTATGATTAAGCTAATATCCAATGGATAATCGGATAATGTACGGGCGGGTTTGATCACCCTTGATTTGATTTAGCTGCATCATGTGGATTAGTGCTTTTGGTACAAAGCCGTATGGATTTCAGAATTCTTCAAGAACAAGATGGTCTTTCAAAAATAATAGTTACTTATCAAAATGTTAGGAAAAAGTTGGCCTGTAATTAACAACTGGCTTCTTATTTTGGATTTAGTTTTAACTTTCTGCTCTTTCTTCATTCATCATTTTCCCAGCAGATTGAAACTTGAGGAAAGAATCTCATTTTTATGTGAATTTCAGCAAATGACGTACATTCTGAGTTTTGTGGATTATTAGAAAAAGGGTACATTCGCAATAACAGAGTTAACTCGTCCATTTAAGGTTTGAAGTTTCAGAAAGACTTGTTACTGTACAAGGAGATCAAGTAACAAGAATGCTAAACTCAAAAGTTCGTGCCAAGAATGTCGCTGACGAGACAAACTCCAAGTAATCTCCTGCAAAATTTATAGCGGATGAGCGAAACTCACGGGAGTTAGGAACTTTGATAATATTGTGATACTTGAGTAAAATATTGTATGTGTAGGATAAGGGTTATTATTTCAACGTTTTGATAGCTAAAGGGATCATTCGGAATAAGGCGGTTTTGGTTCTGGTGTTGACGTAGCCAGGATTTTATTCAGGGGCGGGAAAGGTTGGGTTTGGTCTGAGATTTGAATTGTAATCGGTTTGCGTTACTTACATTGTCACGTTTGCTTTTTTGAAAGGTCTGTATGGAAAATGCAATTTTTGAATTTACTATTATCATCCCTTTACAACCTGCTCGATCATTCAATGTGAATGGTCTTTATAATTCTGTCATCACAGAAGAAATAAAATATATCCTGCACAATATATCCGGCATATCTTGTATGGGAAGCTCAAAAATAAGCACATAGTTAAGCCTAAAACAGTTATATTATACGAATGTTAAACACAATTGAAAGACAACGTGTATATTTTGAACTTAGTAAATTAATGGAATAACTTGGCATTGGACCTGCCAGATAAGATCAGATGGTTTAATATTTTTATTAATTTAAAAATAGTATATATATTTAGGGTATATTAATTCTATGTATAGGCACTTATTAGCGATGATTTATGAACCAGTAACGCAATGCTTTAGAATAAGTTCCCTCCAAAATGTTATCAATTGTATATGTGGCGTGTAAAAATTATTCTTTTTATATATTAAGCTTTTGTTTAACTTCCCATAGTTTTGAAAAATAACATATATGTCTTTGTTTTAACAAAGTCTATTGATATATTAACTGTGCTCTGAGGATACTTTAGGATACCCATAAAATCAACATTCATATACAGTCATTGTAAGCCAATACCAAATTCAAATACAAGAGCAATGAACTCGAAACGATTGCCACTTTTACGGTCAAGCGAAAATCAAATTTCAACTACATTTTACTGTTCGAGAGAAATAGTAGTTTCTTTTAAAGTCGGTTAGAATCACTTCATTACGACATAACGACAGTAAGTGCTCTGCCCGAATCGAGGGGAAGTGTTCCATTCGATTTCAATGCAGTTGGGGGTGTGCCAAATAGCTGGCACTTTTGTTCGTCTGCGTCGAAGAATACTATCGTACGTGAGAACTGCTGTAATGGACCTCTTTATATTGGAACACTGTTTCTGAATATTTAGAAAGTTGCTACGATGTAAGGTTTAAAGGAAAGTAGGAATTACAGGGACGATATTTGTTTCGAGATTTTGTTGAGTAAAGTTCAATAGAACTTATAAACGGAATGTTCATACAATAGTTGCAGATGCGAGTTGATCTGAAATTTTACTAAGGAAACGGCAATTTTCTTGTGATTTTGGCGAATGCTCGGAGAATTTTCGAAATAGATATTTTTGATACTATTTTAGTGTATGAAATAAATAAGAATTGAATGCTTTAAACTCTTAAATAAGTCAGGTTTCTTGTCTTCTTGATACTACCGCTGTTGGTTGGTGGGGAATTGTGTATATTGCTAATTAAATACAATGCTGGAGCGTCAAGTCAAGGTTACGGAACTATTTTAATAAAATTACTGTTCTTTCTGTAATTGCACAGACTGTGTATCTGATATATTGTCAGAAGGAGAATTCATATAATAAATATTTTTGGGCATTTAAAAAAAAAACAGACCGACAAAAACGTTAAAAATTGTATTTTTGTTGTAAGTAATGTGTATGTATACATGTACATTTAGTTAAAAGCTGTTAATTTGATATAACAAACAGATACTTCAATTTTATTTATACATATAGATAAAAGCACCACACACTACAGCGCAGTACGTGAGAGTGGAAAAAGTTTACACGATAAGCTAAAGCTGCTGAATGTTTTATGCATTAAGAATATTTAAATTTTTATACGAATGTTCAAGAGCGTTATATTTTGCAGTAGTGATTTTCATATTATCTTTTATATATTTAAATGTATATGTGTAATTAAATGTTTTATATTTCACGTAGCCTATCTATGGGAAGTAGAAAAAAAAACATTGTGGCCCTGGAATAAAAACCATTTTTGTTAGGTATTTCCTTTTAATTTTAAATTTTATTTCTTTTGATTCAAAAGAAGGAACGATTCAATTTGGACTAATTTTTTTTTTATTTTACGCTATATCTTTGCCAATTATGATCGCAGAGTAACTACGTTAAACGATCGCTATAACAAAATGCATAATATTGTAAGGAGTTTCGTATTTGTGCCGTTTGCCATTAAAACCATGGGGTCCTGATGCGAGGAAGCAAAAAAGTTTTACAAAGACCCGGAGGCTATCTCGGCCAGCATACCAGTCTGGCCATTCAAAGAGTTCACTGTGACATCGATAGTTACTTAGGCTTAATATAGTTATTTTTAATATCATCTTTTTTTTTAAATAATATTATTTGTTTATAATAATACTTAAAAGAAATCTTTTTAAACAATAGAATGCTAAATCGATTTTTGTCCTTAAACGCCTTATTTAATTAACAAAAAGTAGCATATTTTGAGAGCGTTAATAGTATCGGCCAACGTTGCCTAGTAGTCTCTTACTATGTAGACAGATGACAGACCGTCCAGGTTCGAATTGGAGATCTATGCAAGAGGAGACCTTTGTCCAGCAGTAAAGAACAATTGTGTCATGAATAGACGACGAAAAGTATTTTTAATCTTCGACTAAAATGTTATAAATTTTACGTATGTATCTGGCTGTCCTGCGGTACATGATGTAATCGGGATGTTTAATTAGCTATTATTTATGAAGAACTCTTCAGACGTTTGAAGGTTATGAGCTCTTTTCTGTTTTGTTGAAAGGATATAAAGCTTCTAGTGGTCTATTTGGCTCGAAATGTCTTATGTTATGAAAGATATAAAAAATATTACGTAGCCATGATCTGATGCTGTAGCATTATCTGGTATCAGCAGGGTACACAACTCTTAACCAACTTACAAAAGTATCGTGTTGGGGCTCGTTGAAAAGGTCTCAATGAATAGATTGACTGAGGTGTTTTTAATTTTAATTTTTACAATATAGATATATTTGTTTATGTATTACAACCTTAATTTAAAACCTTATAATACACCAAATGACACAAGAAGAATGTGGTTCCAAATACCTTCACTGGTACAGTATTACCTATTATTCCTTTGTTTCAAGACTTAAGGTTAAAACGTAAGATTGGAATCGCAAGACGATGTACGAGTAGTATCTCAATAAGATTTAGTACGCAATTTGACCTCAGTCTTGCTTTGGGCGACATGTGTCTTGGTACGCGTGAAATATATTCAGCTTAGGAGTATTTTTATGGTTTACAAGGAGATAGTGAATAGTTGATGGTGTTCTTATTGCGTTTGTCAGAATGATCTATATTAATATTATATATTTGAAATTAAATCGGTCTGTCTTAAGTGCTATGGAGGTAAGCTTTCATATATTGAGTACAAATTGTTCCCCCTGAAATACGTTGAATAAATAGTTCAATTAAACAATTAAAAAAAAAGGTTTCCGACTTCAAGAGCATAATATGAAATATCGTTTACTTGGTTGACGTTATTTCAGTTATTTTAATTTTAAAACTAATATTCAGTATATTAGTTTTAAAATTAAAAGCGATTTTGATGAAAATTCCAGTGGGAAAGTATACCATTTGAAACAAAAACCAGTCTGATATGGAAGAGACCGCGACTTGTAATGGTATCAAAAGTTACTGACATTAACCCACTAACTATAGCTCGTATATGGCCTGGCAGTACACATTTCTCACAGAAAACCCGACGTGAAAGGTCTATTACAGCTGCGTTTCGTACAGCGAGTGAGAGAGCCAGAAGCTTAAACCCCTCAGGGTCACTTTCACTCCTTCCCTTACTTCCTATTCCCATTCCGCTTCCTTTCTTTTCTTTCAGTTCCCCTTTATTCTTTATAATTCATTTTTATGCTGGCAAAGCATTTGTTGGTCCTCTGGTGCTGTAAATGTTTATGGACGATAGGATCGTTGATATAATATGATAGATCACTTAACATCAGGTGACGGGTCTGTTCGTTAGTAACTTATCATTAGCTAACATTATTATCTATACTTATAATAAATCTGTAGAGAGGTCAATTCTGTACATGAAATATATTTTCAAAATAACTATCAGGTAGTGATCGATACTGATGCCAAAAATCTAATCAGTAAAATTTTTGTATGTCTGTCTGTCCGTATGTTCCTTATAGAAACAAAAACTATTCAACGGATTTTAACGAAACTAAGTACAATTATTCTTCATACTCCTGGGCAAGTTATAGTATACTTTTCATCACGTTACAATCAATAGAACCAGAGTAATAGAGGGAAATTTTGGGGAAAACGGGAGATGTTACTCCAATTTTTAAGCTTCCGTCGCGTATGCACCCTTAATGGTTAAAGTTACATAGAAATCATGTATGACGGAAATATTCTACATAAAATTTCCTAAAAAATATCTCGCAACAGCATATGTCTATCTTTTGTGGTTGACTCACAATAACACGTGTAACTCCTGATAGGTTAGCAGTTCGGAGAATTCTGATTATATTTGTTTACTCTTACGTTTATAATACTCTCACTCATCCCTTATTTAAAAAAGTTAACATGATTACCTTTTTAATAAAAAAAAAATCATAGACTTCACGTATTGTGGATTGACATATTATATTTCCCTATTAAATTACGATACGTTAATCTGTCTGTCACATCAAAACCACTGAACCCTGAGGAAGGAAATACGCTATTTTTTTTCGAAAAACGACGAAAACGCGGACGAAGTCGCAGGCAAAAGCTAGTATATTATAAATCTATTCAATGAATGTGTATCAAAGTTGTTAATTTATACATTTTTGTATAATAGTATCAAGACATAAATGAAATAGGAGTCTAGTAAGACGTGTCTGTTTGTATTTTTTGAATATTTTCTTAGAGATGGTAATCGTTTATTGATTTGTTTTTAGTATCAAACTTAAAATATACTTTATTCAAATATGCTTAAAAGCTCTTTAGACTTTAGAAGTTTTTCGTGCCAATTTGACGGGCTATAATCGGTTCGGAAAATATTATATATATACCTAATTTCAGTACAAAAATACAATTTAACAGTCAAAGCTATACTTATAAATTTTCTCTCCATTTCTTTATCTCATAATTAATTACCACTCCATTAATTTATCATTTAAACTGGCTTACTTTTAAATAATCTTATGAATAAAAGTTCTGTTCAGTTATTTTATTTATTAGCTAAATTAATTAATTTGGAGACTTTGACTTAGTATGCCTTTCTGTCAGTGATATAATAATTCGGAAAGTAATATGAATCCAATTTATAATTCACAAATAATTTTCATCAAAAATTATTTTCACGATAATACAATTGTGTCATAACATTATGTTAGCTACAATTTCTGTCGCTCCAGGCGTCTCTTAGCGGCCTACTTTCCAGACGTTTCCAGCACTTTCGCATAATAATATAAAATAAATAATATAATAACAACAATATATTTATTTTCAACTCTGCGTTACTCGGCCTACTTAAAACTTCGGTTTTCAATAATTTCTTTAACGTTTAGAATGGAAATAATTGTCACCAGTTACTATAATCAGGGTATTTTGTAAAGACAGAAATTTTAGTTTGAATGGCCCATGTAGGAAATGACGATCCAGCCTCAGATCATCTTCAAGCTTGGCCCAGTGCTGCACACTAGCGCTGGCCCAACCTTGGTTAAAGTCTGGGATGATAATTTAGGCATGGGCTTGGTATACAGTACACGGCCAAGGGTGGCAAGGGCTTGGGTCAGCATCGAACACTTGAGGCTCGGTTGCCCAGGGTTGGTTCAAACGCAGCCCTATCGTTGATGAGTGGGAGAATCGACATGGGTACTCATTTAAAAGCCTCGTATGTGTATACAATGGAGAATTTCGAGGAAGTTAAAGTACGTCAAAAATGCAGAGAAACTTCTCATATTATTTCAAAACAAAAACTACATTAACGCGACCGAAACCGATATCAAAAGCCTTTTATATTTTTGATAAAACAACATATTGAAAACCTCCTAAATGAATGAAGTAATTTCAAATCTATATATAGCACATCTTACAACAAGACTGATGTGTTTATCTAATATAAAGGTAACAATGGCCGTCAGCTCATTGTGCTAGGTGCGCCTAGTGGAAGGTACTTATCGCCTGGGGATAGCCATTGTGCTCCTTACGACTCTCATAAACAGACAGTAAACGACTGAAGACGTCTTCGAATAGACTAGAATGTACAAATAAGCATTGTTCTATTATTACTATTGAGTACCTGGTTTGACTTTGGCAACATTTATTTTTTGATCTGAAATCTATACCTAACGATAAAAAGAATTGTCTGCCTGTTTGTAATTTCAAATTAACAGCTTTTAACTAAATATATATGAAAGTACATGTATACGTAATAAAAAAATAAATAAAAAAAACATTTACAAAAAAATATGTCGTTGTGTCTGTCTGTCTGTCCGTTTGTCTGTCTGTCATCTGTTTTAATGAGTAACTTAGGCTACTTTTATTTTAAAAGGTTAAGAGATAAGAGGGTTATGCAAAAACAAAATTGAAACTAATGAAATAGTGAACAATATCCGATTCTAGTAAGGTAAATAGTATATAAAGATAATTTTTCCTCGAATTAACCCGGTCCAGTTCCAGTCAATACTCTTAACCTGTCGATAATAGTTTTAAGTGGCAAAATCAATCAAATTACTTTTGACCTCAGGTTTTCGCCGCTAGTAGCTTTGACTGAAATAAACTTAATTCATTTAAGGTGTTTTGCCTATCACATTCGTTACTTATATAAATAACACAAGTGAAAAAAGATAGTTCAGGCGTTAACGTCGTCAGCTCGTTCCTATTTTAACCCAACTAAGCGACGCAAAGAAGATAATGTGTTTATCAGCCTATGTACGTATATTTGTATGTATGTACATGAGATTGTGGCACTATTTAGACCAAACTCATAAGTCGATTGTGATAAATGATTCGTCATGATGACGCAAAGGTTATAAAAAGCATAACAATTTGAAAAAAATCAAAATAGCTGATTTTAAACGCCATAATGTTAAAAAGAAAACAAATGAAAATTGACGAATTATGTCAAGTTGGATATCGTTGAATAGTTGAACTTATATTTTTAAACAGAATTACCGTTTAGGATTACGCTTATTTTTAAACTGATCTTGATACGGTACCGAAGATTTCAGATGGTCTTGTTACGTAATTAATTACTTGTTGAAGGGACGTGTTGGAGCTTGTTGGAATGTTATAATTGAATAGGTTGTAGATGTTTTTCTTTTTATTTACAATTTTATCTTGTATCAACCTCAAATATTAGTTTTTAAATTTTCAGGTTGGCAACACAAAATTACTCGCTCACGTCAACTACAACATAATTTGACACCGTCTTCACATCAAACAACACGGTCCTTTGTGATCCCCGTGCTCTTAGATTGCGAAGCTCTTATTATTTAACATTTCACGTGCTACTTCAGAGACATACGGAATTTACGATTTAATTAAAACGTTCAACTTGTACAAGTTAACGACAAAATTTTGATGATAATTTAGTAGGAACTATTGTTATTACAAATTTTGGTGGTACTTTTTGTAAAAATACATATGCAAATTTTATCATGTTTGTAACTATTTGTCCTTTGCGGTTTCACTCACGTTTATGGTTACTGCTTCGCTGCTATGAGTCGTCGCGTGATGTAATATAGCCTTTAGTTTTCCTCAAGAAATAAACTATCCAAAACAAAAATAATTTTACAATTCTAACTAGTATTTACTGAGATAAACACGTTCAAACAAACAAACTCTTCAGCTTTATAATATAAGTATAGATTATATGATATTACGTGGGCCATATACGAGGAGTTATATCGATACCTCCCACGTAAGTTGTTGTAACCCCAAAATTACAATTTTACAGTAGAGCACTTTTTCACCGTTTTATTTTGAAAGTTACAACAAAATACGCCTTTTTTCAGGCGTATTTTGTTGTAACTTTCCTTGAAAAAAAAAAGATTTTTGGTATTTTTTCACTATGAATGCATTAAGCAATGCAAATTCGTGTAGTATTCAGTAAAAACGCTAACGGCAATTTTGTGGCTTACAATAACTTACGTGGGAGGTATCGATATGTATGACAAATTCAAAATTATAAGGATTATAATATTATGTTATAGTATAATATATATATATATATATATATATATATATATATATATATATATATATATATATATATATATATATATATATTTTTTAATTCGAATAAAACTAAAAATTTTAAGGTATAGTTATGTTATTTTATACGTTAGTACATGTATGTAATTTATATATCAACTAGAGATCATATAATATTAGCAGTCGGTTACATCGATAGATTGGGTCGAAAGAGTTATTTTACTTCAATAGATTTGCGATATAATATTTTGAATCGACATTTTGATTACATTCGCATAAAGTCCGATATCTCGACCCGCAATAACTCTGCAAGGGATCTCTAATAATATCCTTTTCCTTAAATGAAGTCTTCTAAATATCTTTCTATAATAATTTACATACATTTTAAACGCGATATTTATTTAATTCTAACTCGTAATCATGAATTCAAACTAAAATTATGAATGCGAAATGTAGTGACTTTTGTTGCAAATCAGGTTGTAACAGTTTAATGGATTTGAAAATAAGTTAAAAGCCGGTCTGTCTAGTGCGAGTTGTCTCACTGTGTAAATTTTAAATACTTTTGTTGAAGCTAAAGAACAGACTATTAATAATTAAAATTTTATAATATTAGTTATGATAATTAAATTAATATATAAAAATTGTATTGTCTGATTTACATTTGACCAATTTTGTATTTTACTAGTTTTTGCCCGCGACTTCGTCCGCGTTTTCGTCGTTTTTCGTAAAAAAGTAGCATATGCCCTTCCTTAGGGTTCAGTGGTTTTGATGTGACAGAACTATCGTATTTTAGTAGAGAAATATAATACGTCAATCCACAATACTTGATTTCTATGATTTTCTTTATTGAATAGATAATAATGTTAACTTTTTTAAATTAGGGATGAGTGAGAGTATTATAAATGTAAGAGTAAACAAATATAATCAGAATGCTCCGAACTGCTAAGCTATCAGGAATGACACGTGTTATTGTGAGTCAATCATAAAAGATAGACATATGCTGTTGCGGGATATTTTTTAGAAAATTTTATGTAGAATATTTCCGTCACGATCACTAATCACCCCCTTATAGTTATTTTGAAAATATATTTCATGTACAGAAATGACCTCTCTACAGATTTATTATAAGTATAGATTGTTAATAGAAACGCGTCTGTCAAAATTGTAACTCTTTGCACGTTGATAGACAGACGGACAGACAGGTGGATTAGGGTACTGTTGCACCTTTTGGGTACGAAATCCTGAAAAATAATTAAGTTATATCCTGAATTAAAATATAGGCTACGTTTTATCTTGGGCAAAACCGCGGGGTACAAATAGTTAAAGATAAATAGTTGTCACAATCACTTAATGTTTTTTTCGTGTAATACGTGAGAGCATGTTATTGCTCTTTCATTTTACGCAGGCGTTAATAAAATATCATATAAGAGTTACCAAAATACATTTTATTCGAGTCGAGTTTCATGTAAGACATGAAATTATTATTATCAGTTGATATAAATTATAATTGAAAAAATATTATTTTAATCACTTAAAAGAAGTACTTATAAATCGATAGCAATAATGGTTTATCAGATTTTCCATGATATACAATTAATTTACATGTAATATGAAATACACACCTTATAATAATTTTACAATCTGAAACATGTAGTACATTAAATATACCTAATATTATTATTAAATAACCATAAAACGAATAATTAAATCGCTGGATGGAAGCAGCTTCGAGCAGGTTTTTCCTTTGGACATCCTTAGAGGAGGTCTATGTCCCGCAGTGGACTTCGTACGGCTGAAATGATACTGAATGATAAAAACGAATATTTCTTTAATTTTGTATTTCGTATTCAAATTTTCCCAATCGGAATATCAAAGCACATCACGTGTCTTACGTTGGTATTATTTACTATTATGAAGCCATCCACTTGGCTAAGTGCCTCAAGGTAACTTGGACTTTCCACTACACATCCCAACAAGTCGCTTACAAGTCCTAACTGGAGTAAGGAAAACGATACTGGTTGAACTGTCGCCAACTTAAACTGCATTTAGGTACTGAGCTATGCACCATAAACTGGATCTGAAGTGCTGAAACTAGTGCTCATGGTAAACAGTTACTTACAAGCAAAATACTGTTCTTGAGACATGTTTGCATATATTAAATAATTTATATCGAAAAAATAGGCAACTTTAAATGTGATTCCAGATCATTTTTGGTCTTTTAACCAAGTTTCAAAAGGAGGGTTAATATAAAAGTATATTCTTTTAAATAAATAAATCATGAAATTCTGAGGTAAAAAACATTTAAAAAATGTACTATGAGTTGAGAACCCTCTCCCTTTGAGTCGGTTGAAAAGATATTGCGAACAGAAATGTACTTGTCAAAGGTTCATTATACGAAAAACCTTTCTCATTTCAATAATGAAAATGATGATATAAATGAGTACGTTACTGAGTCGATTCATTATAATGTTTCTACAAGTGTATCCGGCGACCGTCTGCGGCGTTAATTACTTTTCTGAATATTTGTGCAACCTCCCCGAGAACCCTTCTACTCTCATTAACCGTGTAACGGCTAATGGAATTTTTATAATACTGTTATTTAATGTAGGTCGAAGAGTTGAAGTTTGAAAGAGCTATAAAAATGTTAAATTGCTGAATAAACTGTTTTTCTTTTTGTTCTCTAATGACTTAGTTTTTAATTTATGATAAATACATAGTTGAAATGTAATTGTGTAAATTGCAGTGAGTGTAGTTAATGGGTTCATAAAACTTTTTATACTGAATTGTTTAACTTTAAATAACACCAGATTAAAGCAATTTTGCGAGTTAATTGTAGAGTAAGGTAAGGGTTTTAAAGTGATTTTTGATACACATATTTCATATTAGTTTATTAAATAAGTATGTGTGTGTATTTGCTTTTATAATAAACTTTTGACGTCAATGTTTACTTGTTACTGTTTAAAAAACTTTAAGTCTATCGAAATATTTTTTACTCATACAATAAATCGCGATATAGAGGGACTGGAAACTGTATTCTCAGATTGAAATAAGTAATCCTATAAAAACATTAAAGTAGGCTTATATTGGCGTAATTATGAACACATCAATCAATGGTACCATTAGAGACCTCTGTGACAGACGGAAGCCAGGACGTCACTGGTAATACCTACGCTTTTGATACGAATTAATTCAGATCGCACAAGCCGATAAATACCTACACTTACAATGTTAATGGATCTTTCGCAGTAACGGAGATAATTTAAATTGTTCTACTTAGTCTAACATTCAAAAAGAACAACAGTTTCCTTTATTGCTATTTATAGAAGCAGTAATAATTGAAGACTTCTCTTTTTTAGAAATAAGTACCTTTTCCTCATATGTTATATTTTTTTATTGCCATTGTTCTTAGGCGAGAATTACACTTATTATTTTCGATCTCAGAATTTCATTCAATTTAAATAAGATAGTTATCATCGTTTTACACTTAAATGAATTTAATATGAGTGCCTCAAATTTGACATTCACAGCTTTCGTTACTACGTACGACGTATTCTTTATTAGATCACAAAGTTTTTTTTTATTCTCGCTCTATATTAGAATACTATATATTATATAGAGTTCTAGAATAACAACAATCAGTCATAGAATTAATGTGAAACTCGAGGGCTTTTATGGTGAGCTGTTGCTATTGCATTGCGATACAATCTGACATTCAATTTATTTCGTTTTAGAACAAAAATCAACTGTTAAAATGTATTACGTTGTGATAACGCACGCATAATTGACCCGCTGAACTGTGTCTTAAAAAACAATAAACTCAAACTCAAACTCAAAATATACTTTATTCAAATGGGCTTTTAAAGCACTTTCGAATCGTCAAGTTACATGTCATATTTTCATTTTAGATTTTTATAAAGCTACCACCGGTTCGGAATGTATTCTCTACCGAGAAGAACCGGCAAGAAACTCGACAGTAACTCTTTTAAAATCGTTTATACATAATGTATTTTTATTACACTTTAATTATGTTATCCGGATAGAAAATCAACGCTTGTCAAATCCACGCTCTTTGTCGTCAAAATATTCTTTTATGGTATAATATGCTTTATTTATTTAAGATTTTTTAACGTAGGCCTTAAACTTATTAAGTGGCAAATGTAATGTTTAAAATATTAAACACTTTCATTCCAAACCATTTGAAGCCATGAATTACTAACTTTATCAGAAAATAATTATTGTACTTTATAACTGAACTGAGATGGCCTAACGGTTAGAATATGTCGATCTCAACCGATGATCGCGGATTTAAACTCTGGCTAGCGTCGCTGATTTTTGAAGGGCTAAATTTGTGTTTAACTTCATCTCGAACTCACCGGTGAAGGGAAACATAGTGACGAAAACTGCATGTGCCGGGAGAAATTCTGACATATGTATATCCGCCAACACGCAGTGGAGCAGCGCGGTGGTTTAAGCTCTAAACTTTCTCCTTAATAGGAGAGGGGGCCTTTGCCCAGCAGTGGGATATTTACAGGCTGTTACTTTACTTACTTTACTTTAGAACGCAGAGTTACTTATATTTGCCAAATTATTTGACTCGTCTTTTGAAGTTCTCGTTTTTCTTGTTTCGGGATTGAAAGTATAAATCTTATTTTATTTTACAATATAATCATCAATAAACAAATATTATTAATATATTTCAAATAATACAAATGAGTTCCTTGCACCAAATCGGCGTGGTCGTCTCAAGAACCCTGCATTATGCATTTTCCTCACTCAGCTTTGGCTCGTCATATGTTGTGAAGTATTCACATATTTTTCAGTTGTAATTATGCAAATTCGTGCTCAGCTGCAGTCCAGACTGGTTGTAAAATTTGTTATAAAAGACTAACTTTTTTAGCTGAGTAATTTTTTAAATATTATTTAATATACATAGATGAAAAATCACATATTGGTTTTTGATTATTTTGTTTATTCTTTTAGTAAGGCTATCAAGTTTTTAATGAAATAGTTGGCACGTTGATATCTTGCAACAATATATAGAATTTGCATTGAGATTAACTTTTATAAAATAATAAAAAAGTAATGGAACAAGATCCTAGAACATTATTTTTTTTTAAACAATTGTGTACTAACGTTTTTAACTAAAATTTAATCTCACCAATGAGAAGGGAAATTACAAATTTGACGTGTGTGATATGTATTTATGCCTCTGTGGCATCGGAATTCTTTAACGAATGAACGGATTTCGATTTTTTTTTGTTTAAAAGTACTAATATTATTTGACAGAAAATTTGCAGTGGTCACTGCAACTGACTGTAGCGCTAACAGTTGCGGGTTCAATCCCCGCTCACGGCAAATATCTGTATTGACCATACGGATATTTTTTGTGGTCTGGGTGTTTGTGTTAGTGTTTTGTATGTTTCCAGACCCCTGACACAAGGCCACAAGATCTTAATGGGGGCCGTAGAGTATGATGCGTTTATTTATTTATTTATAAAGAGGTTAAATTTGCTTGTGTGTATCTAGAAGGTAATGTTTGAAACTACTAATCTGGTTTATAAAATAGTTTTGCGTTGGAAGGCCTGTCTATTGAGGAATGTTATAGGCTTATATTATGTAATATACATGCGACACGTGGAAGCGAAGCTGTAATATTAACACAAGTGTTACCGCGAGTGACAGCTAGTATAAGGTACAAAAATATATACAAACAGTGCAATAACTGTTGTATTAATTTCGTCTAAGTCACAAATGTTATTTCAGCGTTCATTTTCTCGCCAAAAGCGATTTCTTAAGAAAAATTTCTAACCGAAGATAAAATAACAAACTCGTATTTCACAATAATAATAAAATTCACGAATAAATATATATTTCTTTTTACAGAGAATTCGATATTGGAAAACATTATATCATAATATTTTTCAAATTGTATTACTTATTTTATCTTTTTAATCAAAGATGTTGATTGTGATTATGTTATGACGTCGTTTAGGTAAAATAGTTTTTAAATGTGTGAATTTCTAAAGTGCCCGAATAAATTATATTTAATAACTAGATAATATATAATAAGCAATAATGTGTCAACCCCAAAAAAGTAAAATTAGGAGATAATGATGTATTTCGATGATGCGTCATCTATTTAACATTATTAAAAAAAAGTAAGTCATATAAACTAAATTAGTACGAAAAAAAGTTTCTTCAATTAATGTTCCGAATTTCAAGTGCGTTCTATTTTATGTAATGTATATAATAATTGAAAAACTTTTTATTAGATATTACGTTAAATATATCAATCTGCTTTTAATTAATTATACCTTTTATCAAAAAATAAAAGAAAAGATGGATATATAAATCTTCAAAAAAAATTAATTAAGAAAAGGTTTGACATCTTTAGACGCCATTTTCTCAAAATGGTGTCCATGTGTCTTGACGCAGTATTGCTTATCAGCGTCCAACTATAAACGTTGAAATTGCTATTTGATTTAATTTATGAATACTCTGTGCATGTTCATGTTATGATATCACGTTTAATTATAAGGTATTTATATTATTAATACTATAAAGAGGTAGAATTTGTTTGTAATTTTGTGAGTAGGGGATATTCTCTGATAGAAATTCTATGATCAATCTCAAAATATATCTTTTCAAATTAATAAAAACTTAAAAAAACAAACCGACTTCGAAACCGAAACAAGTATACAAAAAAGTAAAAAATAAATATTTTCTACAACTTTTTAAGTCGGTGCCAAGTAAAACGTTCGAAGTCGGCGCCAAGTATAAAGCTTTTACGTGTTATTTTCTTTTAAGAGCTATGCTCGCAGTGTCTATACGCGATCAAATCAGAAACGAGGAGATCCGTAGAAGAACTGGATTAACCGACATAGCTCAACGCATTGTCAAGCTGAAGTGGCATTGGGTGGGTCACATAGCTCGGAGAACCGATGGTCGTTGGGGATCCAAGGTGCTGGAATGGTGACCGGAAAGGCGTAGTGCTGGCACCCCCCCAGATGGACTGATGACGTCGAGAGAGTCGCGAGGAGTCGATGGTTTTAGGCAGCGCAGGACCGCGGCTGTTGGAGATCCATGCAGGAAGCCTATGTTCAGCAGTGGACGACCACTGGCTGATGGATGGATGGATGGCTGTTATTTACTGGCCCGCTGACACATGAACAGATAGATTTACGGACATATGAATGTACGGACGGACAGACAGACAAATAGGATTAGTAATACTGTTCCATTTCCGCTAACTTCTTAAACACCCTTTAGGTACGGAACTCCAAAAAAGAATGAAATATTACCATAATAATAATATGCGAATTAAGGTAGGTAAAATATGTGTTTGTAAGTCATATACAATGACATAATCAAGCTGAATGCATAAGTCCATTTCAAGTTAAATTATTCAGATCATATTTAAGATAATGTTTTAAAAAATAAAATTTTAGTCGTATAAAAATAATAAATGGAAACAGACATGTCGCGAGTAGCTATGGTCACGGGGTCCAATAAGGGGCTCGGATTAGCTATTGTAAAAGGCTTGTGTCAAAGATTCGATGGAATTGTGTATTTAACTTCACGGGATGACACCAGAGGCAGGAACGCTGTTAAAGAACTCAATAAATTAGGACTGCATCCGGAGTATCATCAACTTGATGTAACAGATCGAAACAGTGTTTTAAAATTTAGAGATTACATGAAAAAGAAACACGGAGGTATTGATATTCTCATAAACAATGCAGCAATAGCTGATGATAAATTTGTTTCGTCTTCTTACGAAAATAGCGTAGAAGTTATTAATATAACATTCAGAAGTATATTGACAATGCAGGAATTAATTTATCCGCTAGTGCGGAACAACGGTCGCATCCTGAACATTTCGAGCAGCTGCGGTCATCTTTCCAATTTAAGAAATAAATATTGGATCAAAATACTGTCTAAGAAGGATCTGAATGTTGAAGATATAAATTAATTTATCGAATGGTATCTCGAATCGAAGAAGAATGCTACCTTCAATCATGAGGATTTTGCTGATGGTGGTACTATTCCTTCATATCGAGTGGCAAAGATTGCTCTCAGTGCTGTGACGATGATACAGCAAAAGGGACTAGAGGCCAGGGAGATATCTGTCAACTCAGTGCATCCCGGTGTGGTGCGTACCGACATGACCAACGGTAAAGGTTTCTACGATGTAGACCAGGCTATCGAGACTCCGCTTTACCTAGTGCTAGATGCCCCTCAGTCATTGAAGGGCGCCTATGTGTGGTACGATAGGAAAATCGTGGACTGGTACGATTACAAAAGTGACTATTACTTCAAAACAGAATGTCTCATAAATTAGTCAATAATATTGTTTATATAAAATGCTATATTTTATTTAATTATTGGTTTTATATATTTTATCGGTGTCAATGTATGTAGAACAGTTGTTATCTTTTATATATATTACATATTTCATATATCCGTGTGTATGTCATTATACACTTTCTAAACGGCATCTTAAGTGGGTCGTTTCATGTAGGTCCTTACATTCACATTTGTACCGGATACCTGGCATTGCTATTGAGCAGAACAACGCTTGTCGGGTCTGTCAGTTAGTTTTTATAATTGTTCTTGTAGCTCCTCTTTGAGATGAAATTGTAGAAAACGTTGTAGAAAAAAACTTTTTTTTTAATACGTTACGTACGCTAAGTTTGTATTGTCTTATCATCGTCGTCAAAAAATAATGAGTGTGGTGCAGTTACGGAATAAATACAGCCATTGACAATGAGAGTGAGATAAGAGAGTATTATTTTAAATTACCTAGAAAATTAAACTATCTAACTAATATTCTCAGCGTTAGAGAGAGTGCAGTGTAATAATACTGACAAATGGCCAAATTTTTAATTGTAGTTTGAATTAAAATATTGGATTTGATGAAAATTCTATGGGCCCAATCTGAAATGTTATCCTCTGGTTAATAAACACGTTACGAATTCAGAACCTCCTCCTATTTTATAGTCGGTTGAAAATCATTGAGAACACTGATAACGGATATCTTATTTTGACGAATAAAATAAACAAACCCACACATGCACTTAACCCGGTGTCAGCACAGTTAAAAATGGAAACACCGAGTGTCAGGTTGTGCCGCGGAGACCTTTACTAAAAATAATTACAATAATAGTTTGCTAAGATATAACTTTTTTTTTAAAGATTTTAAACAGAACTGTTGTTCGTATTAATGGAGAAATGATCGCAGTAATTTAGTGATTGAAGACTTCCTTTATGTATCTCCTAAGATATTAATCAAATCTTAACATATTATATACTTAAACCTTCCTAATATGCATTTAGATGACGAAAACTCTATTCAAATCATCTTAATTATAAAAATGGCATGCCATACCAAGTCGATTATTTAAAACATAAAAGATTTTTTAATATTGATTTGGATAAGATGTTGTTAGGTTAGTTAATTATATTATAACTTAAGACAGAAGGTTCTTTAAGTAGGGACTGAATAACTTAACCGATTCGGTATTACGTGGATTTCACAACCTTTTACGGAAAAAAACTGATTTGGGAGACTTGGTTTTTTAACAAGTTATGTTCTCGATGGTATTCCCTTAATTCGTTGCCATAGCTTCTCTGCTAATTTACTATTACTAGTAGGTGATTTTATTTAAAAGCAATCATTTTATCAATAATTAATTAATTATTCCCGAAAGCATGTTTTCTTTTTGATAACGAAACTATTTCCGTGGTAGGTATAGTTATTTAAAAATATTCAATGATAAATAACTTGACTACTGGACTCATTTATTTATTTATCCGACTGCGCGACGCAGAGGAGTGTAATATATTTATCAGCCTATGTATGAATATATGTGGATTTGTTTCTTTGTGGCACTATTTAGACCAAAAGCGTAGCGATTTAGTTAAATAAAACATCGTTTGATACGTCGTGACGACGAGAATACCATATAAAGCGTTTAAATTTTGAAAAATCAAAATTACCGATTTTTGACGCCATAATGTGATAAAGAAAAAACTAAAATCAATTTAATTATGGTAGTGTTTAGTTAAATTAGCACTCTCACCACTGGATCGACCGGGGGAGCAAGACATTCTCACGGGGAAGTAGTTAATATACCCGTGTTTTGTCCAGCAAGTGACAGAACCAGAAGCTTCTACCTCTGTCTATTCCTGTATTATCTCCTACTGTTCCTCCTAATATTTTATGGTAACTCTGGACAGGTTCATGGTCCACAATGACATTACATCAGGTGATTCGAGTTAGGATACGAGCTGATTGCAGTATAACTCACGAAATTTTAATATAAACATTTACATATGTTATGAAATTAGTATACCGTTCGCAGGCTTCCTTGCAATGCTTTTATTTCTCTTTCCTGTTTAGGTCCACATTTTTCATCTACTTGGGCAACCCAACTTTGTAACACTTATATGAAACTTTTTATTATAGTCTACAAAGTTTTGCCACAACAAAATGAATAGACGACATTGTTAAGGTCTCCGGAAGACGCTGGATGCATGCTGCTTCGAATCTGTCCTTTTGGAGCTCTTTAATGAAGGCCTGTTTCCAGCCGTGATGAAGTTTTGTTCATGGCTTCGTTCTTGTTAATGTAAATTGTGTTATGGACGACAGTCTAAAATTTATTTTTCTGTGCTATGCCTATAACCTTCTAATACAAATGCTAATAAGCAAACATTAATATTTATATTAGGCGTGAGATGTATATAAAGATAAGTAAGAGTTTTAATGATCATCTCGTCTTGGTTCTAAAGTGATGTTATTTTTTTCGAAGGTGTATATATCTATGTATGTAGATGTTTTGGCGCCCTACTGCCTAAATCAATTGATTGATTTTAACATATGAGGTATAATTAAGTTTATCTCAGTTGTCTTTGAGTGACAAAGAGCATATTATTTTTTGGAATTTTGATGGGAACATTACGCGATAAATATCGACTTCAATACCTGGATGCTTATAAGCAATAATTTGTTAACACACAAAATGTCAAATTCGGAGATATTGATGTATTTTAATACTGCATCGTCTATTTAATATTTTTCAAAAATATTTGAAGTCATATAAACTAAATAAGTACGGAAAATAGTTTTTTAATTAATTGCTTCGATTTTCGAGAGCGTTTTATATTTTGCAATTTATTAAATAATTTTAAATATTTGAAAGACTTTTTATTAGATAATATATTAAATATATCAATCTGCTATTTATTTAGAATAGGTTTGACATCTTTAGAAGCCATTTTCTCAAAATGAAGTCCGTGTGCTTTGACACAGTATGCTCCAATCCAAGCATCCAATTATAACTAAAATTCGCAACTGACTTCAAAAGCATAATACATTACTTCATTTACTTGAATGACATACTTATTCAAGATACTTTGAACCAAATTACTAAATAGATTTTGATAAATGTTCTATAGGACCAAACTAAAAGTAGGTACATTAAAAAAAAAAGAATTTTCAAAATGACGTAGCAGGAAGGTAACGAACACGAAACAAAACATCACAACATACGAATTGAAAACATCCTCCTAATTTGAAGTTGGTTGAATCTAGATGTTATCTATACAAATACGTTAAGTTGAAAAATTTTTAATAATCTTTTTTTAACTTGACAGGTTTATTAACTTAATTTTAGGATTATTTGTTATCTAGGGGCAATAAAAATACACAATATGTAAAAACTTTTACCGTCCACCTCCTACTACTACAATAGTTTTACAGACAGACGAATAGTGGATGATTTGTAATATGGTTCCGTGTTTATTAATTCCCTTGGCACCCTTCGACTACGGAACCCCAAAAAAATATGCAATATCGTTATCAAAGTTAAATAATACGAAAAAATAAACAATTGCGTACAAATGTATTATATGTGCACGTAGAAAAACAATGATATAATAGAGTGGGGTGGATAGATGAATTTCAAGTTAGGATATTCTGATCATATTTAAGATAACATTTTAACAAATTTAATATTAGTCTTTTGAAGATAATAAATTGAAACAGACATGTCGCGAGTAGCTGTGGTCACGGGGTCCAATAAGGGGCTCGGATTAGCTATTGTAAGAGGCTTGTGTCAAAGATTCGATGGAATTGTGTATTTAACTTCACGAGATGACACCAGAGGCAGGAACGCTGTAGAAGAACTCAATAAATTAGGACTGTATCCAGAGTATCATCAACTAGATGTAACAGATCGAAACAGCGTTTTAAGATTTAGAGATCATATCAAAGAGAAACACGGAGGTCTTGATATTCTCATAAATAACGCAGCAGTAATAGACAATAATTTTGTTTCGTCTTCTTACGAAAATAGCGTAGAAGTTATTAATATAACATTCAGAAGTATATTGACAATGCAGGAATTAATTTACCCGCTAGTGCGGAACAACGGTCGCATCCTCAACATTTCGAGCAGCTGCGGTCATCTCTCCTGTTTAAGGAATAAATATTGGATCGAGAGACTGTCTAAGAAAGATCTGAAACTTGAAGATTTAAATGATTTTATCGAATGGTATCTCGAATCGAAGAAGAACGCTACCTTCAATCATGAGGATTTTGCTGATGGTGGTACTATTGCTGCATACCGAGTTGCTAAGATTGCTCTCAGTGCTGTGACGATGATACAGCAAAAGGAACTAGAGGCTAGAAACATATCTGTCAACTCGTTACACCCCGGTGTGGTGCGTACCGACATGACCAACGGTAAAGGTTTCTACGACATAGACCAGGCTACCGAGACTCCGATATACCTTGTGCTAGATGCTCCTCAGTCACTGAAGGGCGCCTATGTGTGGTACAATAGGCAAATCGTAGATTGGTATGATTACAAAGGTGACTATTACTTCAAAATAGAATGTATCACTACTTAAATAATTTACTATAAATTTTTACCTTCGCTTGTATGTAGATTAGATATTATCTCTGTATATAATATATTTCTTATATCCGTGTATACATATGTGATCGCTCATAATGTTCTTCCGAAACGGCCTCTTGTGTGGGATCCTAGATTATTAGGTTCACAGTTGGATCTGATACGAGGTGTCTCGTGCTTATAAAATTGTTCTTATAACTTCTGCTTGTAAAACTTGTAGGAGACTTTGTCAAAAATAATAAGTTTATATTATTATTAATGGGTCAAATATGAGACTATCTAACTAATACTAAGATTTGTGGAAGAGAGTGCAGTGTAATTACATCCATAAATGATCAAACTTTTATTGTAATTTGAAAAAAAAATGGCATTGAGCAAAATTCTATCAGGCTACTCTGAAAGCATATCCTTTGATTAATAACACTCTCCTTACTCTCTAGACCTGGCACCATCAGAGTTCCACTTGTTCTGTTTTTTTTTCAAATTTGTATAACGAATATGATATCAATAATGCATTGTCTGAATATTTAAGTAAAAAAAATATAAAAAAAATTCGGCCAGAATTGATAATGGCCATATATTATTAATTAATAAACTATATATTCAAATTTAAGGTAGTTTAAAATTCCCTCAAAAATACGACCAAATTTAAGCAACAACATTTATATATTTTAAATATTTGATGCATACGAGTGTATACAACACTAAATGTATAGGTAGGTTAATTTTTTTGCCTTTGACCTTTTTCAGACTATCTCTGTTCCAAATTTCATTTAAATGATAAAAGTTCAGTAATTTAGGTATGATTGCGTAACACTTAGAGTTACTTTCGCATTTAAAAAATGAGTAGGGAACAACTCAAATATAAAATTAATAATAACTAAATATGTCGTTATTTAATAGTCGTTGATATGTACGGATATATTTTATCAGTTAACGTCATACATCAGCTTCGGTGAATTATGTGATAATGTATTAGTCTCATTAAAATATTCCATTTAGACAGACGTATCGAATAATTTCTGATTTAATCGGTCCAGAATTCTTATAACAATATTAGTCTTCCAAATTTTCCATTGAAGGCAAAATGTCACGAGTCGCTGTAGTCACAGGATCTAATAAAGGTATTGGATTAGCTATTGTTAGGGGATTGTGTCAGAGATTTGATGGAGTCGTGTATTTAACTTCACGTGATGATACCAGAGGCAAGAAGGCGGTCGAAGAACTCAACAAACTAGGATTGCACCCGGAGTATCATCAGCTTGACGTAAATAACCGAAATAGTGTTCTAAGGTTTAGAGATCACATCAAAGAGAAGCACGGAGGTCTCGACATTCTTATAAACAACGCAGCAGTAGTTGATGACGAAATATTTAATTCGTATGAAAACAGCAAAACCGTTATCGATATCAACTTTAAAAGCGTAATAACAATGCAAGAACTGGTATACCCTCTTGTAAGGAACAACGGACGAATCCTTAACATTTCAAGTGATTGCGGTCATCTTTCGAATTTGAAAAATATGTATTGGATTAAGAGACTGTCGAAAAAAGATTTGACTCTCGAAGATGTGAACGAATTTATAGATTGGTTTCTCGAATCGAAGAAGAATGGTACATTTAATCCCGAGGACTACGTTGAAGATGGTGCAATAGCAGCTTATAGAACGGCTAAAATGGCTCTCAGTGCTCTGACGATGATACAGCAAAAGGAACTAGAGGCTAGGAACATATCTGTCAACTCGATGCATCCTGGTCTAGTACGCACAGACATGACTGAAGGGATGGGGTTCTATGATATAGATCAGGCTGCGGAAACTCCGATATACCTCGTGCTAGATGCTCCTCAAACACTTAAAGGTGCCTATGTGTGGTACGACAAAAGAGTCTTGGACTGGTATGATTACAACGCTGATTATTACTTTAAAATAAAAACAATTGTTAAGTAGCAACAAATATGTATTGATAATAATATGTACTTCGTAATCATCCTATTAGTTGTTTGTTAATACTTGTCATATTAAATATACATTTATATTAATTGGCTTATATTTATTATTTTGAACTTCCGAACCAAAAATAATATATTTGGTGCTATAAGTTTGACGTGTGTATCTGTGTACCTGTGTGTGTGTGTATGGCATCGTAGTTCGGTAATGAATAAACCAATATTAACGTGTCAGATTTGTTTGTCAGCTGATTCAATCGAGATAGCAATTACCTATAATTCATGAAGATCTGTTGAGAAATTTCAAGGTTATCTTTTTTAGTTGTTGAAAGGATCTGAGCACTTTCTGCTGGCATGATTACCTCGAAATTTACCATACTTTGAATGATACCAACATAACATCGTTGCGTAACCTTGACCCGATCCTGCAACATCATCTAAAATCATATACAACTCCTCCCGGGCTTACAGGAGTATCGTGATGGTGATATTTTAAACTTGATCTATTACGCTATATCGTTTATTGTTTTTGGTAAGAAATATAATTTTACGTACACAAATTATTTACATAGTTACCTGATTATAGATAGGTATCTGATACGGATGACGGTAGTGCCCTCGCCAAGTCGAGAAAAGAAAAGCGGCACGACCGTAACACTCTTTTCTCGAAGCGATTCCAGCCATTTTTGAACCCCTATAACTTCGTTGTGAATAAAACTAGAAATCTGAATTTTTAGTAACCACTCAGGCGCTGTAGAAAGACGGCATATTTAAAATTTCATTTAATTTTAACCAGTACTTTGAGAGTTATAGTTATCTCGTAACACAATGAATCTCACAAGCAATACATATTATATTCAATTAGATTGTTAGTTTGTTAGTTTAGTTATTTCATTGTGACTTCATGCGATGGCCAAGTCAATCAATTAATTTAAAATATAAAAGGTTTTTGATATCTATTTGGACATTATAGGATATTGTCTGGTTAGCTAATTACGTAATAACCTAAAACAGAAGGTTCCTTAAGTAAGGACTGAATAAATTAACCGATTTGGTTGACATTGATCTCACAACTTTTTACGGTAGAATAACTGAGTTGCGAGACTTGGGCATTTTTTACAACTTATGTTTTTTATGGCATGCTTTTATTTGAAACCTTTTATATAAACCAGAAATTTTAAATTATGTACGTTTTAATAAAATCATGCCACAAATTTCAAAAACGAGATGAATTATGAAACGAAAATCGTATTAGTGTTGGCTACTCGAATAATATCGAGAATTCGCTTATGCGTTGTCATACTTTATTTGATAGAAGCTATCACTAGTGGGTGACTTTATTTGAAACAAATCATTTTATCAATAATCCAAAATTTAGAATCCTGACGCGACGCTATTATGTTTATTAGTCTATGTATGTATGTGGGGTTGTATCTTTGTAGCACTATTTAGACCAAACCAAAGTGTGCCGATTTTAATAAATGACATATCGTTTGATTTCTCATAACGGGGCAGATGTCATAGAAAGCAATAAAAATTTAGAAAAGTAATAATGACCGATTTTGGACGCCATTATGTGAAATAAAAAAAAATTAAAATCAACCAACTATATCGAGTGGGGTATCGTTGAAAAGCAATTACAAAATCAGTTTTAGGTTTCTCATATCGTATTTCAATCAGAATTACCGTTTAGGATCTATAACGATTTAAAGTTGCTTAGTAACGATTCTCACTTAAGGCTTTTAGACAGAACTGATATTTATACGGTACTGCTGCAGGTGGCCTCGTTACCCAGTCGGGTTTTTGATTTTTTTATCTTGTTGCATTCAGTCGAAAATCTTTCCCCGTCTCACGTGTTCCGGCGGTAGTGGATGAGGTGTATAAAACAGGTTGTTATAACATACGAGACAGTTACGCGTGTCTATTTGCATAATCCATATGCTCTCCTACACTCTCAGCTGGATATTTTGCTGAAGCCATTTCATCGCCGGAAGCATTTTAACCACTTGCCTTTTATGAAAACGCAATTTCTCTCGGTAAATGTTTGTGACTTGGATTTTTTGTTTTGTTTTCATGCTCTGCTCTCGTGATGTAAGGAATTTTTTTTTATAATTATAATCTGTCTGTGGCTTCGCGTAGGTTTAAGGTTTTTCTTTTTTTATTAAGGCTGGAATTATCTGTCTAATGTATTATATTATTAAAACTAGATTTTTTATCTTTGGTCGATTTTCTGTCTGGTCGGTACGAAACGCAAGCCACCTACTGGAAGTTAATTGTATTATGTCTATTAGCTTCGTGTAGCTATAATAATAAATAAATAAAAATAGAGTAACATTAAATTTGAGATATGTTGACTAATATTTTAATTATCAACTCGATTAATTCTTTTTCCATATTTAGTCATTAGAGCAATAATCATTATCAAACATTACACTCAACGACATCACACTCAACGGCCCCGATTAAGATCTTGTGACCTTGTGTCGGGGTACCGGAAACACTCACAACACTAACACAAACACCCAAACCACGACATACATCCGTATGGCCAATACAGACATTTGTCGTGAGCGGGATCGAACCCGCGACCGTTAGCGCTTAAGTCAGTTGCAGTGACCACTGCGCCAACGTGTCTGTCAATCAAACAGACGAAGCGAACGTCAGATTGCCGTATTAAGACAAATATTTTATACGACAAAAATATCCTTGAAAAATATTCTATATATACACACATATACTCAAAATGATAAAGTACAGATTCATGATTTCATGCCTTAAAGTAGATAAACATAAAATATGACATATTCCGCTTCTAAGGACAAACCGAATTTAATATGAAGTTAAAATTCAAAAGTCTTCTCTTGTGCATAATAAACTTGAAACAACACGGAAAATTAAAACTAACTCCGCATTGCCGGCGCACGTGTGTTTAATATTTGCATAAAACGAATGCTCAAGAACATTCCCTCATTTCGAAGGTTGAGAATTTTTAAAACAATACATTATTAAAAACTTTATACGGATGTGAACGGCAAAGTTATATAAATGCGAAAATTATGCATTAGTTTGATTGTTAATTTTCTATTAGCGAGACTTTTTTTAAAAAAGGAGACCTCTACAAAAACTTCTAAAAAAGCCGGAGGTTATTCGCCGGGGACGTTTTTTATGTACGTTCGACAATGGCTTGACCAATTTAATTAACTTTTTTTAATTTCAATGGGTATACTCGCGGTACGTAGAATTTTCATCGAAATCGGTTCAATAGATGGAAAATTGAAAAACTCAATGGATATAATTCGTGCAGTCGATTAAAGGAAATTACGTATTATTCTTTAGAAGTTTGTTCTCCCTTTTTTAAAAAAGTCTTGTAAGGTATGTTTAGTTAAATATATAATATTTTATTTTTAAATAGAACGAATCTTCTCCGTTATTTTAATTTCTTTTTAAATGTGTGCAAAAATATAGTTTTATAATATTTATTAAACGCGTAATTGAAGCAACTAAAACATAGGATGCGGTACGAAATAAAATTAATGTATACACTGAAATGCGAGAAATAATAAATAATGGGAAAAAATATAATATACGATAATTAGCTTTGTACGATTATACAAAAAAAATGTTTAAAGCTTTGAATAAATGTATGTGCAACCTTCGGCGAACTTATAAGTACGCAATGTGTTCAATCATCATGTTCATTGGATCCTGATAATAAATCATAATATACTTTATTCAAGAAAGATGTTAAGCTCTTTCGAATCGCCTATTTATAAATTGTCATGTCAGTTTCACGTGAAGCTACCACCGGCTCGGAATGTGGACTCCACTGAGAACAGCCGGCGAGAACCTCAGTACTCTTTTAAAAATATTTGTGTACAATATTGTTGGATACAATTAGATATAGTTATCCTGCGAGAATAACGCATTATTATTCCACGCTTATTTATCATTAATGTAGCCTTATAATGAATAGTATGCTTTTCATATCAATGTTTTTTCTTTTTTATTATAGAAGCGTATACTTTGTTCCATAGAAGACATATTAACTTTGCGCAGTCTGAAACGAGGTGCTATCTTCACGTGTTTAGGCAATTTTTTTTACTGTTTCATCTCATTGGTATTGACATAGCGTCAATAACTAAAATGTCGACTAAATACGTATAAGGCCGAATGACATGTTACGCATTGCCATCAAAGCGCCATTAGACGATTACATCTGTAAGTTTTACTCTCGTAAGCGATATTAAACAACTTCGTAGCCTGGTAACAAATATTTAGGCAATCTTAAGAAAACTCAGCATCTGTCAAAAATAAGTCGCTGATAATATTCTTTCAGATTTAAAGCAATGACAAACCAGCTATTACAATCTTTATATAGAACAATTTCTAAATGTAATTCTCGCCTTAGTTTGATAAAAGAATCATATAAGTAATAAATAAATTTTTTTCAAGACCAGCCTAATCTCAACATTTTTATATAATTTTATCAGAACTCCCGGTAATCTTACGTTAATCACTATATTGTTATTTTCTTATCTTTATGACATGTTATACAATAGCAACGCGTGTAAAAATATTAAAAATTTCATTATCAATATAAAGGTCATCTGTTTGCCAACAAATACGATGCGTAATGAAGCAATGCGATTTACGTATTGTATATTTTAATGCGAATAGCAATGTAATTGAATCAGTTGTTATTTTGCTGTAATAAAATTTACGATTTGACACTTGAAAAACGTAGAGAACGAAGAGACCAAATGTTTCTTTACAAAATATTAAATAATTTAATTGATTCTCCATATCTGCTCAGTAAAATTTTATTTAAATGCCCTCGTTTTAGCGCTCGCTCTCGGGATACTTTTTCAATTCCTATTTGTAAAACCAAATATTTCAAAAACTCTTTTATTGTAAGATCTTGTGATAGTTATAATAGAAAATACAACCACATTGATTTGTTTAAGAATACTTTAAGTAAATATTATAATCTTGTAAGAAATACTAATTAGTAATTAACCATAGGAATAACATGTTAAAAGTTCACATAGTCATAAATAGTTATACTTATTTTATGTAACATCAAAATTAGTCCACTTCCCTGTTAAAACAGTAGTGGAAACTTAACTGGCATAAGTGTTATAATATTCTTATTATATTTAGTTGTAATATATGATATGCTGTATGTTTCCCTAATAAATAAAATAAAATAAAATAAAAATAATTTTGTGATTAATTTAATTTAGCGCCACCCGTGTTTTCCCTCGCGCTGAGGACTTTCATACATACTTCCTTGTTTTATCTATTAAAACCAAACGCCGATTTTAAATGACACGTCTTTTAATTCGTGATGATGGCGCAAATGATATAGACATAAAAATATGGATAATAAAATGGACGATCTGTGTCAAGTGGGGCATCGTTGAATATGTGTTTAAAAATGATTATTTAAGTAGCTCATATCGGTTTTCATCAGTCAGAATCTGTAATGAATTAAAGTTGGTTAGTAACGATTCTCATTTATAGGCAGAACTGATATTGATACGGTACTTCTGACCGCAGATGGTCTTGTTACGCAGTTGGGTTTTTGAATTATTATACAAATTTGTACGGAACCCTCGGTATGCGAGTTTTCGAGTCTATAGCAATTTATAGAAGACTTTTTTAATTGAACATTTATGATTTACGGGAAGATATTTATGTTCCCTGTGACCTCCCTTCTTTTTTTGACCGCGCCTAATCCTGCTGACTCCAGGATGTTGCAGCATCAGGTCAAGGTTACACATCTTTTATTTTGATATAATTCTAAATATAGTAATAATAAGAAAATAATTCGAAACCTATGAACAGATATTCATAAATAATAGCCAAGGAAAATCCCAATTACATCAGCTTTCAAACAAAAAGAAACAGGATTAAAATCAGAAAACATATATGGACGCTGATATGCAATACTGTGTCAAGCCACAAGAACTTCATTTTGAGAAAATGGCATCTAATGATGTCAAACCTATTCTTAATATATTTGTTTGAATAAGTATTTATCCATAATTTCTTTTCTTTTTTAATTAAAGCTGTATTGAATTAAAAGCGGGTTGATATATTTAATATATTATGTAATAAAAAGTTTTTATAAATATAAGATTATTGTATAAATTACAAAATAAGGAACAACCTGGACTTTCGATACAATTGATTAAGAAACTTTTTTCCGTACTTATTTAGTTTATATGACTTTATCTTTTATTGAATAGTGTTAAATAGGCGATGCCGTATCAAAATACACCAATATCTCTGAATTTTATTTTTGTGGGTTGACACATTATTGCTTATCAGCATCCATATACAAATACAAACGTCATACTTATAACATCCATATTTTTTGGTCGAGGCTTAAAAAAATATTCAAATCAGTCGAACTATGTATTTTGGTTTTTGTACCTATATATATAAAGTTTCACACGGACAGATGATTTTAACTTTCTAAATTCGAATCGATAGCACATAGAAGCCTGAAATGCCGAATTAATTCCGGCCTGGGCAGCTGCCAAATTGTCGTAACTCCCAAATATTCCGAGGTACAGTGAAAACTTCGTAAATAAAATGCCCATGAATGAGAAATAAAGTCCCAAATGTTTTGCTCATTTCGACCCCGGATTCGTTCGGATTAATTGAAGTTATTAAAACTATATTATTGAAATAGAATTGCTTCTAAAATGGTATTATGGAAGGTTTGGTATATCAGAAAACGTTTGTTATGTCGGTTGTATGAAATTGATTTTAAATTATAAATTTTATTATGTTGTTAATGTGTAAGTCGGGAAGCGTAAAGGATCTCAATATATGTATATAGAGTTATGATTAAGACCAAATCGATGTACATATATATTATAGTATATATGTATATATTATAGTAGTTATTAATTTAACAATAGAATTCAAAAATGGAAGAGATTCGTAGCATATTTTCGTACAAAATCCTAACTCCATCGTTTGTTAACCAATTTGACAATAATTATGTTACTTAATAGGATTTTAGATTGATTCCACAGAATGTTTATCAAAATCGGATCAGTTCTTTGGTTTGGAAATCAAAATAACTGGAATTATTTTTTTAAGTCTTTTTTATTTTGTTTATTAATGTCTAACTGTCTTTCGAATTTTTACTCGCGCTTATACTGGTTTGATCCTATGAGTGATAGCGTGATGTAATATAGCCTATAAATTTTTTTAATAAACAGCCAAGAGCTAATTTTACGCAATTTTTTTTTAAATCGGTCCAATAGTTTCGAAGCATATTAAAAGCAATTAAACAATCAAATCTTTCCTCTTTCAAAACCTACTGCATCCAAGCTCGTTTCAGCCGTTTCACATGTATAGCATTGAGTTCGATACCCGGATTAGACGAGACGAACGTTCATTGTCTTGCGGCTTTCCGTGGATTAAATCTAGTCAAAGCTGCTAATACCTAATCAATAGGCTTCGGTGGAGCCAAAGGAGAACATAATGGAAAAAATCCTTACTAATGCTAAGAGAATCTAAATCAGTTAAGTGTGACTCGAATTCGCACGCAAATTTTTCCGTAATCTATACTATAATATTATAAAGCTGAAGAGTTTGTTTGTTTGTTTCAAACTACTGGTCCGAATTGAAAAATATTTTTTGTGTTATATAGTTTGTTTATTGAGGAAGGCTATAGGCTATATTACATCACGCTACCCCCTTGCTATAGGAATAGCAAGTATCATTTAAAAGACGTGTACTTATGTAAACGACACAAGAGAGGCGCTATAAAGAAATGTAAAAGACTGTAGAGTATAGAGACCGTAGAATGCAGAGACCGCAGAGTATGGAAACTATGGAGTGTGGAGACCGCAGAGTGTAGATATTGCAGAGTGTAGAGACTAAAGAATTAAAACTACGACTTATTTTTTTCCAATTACATGAATGTTTTTAGACTTTTTGTATTTTAGTATAAAAATAATTGCAAACAACCTTATTTCAATGGTTAAACTTTTAATAGACTTTGCAAACAATACAATACAGAAGGTATTATGAAAATTTATGTTTGAATTCGGTGATTTTCGTGTTTTAGGCGCTCGGGGCGATCTACAATTAGTCGCTGGGAATAATATTTCTCGTATAGACCCAATTTAATTACAGTTTTATTATAAACTAAATATGCCCCGCAGATTCAGTCACGTTATTTGAGGAAAAACCTACAAAAATTTTCATACTTACGCAGTATATTTCTCATTCTTTTCATTAGATTTGACTATAGCTCGTTTACGAGTTCGCTCACATATCTGCATTTGGTACGGTGAGTGAAAGAGAAAGAGAGAGAGAGAGAGAAGCCCCTATTCCTATTCCTTTTCTTATTTCCTATTCCCTTTAACGTATTATTTTTAAGCTGGAAAGGGATTTGTAGCTTTTCTGGTGCTGCAAATATCCATGGGTGGAGGTGATCACGTTACATCAGGTGTTCCGCCTGCGCGTTTGTCAGATTGTTTTCTATAATTTTTTTTCTAATTATCATGTTAAGATTTAATACTGTATACTGCCTTATGAGAGGAAAGTATTAAAAACATCTTCATAAAAATATGTTATATACAAACACACGTCTCTAATATTTTTCAAATACGTATAAACGGTTCAATAATATAAATAATACCAATTACCTGCTGCTGTCTGTAGCTTGATTGATTTTCCCATTAACGTTCTCTGTTTCAATCAAAGTCGAACTTTGCAGAACATAAAAGTATCAATCAGCCTTTGTCTTGTCGTTATTGGTTTTAAAGGGGCCATTCATGTTGCGACAGTCAAATGTAGTATAAATCGCCTAAAAAACTGTATTAGCAATTTTGTTGCCAATAATTTGAATTTTTAAAAAATTTCATTCCATTTTAATTTTTGCATTATTTCGCTCGTGTTTTATTTTAGAAGTAACTATGATTGTTGTTAAAATTTAGCACGATTGCTTAAAAATAGTAGAGTATATTGTCTGTTTAAAATGTTAACGACAATTTAAACAGACAATATTTAAAAAAAATCAGTATATATAGTAAAAAGAATCAGTTCTAAGATTAGACCATCAAACCAAAGTCCTAAGGTTAAATATTTCAAATATAAATAAATAATAGATTTTGCTACTCATAACGGTAAATGAGTAGCAAAATCTATTATTTATTTATATTTGAAATATATGTATATATATATATATATATATATATATATATACATATATCTTAACATAACATTATTGCAACAAATTTGAAGGTATCTTCTGATGTTCACGTGACCTTAAATATACTATTTCATACTACGACATTATTTTATACTACGACAGTCGTGCGACCGTCGTAGTATGAATGGCTCCTTTTATTATTGTGGAGTTCGTGTGATCGACTTTGTTTGATCTCGATTGGTTTTTTGTTAAACGATGATTGCTTCTGTAATTATTAAAGACAAGTTACTGCCCACGTCTCTGCTTTTGATTTGAATATTATTTATACTAATACAGTAATTTTGTATCGTGCCAGCCGTGACGGCAACTTTTTCACAATCTATATATGTATAAAAATTAAAACTGACTGGCTAACATATTCACTGACCGATCGATCAACGCAGAACCTAAACCGTTGGATCTAAAAACATGAAATTTTTCACAAACGTTCCTTACACATTGTAAATGAGGTTTTTGAAAATCCACCCCATAACGGATTAAAGAGATCATTGAATGTTTTTTTTAGGTGGAAAAAGCTGCGGAGAACTTGTAGTTCATAGCATATTTTTTAAAAATGTTTGTTACCTCAAAACAGAGTCTTCTCTTAACGGTTCATATTTAATATAACGGGTCTTATAACTAATGGTAGTTATATCTTTTTTAATGCCCGACGTTTCGACGAAGTTGCATCCGTCGTGGTCACTCCCGTTATATTAAATATGATTAGTATATATCACGAAAGTTTAAAATATAAAATTTCTTAACTGATTTAAAAAGTATAGGATATCGTTTTGATATCTGTCCCGTAATTTTTTTATTAAAATCAATTTAGCATTGTGTCCAAGCAAACAAAATGACGTATTTTGCTTTTAAAGTCAGTTAGACGGGTTTTAGTTATTTAATGTCAATTTTATAAAGTTTGATGTTAATAAAAGGCTGTTAAAAATAATTTTATAGCGTAAATTCGTGAATTCGTGCCCCGACAGCGATCAAAGTGCCCCGCTGGTTCTCACGTCTCTGTATTTGAAAGGGTGAAATTGCAGAGTTAAAATTATTTTCGTTAGGTGTTAAATAATATGGTTCTAATAAACTAATATTAGCAACTAGCTTGCCCCCTGGTTGCACTCGCGATAATGGTAGCAACTTTAGCTGTTTTGATTCATTGTTAAATCAGTCAGATGCTAAATATGTGTAAGTTGGATGGATGTATTAAGTTTTTTTGTTTGAGCATTAATTTTGTAAACGAAATGTTTTCGCGTTCAAAGACCAATTGTTAATTTTATCCCCTATAAAATTATTAATATGAAAGTAACTCTGTCTCTCTATCTGTCTGTTTGGTACCTTTTCGTGCCTAGATCGCTGGACGCTGATCGGATCGCTGGAGAATTTCGATGAAATTTGGTAGAAATATAGATTTGAATTTAGAGAATAACATAGTTTACTTTTTTGTTGCGAATACACCTTGAAATACTTTTTAACGGAGTGAAATAGAAGATGAAAGTGTCCAGAACATATTCATCAAATAAATAGGCTTTTTATAAAAATATTTTACGCAAAAGTTGCAGGGATTAACTAGTTTAGGCTAATATCATAAAATATGTCTGTTTGCAATCTGAATTCCAGATTATTTTTGCTTTAGATAGCCCGTTTATTGTGGAAGTTTATAGGCTATATTATATCACGCCTTAGGCTATATTATATCTTATAGGAGCGCAAAAATAATCATAAGTACTAGCGAAACCGCGAAAGGCAGCTAGTGTGCTATAAAATTTTACACTGCGACCATAATAACGATTTCGTTTTAAATGTTCTAAATAAAGTGTTCTATATTATTTCAATACTATATACCCATATGTTTGTTTATTAACCACGACGTCTTAATAACTTAAACAGCTTAAGTTGATGAGCTATTAGCATGCATAGGCGAGCGAAGTTACCACATTATGGTTCAAATTTCTCAACTAACAATGGATCATTGTAAAGAGCTGTAACACTGGCGCTTACTGAAACCCGATTCGACCTGACTAAATTAATAGATGAAACTGTTAAAGTTTATGCCCATTTATATAATCAAAGCCTAAAACATTAACAAATAAGACTTATAACTTGATATAATTGGGGGCTAATTGTGTGAAACTATCGCCATCAAAACGTGCCGAATTTTGACAGTTAAAAATGCATTTTAGTACAGAAATCAACTGTCACAATTTTTTTTATTAAAAATGGGGTAAACGAGTAAATTGTCCCTGATATTAAGTGGTTACTATCTCCCAATATGGACATCTGCAACATCAGACATTTTGCAGATGCGTTGCCGGCCTTTGACGAAAAGGTGTCTATACGCTTGACGCTTAAAAACCCCCAAATTATAGCGCTTAGGTTCAGGTACATTCTTTTAATAGCGATAATTCTATACAATTAGGTTTCAGTTGTTCGTAATTATGCTTTTCAGAAGCTATCAGTAATAAGTCACAGTGATCTAGAATGTCTTAACATCTGATAACGTTTGGCATGCGTCGGTATCACTGAGTGCATACATTCAAAGCCATCAACAGATTGCAGGATCTCGGGCGCGTAGTGTATTATGCTGAATATGTTTTGTACGTGAATAACATTTGACGAGCTTGTATGAACTACAAAGAAACTACCTACTACCTTTGGAACTAATATTAAATTAATTTACGAGCATCGTCTCTAGTAAAAATTTTATTAAAAGCCTAGTCTAGTCGATGAATGTAATAATACTGATCGAAAATTAGAATTTCGATAACTATCAAAACTTTTACTAGGGGTGCTGAACGCAGTATATGTGTACATACTGTAGATTTTACTTAGCGCGTACGTAACTATGCGTGCTCGGAAACGCAAAGTCCATACATGACTGTTTTTGTTTCGCAATGATAATCTTTAAAAGATTCCTGAGGGGTAGATGGGCTCTTTTGGAGATTTATATCCAACCCCTGAAATGGTCGTCATCAGCACAGAAATGGATATGTCGTGGGATCGCTTGCACACGTGTACCCGACGCCCCTTCCGTGTATCGATTTCGTCATTGACAGCTCGAAGCCGTCCCAACTGCCGTTATCCTCGAGGTAGTATGAAAACCGCTTGCCGAGACCCCTATCCTAAGCACCCACGATCCGAGGGCAAGCCATATTTATTCTAGACCACTAGTGGCGCTAATACATGGCTTAACACAGGATAAAATGCGCATATTATTAAGTCACATCCATCAGTCGCGACAGTTATTACGTCCAAAATATGTTTCGGGTTTAATGATGGTCATAAAAGTCAGTCAGACGTCAAAACACAATTGAGCTGTCATCATCGGACAGCGACTCAGGAAGTGGCTGGACATTGTGGTTGAATTTGCTAAGTCTGACAGCAGTTTGTGTGTCTGATTAATACTGTGTCCAAAATTACGTTTAGTTTAAAGACTATCCCGTAATTTTTTCTAGTATTTGTTTATTATTAATTGACTAATTTCTATGTAAAAAATTAAGGTACGCCTTACTCTCTTTCAAGCATTTATATTTTATTATCGATCTTTGAATTTGCCTTATTTATTATTTTTAAAACTGATTGAATTTAACATTACATTTATTTTTACAAGGGTTATGTCTATGTTACAAAATAATTGATCTACATTTTACCATTTTTGAATAGTGGTCACTGTGACTTATCTTTAAAAGATAAATATAAGTTTCAGACTTCTTGTGTTAGTTATAAAATTTGCAAATAAAATTTTGGTATTATAGTTTACTCAGTGCAGCGTCTTTCAAAAAAAAAACGCGTAAAATAATAATAATATCTCTAATATCACCTTCAATTTTATTTCTTCTATTCCGCTAACGTATTAAAATATTACGAACTTTACAAAAATATGAAAACCAAAACCAATATGAAAAATAATACAAAATAATAAAACATAAACTTCGCTCACGATGACGTTGTTTGGGACAATTCGACAAAATTCTCATCGGACGGGGTTAGGCTTTGATCCGATCTCTCGAATTGCACCATTTAGGAAGCAACACCTCTTCAAACTTCACCCTTATATCTAGGGCAGAAGGCCTATAATACCCTGCAAGGAGGGCGGCGATCATTCATCCCTTATTCATAGCTCCGCTGAACAAACATACGACATACCTGATACATTTTCTCTGCACTATTTCTGTTTGCTTAGAGAGAAGATTTACTTCGAAACAAATAGAAAATAAATCGAATGTACGTACATGCAAAATACTATTCCTATATTTATTTTGAAGCTTCCTATTTAAAATATAGAAGTCAGACAAATCTATGTAACGATGTAATTATATTGTGGTGTGACTTGCAATTTAAAAATCACTTCGCCGTAAAAACTGGCTTATGTTTTTATATGTTTTAAACTTTCATGATTTATACTATTCATATTTTATATAATTGTGCATCCGTCGTGGTCACGTGCTGACTCCAGTGAGGATGCAACTTCGTCGAAACGTCGGGAAATAAAAAGGTATTATTACGATCAGTTACCGCGATAAGATCCGCTATATAAAATATGAATGGCTTATGGTTTTTTGTAGAATTATTATAAAAATTCTGAAAAACATCGATGTACATGTATATAATCTTAAGTAAGTATGTAAAATTTTGTGTCCTTAACTTTAAAAATTACGGATCCCCCGAAGAGCCATTTTTTATTTATCTTAGTGGATGCTACGGCCGTGTCAAAAATTCAAGTTTGTAGCGCCAGCGGTTAAGGCTCTGGGTTGATGAATCAAATCACTTTAAAAAAGTTTTAAAACAGTAATGAATTGAAAGAATCAAAAACCTGACACTGACTGCGTAACAAGACCAAAGAGAATCTATACTAACCAGCTTTAAATCTTTATATATTCTTAACGGTAATTCAGATTGAAAAATGATAGAAAAAACTTACAAATTATTATTAAAAAATACCTATTCAACGATACTCCACTTATTTTCATTTTTTTTCTTTATAAACATAATGGCGTCCACAATCGGCCATTTTAAATTTTCTAAATTATTATACTTTCGATTCTATTACGAATCAAACCACGTGTCATTAATCAAAATCCGTCTACAGGTTTGGTCTAAATAGTGCCATAATGGTACAAACCCACGTACATACATACATAGACTGATAAACACATTACCCTCCCTTGCGTTGCGCTGTCAGGTGAAAATATGACACTAACGCTTTTATAGTACCAGGCGAGCATAAATCAGTGAGGACATCCGAGTTCGTCGCTGAGCTGCCAACGAGCCAAACAGCTGCCTGCCAGCGGGCTGGCGCCGGGCCAGTGGCAGGCCTTTACGCTTTAATTAAATCACCTCATTTTACAGCGTATGAAATACTAGCCCTTAATATCCGATGCCCAAATGTTTTTAATGGAGTGAAATTGGTATTTTAAGATATAGTATTATTTTGATTAACAAGACTTTCAGCAGTATTTCATACTTTTTAGTTAAATTTTTTCGGTTGAAGTCGTTTTTTTTAAGTTTTTATTTTGTTATTAATAAAAATATATAAAAGTTTTAAATTATAAGTAGCTTGAGTTACTCCTTATAATATTAGCTATATGTGAGTGAGAGTCCCGTCGAAATCGGTTCAGCATTTTATATTAACATCTGAATTACCGGTACAAACAGACAGACAAAAATTCAAAAATTATGGTTCTGATTTAATTATCGTTTATACTTTAAAATGCACTTAGTTAAAAGCTGTTATTAAAACACTTCAATTTTATTTATTTATTGTCTCAACTTATCACTTAACATTGTTTTAACTGACTATTCGACGCAAAAGAGGGTAATGTGTTTATCAGCCTATGCATGTATGTATATGTGTATGTGGGTTCGTACCTTTGTGTGGCACTATTTAGACCAAACGCGTGGATCGATTTTGATTAATGAAACGTCATTCGATTGAGGGCGCGAATGTCACAGAAGGTATTAAAATTTGGGCAAATCAAAATGACTGATTTTGGACGCCAAAATGTAACTAACTATATTAAGTGACCCCACTTAATATATATCGTTGAATAGGTATTTAAAAATCATGTTTAAGTTTCTCATATCGTTTGTCAATCAGAAAAACTGTTTAGGACCTATAAGGATTAAAATTTAGGTAGTAACGATTTTAACTTATAGGCTTCTAAACAGAACCGCAATTAATACGGTACTGCTCACTGCGATGGTCTTATTACGCAGCATGATTTTTTTCATATTTTTAAATTAATTATTTGTATTATCCAACAAAGCATTAATGTGGGTCGAGTATAATTATCTGCAAATCGAATCTTTACAGTAGTCTTAGTGACTTAAAGTATTTTTTTTTCATTTTGCTCGGTTTTTTCTACACCGGGATAATTAAGCGGTCAGCGGAATAAGATGCACAATGCCCTACTTAAAATGGAAATGGATTAAACAAATGGAAAATAATGGCAGCCCGGCTTTGCGAGAATACTGAAGTTTTTAAACGCTTTTCGTTATTATTGTACGAGAGAAAGTGACTTCGGAAATGCGTTTTCTTTAATTTAACATTATGAGTATTATTTATAGTATAAGTATTATAATTATAATATAAATCTATTATGAAGGGGAATAAATTGTTTGTTAGTAAGTAGGGAGTCTCTCTGAAAGTATCTACTGATCCGATTTAAAAAAAATCTTTTTACGTTGGAGAGCACGTTTATTGAGGAATGTTATTATGTGGAGGCAACGCTATCGAAATGCGCTATTGATTGTCTGTTACGTTTTTACGCCTAAATCTGAAGTAATTTTAATGTATTTTGGTATAGAAACAGATTTGATTTCAACACACGCTAAGTGCTCAGCTCACACACACCTATTTGAGCATCACATTATATTTAAAATTCTCTCACTTAGGATTAAGTATGTTGTTTGTACGTAACTTTTTTTTATTCTATATTTTTAGTTTTTTGTTAGATTCTAAGTTATAGTCTTATAGTTTTAATAATATATCATTTTAACATTGTTTTTCATTATTTATTTTTAGTTTTATCTAGGAAAATCTGTTTTGATTTGATGAAATAAGGGTTTAAAGTTTCAACGCAACGAAGTAGCAGTACTCAATTAGTGCAGCAATAAATTTATTTAAGCGTTTAAAACACATCTACTATCGAAACTAAATAGAGCGTAAAAATCCGTTTATTAATCCTGATCCCGTATGATCCCGGATTTCATTGAATTTTTCAATCGCTTTTGATCTTTTGTTAAATAATTTTTTACTTCATTCGATGTTTTATTTAGGGAACAGTTTTGCCAGATTTACATTTCATTACGCTTGTTGAGACCTTGTTTTTAATACTTTGATATTTGGAACGCCGATAAAAAAGATTGTAGGATATTATTCGTAAAAATACGTTTAAAATTATTTTGCAACTAAAAATAAACATATTTTTTGTTTTCAGCTTATAGTGAAAAGTAATCAACTTTTAGATAGAGCTTAGCTGTAGCTTAACTACGGCTCGCTCGATCCAAAGATTGGAGTAGATAGATTGTCTATGTCCTTAAATAATTTATTCAATTCTTTGTTTTGTAGATTTAGTTGTACCAATGGTGCACATATTATTTTGCCAATGTCTCGTGCAGTAGAGAAAAACGATAGAGATTCTTCGGTGACGTCGACAATCCTACATTAATGAAATTTTGAAAACACCTTAAAATAGTGTGAATTGTATTATTAGTCCTTAAAATAAAACAACACAAATACAATTAAATAAATTATAACCATGTTATTTTATATAATTTATATTTTAATTAAGACAATCACACGTTTTATTTACAACGTAATTTTGTCAGTTCTTATATATACATAGAAACGGACAAATTGGATTAAAACAAACATCAATAAACAGTCGACATTTATAGGGCTATGGACTTTAGAAGGAATAATTAATGCTAGAAAATTTTTATTAGTTTTGAATAATATAACATAACAGTATGCTTATATTGCATGAGTTCTTATATTAAGTACACTGAAACCTTCATTGAATAAAGACAAGATTTCGAGAAAGCTCGATTGATTCTGAGAATAAACATAATATCTCTATCTGAAACATATCATATGAAATTTACCGAGAGAGCCTGGCAACTTTCTTAGAATCTTGCGAATATGATATTACAATATACTAAAATAGGTATATTAAATTGGGATGTATGAATTATTCATTTTAATGCAACTGCGTAGTCCATATTGGACCACCCACTATGCTTCGATAACACGTTGTAAGAGCGCGCGCGATCAAAACGCGTGGTCGGTCCATGCGTCAGCGAGTGAGCTCGGCTCCTTGCCGATGTCGATGCGTTCGTTGCGGACTACGAACGTTGGTGAAAGGATCACCTAATGGACTCAGCTAAATACACGAGCCATATTCTCTTAACTGCTCCAACAGAGGCTAGAATTATTAATTAATTTACTGTTTTATTATATAACTCTCTGTACTTATAAAAGTAATACATTGTATAATTTATCAAAATGTCAAAACGTAAACGTAAAGTTATGCCTTTGTTACCCCGGGCGGAAGTTTTAATTTAAATGTAAGCAAGAGTTCCGCATAATTTGTATACCTATGAGAATTATGTTTTGCGGGTATTAGAACTGAGCTTATACTTAACACTTAAAAATAAATAAACACTACACTCAACTAGGACACAAACACCCAGACTACGACAAGTACCGTATGCCATATACAGACGTTTGCCGTGATCGGGGATCGAACCCGCGACCGTTAGTACTTATTCAGATGTAGTGCCCACTGTGCCAACATATGAAAATTTGGTTAAGGTGCATTTATATTTTTGTTTTAAAATATTTTTATATATTTATTTCAAGGGCGATTAATATTTCCTTGATTACTATCTTTGGACTTGAAAATATTTAAGTATATAATTTTAAGTCCGAAGATAGCAATCGAGACAAAATGTAATTGCCTTTAAAATATGTATATAATAAATTTATGTAGTCGATGTATGTTTTATATAGGTATGTACTCGTATATTCTTAACGTAACTCGTGTTGCAATATTTTCTTTAAAATATATAAGAAAAATAGAGGAGCCGAAATATCACCCTAATGGTCGCCTTTTTTATTTTTTCAATTAAGTAAAATAAATCCTGTGACCGTAATCAGATGAGAGAACAACGGTGGACATTATTTATATAAATTGTAAGGAAAATATAATAATTAGGTCATCAATCTAATTCGTAATAAGCTAGATGAAATATGTACATTGTGATGTTTCTGCGCTGGCAGTCTTCCTGTAGGGGAAAAGTGAAATTAATTAAAGTTGTGTCGACAATTTAATTAGCACCTGTAAAAACAATTGCTTATTTAATTTTGTGTTTATATAAAAAATTAACAAAGACATAACAAATTGTAATGTGTAGTAAAGTTTGTATAGGTAGATGATTACTTAATTATTATATTAATTAAATAATTACCATAAGTAGTAATTTCATCGAGTTTTGGTTTATTCTAACTGTAGGTGCTAATTAAAAAATATATAAATAAATATATAATACTGACTTGTCTAAGAAGTTACCTTTGTTTCCGATCTTCCTAAAGAAACATTTCAAATCTCACGGAATCTTTAAAACCTAGGCTAAGTTTGTATGGCCGTGATTTTCTTTAAGGAAGGTTTTAGTATATAATGTATAAAATCAAAATCAAAAAATACTTTATTCAAGTAGGCTTTTAAAAGCACTTTTGAATAGTCAAAACAAATAAAAGTTGCTTAAATTAATGAAAAGCTACCACCGGTTCGGAATGTAGATTCTACCGAGAAGAACCGGCAACAAACTCGATAGATACTCTTTTAAAATTATGTTTTAAAGTATATACATTTAAGAATTACAAATGTACATATTAAACATCCTGTATGAAATCCAGCTATACTAAATCCATGCATTATTATCATCTATATAATCCTGTACACAATAATATGCTTTAGCTATCAAAGACTTTTTAATATACAATTTAAATTTATTTATTGAAAATTGCAAAAGTTTCTGGGGTATTTTGTTATACTAAAACCTTCCTTAAAAAACTTTTTATTAATTAATAAAACAAAGCGTATGACCCACGATTGATGATCGTTTGTGCATCTATGCATACAACAATTGTTTTGTTTGAAGCTAATTATAATTTTATACAAAAAAAGAAACAATTATTATGAGATTTTGTTTTACGATTAAATCATATAATCTTAATTAAAATTCGACTTATTTCATCAAATAAACCATTTACATTCACACCAATAATTAAATCAATATTATAACGACAAAATTAACTCCGAAGTTGTAATAATTAAAAATATTTCTACTACAAGTGCTCATGAGGTAATATTTTAGTTAATTAAGGCCAGAGCATTTAAAAATCTCGACTAGTTTCCTGTTTAAATTGCTTTTCCTGTTACATAATTTCAAAGTGGGTAAGTCGTGCGAAATTGTGCGCTTAGTTGGAAATAGTGTTTTTGTTCAACGTTGGTAATAGTTGCAGTTAACTTTTGCGTTATTATTTTAATTCTCCTGTAACTAGTGATATTCGTGTCAGCTAGGAATAGTTACTTCGTTACGGTAATCTTGATTGTCATCCTAATATAGTTTTTAAAAATAAATACCTCAGTCAAAGGATCAATTTGGCCATTCAACGGGGTAGTGGTGCCAGTGTTTTGAGAACTTTATCCAGATGCAGTAGCTTGGATGAGGCCTACATTTTGTTGGTTATAATATTGTAATAAGTTTAACTTTTTGGGATTTGATTTTGGTGTCTTCGGAGATTCGCGTAGTAGATTTTTTTGAAAAAAATTTATATATTAATACTTTGCTACCAGTAGTTTCTAGTGCGTTTATGGTTACTGCTTCGTCCCTATGAGTCGTAGCGCGATGTATTATATTCTATAACTTTCCTCAATAAAGGGACTATCCAAAAAGACTTCTATAATCAGATTTAATAGTATCAGAGATTATCCCCTACATACAAACAAATTTTACCTCGTCATAATATTACTTTAGGCTGTACACCATATAAAAGATAAAAAGTATTTACTTTTTTATAGGATTGTAAATTCTATATTGTATATATGTGTATGTATGTGTGTATAATGGGCAGCGATGTGGCAAATCAGCCATATTTCCAGACGACTCAGTAGTGAGTGATTTTAGTATAGGACTGAGTTCATGGAGTAGTAGCTATACTATAAATGGATGCTAATATGCAATAATGTTTCAACCCACAAAAAGTGAAATTCAGAGATGTTGGTGTATTTTGATACGGCATCATCTATTTAACATTATTCAATAAAAAATAAAGTCATATAAACTAAATAAGTACGGATAAAAGTTGCTTAATCAATTGTATCGAAAGTCCAGGTCGTTCCTTATTTTGTAATTTATACAATAATCTTATATTTATAAAAACTTTTTATTACATAATATATTAAATATATCAACCCGCTTTTAATTAATTACAGCTTTAATAAAAAAAGAAAAGAAAATATGGATAAATACTTATTCAAACAAATTTATTAAGAATAGGTTTGACATATTTAGACGCCATTTTCTCAAAATGAAGTTCGTGTGGCTTGACACAGTATTGCATATCAGCGTCCAAATATCCTAATTATATACATATACCAACAAATAATACTTATAAAAAAATATTTATACAATATATTCAGTATGTAATGTATACTAATAAGTATTTCGTTCATAACATAAAATTTAATTAAAAACCAGGTGAAGATATTTTTCTACAGAAATTCAAAATTTAAAAATTAATTCTTTATATCGTGCCGACGTATAGGAATGTAATATTTGAATTTAAAAATTATAATAAAAATTTAATCGGTAAATTCAAGTTCGAACCCCTTGATTATTACGCGTGCTCGGTTATTTTTAACCGACTTTAAAAAGGACCTCCTGTTCTTAGTTCATTAGGGGCTTTTTTATGGATGATCAGCGACTACTCCGCCACTTTTGACCGATTTTGAAATACTTTTTTTGTTCGAAAGTGTATACTTCTAAGATGGTCCCAGTAAATAACACGTAAAAGGTTTTACTCACCACTCAAATGTATCACTTGGCACCGACTTCAAAATTTTGTAGAAAATATTTATATTTTGTGTTTTAATTTACTAGTATCGATTAAATTTATAAAGAATATAATTTATGTATAAAAGATTTTAAAAGAGTTACTATCGAGTTTCTTGCCGGTTCTTCTCGGTAGAGACTACATTCCGAATCGGTGGTAGCTTTATAAAAATCTAAAATGAAAATATGACATGTAACTTGACGATTCGAAAGTGCTGTTAAAGCCCATTTGAATAAAGTATATTTTGAGTTTGAGTTTGAAAAAATTATTTTTTGAAGGCAGTTCATTTTTATTAATTTTTTTTTGTAATTTTCATAAAATTTTCCTTTCAAATTCTTCTTTGTTTTCTTTTATTTAAAAATTAACTAATCCATTCATATAAACGTTGGTAAATATATCTCGTAAAAAACGAAATCATCATTGATCGATCCACAATACTAACGATCCAAATCAAAAAATATATATACCTATTATTTATTAATAATAATAAGTATCATCATATCATAAAGGGTAAATTAAGCAAGTACGAATAATAATAAATAAACTGTTAACACAAACGAAAGGTCGTTAAAGTTTACATTAAAGTCTAGCAATCAGTTTGTTTGACCTCTCCATTTATCGCCGGTCAAAAGACAGGATAATTGGCCGTGATTTTGGTCAAAGTGGCAACGCCTTTTTAAATCCACATTATTGATTACAGATTTTAGTTGTTAATAATAGTCTTTTAACCCCGGATTCAATAAGAGGCTTGTTATATTTATACCGCCTTTATAACGGCTGGACCAATTTTGATGGGACTTTCACTCGAAGATTGCTAACGTTGTAAACAGTTACTTAGGCTATTTATATTTTTGAAATTAATAATGAAATATTAAACATAGCATAATTATTAATCATAGCATATTTGGATGTTGATAAGCAATAATGTGTCAAAACAGAAATAGACAAATTTAGAGATATTGACGTATTCTGGTGAAGAAACATGTAATTAATATTATTGAATGTAATCTAATGTTTTGAATTTCAAGTGCCTTTTATATTTTGCATTTTGTATAATAATCTCATATACTTTAAAAACAACTAATTTGTTTTTATTCAATATAAATTTTATTAAAATAAAAATGAAAAGATGGATTTATACTTATTCAAACCGATTTAATTAGAATAGATTTGACATCTTTAGACGCCATTATCTCAAAATGAAGTCCGTATTTTGACACAGTATTGCTTATTAGCATCCATTTGTAGTAGTTTTAAACTCATATTACATTCCAATATTTCATTTGTTTTTTTATCCAAATCCGATAAAATACCGTCGAATACAATATTATTACCTTCAATTCGAAAAACGGCAGCTTCGACGGCTTAACCATTATTAAATAAATAAAATAGGCCACTATTTTTATTTGTCGTGTTGATAATAAAAATCTCTTCATCCTATCTCAACCTGTCGCCACTTAGCACCTAGCGACGGCTCCTGGGGGACACTTGGAAGACCCACGTCAATGCCGCGATCTCGCCGCTATCGGCTGATAAATTTATATTAAATCTTACTTATCTTACTTCGATGGTTATGTGAAGTCAAGATGACTCTTGATGATTACCAATTATATCAAAATAATATATATGTCTAATATATTAATACGTGAAGCAAATGAAGTTGCATGTGTTAGAATTTATATAAAATTATTGATATTAAGGGTACTAGATAAAAGGAAATTATAATTAAAATTACTTGAAAATAAATATATCTAATTAAATAATATAGTTTGGAAATATTTTATTTAGAAAGTAAAATGGGGTATGAAAAGAAAACATTTAAACAAATAATAAAATCGTATATTCTCTTTCTCATTATCACTATTCAATAAAACGTAATATTACGATATTTAGGCTTTGTAACTACTAAAATTACCACCGATTCGGAATATTGATTCTAGTGAGAAGAACCGGCAAGAAACTCACTAGTTATTCTTTTCAATAACAATTTATACACAATTGACATTTTTAAATTTACGAAGAACAAGTATAGGATATGAAATGACATATTGCAAATACACATAATACAGTTTAACAAATTATTACACAATTACTACAAAAAAGCAACATAGTAACAGTATACTTAACTTTCATAGCTCCAGCTCCGTAGTCAATGATCAACTAACCCGTAATTGCCAACTACCCTCTTTTATATATTTGTCATAACGGAACACGCCATGTTTTGACCAATCACAGACGAGCTAACGTTATAGTCATATTTTTAAACTAATTCTAATACATCAAATATATATATATATACTTATACTTTTTATAGAAAAGGAGAGAGGAATGCTAATACATTAAATCATTGAATAAAACAGACCCTACCATGTACTTCACACACAGACGAATAATTATTCACTTGTTTATTGTTAAAGTCTGTAGTCAAATTGAGAATAAATTACCGATGGCCAATCTTATAAATAGGTTAAAAAGAATACCCAAATTGACAGACGTTTTGAAGTGACGCTCTTATATACATCCATAATTAATTCTTATTTACATAGATACTCGTAGATAACTAATTATGTATGTATTAAAAGCTCGTTTGGATAAAATGACGAAATTTATAAAAAAAAATGAAATCTGACCCCAGTCGCATTGATTTTATTCTGAAAATTTCAGGTTGCGGCCTCACTTGGTTTGCATAATAATTTAGCAAAATGAAAATAAATAAATGCACGCGTTAATTTAAGGTGATATTTTTGGGAGCAATATATTTGATCATAACTTTATCCATATTCAAAAATGGCCGCTATAAAATAAATTATAAAATTTAATCAAAAGATAAAAAAAACTTTGGTGGTATATTTTAGGAGAGCGTTTTAAATTGGATTTAGTTTGAGGGCGGGTGGCCAATTAACGTTTTGTACCAGAGCTAATTACAATAAGCTATCGCTATTAAATTTAAGATTTTTTCACTTGAATGTGGCTTTAAGTGTACTCTATTTTTCTTAATTTGTCTTATTTGGTAGCTATGGAATGATAATCACGATTTTATGCACATTATTTTTCATTATAATCATGCATTACGAAAAATGATTCAGCTTATTTATTCGATCGTTAATTTCTCATTTCTTAGTCTTATGTATATTTAGAAGTACGTCATATTTGTCTGCTAAATAGTACAAGTAAAGAAAAATAGACTATACAATAATTTAATAAAATACCTTAAGTAAAGAAAATCTCGTGATAACATATTTACATATAATATCTAATATAATTTCTTTTTAAATTTATACAGACTGTCGTTGAAAATATTCAATTCTTTGTCTCTACTAATTTGAACGATCACACAAGTCTGTTAAGAGATGAAATGTGTCCCAAATTAATTATGGACATATGTTCTGAAAAAATGTTCGTATCATATTTACTACAGTTTGTATCATATAGCCTACAGTTTACCGCACTACGAAACAAATGCTCTGAACCGCGCTAGAATCCAAAAGGTTTTTACAAAAAACCGTTCGTCAATTTCAATGTGAATTTGCGGTATTTTGTTTTCGAATTTGTCGTCGACAGGTGTCGGCTTTGATGGGTTCGGTATAAAAATTTGACTTCCGAGAGAATTATGCGATCGTGTTCCGGCGTTTGATTGGTCGACCCGTACAATGTTTGCGGATTCAAATTCTGCTGATTCATTTGGAAATAGAATTAGTTCTGATTTGTTTTTACGGAACTGTTACGATTATTCTGTTAAATCATTTTATATTTAAATTATAATGTTAAAAATATTTGTTGTATAATTTGTAAGGTTTAATTTGCGTTACACATTATACTGTTAAATTAATATAACGACGAACAGTACTAAACGATTTATTCTGACGAAAAGCCCTTACTATATCACAACAGTATTGTTACTTGCCCCACTATCGACGAAAGGGAACGAAATAATCAAGACAGTCTTTATAAATTATTATAATTTGATAAATTTTATGTTTGAATATTTTAAAATAACGACGAATACAAATACAAGTAAATATCAATAACTTTCAAACATAAGAAATCAATATTTTACAAAACACAGATAAAAATTTACAATGAATTGATTAAAATAAATATCGATAATAAATTGTTTACAATTTATCAGACGTATTATTTTCTTATAATATTTGTTTATTTATTTATTTTATATTATTATTTTCTTTCTTATATTTCCATCATAATCCACGAAAACATGTAAATGCCTGAAACTGAAAAAAAATTAGCGTCAATGTATATTGCATTACTGAGATTCCTACGTTAACCAGAAAACGAGCAAGCCAAGGACCATTCTGATGAAAGCATTCAGTTGAAAAAAATTCACTTGGACGTTACTCCCTCCGACGCAACATCAAGCCTTCAAACTTATAATAACCTAAGGTTTTCTTTTTTAATAACAGTAATGACCTGCGTCGAGGGAATTTTGTCCGCAGAGGTCTTACACTAACGTTATTCAAGAGGCTTTCGAGCGCAGTACTTTGATATTTATGTGTAGTTATGTTGTACAGTTCTAAACGACATATTTTACTTAATAATTTTTATTTACTCAAAATTAAAAAAAAATACTATGTTGATAATGAAGACTATTTAGAACAAGCAACCGACTTCTTATATAATCTTGTTGTCTTAATTTCTTTTACTTAGACGGCACATACCAATTACATCCATATTAAAATCAAACCACTAAACCGATTTTGATAAAAATTCCATAAAGTCAATCAGAAAGTATACCCTTTCAAATAAAAATTAAAATCAGCTAAGAACTGACAAAATTCCAAGAGTACAAAAAAAACACACTGCGAATCGAGATCTTCTTCCATTTCGAAGTCGTTTAAAAATAAAAGAACACATCCTAAACCGAAACAATTGAACAATCAGACAATATATTCAATATAAAACACACCTTGAACGTCGCTTGCGGCAGACGTACAATGCATCAAACACAGTGCACAGAAAGGTCAGGTTTGATCCCGACTTGGCTATTGACGTACTGACTTATTCAGGACTTATTCCCATTCGATTTTAGCTCTTATGCTCTTGAGGGTAAGAGTTACAAGTGTAAGATGAACGGAAAGCGCCGGTTCATACTTTATTCATGGCATCACTGAGCAAACCCGAGCAATACGGAGATTCACTTACCTGATACATTTTTCTACGGCATTTTTATTTTCTTATACCGGAATGGGAACAATTTAAAACGATTTTATGCCGAAATTTGATGTATCTCGCGTTTAATGTTTGCAGATGGAGGAACTAGCTTTGGTTTTAGAATTTCTAAGTAATGTCTCTTAAATTATTAAATTACTTTTCCATTTAGATTTGTGTTATCTATCGAAAAAAAAAACAATTGAAAAAGGGAATAATAACAAATCGTCGTCAAAATTAAAGCCATCACCCAACGCACATACGCAAATACCCATACACTCTCACACGCAGACACACACACACACTCTTTCATTTGTGTATATTCTTTATATAGTTAGAACACATGATTGTAACCTAAATATTTTTGTCTCAATTTTAAGACCAATCTCTCTTTCTCTTAAAATCTGCTTTGTTAAATAAATAATATAATAATATTTATTAATTACTTTAGGAATGTAATCTTTGTGGCCATGTTATTGTACTAATTAATACTATGCACATTTAACTTGTTCGTTGTTGATTACTAATAAACAAAATAAATATTATAAATATGCTGATCTATTACATTTTTTTTATATTTCTTCATTCCAGATAACAGGAGTATACCTAAAATACTTTGTACTCCGTTTTACGAAAATTGCGCGAAGGAATATGCAATTTGACACATTTATGTTAAAAAACATTACACACACTATCATGTATTTGACACACACACACACGCATATATACTATTGTGTTTATTGGTCATGTCTGTGGTCACCTTGAGAATAGATTATCTGTGGTCAATCAAATCGGTTGAAAATTTAATAAATTACGGTTGGATTCCAACCGCTAGGCAACCACATGTTTATAACCGACTTTAATATTATTTAAATGAATTGGTCTAGAACATTTGTGAGATTGGCTAGAACTTTTAAACGAGCATGAACAACACAATCACTAGCTAGTTATTTTAAAACGTATTTACCAAATAATTAAGACTAATAGTTCTTTATAGTTAATTGTTGAAAGTTTCAGCGTAAATTTTAGCTCATAATATATAATAGAGCTTGCAAATTGCGGGGATTGAGAACAATGCATGATCTAGAATGAGGTTCGTAGAACAAAAACTATCATAAAATTGCCATAGGTTTAATAATTTGTAACTGGCCTGTATTCGTAACTTCGCTCGTGTTAATGTAGATTTTATTATGACGGACGACTGTCTAAAACATACTTTCAGTCTGGTCGATGCGACACGGATGCCACCTACTGGAATTTTAGTGTACTGTGTCTGTGATCTTCTCACAATTGTAAACAATTATTTGATAAAGTTTTATCGCAATCGATATAATAGCGCATTAGTTACGAACAAAAACATTTTTATATATGTATTAGATATTATAATTTTTACAAGTGTCAGGTTCACTTCTACGTCATTATAATCTGTACATAATGTTTTGGGTTACATAGTATTATAAGAGTACCTATCGTGTTTCTTGACGGTTCTTCAGTAGAGTCGATAGAATTCCGAACCGGTGTTAGCTTTATATCTTAAAAGACTAATTTGTAAATTGACTATTCAAAAGTGATTTTAGTCTACTGAAAATGTACTTTGAATTTAAAATATAATTTGTAATACAATATTACGTCAATATTATTTTATATATAAAGTAATACAGCTTATAATGTCCCACAATAAATGTAGTAATCTAGAGCAGTAAAGATTTTTAAAATGCAGTAGTATTTTTAGAGGTTACCCTTTACATACAAACAAATTTTACCTCTTTTTAATATTAGTATTTTAGATGACTTGGCGTGATTTTAAATTACACTAGAAAGTATAACGTTGCCTCTTCTGTTGTGTATTTTGTTCTAAGTACTTGCGAGTAGATTATAAATGCTTTCGCCAATATAATGAGAGTAGGTGATTGGACTAACAAGAATATATTACATAGAGCTGATTTCATTAATTATCGGTATTCAAATTACTAGCAATATTTTAATATTTTAACAACATTGTGCTGGTAAATAAGTAAGTAACACGGCACTCGTATAGCAAGTCATTTACTTACTTACTTACTAATTATTACAATACCAGGAGGCAAACTTCCCATAGCTTTGAGATCCTTCTCGATGATGTCGCGACATCTTTTTAACCCCCGACGCAGAAAGAGGGTTGTTATAAGTTTGACTGCTATGTGTTTCTGTCTGTGTGCTTGTCTGTGGCACCGTAGCCCCTAAACGAGTGAACCGATTTGTATGCGGTTATGTTGATTTTAAAGAGGGTTTTCTAGCGTTTTTTCTTAAACATGTTTAATCTAAATCGGTTCAGCCATTTTAAGATCATGCGGTAGGAATCTTAAATGCGCAATAAGTATTTGATTATTTTCAAACGTATGTGTAACCTAAAATTTTAAACACAATGCATATAACGTAACTATGCAAAATTATGGAATTCTTGGTCTGATGCTACAGCCAGGAGCAACAGGATACACGGTGCTCGTTGAAATGGTCCCAATGATTAGATTGTCGGTTATTTTTTTATTTCCAATTTTAGTTAATTTTCCATCTACACTATATTAATACCTTGCATGCAAGCAACTAACCCAATTCCATGGATCGTGTATTTCGGGCTTTGAAAGTAAATCCTGACAGCCGATAAAACTGTTCACGGGTGAGACCTTGGCAAAATGTCTAATTAAGTCTAACGCATTGTCGTTATAGGGATTAATGTTGAACCGAAGAAAACCGCTGTTCTAGCTCAAGTGTGTAATTAACCATCCCCCGGGCACGATAAGTGTACCTGGGAAAATCTCTCTGAAACACACGGCTACTGTTCACTGATCAGTATTTATATTGCCATATTGTAATCAATGAGCCGAGATGCCCTAGTGGTTAGATCACGACGATCTATACCGATGATCGCGGGTTCAAGCCCCAGCTAGCACCGCTGATTTTTCAAGAGCTTAATTTGTGTTTAAATTCAATGCTCAGCGATGAAGGAAAACATCGTGAAGAAACCTGCATGTGCCGGGAGAAATTCTGACTCATGTATATCCGCCAACCCGCAGTGGAGCAGCGTGGTGGATTAAGCTCTTGTCCTTCGCCTTAATAGGAGAGGAGACCTTTGCCCAGTAGTGGGATATTTTCAGGCTCTTACTATTGTAATCAAAGTAAAACAATTTTACCTAACTACACGACGCGAATGTGTTTATCAGTCCATCTATCTATGTGTGTATGTATATCGTAACTTTTGTGTCACTATTTAGACCAAACACGTAGGCCGAGTTTAAATGACACGGCATTTGATTCGTCATGTCGACGCGAATGCCATAGAAAGCATAAAAATTTGGTGACATTAAAAATGCCCAATTTTGGACGCCATAATGTTAAAAAGGATTTCTCCTTTTTAACATAATGAAAATCGACGAATATATCACGGGATTATCGTTGAATAGGTATTTAAAAACCAATTACAAGTTTGTCATATCGATTTTAAATCAGCATCACTGTTTAGGAACTATAACGATTTGTAGTTGGTTCGTAACGATCCTTACTGCAGATGGTCTTGTAACGCAGTCCGGTTTTTGACTTTTTGAATTAATTACTTGTACCATTAAAAGTGCCTGGTGGTTTCAGTCGCGTTACGATATTTATCAGATCGGGTGTCGTTTATGGTTACACCTTCGGTTCTATCATAGCGTGATGTTTTATCGCCTATAATTTCCTCATTAAACGAGTTTAAATAAATTATTCTTTTAAATCGAACTGGTATCTCTTGAAATTAATGCATTTAAACAAACAATCAAAATCTTCAGTTACTTTCGAATAGATTTCCCTATATATCACCATTAACCAAATTGGGCAATTTTAAAATGGTCTAAATCATCATTGATGGCAAACTATGCATTATACTTATAATGAAATATTAGAAAATCTCTGCAATGGTTTCTATGATAACTTCTGGTATTATAAATGTATTCTGTGAGTTGTAAGACGATGTTTCAAGTAGGCGATTCAAAGCAAATGCGATTGCGAAGTGATAATAGGCGAATTCAAAGCGATGCGATGCGACGCGGCAGCTCGTCCTACGTGCGTCCTCGTCAACTGACTGCACCATAACTCGTTTACGCAAAAATATTAGGCAAATTTATCCCGTTCGCTACATTTCGCACCGCGCCGCACCGCGCCACGCGTTTTTGTATCCCGTAGGCCACTTCAGTAGTTGTTTGTCGTTTTCGCGTCGCGTCGCTTCGCGTTCGCTCACGTAGGATGCCGAGTAAATTTGTTGCATCGTGATGTCGTTGTAACGAGTTTGAGATTTTGGCTTAATGTATTTAAGGTACAAAAAAATGAAACTAGCTTATATCCTGAAACAACTAGTTAGGATAATGTAATTTGGACATTGTTAGGTATTCAGTTAGTTGGTTATAAGCGTTTTCTTTAGGTTAATGCGTGTTTGCCTTTACACTGAAGTACAAATCTTTCTCAAATTGGTGCCTTTTTATGGCTAAAACCACTTTCTTGAGCGCAATTACTTTTAGGCAACCTTAGTTCAAACATTTTCCGGTTCTTCTCAAAGATTAAACGCTAAGTGGTGAGTGCAATAGAAAAATTTACCGCAAAATGTTGTGAAACATTACTCTTAAAAGCTTACTTTAACTTGTTTTAAAAAATTTTAAGTCAACTCTTTAAACATGTACACAGTTTTCTAACTTAAAAATATTTATTTTTTGCGGTAAAAAAAATATATTAGGAGAGTTCCTCGGAGTAGTCCCACAAAAATCAGCTATAATATTTACCAATAATTAAAGGAAAAGTAAGCTCTACTGGCGATTCGCGGATATAAATATCTCAATTTTTTCCAGATACGTATTTTTATTCATAGTATTTCTTCATTGTCGAGATTAATTTGCATACTAAAGCGCTTGAAACGGCAGAGCTAACCTAAATATGAATCTACGACCCTCGGTTGAGATCGATGTGTTCTATCCACTAGATCGTCTTGATTACCTAATTGTAAACGTTCAATGTTCAAGAAAAAGTCCCAAGACTGGAGTTTTTTTTTATTAAAATATTTCAAAGACGATTTTTTATTCGAAAAATTTTCAACAAAATCTTTCAAAGAATTACATAATTTTACAAGAAGAGCCGTATTCATAAATCTTTATAATTAAAAGAAGGTTATATTCTATACATGCGGGCGATTTTAATGAAAGGTTTGGTCTCGAGCGGGCTGCGGCTGGCTTGTCGCCAGCGGCGCCGTCAGCCGCTCAGCGCGTTGGCACTCGCGCAGGAACCTCACAAAATTGTCCTAGTGATTTATGCCCCCCTGGTACCAGTGGCGTGACATGCATGGACTATCAGCTCATAATTTTCGTGTAAAATTAGATTTTAATTAAAACTATACTATACTGTATAAATAATAGGGAACAAATTTTATATGTGCGAAGTAAACTCAAGAAATTTAACTGAATTTTTTTTTTTTTGAAATTATGGTATCATTTAATAGGTACAAGAATATATAGTATTCTAGATGGTCATAGGCTGGGTTTCATATATATTAGTATTTTTCTTTTAAGAAAAATCTACATGAAGTCTCGGGACTTCAGTTAATGTAGATTTAGCAAAAGCTAGTTTAATAAAGTAAACAGATAGGTATTTTTTAAATTAACAAAAGAAAATTTAAAAAATGGTTACTGAAATCGGACTAAATGCGAGACAAGCCGAGTGGCTCATCGCGTCTGGCTATCAAAAAGTTTGCCGCTGGACACGGCTCTGTAGTACTTTGCATCAGACATAGCCCGTAGGTATGTATTTTTAGTTTGAGTACAGAATTCTTCTGAGACTCTGTATATTATTTTGGTTTATAAATCAAAATACCTGAAATAAGGATGTCTCTCTACTAACTCTTTTATGTTACGGATCAAATTGACTATTAATTATCATTACGAGTCGTCTGTATGAGAATATAGAAAAGTGTTGTTTTAGACGTTTTTAGGCAAATTTTTCCAAAGAATTAGTGAAATCGGTTCTCTCGAGATTTGCGCTTCGCAACACATTAAGCGATTCATTTTTACATTATAGAATCATAATTGACACACGAAACAGTTCACAACACTGACAAGCCGTATTAATTCAATGGAGAAGCATATCGTTAGATTGTTACGATTTCTGATTCAAACTAAAATATGTGTCATTTTAATACGCGTAAATTGCTCAAGGAAAACGTTTAAGGAAAACACTGCGAAGAATTTGCATATTACGAAAAACATTCAAACCCCATCCTCCACCCTAAAGTGAACAACGTAAACCGGTGAATAATATTCGCTATTCAAGTTAGCTATGTTATTTAAGATCATTGCACATCTAAACGCCTTTTTTATGAATATTACCGGCCAACGCGCAGGCGGGTCACCGGATGTTATGAGTTCGTCGCTCGTGGAGAATTGTGGCATCAGAGTAGCCACAAATGCGTCGCCACCTTACATTAAGGCGTGAAGGACGAAGTAAAGATAATTTTAATATATATATTTTTCTAAATTTTCATTCATTAAAAGGCACGGCGAGACAGAAAAGCAAGTTTTAGACCACAGGTACACTTATATGTTTTGCTCTCAGACGGTTATAATGAAGTACAACAATGGTTTGTCATTGCTTTTCACTTGAAAGAATTACTGTTATTTGGTTGGTTGGTTGTTTATTTGGTTACAGATTTGTTTTGTATCAGTTACGAGAGCAAAACTTACAGATGTAATTCTATTCTTAGACGGTGGTCCAGCATAACAAAATCTACTTTTGGCGCGAGGTAAAGTTAGTTTATTAGATTATAAATAAAGATAGATTAAGATTATTTCACTGGCTTGGTAAATTGTTAGCTACATGTTAATGGATTGCTCGGGGAAACTTAGCTTAATCGATACGTTCTATCTTTTGTTTTTCCTCGAGAAATACTGACACTAATGAGATTAAAGTTAGTTTCTCACAAACCTTAGGTTCAAGTTACAAACGTGTAAGTTAGTGCAACACTTCACTTACATTTATTACAAAACTATCAGCAATTAGCAACTTCGTTGGAGTATGTTGGAGTATGGAGTTTATATTTATAAATTTCTAGGTGTTCTTCGTGGTTTCACTCGCGTTTATTTTTTTTTATTTTTTATTTAAAATACTTTATTGAACCAACAAACAATAGTTGGAACAAAAGGCGGACTTAATGCCTGAAGGCATTCTCTGCCAGTCAACCTTTAGGCCAAACAGAAAGTCATGAAGGCGGTAACAATAAATTTACAATACATGCATGAGAATACATATTTCTAATTATATATACAAATATAAGATAAAATAACAGAGAAAAAAAATAGAAATTTTAAAAACACAACGTAGAGAAAGAGTGAAGGAGAAACTTAAGAGAGGTTTTTAATAAGATGGTCCTGTAAACGACGCTTGAAACATGCCTTAGTAGGAGCTTTCCTAATTTCTACCGGAAGTTTATTCCATAATCTGACCGCTTGGACAGAGAAAGCGTTAGTTACGAAACTAGAGTAGTGACTGTTTATGGTTAATTCTTCGTTCCCATGAGTCGTAGCGTAATGTAATTTAGTCTATAACCTTCCTCAATAAACTGACCAACTAACGCAAAAAGAATTTTTTGAGTTTAAGCCCGAAGTAATCACTGAATTCTGAAAAAGCATATAGATGTTCTTTATATACCGCAAGAAAAATAAACTAAACGATAATCTAGGGTAATTAACACTCATCTTGCGTTCGGTGGTAATTAAAAACAGCGCAAGAAAACATGCATATATTAATAGAAATGCTAAAACATGTACATTGAAGCCGTGTCACGAACTAAACGCCTATCCATATGCTTAGCAGGAGAGCAGGCCTTAACTCAGGACTTTTACCGGCTGTTATAGTTCAGTATAGATAGAACAGAACATAAATAATATAACCAATAAAATTAAAGGGCAAATCGCTAATATCTATACTACATATTCGACTCTATTCGATAGCCCCGAAATTCTTAGATAAGTGGTATTACGCTTCGGAGTGAATCGATTTAACGGAAGGCTTAAATCTTCTCTCGAGTACTCGCATGATTGAACAGATATAAGAAACTTCTAATTTATTAGGTATAGTGGATTATTAGCTAGATGGCCGCTCTGGTGTAGTGGTACTGGATGTACCACTAATGTACCACAAATAGTCTTCCTTTCCACTAATGTTCACAATGTGTCTTCAGTTTCCTAGGATAAAGTCCCTTGACATTTAGCGGTCGCTTTATGACGTCACTTAAATTTTTTTGAAAATAGGACGCCATGGTTTCTTTAAAAGCATTATTTTTTGACACGTTAGCGCAGTGGTCACTGCAACTGACTGAAGCGCTTCCGGTCGCGGATTCGTCCCCCGCTCACGGCAAAAACGTCTGTATTGGCCCTACGGATGTTTGTCGTGGTCTGGGTTAGTGTTGTGTTATGTTGTGTGTTGTTGTATCTTAGGACGAAAAAGCATAATGCCGACACATCACGGGTCTACCCGTGACCACGAAAGCTGCAAAGTGCTCGAAACGTTGGGATGATAAAAATAATTAATATACGCGATTTAAATCAGTTTAAAATAGTTTTATAGCATAAAATAGTTTCCTCGAAAAAGGTCTATAATAGAGATGGACACGTACCAGACCTAATTTTTTTAGTACTATATTTTTGATGAATATAAGTAAAAATGCTATAGGACTATGCTTATTTTTTTAAATAAACAAAATTATTGAGACATAAATAAAAAAGAAATCTTTTATTTAGATTATATTTATTCCCGTCATTTTAACTTAACTCCTGAACCGATTTTGATGGAAATACAATAGGGATAATTTGGTAGTATGTAAGAAAAGAATTTCCATAATCTGTTAATAAAAAACGAAGTTCACTTTTCGTGAACTCGTTTGATAATTATTTCATTTGCTTCGAATTTAATTATACGACCATACTATTAATCGGCATGGAAACATCAATTTAATTTACATTTCGTTATACATGAACTGGCTATTTCTTGTAATATTGATGATATTCGAACAAAAACTGTGATCGTTACCAAGAATCCACCGTGACTGACAGGCTCAATTAAAATCGTTTGATAAAATTCAAATAAATTTACCTCCAGGAAAGACTGAAAGAACACCGTTAGAAGAAAAATCCTTATGATTCCCTTAAATTCTTAGTATAGCTAATAAAATACCGGTATTAAAGAGTCTTTTTACACTAGAACATGTTAAATCGTATTTGTTTTTGTATTTTGTGGACAATACTTTAGATCTTATTCTTTTATTTTTCGACCTTACCTTACTTTTTGAACTTACTTTAAAAAAATATGCTTCAAAAATTTAATAAAGCCAAATCGAAACCACACGAATTAAACCAGAAGATTAACAATTTTAACAATATCAATGTCATTACAATACCATTTTTGTATACATATTCTTCTACAGCAGTCTTTGTGACCATCTTAATTGTATATTTCGGTTTGACGTTAAACCATTTCAAGGAACGTATTTTATCATCTGCTCGCTCTGATGTCACTCGCAGACTCCAAGGGCGAAAGCAATGAGGTTATCGTGAGATAATGTGGTACAAGTTGCTAGCTTCAATAGAATTTGATACAATTTTGCTGAGAACAAGCTTCAGTGACTGTTTTAGTTCTGAGTTCTGATGGAAATTGTTGTATGATAAGCATATAACCATATGATATTTAAAAATAAAAATAACGTATCACACTCAACGGCCCCCATTAAGATCTCATGACCTTGTGTCGGGGGTTCGGAAACACTCACAACACTAACACAAACACCCAGACCACGACAAACATCTGTATGGCCAATACACACGTTTGCCGTGAGCGGGGATCGAACCTGCGACCATTAGCGCTTTAGTCAGTTGCAATGACCATTGCGCCAACGCGTCTGTCTTTTAATTAAAGTACGCGAAACTATATATATTAGTCCTGGAACTAAAATTGGGGACTAATTGTTAACAATTGTTCCTATCAAAATATATCACATGGTAATGTAAATCTATAGTAAGCTTTCTTTCTCGTGCTAATTAAAGACGCTTTATAACAAGGAAGAATTTTGGTTGTTAGATTCCTAAATAAAATCATCTAAACGTTACAGACGTAAATGTATAAGATACAAGTACGAGTATGTAAGACTCAAACATATGAGTGCATCCTTACAAAAAATTGATAATAATTTTTTATAACGTCCTTATATGAGTATTACTAGTGTCTGTTTGTAGACATTCAGCTAATATCTAAACATCACCTCTTGCTACAAATCTTTGAGTTCCCTTTTCTCTTCAAAGAGTATCCATGTATTTCCTTTGATTGATCTTTTTAATTTTATCTACAATACTTAAGCTACATAAAGAGAACACTCATCCTGCATGACGTTAATTAGCACCACTATTTGTACGTGCAAATGTGTGCCCCTTTGTCGTGCCGTCGAGAGCGGCCAAATTAAATTACTTACTTTCTTTGTTGGATGTGCTCCGAATGTTACAATTTACACTTCTGATCTCGTTTCATTTGGATTCCGTGTGTTCTGTTAAATAATTATTTGTTTTACTGCATTTCGTATTTAGTGAATTTGTTTTTACTATTGTAAGGTCAAAGATCTTTCTCGAATGCAGAACATTTTTTACGTACTGGTATTTTGTATTAATTAGTGAAGAAGTCTTCATATCGCCGGTCTAATTATCAAAATGCGTAACTAATTACAGGTAAATTTTTAGGAGCAAGGAAAAACTGAATTTATTTTTATTTTTAAAGCTACTTTGGAAATATTCTAACGAAGGATTTTTCACAATTCTTCGCCAGATGTCATTCAAAGTCAAATAATGTTCATGTTTTGGAGTTTTGATAATCATGCAAACGATATACAAAGTGGATAAAACTTACATAGTACACTCTTGCGCACCAGAGTACACAGATAATTATTAATACTTATGAACCTATCTATGTATGTATGTATGTCTATATAATTATTGCAAAAGTTAAAGTAGTTCCTCGAATGCGGGAGAACATTCCAGAACACAATACATTTGAATGTTTGTTCTTATTGTAGCTGAGGTCATTGACCTGACCTTGATGTTGTTTGTTTATACAAGTAGTCCCTTGGCTTATTATTCTCAATTGCTACAGTTTTGGAACTCCATACTGGAAATACATATACACAGAGCATAAATGAGTAATCTTCTGTTCCGAATAAAGCCAATGAATAAACAATACGAGTAAGAAAGTCAAAGTAAGAAGTAAACACAGCGAAAAGTGATTAAGTATTGAAAGTTCTTTCTAATGCTATTATACCATCGCGTAGTGATGCTTTCTGTTTTTGTTTGTCTGTTTTGTATTTAGATAATTAAATAACGTATTAATAATACATGGAGGCTGATAAGCAATACTATGTCAAGCCACACGGAGTTCATTTTGAATAAATGGCGTCTAAAGATGACAGAATTATTCTTATTAAATTTATTTAAATATATATCCACCTCTTCTTTACTATTTTGATATAATGAATTAAAAATTATGGTGTAATGAATTAAAAGCAGATTGGACTGAAAAGTTTTAACAAATAATAAGTTTTTGAAATGTATGAGATTATAGTATATTACAAAATATGAAACACACTTTAATATTCGAAGCATTAAATTAAGAAACTTTTTCCATACTTTGAAATAAAACTATTTTAAACGGATTTAAATCGCGTATATTAATTATTTTTATCATCCCGACGTTTCGAGCACTTTGCAGCGTTCGTGGTCACGGGTAGACTAAGGTGACATTTGTCTATTTGAGGTGTTAGAAAATATTATTTACAACTACCGCCAACGGTTTCTTAGATGGTATCTTGAATAACGTTCCGGTTGCACGCAGAAGGCACTAACTGTATCTTTTGGTCTGGCAGTCTGTTGGACTTGGGATTTTAAAACTACCCTACTATTTAACCTACCCATACAAGACTGCATCGAAATTGTCAAGAGGAAGCTACAAACAAAAAACATGCCTATCGAGTATGCAGAGCTGTTACATCACTGCCTTACATCTGGATATTTATTGTGGAATGATGAATTCTATGTGCAAGTCGACGGAGTTGCAATGGGTCCAGTATCCCCCTGAAGACCTGGAGGAGATGGCTCTTCACTCCGGACCAATCACACCTCGGTTTTACAAGCGGTACGTACCATTATTTACCATTATTTCTTATCAGCATTCATATGTGATGGTGCTGACTTGAATTCTAAAGCATGTCATAAGTTATTTTTTTAATTCATCTCACAAGGAAATGAAATAAAATAGATAAGGGCTATAGGTACTGATAAGTAAGTGAAAATTATACAAAATCTATACTACCAAGGTTACGCAGTTATCTTATTTTAATCTCCTTGAAGTCGTATAGTAATTTCGTATCGTTCAGGACAATTACATCCTTTCAACAACTAGAAAGGAACGGATCTTCGTAAATTATAGCTCATAATCACCTCGCTTTTGCTTTTAAAAAACCACATCAAAATTAGTCCATTCATCGAAGAGCCACAGACAGACACACAGATACACATGTCAAAATTTTTATACATATATGTATACTAATATTATAATCGCGAAAGTTTGAATGTCTGAACGTTTAATTACTCTTTAACTCAGTTACTATTAAACAGATTTTGATGAAACTTTAGAGGGATATAGGCTATACATAAGAATAAGTCTAATAACATAGGCTATTTTTTATCAGTACACCTCACGGACAAACTTGTGGGCCAATGCTAATATTGCATATCGACAGTAAATACGTCGTATTATAAACTAGCTGTTCCTTACTGTTACTGCTTCGCTCCTATGAGTCGTAGCGTGATGTAAGATAGCCCGTGGTCTTCCTCAATAAATAAACTATATTACACAAAAAATAATTTTTCAATTCAAATCAATGGTTCCTGATATAAGCGCGTTCAAACAGACAAACAAACTCTTTACAATCTTTACAATATTTGTATAATCTATATATAGTACATTATTGTACTTTATATTTGTTTATTTATTAATTATTTCTGATATTCGGATAAAGCTATTTTTAAAATATAATTGTATGTATAAATATTATTCTTATTATCAATGTAGACAAAACTACCAAATCAGTATTAACTGATAAATTAATACAAAATTATTTTTGTTATTCCGTGTAATGTAATGTAAATAACAAAATATAATCTATCATTTTTGTTTTCAGCATTATTGAAATGTGTATTTACTAAACATAGAATTTACAAAACAGAGAAAATTAAATATTAACAAATAGTTAATTACTGTACAAATCCTGTCCACATGAAATGTTTACTAAATTGAAGATATAATACTAACAAAAGTAAAATAATAACAAGAGCTTAAGTTAGTTAGTTACAGCCTGTTAATGTCCCACTGCTGGGCAAAGCTTTAGTTCAATCCACCACGCTGCTCCACTGCGGGTTGGCGGATATACATGTGTCAGAATTTCTCCCGGCACATGCAGGTTTCCTCACGGTCCTTCACCGCCGAGCTGGAGATGAATTTAAACATAAATTTAGCTCTTGTAAAACCAGCAATGCTAGCCGAGGTTTGAATCCGCGATCATCAGTTGAGATCGACGTGTTCTAACCACTAAGCCATCCCAGCTCTTAACAAGAGCTTATTCACGTAAAATTTAGTCGTAAATAAAATTAAATGTAAAACGTTATTATTGCTTCGTATTAGATTTTGGAAATGTTTAAAGTCGAGGAGGATAGACTTTTGAATTATTGCACCTTGCATCCTAGCACCTCCTATAATGGACAAACTATTCACAAAAAGATAGATAAGATGATAACCATGCACTCCCTTAATTTTGCCGGCGATTAGATCTAGATTTTTCTTAGGCAAGAACCACACTTATAAGTTTTAATAGGCAGGTATGAAAGAGTTAAGACATTGACAGAAAATTAAATGTGAACCTTATGAAAATCTACAGCAAAATTTACAGGTGCCATCCTCGCGTTATAGTATAATACTCTTGACAAAGCTACACGTGTCAATATATACATATATTGATATTTATTATATTAATAAATCGATGTCTTATCTACCTGTGTTAACACTCAACTCAAAGCTATTTTATATTACACAATACGACTCAATTGCCAAGGTAGGTACACTCAATAATCATAGAATTCTTGGAAGAAATCACGGAGCGTTTCCGTTTTTTCTATCATTAATTTAATACGTTTTAGAAGCCATCTACATGAAGACTCTTATCGTTAGATGTGATCGTTTGAGGCAAGGTCAATTCTTAATGCATACTGATAAAGATGCTGGGATTTAGTAACTCTTTAATGTATATATTGTAAAATATTTTTAAAAAGTAAGTATCGAGTTTCTTGGTGGTTTTTCTCGGTTGAATCTACATTCCAAATAGGTGGTGAATTATATATTTTAAGCTTTCGCGATTTATACTATTCATATTTAATTTAACGGGTCTTATAGTCAGCTCGTGACCACGACAAATCTAACTATGTCTAATCTAACGTCGGGCAATAAAAAGGTATTACTACCATTAGTTATCGCGATAAGACCCGTTATATTAAATGTGAACGGTGGTAAATTTAGTTACATTTTGTTTCTGTATTGATGATTCAAAAGTGCTTGTAAATTTCTACTTGAATATATTTTGATTTTGATTAACATCCCACGATAATAAACGTATGGTTTTCTTTACGACTTACGTAATTATAGCTGAAATATTTCGCAAGAACCCTGTAATGATTAAACCATTGCGCTACGGCCACTTAACTCCAATATATGGAAAAATTTGCCATTACCGAACGTTTTATGTCTACTATCCGCATGCTATTTTCTAAATTTTTATCCATCTATCAATCTAAAATTTCCTTCTAATAAAAATACATTCCATTTTACAAAAGCAAGGTAAGTTAATTTAACTTACAGTATCAAAAAAGCAAACGATTGAACGAAACGTGTACAAATCAATCAATGTACAAATAATATCTTTCCTCTTTCAATTCCTATCAGCAATAACTATCTTTATATCGAAGTCGATGGAAACGCGTTAAATTGCACTCCTTTCAACACCTAATCCTTTAAGTCTCGCTTCGTCACGTCGGAGAAAAACTATAGCGACTCGTCTGTCTTCACGAATGGCACTAAGATGGATACGGTGTTAGGAGATTGAGTACAGAACTAGAATATAGACAATAGTATCTTTAAATTAGATATACGTTTATTTAATTGAATTTAGTTACTTAATATCGAATCTGATCGTAGTTTTTTGGGTATACGCATGACATAATAACGGCCCATGAATGTCACACTGCAGGTTGGCAGATACACGTATATGTGTTAGCATTTCTTCATTGGCACAACTAAAAGTCATTAACCAAAGAATTGAAGAATTGAGAAAACAGATAAACGTCCCAATAATAATCAGAAGTAAGATAAATCAGAAATAAGAAAATAACACTAAAAAAGAAACAATACATAATTTAATATAATCGTATTTTAAAAATTGAATTTGAAGCTACATGTCATTGATATTCTATTATAATATTGCAAGAAATGCGATCTTACAATTCACATATCTGTCGAAATGATATTCTTATTTCGATGTACTCGACCAGTTCAGTTGATCTTGCGAGTTCCCTTTACGAATCGGGATGACAGGATAACTGGGTTCGCAAATGTTCACATTTATTCCAAGTAATATTTTATCGAAGTTATGTGTATTCTGTTGTTTAGCTTTAAATGTAACATTTTGCTATGCACTCTATTCCGAATACCTGTTCTTTAGATAAGTGAAACAAGTAAAATTCGATTGGTAAAATTCTATTAATATTGTTAAAAGCCTTTTTTTAGTGTCAATGGATACCCGTCAATTTGAGATTAGTCATCTATTAATTAATTCGGAGGGTTTTCAATTTATTCATTTGTACTGGCAAAGGTTATCGTAGATCGTGTTGCTGCGTAGTAACAATATTTATAACAACTTAATTACTTAGTAACAACTGTAAAAACTACCTAGCTACCAATAAAATTCTATATAAAACAATTTAAAAATATCATGTATAAATTGTACCATATTGTCTAAATATTTATAAAAACACAGAGGGTAATTGGGAAATTGAAAGATTCACACGCAATAGAAAGCATTCGCAAACTTCATTCTTAAAAGGAATAAGGAAAGAAAAGGAAAAGTAAGTAGGGAAAGGAATGAGGGAGAGGGTTAGACATCCAGCTCTCTCACCCACCGTGATAAACACAGCTATATTAGCTACTTCATCCCGATCTTCTGTGAGAGTGAGGTACTGTCCCGTTCGAACCGAGTAAAAACTAAAGCTGAGCTCTACCCCAGTGAATTAATCTGAGAAAATTAAAAAAAAATGACAGATGATGACAATCATTAATCTGTACCACGAATTCTATAATTATGCAAGCTGTTATTATTGTCTAGTAAATAATCGGAGACTTCAGATCAAGTTTATACTAATAAGCCATATAAGATGATATGTAAACTGATATTAATTAATTTTGTACACGTATCTAGTTCCAGACAACGCATCGCACGAGAACTGTACATACATCGGATAGATACTTTATACTATAGGCTATATCTTTGCGAGATAGTTTGGCACTAATTACTAAGATACGAGCAAGAGAAACGGCTACACGAAGGCCACGTGCAAGAGAAATGGCAACACGAAGCCTCACTTTGCTTTGAAATTTCTGTACAATTAATTTGATCCACTTCAGACTAAACGCTACGTCAAACGTAGCCGTAATAACAAACTTGGTAACCTCTTTGAGAACGCGGTGACTAAATCAATCAAAGTATAAGTCATTCAAGTAGGCTTTCACGAGAAATTTTGAATCGTCAAAACAAAAACTTAATTTAAAGAAGTTACCACCAGTTTTGTAGATTCTACCGAGAAAAACCAGCAAGAAACTCGATTGTAAATAAAAGAGTAAAATAATCGCTTCTAAACGTTTCATTGTCGAGCGAAGACTTCTTCCGTTAAGGGAAAAATTTGGAGCTTTATTTGTCATGGCAGAGATATCTTAGAAATTCTCTCAACATATGCATATTTCTTTCCAATGTTTTCGCCGTGTACGAAATGAATTTCTAGCGCAAACAATTGAAAGCGATGACATCCCTAGATTAAATAAGACGAAGATTTTACACTCAACGGCACCTATTAGGATCTCATGATCTTGTGTCAAGTGTTCGGAAACACACATCACAAACAACCAGACCACGACAAACATCCATATGGCTATATATACTACATACATATACTATACAGACGTTCACTTTGAGCGAGAATCGAACCCGCATTAGCGCTTCAGTCACTTGCAGTGACCTCAGCACCGACCTATCGTTTAAAGATTTCTTACCTACGTCCTTTTCCTTTCATTCCTCATTTGTTTTTAAGCTGGCAACGCATTTGTAGCTCTTCTGTTGCTGCAAATATCTATGGTCTGCGGTGATCACTTAATATCAGGGATCCCGCTTGCTTATCAGCTTTTTTTATAAAAAAAAAGATCCACGTCTTAAATTCATTAGTTAATTTTATCAGAATGTAATAACAAAATCATTCACATAAATACCTATGAAATAGTATGTTATATTTCGAACCTAGAATCCAACGCGAACTCTTGTATAATTCCAACTTCATACATTTATAACTTCTTGCGAAATTCTCAACAGGAATCTTCTCAGAATATATTTCGGTTAAAACTATCTTTTGGGCTTCGCAAGTCGTTCTGTCGCCTTTTTATTTGCAAAGTGAAAACAACTAACGACTTTTCTTCGCCATGTTCAGGTTTCTATTATGTGCGAATTCGAACAAACTTGGCATATATGAGGAATATAAGAATATGGGAATTAAATATCTTGAAATTATTTTTCTTTTTCTATTATTCATTTCTTTTTTTATTTGGTTAATTATAAACGATGCTATGTTAACATATGACCATAACTTAACAAAATAAATCAACTGGGAAACACTGCTGGCATTTTCGCCGCCATTTCATGCGGAAATGATTTGTGCAGTAATTATTTTTCAATTTTAATTTGTAAATTCTTTTGGTTGTAAATCTATAACTATTTAAAATAAAATATAACTTTAAATTATCTGTCCGAGAAAATCTCAAAAAGTGAGTTATCGGTGGGATGCCCGGCCGATGCGGCAAATTTTGGTTTATAATGAATAATGTAGGTACAGGGCAAGCAGTAAAGTAAAGTAACGGGCTGTAAATATCGTACTGCTGGACAAAGGCGTCCTTTCCTATGATGGAAAAGGTTTTAGAGCTTAATCCACCACGCTGCTCTACTGTGTTTTGGCGGATATACATGAGTCAGAATTTCTCTCGGAACAGGCTGACCTCTTCTTCATGACGTTTACCTTCACCGTCGAGCACGAGTTGAATTTATACAAATTTAGCATTTGAGGCCTCAGTGTTGCTAACCGGGATTTAAACCCGCAATCATAGGTTGTTCTAACCACTAGGCCATATCAGCTCATTATAGATAAAATAGTGTCCGTTCGGAAATATTAAACTAGATATCTTTGTAATTTTGGATTATACCATGTTAAAAAATATCAAATTTTATCATTGCCAATATCGCGCATAACTACATAACTTAAAATGTAATAAAACAAAAAACAAGAACAATCCATATTTCAAAATTAAATGCTTATTCATAGATGTGGAGAGCATAAAATCTACAAGCAACCTTTTCGGCGTAACTGAACTCTTCCGTTAATAGCTCGCCAGCCGTTCTGAGGAATTCGGGTCTGGACCTAACGTTTCGTGCTCCTTTATTTACTGCCGGAATCTTTTCACGGCCGACGAGTAAAACGTTGTACGTTTTGTGCATTCTTTCCGCTGAAACATGGATCACTTATCATAAAAACGTACCTTTCAAAAGATTTAAGCACGTAAGTGGTACTTTGAGAATAATGTTCGGTGAGAGTATGAATACCTAAAACTGTTGATTATATTGCCTTTTTACTGGTGAGTACAGTTTTAATATGAAGTTGAACATTCAATTCTTCGATTTGTGGCTTTTAGGTGTATTCAATTCAATTCTTTGGTTTTCATATTTAATATAACGGGTCTTATCGCGATAACTAATGGTAGTAATACGTTTTTATTGGCCGTAGGCACGAGTAGACTGGTGTACCGCACGCCCTCTAACGGCGAGTGTGCGAGCTTTCGTCGCCTAGCGGTTGAATTCGACCTGAGTTCACTAAATTTTCCACCGTTTAAATCGTTTTAAGACCACAGACCTTAACAACAACCAAAGAGTATTAACAGAATAAAATGTTATGCGTGTGTGTAGCAAATACATGGTGTGTAATGTTTTTCTCTCAATTTAATGTATTTTTTATGCATAATAAAAAACTTATGGTAACAATCCTCTCTTTTTCGCTATATAAACTATAAGTCTGTGCAAGGTTCGTAACATGGGGTACAAATTTTTTGCTTCACGTATTAATATATAAATTACTAGCTTTCACCCGCGACCTCGTCCGCGTTGAATAGTAAATGTAAATCCAAGATATAAGCCATCTTCATTTCAAATTTCAGCCTAATCGGTTCAGTACTTACTAAGTGAGTTATTCCTATGAGAACTTCAAATTTTTTCGGGATAAAACGTAAATTCAGGATATAAGCCATCTTCATTTCAAACAATCAAATCGGTTCAGTAATTTTTGTGTGAAAAAGTAAAAAGTACTGTTTAAATTATTCCTGTGGGAACTTTAATTTTTTTTTCGGGATAAAATGTAGCCTATGTGTTAATCCAAGTTATAAGCCATCTTCATTTCAAATTTCAGCGGTTCAGTAGTTTTTGTGTATAAGAGTAAAAAGTAGTGTTTAAATTATTCCTGTGGGAACTTCAAATTTTTTCAGGAGAAAATGTAAGGTATGTGTTATTCCAAGATATAAGCCATCTTCATTACAAATTTCAGCCAAATCGGTTCAGTAGTTTTTGTGTAAAAGAGTAACAAACATCCATCCACCCACACATACAAACTTTCATATTTACAATATTAGTAGGATAGTTATCATCTTAAGTACGACTAAACTCTTAATAGACGAGGAATATGCTTTAGCGTGTCATCATTAATTCCACAATAACCTATAATCTAACCAAGAGTTCAGAGGAAACATGTACCGTCGAAGTTTTCGTTATTTGTCCCTCGGTGTTAACCGAGTCTATAAATCAGATAAATATTCAAAATTGAGTTTTCGGCTAATAAATTACGAGGCGTATTCTATGCCAAAGAGCTGGCTAAATGCCAGAATGAGACTCAATAGATAGCAGTTTAAATTCAGCTGGGAGCTGCATTATGCCATTACAGTTGGCATAATTATCGTCAAAGGGGATTCACTGCGATTTAAGGTGACCTTCCATTGAATTCTAAATTGTTTAATCATTTTTTTTTATTCGTATCTTCTCAAAGAGAGTTTTGAATGGATTTTGAAAAAGTTATTAATTGTTTTTTCCTCCAAAAAGTTTTATTCTCGAATTCGCATTGACCTGATCAGTATAAAGAGGATTTATTCCAAGAATTCTATGAATAATAATTTTAGTTTCGACAGAATTTTCATAAATATCAACACTGAAAAAGTTTAGTGTTTTTTCTTCTGTTAGTTTTAACTAAACATCTTTTTAGGATTTCATGTAAAGCTTTCGCAGCGCTATATGTCTGGTAGACGATCAGCATTAACCTCAACTTCTGTGAGTGAATTATTCTCGCCGCTGAAGCTATTTCAAACGCTTTCTTCTCAAATTGACGATAACCGCTTTCAATTTGAAACCTAATGAGCGGTGAGTGGTGTGACCCAGATTGATGGGGAAAGAAAGATTTTATTACAGAAATGTAATTTAATTTGATATAATATTAACAAGTACACCTTACCCTTAAGGTTGAAGAGGTCAAACCGTTCTGTATAAAAATCATAAGTATTTCAGATTGAAACCGGAATTAAGTAAATCCTGGCTTCAATATTGTAAACATTAGATTAGGAATCTTTTTTCCGTTCTTATTTAGTTGAGATTACTTGAAAAATTTTAATGAAAACGTACTAAACGAACTTAATATATTTATATTACAGAGTTCTACTGTTATGCATTATCAAAGTAAAACTCTGTAATATAAATATATTAAGAAGAATATTCCTTCTCGGGCTTCGTCTTTGCTCATTGCGATTCTTGATTTTGATCACAGGCTTTTTCATTCGTATGTTATTATTTAGAACAATTTCAACTGACGATTGCTTGTTGAAATCCCGAATGGCATTACTGAGAGTTTAAGGGTTAAAGTGCTGAAATACATCTTGTGAAAGCATCGTGCAAAAACTTGCATGTACCGGTAGGAATTCAAACACACGTATATCTGATAATTCACATTAATACAGGGTGATGGATTAAGCTCGTAACCTCAAAAAATGAGGTTTTGGTTCAATAGTGGAACATTTCCAGCGTGTTATAATACTGATAACCGAGGTAGCCTAGTGGTTAGAACACAACGATTTTAACCAATGATCGCGGGTACAAACCTCTAACACCGCTGAGTTTCAAGTGCTAAATTTGTGTTTAAATTCATCTCGTGCCCAGTGAAGTAATAGATAGTGAAGAAACTTGCATGTGTTGATAGTAATTCTACTAGATGCATATCCGCTATAGAGGGGTGACTATAGGACAGCAGAGCTGGCAAAAAGCCACTGTCCCCGGACCCAAGAGGGCCCCGGCCTGAAATAATTTTAGTAATAAAAATCTTATTAAAAGTAAATAGTTATTTCATTATATATGTGTATAAACCTATGCTAATATGAAATAAAACTTATCAGATATGTAATTAATAGTTTTGGGCAACCTCTTAAGTGGTTCATTAAAATTAAGGTATAACGTAATGATTTTTACTTGGAGGCTCCCTCAAAAAAATTTGCCACGGGCCTCAGGTGGTATAGTTACGCCTCTGATCCGCTTATAGAATATTATTACAGCGTGGTAGATTAAGCTCGTTTTCTAAATAGAAGAGGATTTTGTAAATAATTGGACGCTGATAAGCAATACTGTGTTAAGCCACACGGACTCCATTTTGAGAAAATGGCGTCTAAAGATGTCAAAGCTATATTAATAAATATGTTTGAAAAAGTATATATCCAGCTTTTCTTTTATTTTTTGATAAAAGAAGCAATTAATTTAAACCAGTTTGATCTATTTAACACATTATCTAAGAAAAAGTTTTTCAAATATTTAAGATTATTGTATAAATTGCAAAATATGGAAAGCACTTGAAATTTGAAATATTTAATTAAAAAAAAATCCGTACTTTTTTGTTTATATGACTTCAAATTAATTTGAATAATATTATGTAGATGATGCAGTGTCAAAATATATCAATATCTCTGAAGTTGACTTTTTGCTGGTTGACACATTATTGCTTATCAGCATCCAATTACACTCGTACGTACAGCAAACTATTTTACACTGTAAATATACCAAAAGGTTTTAATTGTCTGCATTATACAATATAGCTCTTTGCACGACAGTTGCTCGTAGAACGATTTTAACAATGGCGCTAATTTAGCAGGCTAATTCTCAAACTCGCGATCACAATAGTGTTTAAATTGAAAGCGATCTTGATTTAGACGATGTAGAAATAAACCCGTGTACAATTTGCTTCATTTTAAACTTTAATGTCTGTAACTGTCTAGTGAATAGTGTGGTTATTACTACGATAGTAAAAGTATAGTTGATAATAATAACAATTATTTATTTATTTCAGTATAGTATTGTATTTGGATGGTGATAAGCAATAAGATGTCATCCCACAAAGACTCAAATTTAGAGATATTGATGTATTCTGATAATGTGACACGTATTTAACGTTATTTATATTTGAGATAAAAAATTAAAAACATATGAATACTATTTACTGTACCAATCCGCTTTTGATTTATTATAATTTTTATCAAAATATAAAAGCAAAGAGGGATATATACTCCTTCAAACATTTATTAAGTATAAGTTTGATATGGTTAGACGACATTTTCTCATATACATAGTATTGCTTATCAGCGTCCTTTCATAGTTCTTAACCTATGTTAGAAAGCAATGCACATGGTATTATTAAATTAGATTGAGAAATAATTATATTACGACCGCTCTGGTGTAGTAGTGCTGAATGCACCAAACGCCGACGGTTGCGGGTTCGATCCTCGCTAGGGGCAGACATTTATAGTTGTATAAATATTTGTTCCTAGGTCTGGGTGTTTGTCCTTGTGGGTCTCCCCACCGTGCCTCGGAGAGCATGTAAAGCTGTCGGTCCCGGTTGTTATCACAATCACCTGATAATGATCGTTACTCGTAGGAGGGAAATTATTCTAGTCTAAATGGTTACTGGCTTGCCCTCAGGTGTTGCGGAGGTCATGCCATCTGACCTCTGTCAGAGCCTGGTGTAACCGGGAAAAATGCTAGGTAGATGATGATGATTAAGAATTAATTATATATGTATTTTATATCTTAATCATATAGATGAATCAAAAGCATTTTTATTTTTTTCTCTAAGCTATTTCGAAGCTACTATCGATAAATAAATGAGAATTTATTCGAAATACAGCTATAGCGTTGGTGCAACACATGTGTTTTAGTTTATTAACTGCCTTGTTTTTCTTATTATCGTTACCTCAGATTTCTATAATTTCTTAGTCGATTTCAATTTTTTAAGAGGCTATATTTTTAGTTAGTTTTATAAAATTTTCATTAAATCGGGTATAAAATTTAATTTTCATTTTAAAGTCAAAATAGCTACAATAAGTACATCATTCCAGTAAGAAAAATTAAGAATTTTGCGTTTGAAATAGTTTTTTAATGTTACTTTTCATATTATTAAATGGGTGATATACTTTATTTAAACAAATTCAACTTAAATATAACTAACACTGTGAAAAGAAAAAAATACAATACAAATATTAAAAGAAGAATTAAACAAACAAAAATTAAATTATATAAAATCTACAAATCTGTCGATGTCATTGCAGTGAGGCAAAGTGCCCAAAACACTGGCGGCATTGCCCCTTTGAATGGCCAAACTGATAAGTTGGCCAAGGTAGGCGCCAGCTCTCCGGTCACTCGTAGACTCGACGAGGCGGGAAGATAATTCTTGGTAGAATCTTTTGGCTTCCTCGCCCCAGGACCCCATGGTTTCAACACAAATATGAAACTCCTTTAAATGTTTTCATATTTTATATTATTTAATTTTTTTATTACAAAGGTAAAAATAATAAGAAATAGCAAACCCAAGTTTTTAAAATATATTTTTTAATATCCGTGATTTATTATGCCACAATTTTTATTCCATACAGTCGAATGGGAACCGGGGCGTCGTAATTTGAAGGATCCCCGTAATTAATTCCAATGCCTCGTAATCCTGAGTAATTCTGATAAAACAGAATGCTTTTCGTATTAAATTTCCCCGTGTCTTTTTTTTGGGAAAAATGAAATTACTCGTAATTAATTTTAAGAATTTAATTATAGATACTAATTGTATCAAACGAATTTGTTCTGGTTAGTATTTCGTTTGATAAGTTGCAGTAGATAAATGGTTTAACATTATGTATCAAGTTTTATTATAATTAAAATTCTAGTTTACTCCCGTATGGTTAATTTTTTAAAAAGTTGCCTTTTACTTTATTAGCGTTCAAAATCTTCTATATTTTTTAGTATTCTTTTTAGATACGAGAACCTATTGGATTAAATTAAATCTCATTCAATCGTCTCGGATTTCTTGGATTAGCTCAACTGTATTCTTCTTTACTTTTGAAGTGCTAATTTTATTTTTAAAATCATCAGATTTTTTTTTTATTTCTCAGACCCGAGAAGACCTCACATTCACCTTCACATTAATATATTTAAAATCTTCTCATTGTATCTCTTTTATGTCGCTGCTTCACTTCGCTCGCATCTAGAAAGTTTACTCGAACAAAACTACAGAGCGCGGCTCAAAGGATTACAGTATTCAAAGAAATGCAATTTAGCACGCCTCTGCGCTTAAAAAAACTGCCAATAAGATAGACGTCTGCAGTTAATCTATTTGTTCGCTCTGAAGACGCCAGTGTTTCAGTTTTAAGAACATTATACTATATTTTATAACTTTTCTTTATTGACAACATACAAGTGCACGCGAAAGTCTGAATTATAAGTTTTTACCCATGACACTATCAAGCAATTCAGAGCCGTAATACCATCTTAGAAAACATGGAATGGATTTAAATTTTAATAAAATTTTGGCTATGACATTATATAATTATTTGGATATAAGGCTGTGGCACCGACTTCACCGACCACTTTGTGCGACGTTTCCTAGCAACCAAATAGCGACCGAGTATGAGAGATATCTTTTGCCCAGCAAGTAAATTGACGCCTTGCCTAAGTTGAAAATAGGTACGGATTTTTATATCAAGTACCTATAGTTAATAAATATCATTGGATAGTTCCTATTTTAATGACGGTTATTAAGACAGACTCGTTGGCGCAATGGTCACTGCAACTGACTCAAGTGCTAGCGGTCGCGGGTTCGATCCCCTCTCACGGCAAACGTCTTTATGGGCCATATGGATGTTTGTCGTGGTCTAGGTGTTTGTGTTAGTGTTGTGATTGTTTCCCAACCCCTGACACAAGGTCACGCGATCTTAATGGGACCGTTGAGTGTGATGCGTTTATTTATTTATCTATAAGATATTTATTATAAGGATTTACAGTGTATTAATAAAATTTAGCTACATTTAACGTATTTGCTTAGTCGTGAACACAACTTACAGAAAACCTATTATAACTTCAGAACACGAAACACATCACTAATGTGAAAAACGGGAAATATTTCTGAAGGCCACTTAAATCGAAATACGAAAACGTTGGCTGCTTTCAAGTAATTTCCATTTCCATCGATCCCCTTCAGCACTCTGTACGAGTTAATAACGACACTCGCCTTGCACGTGCCGAAGACATCCAAATATTTGCGGGTTTGCGAGACACTTGTGCGAAATTAGGCTTTATTTCCAAGGTAATATGGTTTTGGTCGTTGAAAATCGATGGATGTGATGTGAACTTCCAATTCTGGGACTTCTCAGCTAAGGTGTAAATTGAATGTAGGAGCTTAATGTTAGTGGAATCGTAATGAAGGTAGAGATTATTGAGTGTTTGATAGATCAGTTAAAAATACGAAATACTGACAGTTGAAAGAATTTATTCTTAAAAAAAAAATACATGAGAACAGCATAATAACATAAAGTGAGAAATATATAAATAGACGCCACATAAATAAGTATTCAGATACAAATATTGACACAGTACAGTTTGAAATTGTAAACAACACAATGACAATAAATATATACAAAATGGTTGCCACTCAAATTGTATCACCTACGCCATGAATCATCAAAGCCTGCCATTGTTGCTATTTTAGAACTTATATATGGGCACTGATAAGCAATACTGGGTCAAGCCATACGGTTTTGAGAAAATGGAGGATAGACGGCAAACCTTAATAAATTCGATTGAAGAAGTATATGTATATCAATCTTTTCTTTTCTATTTCGATTAAAGGTATATGAATTTAAAGTAGATTTAATAAACAATTTTATGTAATAATAAATTTTTAAAATATATGAAATTATTCTACATTGCAAAATATGGAATACAATAAAATATTTCAAATATTCAATTAAGAAACCGAATTTGACTTTTTGTTCAGCATTCACATATATTTTAAGATTTAAAGTCCCAGTAAAGTTAGTAATTTTGGTATATAAAAATAAAATAAAGAGTTTTGTTTAAAGGAACAATCGAAGTAATACATTTTCATATCTTGATACCTTCTATCGTATACATATGTTAAAAAGAACGTTTTCCTGTAGTACTGATCGCCAGCAAAAGCTGCAAAAATTAGAATGGATCGGTACAATTTCTTAAATCCAGATCCTTACTTCCCAGGATTCACGGAGTCAATGACAGATCTGCTGCATCTATCAAGCGGACCCGCGGTCTGGAGACGTACGTATTTTATGGTCTTTTACTATGAGAGGAAGCGACGTTTTAGCTTATAGACTCCTTATTTAGTTATGTTAAGCGATTTGAAAATACGTATAATGTATATGCACTCGTTAAAAAACAAACTTAAATATTTATTCTAGATTATAACCAACTTGAATGAGAAAAGAGTTTTTTTTATAATTTTTTCCTATCTATTTGAACCATAATGTAATTTCATAGTTTGTAATAACTTGACCTTATTGTTAAAAGATTTTTGCAGTCATTTTGATATTATAATAAATTTGGTTAAATTTAAATGAAGTATAACCTAAATACAATACGGACTGAATGGCTGGGGGCTAACTTGGCCAGCATATCAGTCTGGCCATTCAAAGAGGTAATGCTGCCAGTGTTTTGGGCACCTTGCCTCACTGTGACATCGATACTTACTTAGGCTTAATATAGTTATTTTTAATTTGTCTTTCTTCTTTTTATTTTAATAGAATTATTATATTATTATGTATTATAATTAATTAAATTATTTTATATTTTTATGAAAACATAGTTAACGAACGAGCAGGCGGGAAATCTGATGGTAATTGCTGTCCATGGACATTTGTAGCATCATGATGAGCTACAACTGCATCACCAGTAGGAAAGGAATGGAGGACGAGATAAAACTTCCGACACTTTTACACACCGTACGAAGTACTGCGGTCGAATCAATCTGTATACAGCCTGCAGTTAGACTCTACCTCTATAAGTATATAAGTAATGTTTTTATATTTATATAATTATTAAGGCAAATTTACATTGCATTGCACATTCTGCCTAAATAAAGGTTTTCTGGTAAAAATCGCTACTTTGCGAAAAGACCGCCTATTTATAAATGAAATGTTTCAGTTCGGATCGTACATTTGTTTAGTGCGGTTGTGTTATTGCGGAGCGTTATCGACGTACTAATTGTTTACTAAGAATCAAGGGCCGTCGCGGCGTTATCTACACGTGCGCAGCCGCTGGCGGCTCCCGGCCGTATGGTGCAGTATAATGGAGTTGAATAATAATATACTAGTCTCGGAGAATGTAAAAAACTTTGTTGAAGAGTGCAATATTAGAAACGATGATATTATTATGGATGCCGAATGATCTAATTCCGATGCTGAATTAACATGCATGGGTGATGAGGATAGTAGAAGAGCAAATAAGCGTTTGCGTTCGTCAGACTCAACAAATGAATGGATGACAGTTGACAGGCGTGTAAAAAGAGTACAGACTAGAAAAACAAGGTCTCAGACTAACCTGCAAGATGATACTATAGAAATATGTATATATTCTAAGGAAATATTACCTAAACAATTTCAGATGGCTAAGTTATTGAAGAAAGAAAATATAATGAATATCACTCGAGTTAAATACATTAACCCTTACAAGGTTCTAATTCAATTTAGTAAAGAAGACAGCGCGAATAAACTTATTGATTGCACGACCTTTATAGAAAGTGGGTGGAGAATTCAAAAGACATATGAAGTAGGATTATCATACGGTATCATTAGGAATGTGGAAATTGAGCTGTCAGAAGATGAGATTAAACAGAATATAAAGACTGAAAATGAGTTAGTATCAGTTAAAAGGCTTATGCGGAGAAACGATAGTGGGACGGGCTGGATAGATAGTGAAACAGTTCGTTTAGGATTTAAAGGTACATTTCTTCCTCAGTACGTATATGTGTATGACATAAGAGTTAAGATAGAACCCTATAAATTTTTTGTTACTCAATGTTCTAAGTGTTGGCGATTTGGTCATAGTAAAAAGATATGTCCAAGTAAGAAAATAGTATGTCCGAAATGTGGTGACAATCACGATAATTGTGAAGCTACAACTTTTAAATGTATTAATTGTTCAGGCCAACATTTAGCATTGAGTAAATTATGTCCCGTATATAAAAAAGAAAATAAAATTAGAGAAATTATGTCAGAATTTAATGTTACGTATAAGAAAGCCCTAACAATGTATGTGCCTCCCACTCCTCCAGTGAATAAAGTCATTCATCATAAAAGTCCTCTACGGAAATCCAATCTGTCTCCTGCTATTTTGACTGACTCTTTAGCGCCGAGAAGCTATGCTGAATGTTTAAAAGTAGGTAATGCCGAATCAACAAAGCCGAGTAATATCTTTAGGAAATCTACGAAAACCAAAAATAAGAAAAACTACAATAGAGAAAAGGTTAACGATTTTGAGGAAATTGATAGCGAATCGAGTACAGAACAATATCCTCGAGAGAATGAAGAAAATAAAACAGAAGACGTAACCAAACCAAAAATAACATGTTCTGAATTAATTGAAAGGATTGCTAATATTATTTTTATTAAGAAGTATTCGGGAAGAAAGAAGATACAACAAATTTTAACATTAATATTTGAATGGTTTGTAATTGTGTTTGGAAGCAAATTAATGAGTTTATCTTTTGTGAAGAACCTATTTTTTAGTAATACAGATGGCTAGTGAAGTTACAATACAGAGGTTTAACATAATGCAGTGGAATGCGCAGAGCATCAAGAACAAATTGGCAGCAGTTAAACAGTTTTTGTATTTAGAGAAAATTCATATTGCTGTTGTTTGCGAAACCTGGTTAGACTATAATACAAATTTAAGAATAAGCGGATATAATATTTTTCGAAAAGATAGGGAAGATGGTTACGGAGGTATCGCTATTATTACGCATAATTCGATAAAAGCTAACGTAGTACCAATACTAAATTTTACTAATACGGCCATTGAGTTACTACATTTACAAGTCTATAACTGCTGTGATGTAAAAGATATTATTGCAGTCTATTGTTCTCCGTCTGCCAGAACAAGTCAGAGGGACTGGGAGTTTTTATTTTCATTAGCTAATAAGAATTGTCTTATATTAGGTGATTTCAATGGCCACCACTCGAATTGGTCTAACAGGACGGATATGAGAGGTACTCAAATTTGCGATGCTCTGTTTGATAGTCATTTTGTCACATTGAACAATAAAATGTCGACCCGTTTAAAACTAGTAAATGGTGTATTACAGGAATCCTCCCCAGACTTATCGATAGTTTCTACAGATGTTTCAATAAAATTTGATTGGAATGTTTGTAATGAGACATTGGGAAGCGATCACCTTATTCTGAAAATGTCTATTGGTTTTAATCCATTGTGTAAGCCCATTATACGAAGAAATTTTAAAAAAGCCGATTGGACTAATTACAAGAACTACTTAGCTGAAATTTTTTCTAATTGTATTCTACCTGAAAATCCTCAACATGCGTACGATCTTTTTATTGCTTGTTTGAATGATGCGGCTGATAAATTTATACCGATGTATAAAATTAATCAAAATCCTAGTAATAAATTTACTCCTAAACGCTATTGGAGTGCGGATCTGTCAAAAATAGTTGCTGAACGTCGTTTAGCTCTCTCAAAATTTCGAAAAAACCCCATTCCAGTTAATTTAGATTTATTACAGGACAAAATAAGGGAATCTCAGAGGTTAATGCGGATGGCTGAACGTAGATCTTGGCATACTGACTGTTCATCACTAAACAAAGTTTCAACATCCAAAGAAATGTGGGACCGTATGCGTTGGTTCAAGGGCTATAAAAGTCAAAAATCACATGTAACTGTAGATTCTGCTTACAAATTTCTCAAAAGTTTTACCCCTGATTATGTTCCTATGCCGACACCCCTATTTGAAATAAATAACCCTCAATTAGAATGTCCAATCTCAATACAAGAAATATTAAATGTGATGAAGTCCAAAAATACAGCTCCAGGGTCTGATGGCATATCTTATTCTATGATAAGGAATATGCCTAGGAGGGGTTTTCGGATTGTATTACAATTATATAATATGTTTTTATCGCTAAACGTTGTTCCTCATCAATGGTGCAATATAGCTATTGTCCCAATACCAAAACCAGGGAGAGATTCGAATTTAGATTCATCCCTACGACCAATTTCCCTAATATCATTTCTATGTAAAACATTTCACTCTATTTTAAATAAAAGATTGGAATGGTATTTTGAACACAATAAATTATTTTCTGAGTCAACAATTGGATTTCGAAAGACTCGGTCATGCCACGATAATCTTTGTCAATTAGTATCTAATGTCCAAATTGGTTTTTCTAAAAACGAATCAACTATTGCCTGTTTTATAGACCTTACTAATGCGTATAATAATGTCGATATTTATAGTCTCTTAAAACTTCTTCATGATTTTGGTGTTGGAAGCAAAATTTGCAATTACTTGTGGAACTTTTTTAGTGAACGTAGGCTTAAAATTCAAACAAGTGATTGGGAGGTCTCTAGAACTACTTCTTTGGGTTTAGCACAGGGAGACCCTTTGTCACCCCTATTGTTTAATGTGGCAACAATCAATATTTGTCATCAAATTCAAAATGTGAGTATCTCTCAATTTGCCGATGATTTTGTCCTTTATTATTCAGATTCAAACTTAGTTTTTGCTCAAAATTTATTACAAACAGCATTAAACATATTTAAAGAAATAGTTAATAGAATTAGTCTTGATATTTCCCCAACTAAAAGTAAAATTTGTTTATTTTCTAAAGGTAAAAGACACGATGTAATAGTTCTCAAAATAGATAGTTATAATTTAGAAGTTGTCGAAAATATTAAATATCTCGGAATGTGGCTGAATCGCTCTTTACGATGGACTAAACATATTACGGAAACGATACAAAGGGTTTTACAGTTTCTTAATATATTTAAAGTATTAACAGGATCCAATTGGGGTGTTCATCCTAAACATCTGAGACGTCTGTATATAGCCTTGATTCGAAGCAGGTTAGACTATAGTAGCTTTTTGTATGATAATGCCGCAAAATGTCAACTTAAAAAACTTGATTTAATTCAAAATCGCTCAATGAGAATAATAGGAAACTTTATAAAAACTACTCCTATCCATGTTATGGAGAGTGAGTTGAATCTACAACCATTATGCATACGTAGACGTTTCTTAGCAGGAAAATTTTGGCTTAAATCGAAAGCTCTTAATAACAATTACAACATAAAATTATTAAGTGAGTTGTCTCATCTTTGCGAAACTCAACGATATTGGGCAAATAAACGTAAACCGCTTTTAGTTTTGATTCATCAAGAATTAAATTCCTTTCCTATACATCGTAGTAATTTACTTGATATGTTTTCTCTGCAGACATGGGTTAGTAACGTGAATGTTTCCAAGTTTATTAAAAGCGATATTTCGACAGTTCACGAGGCTAAAAAGAAATACAGCGCACAGCAATTAAAATCTTTGGTCGAACATTTTATGAGAAACACCTATAATAATTGTTACGAAATTTATACTGATGGCTCCAAGGAAAATAATGAATCGGGAGCTGCATTTTATGATGCACAGAATAACTGTCATATGAAACTTAAAATAGATCAAAACATTTGCATAATGGTTGTAGAATTTGTAGCTATCTTAGAAGCTTTGGCATATATAGATGCTATCGACAACAATGAATTTGTAGTATTCACCGATTCAAAAAGTGCCCTGCAACATTTGGCTCGTTGTACCTCGACTTATCGAGGTACACCGATAGCCTATAATGAAAATGAAAATGAAAATGAAAATGAAAAATAGTTTATTCTTTATCAAGCTGTACATAACAAATAAAGGTTGGGACCAATATAATATTACCAATATAATATTTTAAACCAATTGTTAAAACTAAATTCAGTTGGAAAATCTGTGTATTTACAATGGATTCCATCACATGTTGGTGTTAGAGGCAATGAAACGGTTGATTACTTGGCTAAACAAGCTTGCTTCGAAGGTGAAAACATATCTATGACGCCATTTTTTACGGATGTTATTTGGCATATAAAAGTTAAGTGTAATTCTATGTGGACTGAGTATTTTGACAAGCGATCTAAAGAGAAGGGTATTTGGTACAAGACGATGCAGCCTCATCCACCAAAGATATGCTGGTTTGACAACCATAAGCTTAATCGCAGAGATGTAATAACGGCCCTAAGGCTTCGCGCCGGGCACATTCCAACTAATAAATTTGCCTTTCTTATAAAGAAATCGGAAACACCGAATTGCATCCCTTGCGGAGTAGTAGAGGATATTCACCACGTTTTGTTGGAATGTGTTCGGAACGAGAGTCTTAGGATGACTATAGCTACTCAATTTAATATTAATGATTTTAATATAATTGATTGTATGACTTTTTTGGCATTTCCGTTAAGTGTTGAAGCTAGAGCATTGTATAAGTTAGCTAATAAATATTTTAGGTTAAGGAAGTAAATATGTAATGTTAAAGAACAGAGCGACATAGTCACACATGGTGACAAAGCTCTTTAAATAAAGAAAAAAAAAAAAAAAATGAAATGTTTAGTGGTAAGTTATACTTGTAAAATTGATTGAAAGCGTTGTTCAATAAAGTTTATTCTCTCTCTCATATTAATCAGTTATGGATATATAGCAAATATACTCAAAATAGTTATAGGAATACCATAAGACTTACTTATATTTGGAAACTGTATGGTGATATCTAAAAACATAGTCATATTTTTAAGTATTTATTTAATTTCTTTTAACTTGCACCACAAGCTACTTCCAATAATCACATTGTTCTTCGTCAGGGTCCTTGCCAGTGACAAGGAAAGAACGAGCATCGAGTCGAGTACTAAAATATCGCTTTTTTAAAAAAGAACGAATGTCACCTACTTGTGACTGTTGAGAATCTTCGGTGGATTTGAGAGATTTCTTTTTTAAAAAAGACATTTTAGTGGCCGTTTCTTTCCTTATACAGTTTTTTAGTCTTTTTTAATTTGCAGTTGGTAATAGACAAAGAGAAATGTCGATTTTATTAAATGGTTATTCAATCGCAATGAATACCATTAGTACGACATAATTTATATCGAACAAACTTTTCCTTTGATAAACTCGTTGAAATTTAATTTCAGAGAAATAGTTTTTTTACTACTTCTGTATCGTTTTTTTTTTATTTCGAGGGTAAAAGTTTTCTATATTACTTTGACCCAGTAAATAACTTATCGTAATAAAAAAAATTTAGTAGCTTTAACATGATATGTGCGTAGAAAATTTGAATTGGTAAAAAAATAAAACTCTGACAAAATTAAATATAAATAGTTTGTATATTTTTAAAAGCTATCAATGTAGATAGGTATACTAGGAAGAAATCGTTCAGTCGAAAAAAGAGAGTCGCATCACAACTTCTAATTAAAAAAAAATGTAAACATTGATACTACATTTACCACATTGCCTAGATACGTGGAGTCACAATAATAATATATCATAATTACCGATAAACATTTTCAGCTATAAAAAGTTTTTTTTTACAAAGAGTATCGAGAAAATTTAAATTGATTCTTATAAAAGTTAAATATAACAAAAAAATTAAATCAATCGAATTCGTTAGTCGAACGAATCGAATTTATTATCTCTAATTAAATATTCGATTGAAACCGAATGTTTTACTTGAAATTCTTTCGTTTCTTAGCCTTTGTATAGTATAATATTGATACCTTTTAAATATTGAAATATCGTACTTTCACTTTCTAAATGGATTAAATACTTTGTAAAGAAAGCATTTTCTTTGTATCATCTAGCTGCTCTTGCGGTTTCACTCACGTTTATGGTTACTGCGTCGCTCCTATGAATCGGAGCGTGATGTAATATAGCCTACAATATTCGTGAATAAACAGGCTATCTAATGCAAAAATAATTATTTAAATCGGGTCAGTAGTTTCAGAGATTAACACTTACAGACAAACTTACAAATAAATCTCTTTATACTATTTATATTGGCTAGTATTTGATCACGGCTTATCAAGGGTTAATGTAGATTTTGTTTTGAGTTATATACATAAAATATAGCTTCTGACCATCTCGGAATAATGTACTTTTCAAAGGATACGATAATTTTGTAAATAGGCGAAGTAAACTCCGGTACCGAGTGGTTCCGGAGTTTTCTTCGCACGTACAAAATTCGCTCTCTCCTCATTATATTAGTATTGATATTCGACAACTCTATTAACTTTTGTCCTCGAATGTTTCGAGTTAGTAATTGTTTTGTTGGGATATGTAAAAGATTTAACAACGGGATGACTGAAAACGATCAAATGCTTCTATAGCAAATTTCAAAAAGATTGTAACGAAACCTTTATGTGTTAGAAGTTATAAGGATATTAAAGATTTTACAGATGATATCCCACCATAAGAATAGAACGATCGTATCCAGACTATGCCAATACGCATAACAATTTGTTAACAATCTTGACGGTATTGTTATCGGTAAAAAGTTGTAGGAGCTATAGTCACGTGTCATAGTATCATGACATAAAAAGAGCAACACAAACGTAGATGGGGCACTTTTGCTTGAGCACTCGGAACTGACGGACGTTGACGAGACCTTTATTTAATTGTTATCTTTTATACTCTCCCTTAATATTGATTTTGTTGTTTATAATTTTATTTATTAGGAAACCCCGAGTTGTTTTATTTTTTTTAATAAAACACCGCTTTTTGCTAACAATATATATTTTTTCTAATTATATATTTTCAGCCAGCTCCTGACCACGACGAATGTAACGTCGAAACGCCGGGCAATAAGAAGATATCACTACCATTAGTTATCGCGATAAGACCCGTTATATAAAATATGAAAAACTTCTTATACCAATCTGATTTAAATTCATTATACAGTTTATCACTATAGAAAAGAAAAGATGGATATATACATCCTCAAACACATTTATTATTAAGTATAAGCTTAATATCTTTAGGCACCATTTTCTCAAAATGAAGTCCGTATATAGTATTGCTTATCAGCGTCCATATAAGTGTAACATTTCTAGGCTAAATCGAACAATCTTATTTATCTTATTCTCAACCACAGCGAGGGCAGACACTAAGTTTTTTCTCGAAAGTGACGAAGCGAAGCTTAAAGGATTATGCGGCTTATTGGAATGCGATTTAATACGATTTAAGCATCAGGAAAACAGGGCTCTTTGACAATGGTACGAAGTTGTTGATGATTTTTATAGTGTTTATAAGTAAAATGTTAGTTTATTACTTTTTTTGAGGTTTGAAAACGAATAGGAAATATGGGAAGATATGTGGAGTGGGTTAGGTTTTCGGCTCTCGTAATCACTGAACGAAATGTAGCTATATTAATTACTTCACACCGATCTTCCGCCAGAGTGGGGTACTGCCTCGGTCGAGCCAGCCCGTATGTAATGTACTTAATGTAGTTAGGCTCTACCTCAGTAGCTTATTCATTTTATTTGGATAGAATTAGGCAAATCTAAATACATAAATACATACGCTCAAAAATATAATATGAAACACACAGCCGAACGTAACTAAAAAACGATTACATAATATAAAGGCCGATTTAAATCAGACTAGCGAGTTCTCATTATCTCTCTACTCTATTAAATTCTTTTAGTGTAAACAGACGCCGAGCATACTTTCGATGATCTACCAGCATCACAAAGATTCTAACGTTTTAAATGGGCGTTCGTTGACACTGAAAGAGCAAGAAAGAATGTTATTGTCTAGCTCTTGTTTCTTTGATTTAAACTCATCGTGAACGACACGATGGCGAACATTTGATTAGAACGTTCTTGCCTGTTCCGTTTCTTCAAAGCATCCTTATGTTATAGAGATTCGGCCGAGCATTCGTTCGGATGATATAAACATCATTGTGCAAGAATTTTATTTCTCAGTTCTCATTCTTCCACGTCGATATTTTGGTTTAAACTTTGAAAACGACGTTTACACTAAAAGATAAAGAATGAATGCTTTTGCTGTTGGTCTGCGATCGTTTGGTTTAAACGCACAGCAGACGTATTACAAGTTCTAAACTTCGTATTGGTTCAGCGTTTCGCAACTCAGCGAATAGTTGCGAAATGAAATTATAACCTAACTCCTTAAGACAATAAAAACAGGCTGAAACTGTAAACAAGGGACGAATCAAACGTAAATGAGTTACAAATTGAATTTTCAAACAATTCAAAAGTGATCCGAGCCGCAAAATTCACATTACAAGTTAGGACAGACTTTGAATGAATAAGACATGAAGAATGAATTCGGAGATATTATGCAAATTTGTTACGAAAAAAAATGAAACCGAAGACTTGGCTTTTAACTTCGGAAAGCAATAGGAAATGTTTCCATCGCTCTTGCTACTTTGTCTTTTCTTTGTAATGGGTATTTGTACGAAAATATACAGAATGAAATAGGGTTCTGTTTCACGTTGAACGTCTATTTCATCTTTATATAGAAAGCGTATATAGTTAAATTTTTTTTATTTGTCCTATTTAGATGATAAATATGGTGATTTTTCTGTCATAATAGTTAGAGATGAAGAATAATATTTTAATGAAAAATAGTATTGGAAATTTTGTGACTTTCGTTAAGGATAAACTTACCAAGTAAGACACGTAAAGAAAAAAAGACTTTATTGTGTACTAGCTGTGCCCCGCGGTTTCGCCGCATTAATTTGAGGAAAAATTATATTTATATAATGGTTCCTTTCCTATTTGAATCGGATATTGTTCAGTACTTCATTGGTTGCAATTTTGTTTTAACGTATTTTTTTATTTATTAATTAAAATAATATTTTTTTAAAATAAAAGTAGCATAAGTTACTCCTTATAACATAAGCTATCTGTTAGTGAAAGTCAAGTGAAAATCGATCCAACCATATGAGAAATTAGAAGGAATAAATAGACGGACAGACAAAAATTAGAAAAATTGTATTTTTGATGTATTATTGTATTTGTGAGTACCTTGTATACTTTCATATGCATTTAGTTAAAATTGTTAATTTGAAATTACAAAGAGATACTTCAATTTAATTTATTTGTTTATAGATTGTGCTCTCGTAATTGATATAAAATAGTTTTTAAACAGTTTCTTGGAGGGTTATTACGCAGAGCTATTGCTATCGCAATGCGATACATATTGAGTGACAGTGATTTGTAACCCAAACTCAAAATGTACCTTATTCTAATGAGCTTTTAAAGCATTTTCGAATCGTCAAGTTATATGTCATTTTTTTTCGATTTTTATTGAGGTACCATCATTTTTTTTTTTTAGTACAAAAATCAAAAACCAACTCAAAATGTATCGCGTTGCTATAACGGTAGTTCACAGTAGTCAGCCCACAAGTATGAAAGCAGCAAGTGAATAAGGCGCTGACAGTAAATTTCTTCAGGCGTAACAGAAATGCTAAACAATTTATATAAAACTTATTATAATCTGTGAGCACTTGATAAGGCGAGAGTTACTCTTGCAAGTGTAATCATCGCCTATCAAATAGCATGATTTGATAAATTCATCAATTCAATTCGATTCAATTCATTGACTTATAAGTACTATCGGTAACATCCGGTGCCAGGACCAACTATAATGTCTGTAGTTACTATTATAGTATTTTTTGTGTATATGTTGTATAAATGTTAATATTATAAAAAATATTACGAAAATTACGCAATAATTTAAATGTACATTGGAAAATATCTCGTATTGGATATGTACACGTACATACCTACACTTACTGTCTACAACAGTATTCAAAGGAACACACTACCCTAATACGGACGCCATTATCATAACAACGGACGCTAGCTAAAGCTCTAAAAGCCTCAAAAATGGTAAAAGTCTATGTATTGTCATACAATTAAATAACTTAATTAGACGATAAACCAGAGTACATTTCTTTAGTTACTAAAAAGGTTGTAATATATGTGAACCCAAAGGCTCATTAACGGTTTATTGCAGTCACAACTAAACTACTAACTAAATTATTTATAATTTTAAATATAAAATATTATATAATACAAGCAAGATTCAAACAAGCAACCGTTAGATAAAAAAAAACAATGATGAGATCGGCAATCACGCGTGAATAATATTTTCGAATGGGAGCATTTATCTCATCGATTTGCATGTATCTATAATTGGCAGGCTGCCTATCTGAGAAGCTGAATATCGACGTGAACCGCTCCATTTGGACCCGCTGCTGACCCAATAAATATATACTATTCCATATCTCGATTCGCTGTCTCGCGTCTCTCGTGAAATATGTTTATAGACTAAGATTCCATTGTAAGATTACTACGCCCATCTATTGTTTAATCTAAATACCTTTTTATAATAAAGAGCAGGCGGGTCACTTGATATTAAGAGCTCACCGCCGTCCATGGACATTTACAGCACCAGAGGAGCCATAAATGCCAGGAATTAAAGAAAGGAATAGAAGGGGGTGGGGTTAGGTTTCTGGCTCTCTCACTCACCGTACAAAACGCAGTTATATTAATGAGAGATGAGGTGGCAACCGGTGGCAAATTCATAAGTTTATTTTTATTTGTTTCTTTATTAACGATTCAAAAGTGCTTGTAAAAGTCTACTTGAATACATTTTGATGTGATTTGATTTATACGTTAATTTCTTATAACACAAAAAATATACATAGAAGAGGAATATTGAAAATAGAAATTAGAAGCAATGTAAGGAATGCTATTGCAATATATCTCCATATCATAAACAACTGTAAATTATAAATCTAATTATTTAGCTTCATTGAATCAGCTTATGTGTTGCTGTTCACCATGAATACCGTGTTATTGATAAACATACATAATGAGCCTAAGTTAAAATCAATAACCATTATGCTATTTATTGAATGGTTCTATTTATCTTAGTTAAAATTAATCCAGTTAATTAAGAATTGGTTTTAGATCTTTATAAGATTACATGTGTCGATCGCCCAACACAGCAGTGACGTATAATTTTTTTTATCCTCCGAGCCAAGAAGAGGATTATAAGTTTGACGTGTGTGTGTGTGTGTGTGTGTGTGTCTGTTTATGCGTAATATAGTTGCGTAACCTTGACCTAGATGTTGCAGTATTTTCTGGAATCAGCAGGATATACAACTCATCACCAACTTACAGGAGAGTTATAGAGTTGGAGTTCGTTGAAATGGCATTAATGAGTGGGATGTCGGTTTTTTAATCTTGTTCTAATTTTAATAAGATCACTTTCATAGCGTCAAAATTCTTACCGAACAATTTATAAAATTAGATGATCGTTCTGAGGCGAATAATATGACTTATAAGGTCTCCCCTCCGTCTATTTTTTTCTAATTTAATGCTCATATGTTATGAGCTATTATTATATAAGACCTACTGTTTTGTATAATATTTTAATGATATAAATAATTAATAATTGGCAACAGATTTCAGTACCTACTGCGGTTACGGCAGGTTCAGCGAACATCAGCACGCATCAATAGTCTGCATTGATTGTCGTAGCTAGCATTAGTTAGTAGTTGACGTTATTAAACTAAGTGGTTAATTGAGATCCGTTCCGATGGGCTTTAACGAATTTAATTTATTGCATATTATACTACTGTAATTGTAATCAGACAGTCGTTCCGGCCAGTGACGTAGTTAGGCGTGAACAAATCGGGCCACAATCTCACCTTCTAAGGCTCATTTAAATGAAATCGCCCGAGACTACCATAGATGATCGATTAATTCATTAGGAATTATATTGACTAAGCTTGTAAGGTACGAGTTCTAAAGAGAAAAGTTTTTCTAAATTAAAAAATATATATATATTAAAAAGTATTTAAGAAACAGGTCAATATACTTTTATTCCAATTTAGACGCAAAAAATAATTCCAAATCTTCACTAGAAGACTTCAGTGAAACAAAAAGCCGAAAACATTGCTTTAAACAAACCACGTCTAATTTATCAAAATTGGCCTACGCTTTTGGTCTAAATAGTGCCACAAAGGTACGAACCCTCATACATACTTACATACATACATGCTGATAAACACATCAACGAAAAATATTACGCAATATTTTCAAAATCTTGAATCCTTTCAATATTTTCCAACAGCGTATTTATATTTTTTTGTATGTGGGTATGTTGTGTCAAAGTATGTTTGACAAGACAGATCTATTGGGTAGATCTTGGGAACGAAAAGAGTCCTCGGTGATGAGACTTCGCCCACGTCTATATTAGTCCACGCTACGTTTCAGCTTTTGGCGTAGTGCTAATTAATGTGTCTGTTTCACTATTATAATTTAAATGCAATTGTACTATAAGAATCGATATGTAAAGCAATTCAGCATAATAGCAACATAACGTCATATTTGTGAAAACTTTGGGGCGAACGCAAATAAATGACTCAAAACCGAAAACCATATCCCAACCCAAAATCCTTGTACCATCGTGACGGAGGAGTTGATCATCGAATGCAGTAGCAGTCCAAGGTACGTGCATGCATTGAGCTTCCTATTGCCTAATCATCACTACATAGTATAAAACAAAGTCGCTATCCGCCGTCTGTCTGTCCCTATGTATGCTTAGATCTTTAAAACTACGCAACGGATTTTGATGCGATTTTTTTTTTATAGATAGAGTGATTCTTAAGGAAGGTTTATATGTATAATACATGCATAATATAGTAGAGAAACGCTGATAAATTTAGAGGTTTCTAATGTGATGTCGTAAATAAGCACGTTTTTTTACGCTTATATTGCAAACGCTGGCTGAACCCTACGAGATAGGCCAAAATAATATACTACAGTATTGTCCACCTTAAAGAGTTCAACAAAAAAGTCCGCGGTGGTATATGTCTATCTCTTAGGGATAACCCACCATAACCATTTTTTATCCTTTACTAAAAAATGGTTATTTACGAAGTGATTTTAAACAATACAGCATTAATCCTTATCCAATTAAGTACCTTAAATAAATTGTGCATTTATTATAGATCAATATGCTTTTTACAGCATGTAATTTAAGTGAATATTTCCGAAGATATTACAAATTTAAAATGCAGGGGCGTAGTTATTGCGGCGCCGCGGCGGTACCGACCCGCGGCCGGCCGGGGTCGGGCGGCGCGCACATCATGATTTGCAGCGATCGCACGCGTTTGTCGGAGCTCTCTTTCGAGGAAAATATCAATCTATATCTATACTATTAATAAAATTCTAACGGGTCGCTGTCTGTACATGGAAGATATATGAAAAAAAATCTTCTTGGGGGTCTTTACTAACGCAATAGAACCCAAAACAATGATTTTTAGAATTCTTATCTGTTTGTCTGTTTATCTGTGCGTTTGTGCACGCTAATCTCAGAAACGGCTTATCCGATTTAGATGCGGTTTTCACTAATATATTGTAGTAAGCTTCACTTAACATTTAGGGTTTGTTTCATGTCAATCGGTCCATAAATAAAAAAGTTATGTCAATTTAAAGAATTACGTTGAACACTTTTTGTGCCTATCACTAAATACATGAAAGTATATACAGTACTTACATCAAAAAATACATTTTTTAATTTTTTGTCTGTCAGTCTGTCTGTCTATCTGTTTGTTCCGATTAATCTCTGAAACGGCTGAACCAATTTTGATGGTACTCTTACTTGCAGTTAGCAAATGTTATAAGGAGTGACTTAGGCGTACTTCTATTTTAGATATTTTTAATCTATACATATAAAAACATTCTAACGGGTCGCTGTCTGTACATGGAAGATATATGAAAAAAACAAATTATTTGGGCCTTTACATACGCAATAGAACCCAAAACAATAATTGTTAGAATTTTTGTCTGTTTGTCTGTTTATCAGTGCGTTTGCACCCGCTAATCTCAGAAACGGCTTATTCGATTTAGATGTGGTTTTCATGATTATATTGCAGTAAGGTTCACTAACATTTGGTGTTTATTTCATTTCAATCGATTCATAAAAAAGTTATGTTAATTTAAGGGTTTACGTCGAACAGTGTGCTTTTTACTAAATGCATGAAAGTATATACAGTACTTACATCAAAAAATCAATTTTTTAATTTTTTGTCTGTCAGTCTGTTTCTTACGACTAATCTCTGAAACAGCTGAATGAAATTTGATGGGACTTTCACAAGCAATTAGGGGATGTCCATTAATCAGGTAAGGTCTAGAAAGGGAGAAGAGATGGAAGAAGCAATTCACGAAATATTACAAAGTCTAAAAAGTTCTTCAAAACATGACGTAATTAATGGACAGCCCCTATAGCTAATATTATAAGGATTAACTTTAGCTAATTTTGTTTTAATATATTTATTTTAATGAATAAGTAAAAAAGAGAATTACGCGATAACAAAATATTGTAGAAACCAATAAAATAGTGAACAATTTCCGATTTAAGAAGGGAAGGTATAAAAATAAATAAAATTAATGTGTCTGCTTGTAATTATAAAAAATGCATATAAAAGTATACACGGTACTTACAACAAAATTACCAATCTTAAAATTTTTGTCTGTCTTTCTGTCACTGAATTTTTTTCGGCTAATATTTGAAACAGCTGGACCGATTTTGACGAAACTTTCACTGGCAGAAAGCTAATGTAATAAAGAACAAAATTAAAACCAATGAAATTGTGAACAATATTTGATTGAAATAGGGAAGATATATCTATACTAATATTATAAAGAGGAAAGATTTGTTTGTTTGTAATGAATAGGCTCCGAAACTATTGGACCGATTTCAAAAATTTTTTCACCTTTGGAAAGCTACATAATCCCCGAGTAACATAGGCTATATTATATTTAAAAAAAATTAGGGATCCTTACTAAAACTCTAATAATATAACCCAAGGTGTAAAAAAATGACCTAAAAATTCCTTACGTCGCGTGCGCTGCGAAAACTATTGATGATAGAACAAAACCATTTACTACGACATTGCAGAACTCATCATTATCAACAAAAAGTGTCGCGACAGCATATGTCTAAATATTATAGTTATGTCACAGTAAGCGGTTTTTTGTTCTAAAATTTTAATTCATATGCCGCCGCTTGCAAAGGCTCTTTATTTGTATCTTGGTATTAATCATTATCAAAATAAATAAATTACTTTATATTCAGGACGGGTTCAATACCTTTTTATAACTTTTTGAATTATTCAATTCGGACATTTCATTCGGAAGATATCACGAGTTTAAAAATGCAAGTTTTAGAATAAAGTCGCGTGGTTGCCGCTCACCACGCTCAGCTAGCCAGCATGCGATGTAGGCTCCATGTAAGCGTCACAGGGGTACGGGAGGGAGTCAATGTAATAAAATAAAGTGCCGCGAGTAATTATTAAAAACTATGAATAAAAAAAATCATTAAAAAAAATTCAAACTTCCTTTATAATTTTACTTTTTTTTTTAACCCGACGCAAAAAAGAAGGGTGTATGTGTGTGTGTGTGTGTGTGTGTGTGTGTGTGTGTGTGTATGTACCCGTGCGAAGCCGGGGCGGGCCGCTAGTACTTTATAAATCGATTATATCGTTGGACTTCGTTACTGTCCCAATGTGGCATGGGCCACCACACAAGGTGCAAATTGCTAGAGTATCTTTAATATGTGACTGCATTTTCTACAAACTGGATGAATTTGTTATGAATATCTTCATCTTGCAAGCAAGCATCAGCAACCACGAAGATTAAGCTGGTAAATTTTATTGTGAGTATTTTATTTAAGCCAAAGAATATTGTTTTTTTTTTCTGAATTGAAAAAATATACAGAGGTTTATCTTCGTCTTCTTCTTGCCCTGGTCCCACTTTATGTGGGGTCGGAACAACATGTTCTTCTCTCCATTCCTTCCTATCAGCCGTCATCTCAACACTCATTGCTTTCTTACTCATGTCACCTTTTACGCAATCCATCCATCATTTCTTTGGTCTACCTCGAGTAATATAACCCTCCACAGTCATATCTAGCACTATTCTTGTCACGTGGCATTCATCCCTCCTCATAATGTACATTCATAAACATAGTACGCTAGTACGATAAACATAGAACGATTCGAAGTTGCTCTAAAAATCCAATTTGAATAAAATATATTTTGAGTTTGAGTTAGTAAAAAACATCTTAAAGTACTTTTTTCAACGTACTTTAAACCTATTTTACCTTGATATGGCAATGGCAATTCAAATCCCTTTTCTGAATGATCGTTATATAACATTAGCTTCGATACTAAGTAATATTTGTACAAGCCTAATTCCTTAAAAACATTTTTAAGCAAGACTCGAGTCAGTATAGTTTTTCTTGGAGGTGACGGAGCGGGGCTTAAAGGATTACGGGCTGAAAGGAGTGCAATTTAACACACTTTTATCAGCTTTCACAAAAGGAAAAATATAGATAATAGGAATTGGAAATGGAATAAAATTATTTGTTCTTTCTGTATGCCTCGGTTTTTAATGGAACCACTGGGGCGTGAGATAAGGAACTCTTCGAGATATTCTTATTCGATATCGATTGAATACCATTTTGAATTTTAATCGTACACGAGAAACAATTTTGTAAAAAGGAAGTTATTTTTTGGTTTGGTATAACCTAATTTTGGCTTAACATTGGGTGTATTTTTGTCAGGATATTTGTATTATTAACTAAATACGGATCAAAATATACAATCTTACCAATGAGATAAGTTTAAAGTTTTCAGTCATTTCCTTTTAAGTTGCCAACGCATTTGTGTCTGGTGCTGCAAATTCTAACAAGTGATCACTTAATATCATGTGATCCACGTACTCTGAAGCAAGAAACTATAATGATCTTCATCTAATTTCACATATATTGCGACGTTGTAAGAAACCCTATAAAAAGGAAACAAGGAGCAAATTATTTTTAATATACACAATAACACTACAATCTGCGAAAACGATTCTCATACCAATTACACTTAAAGTGGAAAAAGAAAACGATCCTTGCAATAGCGTACTGCGGTGTAATGTGACGTCTTGGGAAGAAAGTATTCTTGGAAAGAATCACGAATGGAGAATTTGTCCACAAAAAGATTACCTATAAAGTTCCCCTAAAGAGGTACCGAGTTTAGATGGTAATGATTCTGTTTAAAAAGAGGAACAACATCAAAAGCAAAATAAAAAATTTCGTTTACTTTAAAGACAAACTTACACCAGTTGATTTGATTTAGAAACCAAAATATTCAAATAATTTTGACGGAAGTTCTCTGGGAACGATCTGAAAGTATATGACGAAGGGGGTGTCTCCGAAGTGTTTTTAAATATCTACGAATTTAACTTTTTTCGGGTTGACTCATTTCTGCTTATTATATACCTTGTGCCAGCGTCTTCATTTTAATTTTACTCTTACCATTTTTTATTTAATATCTCGTGATAAACACATTTCGACAACTCAAGATATTGAATAAAATATTATTAAGCTGTCTCACATTAAAATTCATCCACTACTTTCTAAATAATTTATAAGTTAATTGTTATGTTTTTTATAGTATTTTTTTAACTTGTCTTTTTTAGCACACAAATATGGCGTATTTCCACCAACGCATAAAAGTTAGATAAGAAAATATCGATTAAACTAAATCATTTTTTATGAGAAAAAAAATTAAAAATTCGTTCGGGGTTTTGTTACCAAATAAAGAAAAATGGAAAGTTAATATTTCTTTCTGTGTGAAAAAAAAATTGACACTTATAACACTGAAAAAAATATCTAACCAACAGCGATACAAACACCGAGGTGATTCCTTAAATGTTATCAATCTCAAAGAACGGAAAATAAAAAAAATAACAAATTACCATTGACCTATGACTGATCATTATAATTGACAGTCGAAGTAATTTTTGTCTGAGTTATATCCCAGAATACATCTCACTTCAAAGTCACAATTCTATCTTGTTCGAAATGAATTCCTCGAGAACCCTTGATAGCACTTCGTCCCTAATAACCTGAGCCTCATTTATCATGAAAGAGACCCTTCAGTATTTCACGCTAATAGTTTTGATTACTACTGCTATCGGATTGCTATTAATTATTATACATGATATACGCTTATTCTAATTACCTACGTGCCAGTAGTAAATTGTATGGAATTATCATTTTGATTACTTGCGCAATAAACGATGTTACAGTTACTTGTTGAAATTTTGTCACAGTATTAATTAGGGCTTCGTGTCCGAAGGATGCTAATGGGAGTCTCTTACTAAGTTTCCGCTGTCTGTTCGTTTGTCTGTCTGTCTGTCAGCGGGCTGTATCTCGTGAACCGTAATAGGTAGAGGGTTGAAATATCCACATTTAATGAGTCCCACTAATAGTCTCAATAAATAGGGCACGGAGCCCTAAAGATGTTAATGGGACTCTGTTACTAAGTCTCCGGTGTCTGTCAGCAGGCTGTATTTCGTGAACCGTAATAGGTAGAGAGTTGAAATTTAGAGGACGTATTCCTTATACATATATACATAGTCTGTGTGTTTGTATTGCTGTTGTAATAACAATGAACAAAAATTGGTCAGGTGCGCGTCGGACTTTACAAACGTTTACATAATATTATAGCAGATTTTTCTTTTTTTTAACTAGTTTTTAAAACATACAGTGTTGTTTATGGTGGTAAAATAAAGCGAAACTTAAGATTAAGATATTTGAAAGAACGAAATAAAAGATAAATAATTAAGAAATCTGACTCTGAGTACTGATGCAACGTGGGCTAGCAAAATTAAAAGGCCTCGAGCATGATTTGGGAGAGCAATTTACGTTGACACAAACATTCGCCTTATATTTTAACGACGTAATAACGTCATGGTATTAAATTTTAATCAACGAATCAAAAATTGCGACACAGCAGACATTGAATCCACACTTCCCAGTATTCTGTGCCAGGTGCTCTGTTTGCAGTTACAAGTCGTATAATTTTTTATACGAATGTATATAATATAAATAATAATTAAACATATATAAATTTTATGCGTGACGGATCAACGCAGTCTTAACCGCTAATCGTAGAGACTTGAAATTTAGAGGACGTATTCCTTATATATTTTATTTTATGGATTTTTGAAAATAGGATGAATTTTCTCAAGGGTTAAAAAGAGATAAAATGTTTTGCTTGTAAAATCTTATTCCGTGGTCATATTTTTTAAAACTTTGTACTCAAACCTCTTAATAATACAAAACTTATCGATATCATCCCTCATTGGGGTACGATGGGAAGGCAGCAAAGTCGCGAGCTACTATTTATATAATTACTTCCCTCCATGTAGATTAAAACGAAATAATAAAGAAACAACGTCTCCACATTACAAGTGTGACAATGATATTCTATCTCGTTTTACACGGTACTTGGATAAGTTGTATAAAGATGCAAAATATAGAGCATACTTTAGGGTCCAATAAAAACTTAAAACTATAGTTATTCTGAACATTTCCCAATTTTTAATTTTTCAAATTACTTAACTAATTTCTCTTGCTCTCATAGATTTGGATTACTCCCTATTGAATTATCTTGATGAATCACCCTGTGTATATAAAACTAGCTTTTTATGGTTGTTGTTCCGCTCTTGTGAGTCGTAGCGTGATGTAATATAAATAGCGTACCTCAACGAATAGGCTATCAAACGCAAAAATATTCTTTCAAAACGGATCAGTAGTTTCAAAGTTTACTCCTTAACTACAAACTTAGGAATAAATTATAAAAAAGTACATCCAAAGCTTTAGACAAATGGTCTACAAGTCCGATGTCTTCTCAATAACAGATCGCAGAGGATCCGGACGCGAGGTTCCGGCTGATTGATGATCATCCCCAAGATCCCCACTATTCATAGCCGATCATAAATTTACTGCATTCTCATTTAAAACGTCGGATACAATAAAATATCGAAGGAACGCTCAATGGAGTTATTCCAGCTCGCTGTTTACGCCCAGCGCCATTGTTTGCCTTTTTGATAGAATTAAAACCAATTTCGCTGAAAATTGACTACGGTTTAATGAATGTGATTTTAAAAAAGCGTGGGAACAATTAAAACGGGGTCGCCTGTTGAATACTGCGTTCGTGCCCAGCGGGATGATTGTGAAATAAATAATTTTGACCTGAAAACTTTTGAAATGATGATGGCGCGTTTTTATAGTGATTAGTGATTTTTACAATTTTAGTTTTATACAATTTTTGTCATACTATTGTTTCCATAATATGTACGCTTTAAGCATTAGCAATAATATTGGTGTTTAAGATAAAAATGATATGAGAAAAACGGTGCGCTTTCGTTGAATAACTTGCAAAATAACATTTTTCGGTAAATTTTTTCATAAACGCACTTGTGACATTTTGAATTTTGAATTCATTGAAAAGAAAGGTTATTATGCGGTTCTATAGCTACCTCAATGCGAAATATTTTGACAGTTTGTTTCGTTTTAGTTCAAAACTCAGAAATCAAAATGTAGCAATAATGATAATGATAACCAAAATATTCTTCTTACAATAATTGAATCTCACTTTCACTCCTTAAGGGACTAAAAGTTTAAGTGGTCCTAAGTAATCAGCATTGTGTTTTCATTATAAAAGGAGTCTTTAATGTTATTAAAGTTTCTAAGTCTTAAAGCTACTTAGGTTGTGTTCAAATGCCATTTAGTCCATCGCTGTCCTTTGAATTATCCGTTATAGAGCGTAGTTCTGACTCTCATTAAAATATGCAAATAAATCTATATCCTTCGCGCCAAGCGCTAATGGCTTGTAAAAGCTATTAAGTTTTTTACCACTCGTCTCATCGCAAATGAGTGCACGCCCCAGTTTCCCTCGATGAGTTGCAACGTTTTAATCTCTCCCATCTTATCAAATTTCATATCGATTAGCAACTTTCCCTTAGTTTATAACACAATTTTAATAGCACAAAGCCTGGGAAATAATTTATCAAAGTCCGAGTACACTTTATCGCTAAATTCGAAGTGAACGGAGGGAAAAAAAGAATTTGTGATAACAAAAGAAGTCCCCGGGCGGGCGGTTAAAAGATATTTCCTGAAAAAATATAGAACAATAAAGATCAGTATAATTTTGTTGGTAGCTCCGCTGAATAGTTAATTTCGGAAGTTGCTGGCTGTCCGGGGCATTAAAAGTTTTCTTTTGACAATACCACCGGGCGTCACTGCTCGATCGGGGCTAATGGTGCCTTAAAAATTCCTATCAGATTCTTTCTACATTTTGAATTCGACTAGCGTTTGCCTTCAGTTACATCTACGTATTTTTTAAATCGTTGACGCAGTCTTTCATTAGTTATTTTACGCTACGACGTACTTTTCTTAAGTCAAAATATTTTTCGCTGTTAAATAATCCTGTTTTTCTAAATTGGGGGTTGTTTTAGAATTCTTTATTTTATTTAGTACACTTAGCGATTACATATTTTATTAACTTCACAAAATATTCCGTTCTAAAACTATTGAATAAAATATTTTGATTATAAAAATCTTTTGTTTTGCAAATCAAAATATGCGGTAACTGATTTCAATAGATTCTAGTAATTCCATTGTTAGCAGTTTTTATAGAACCTCCAGTTTCCATTTTGAATTCAAATCAAATTGGAAGTAAAACAATTTTTTTCAGGAAAAATGGTTTTTATTAAAACCTCCGTTGCATTCATGAGAAAATTGTTATAGTCACAGATATTCACGTCGAGTCTAATATTTACAATTTTTTAAAACTAATACATGTATGTACATAGAATATGAATTTGAAAAATAATGATGAAATAAAAAAAAAATAGTTAATGTATTACAAAAGATTTATAAAAAAACATACTATGAAAATGATTCATATAAAATCAATCAATGATTCAAAATCAGTAAACAATCATAAATCATATCACATCGAAACCGATAAAACGATTCTTACTAATCATTGACTGATTTATACAATATAAACTAATAACATGATACTTTATACAAAATTTCTAAATGTTTTATTAAGATTTTATGAGGTAAGTGTAGAACATATTTTATACATATACACTATTACAACTACAGCGATATATTATATAATTATATAACTAAACATTGATACCAACTATTAGTAGATTTGAAAATATTCAACGAAGTCGTATAAAATATATAGAAACAACGATTGGTACGACTTATAAATACAGCATTTCAATTTAATTCTTTAAAAGAATAAATCCACTATATCTTTTTCCGTGGATTTTAACAATAGAATCGTAGTTTTTTCGAAACTCACATTTTCAATGAAAAAAATTGTATGTAAGCAAAGACTTGCCAAATTAAAATTTATACAGCGACTGTTATTTGATACTGGCACAAATAAATAAAAAGTATTTTGAAAACAGTTCTAAGGAAATTACGATGATGTTTGTTACAGTGTCATATTATTGTATAGATAAAATAATCTGAGTGTGCATTCAAATAAAACGACATCTGCACTTCTCTAGCATCTGACACGAATAAGAAAGCACCCTAATTAAGTTTTGTTCCGATTTTTGTATTATTCGATAAAAAAATAACTTCGTCGAATACAAATGAATAAAACATGATCTTTGTTCTTTTAGCCCTTTTCAAGTTACTGAGAATAAAAAGCAATAACAAGAACTGTTTATGTTTTCGAGTCGAAAACTCAAAGTGAAGACATAAATTTAAAATTACAATTCAGAAAGTCTTGCTCAGAGAACTGACAAAAAGAGACGAAACGGAAAAGCGGAGTCGTTACTTATCTTAGTACAAGAGTCCACACGAATCCTTAAGAGTCGTTCGGCGACCGTATAACTTGAAAAAACTATAGACACGGTACACTGCAACGTCCTTCACATCTACACACGATAAGAACGCCGCCCGCAGACTGTGGACATTTTATCAAGTGATAGTTTAGTAAATTCTTAACACTTTAACAGCTATGAATTTCTAGTAAGCCACGCAGTATCCGCTAAATTAGAATGGTATTTTATGTTTAGACTGCGTGTAACGCTGAAATATTTGTGGTCCGCCAGTGTACCAAGGCGGAGAGAGTGATAATCAGTATAATGATGTGTGCTAGTCCGTATTACAATTATCCAGATAAATGATTGAAGAATTTTGTGTTACTTCCAGTCTGCCAACTAAATCATTAGTTGATAAAAAGTCTACAGTCTGCGGGGGCTCTAAGACGTAATGGTTACAGCCGATAACCGTACATTGGTCAGAGTCGATACATTACTATACATAGAAGGGTTAAATCCAGGGTAATACAGTCACAGGACACGTCACACGTGCATCGAACTACCGATGCAAGGAGAGTCAGTGAAGCGAACACCGCTCGCCCACCCGGAACGATCCAATGGCTACATTCCACGGCGGATATATTTCACTCCACTAATTTCACAAGTTATCTCTTCCATTCACTTTATCAGTTCAAAAGTCCTCTATACAGAGATCTCTTGGATTTGTACGCGCTTTTTTGGCGGCGCGGTGCTCGGTCTCTCTTTTAGTTCTGCCTCGCTGCTGCGCTGTGGAAGTCGAGAACTATGTTAATAGGCTGATTAATGTACAAGCTATACTTGGGTTATGGTCACAGTGATAAATACTGTAAGTATAACGTCTTATAGAATCACACTTAAGTTTTGCTCTCATTAATATTTACATAAGTTGTTTGTTACTTTGAAAGAATCTACTGTCAGTATCTTTAATTTTGATAGACACAGATATCGTAAGGTTATTTACGTAACTGTTTCCTGATTACAGAGTTGTTTTATTTCGATTACGAGAATGAAACTTACAAAGGTAATTCTATAATTTAGCACAGTGAATTATTGATAAATTTATCTCATTCATACAACATATATTCTTTATGTCTATGTAAGAATTTCAATTGCATTGTCTTAAGTGAAGCGTTCACAACATGATCTGGTAAATATTTTTTTAAATGCTTGATGATGTTTTATTAGATATTTTATATAAATCTATAAACACTATTCAATTTTCATTTTGTGGTAAAAGCTAACAATTCTGATCTCAGTAATTTTCTATCAATATGTCAATAAAATTCTTCCTTTATTACAAACCTAATTAAATTTAGATTTATTAAAGATTCTAATAAACGTTCCTATATTTACTGCTATGAATCACCTTTCTTCTCAGAAAAATGTATTAAAATAAAATCATTCCTTCATAATGCACAATAATTTAAATTATTGAGCCAATTTTCGAAGTAATCCCTTAACAAATACATATCAAAATGAACAATATTATTCCATATTTAAATAAGCAACATTGTCGCGTCATTTCCGTGAACGTAATCCCCATAACATTTCCATTTGTTTTAGGTATAATTAATTGAGGAATTATATTGCTATTCGGTTTTGTAACTGGCAAATTATTGGAAAGGTTATACAGCCATTAACATCGACGCTTACGGTCTATTCATTCAGATCGTTGGTCTTATGCCATTTAAGGGCATTCTTGGGCACACGTTCATTAAAATACACTGTTCATACGAGCTTTGCGTTAATGTTGTTGCAGTCAGAAGCGGATCCATCCTTCAGAAAAGGTTGTGGGCATAGCCATCCGAAATGAGTCTGTGGCCAAAAAAGAGTCTGAGTATGAACTCGCTTACACTAATCACTATATTATACTTGTGTTCAAAATGAACGACGCGCAGTGCGTGCATGGTTTCATGTAGATTTAAGTGAGGAACTATGCCGCTATTTCCGGGTTTGTAGCTGATCAATTTTAGGAAAACTAATTCAGCGATATTAACATCAGCACTTAAAGTCTACTCATCCGGATCGTTGGTCTTACACGATCGCTGCCGATGTGTTGCAATAAGCGAAATTGCCGCGTCACCGCTCCCCGTATTATCCCGCCATTTTGAGCATCAATCATTCCGATTTGTGAAATGGGTGCACTTAATGACAACTCCCTTTTGGGAAAATGTAACGTTATATTTGGGAATTATTTTAATAACCTCCTGTGATCAATTTTGACTTATTGGAATATATATCAATATCAACGATATATTTTATCGACCAATGATCACACTTAACTATAATAAGTGGCTCAACAATTTTCTCTATTTATAGGTGTTTGTGAGGGCATATGCAATTTTGTTTTGTATTTGGAAATACGGTATTCTCTACCAAGACTCCAGAAACACACGATACATAACCAAGACATTTCTTATCATATAGTGCATTATTAGAGCACTATTCAAGACGAATAAATCGCATGCCCATCTAACAACAAAAAATAACATACATTTATAAAGTAATTTAATTAAACAATTCCTAGTTTTGAGTTCCAGCAAGGGACTAAAGTTTCTCGCATTTAATCTCGAACTAACGTGAAGTGTAATTGAACAATACTTTTACCTTTAGCGTACTTTTTCTCGGCGAGGTGGCGCTGGTGTCGCTCAACGGGCCGGCGCCCGTGCGGCTACTGCAGCTACCTGCCATCAAAGATACTCTTGACCGAAGTTGAATCGTAGTTACGAAAGTAGTATTTCAAACTACGTAGATAACTTTCATAACAAGTTACGTTAGTTTCAGCTACACTGCTCGCGACATATTCAAAACTTTCACGCTCCTTAACTTTCCTTTGAACTGAACGAACTGTATTTTATTTTATCTTTATTATTTTAGTTATGTGGAATTTTCTAAGTATGTCCTTGTTATATTTAATAAATTCAAAACTTAAAAACAGATCTGCAAACGATTGTTTGGAAACAAAATAATTATTTAGAAATTATTATTTTAATATACTGTTAATTGGACAAAGGAAATGATATAAAAAATTGCACCAATAGGCGTCAATGTCTATGTCTATAGTATGTATTTTATCTTAATGTTTCTGAGACTTGTCGTCGCAATTTTTGTAATAATTGTCTTATATTATTTATCTTCAAGCGTTTCAATATGAATACTAAAACGGATAAACCTAGAAAACCTTTTGCTACAAAATCGGAGACCTAAAAATTTATTTGGATATATCTTGTAAAAATGCTCGATACATTTTTGGATGCACTGAAGTTCAAGTCTCCCTGAGTCCGTTATACTCGCTCCAGTTACTACGAGTATTCTACTAGTAAACAATGTGTCGTATTTCTGAGCTACATTCATATATAACAACTTAGATCCAAGGCTTCGCAACGTGACATATAAAAAAAACAAATGCCTGTTACAACGTCGCCTTTTTAAAATATTAGAAGCAGAGAGGACCTTTCGTCAAAAACAGGAAGAGAATCTCATACAACCGGTTATTATTTGCCATTTATTATACTAAGATTTGTCTTACCTTCTCTTCTCGGTCGACGGTTGTTTCGTCTCTTACCCCGTTGCAGGTAAATACCCGCGAATACTAATAGATTCAAGGCCAAGAGGAAACACCCAGCGCCAACTGTCACTCCAAGGGCCACTGTATAGCTATAAAAATAAATTATCAGTTAACAGTTTATTCTCTAAAACTCTGTAAAAGAGGAAATAAATACTATTTTTCGTTGCATCTTTTTCAATTAAATCTGATAAAAAATCTGCAAAAAAATAACCTTCTTAATAAAATAATAATCATTCCTAACTTTAAGTGTTATTTAATATAACGACTATTATTCCATTTACATTTTAATGGAAATGCAGCGTGATATCGTTTGTAGTGTCAAGAATTAGAAATCTAATTAAACAAAGTTTTTGATAGGAAGCCAAATAAAGATGTATTAGTCTAAACGTGTCATCAAAAAAATTTAAATTTTATTTTAAATCTTGTAACAAAGTAACACTCGAGGAAAAGAATGATAATTTTTATAGAAGCCTTTAACTAAATTTTCTTAAACTTAAAAGCATATTCTACCGTCCTATCATCCCCAAGCATCCGATGGAGATAATTCAAACTCAAAGATATATTACTCAGCTTCAATAGCTTTTAGTCCAGCCCAGTTAATGCCGGGGCTCTTTGGAGATGGAAATATTATTTACAGCTGAGCATCTGTCTGAAATATCGCACCATTACTAAGGAGAGTCCGGTTAATATTGCTGAAGTTCGTCATCCATTATCATTATCAGTCGTATCCAGTCGTGGAGAAAATTTGGGCTAAAGAGAAATAGGTCTACATTAAGACGTTGAAGTCGGAGACAAAAATTTAGGGAGGCAAACAGGTAAACACATTAGTGAGATTACTCCCTGTGAAATGCGTTGATCAATCTTGTTTATGGCTACAGGCGTAAGGGACGCAATCTGAACGTTTATCTGTTCTGTTTGCTTTGGGTTTTAAAAATGAGCTTCATTTTTCAGGTGTTTTACACCCGAGGTGTATCGGTGATTAAACTGTTTTATGTGGTTAATTAATTAAAAATATTTTTTTCTGTAAGGATTGCGGAAAATGTTGTTAAAATGTGGTGTAAAAATACTTTGGTGTAGATGTGAAATTGTGATTATTTAAGTGTATAATTTAATTTTTGGTTCCATTTTAATATATTTAAAATAAAAACAATATCTGTAGGTACATTATTTTTATTATATTTATATATCAAGATTAATGTTTAACCTGTTAATGTGAATCTGGTAGATTTCCGTTTTTTTATGTGACAAATAAAGAAATTTATCAAGCTTACCTGTAGTACTGATTATCGAGAGTAGTCAGTGAATCTTCTTTAGGAGAAGGCTGCGAAGCCGGAAGCGCGGCGAGGGCCGGCCGTGCTGAGGGCGAGGGCTCGCACTCTTCAACCTCAGGTTCTTGTTCTTCTGAAGTTTCCTCTTCTTCCAGCGACGGTGTTGTGTACAGCTCCGGGAATACCTCTCCTAAAACAATTTATTTTGATTTAACTTGTGATTTTTTTTTTGTTTAAATTGGCTTATTATCTAAATCCAAATATTATTACACCTAAGAATAATTGTGATGATGATGTGAACGGACACATGGATAGAGAGTTATATCAAGAGAGTGAAGCGCGAGCCAGTATTTCTATAATTCCGCAAATACCACTTATTGTTTATTTAAAAATAAACCATATTTTCTTATGAAAAAAACTTTTATTTATTCGAATATCCATTGCCCGAGCGCAATATTGCTGGAGGTAAGTGGTAAGTACATAAAAAAATTACTAAGACAATATTCCACTAAGTACGGAGTTGGCAAACTTTAATAAACCAAAAGTGTACTCAGCGCCGCGAGATTTATATTCGAAGGTAAAATGTTGGGCGCCACTATTTCCTTATTTCTTGACGTCATTACTTGAAATTAACTGCGCCTCTGACTTCGTATAGTCTTAGACTTTTGGCAACTGTTTTGGGGTGAGTCCGTAAATAAAATTAATGCCCTTGTTTTGACGTTATTACACACGTGAACTTTGTCATACATATTTGGAGCATCGCTTGTTATATTTTTGGCGATAAATAATTTGTATATACTAATGATAAAATTTTTATTACAATTGGAATAAAGGAATGTCAAAATTCTTTAAAGAAAGACAATATTGCAGGACTCGTAATAGCCTTTAATGTGGATCATAAAAAAGAACTGTTAGGTAATACGTAAGAAGTTAAAACTAAAATAGTAACATACACAGTACCATTGGAAGCCGTAGATGCCACTACGCCAGGCTATCCTCACATATTAACATTAGAATGGTTATATCAATGATATTTCAAAACTAGACGTTTATATTAAAAATCGGTACCCATCTCTAACTTTGACTAGCTCGTCATAGTCTTGCTGGCGCAAAGATATCTTAACCAACCATACTCCGTACCTAGCTGGTTCTTAAGCAACGTCCTCCAAAGTGATTGGTGTTCTAATTACCGATAACATGAGCTTATAAAAATCATAGTTATATAATATAATTGATTTATATAAAATTTGTAAATACATAAATTGAAATATATCAAGAATATAGTTTGCAGTATTAATTTAAAATACCTCAGCGAAATAAGAATTACCAGTTACAAAAGCACCATTGTTGTGACGGTACAATGAGTGCGCTATGAATGCATTAATCAGATGTGCCGAGTCGAGCCACCGGATTAGCGATGTACATGCATCAACATAACGCGGTGATGCTGCGCCACTTTCATAATTAACAGCGTCGAGAATCTTATTTACCTTTGGATATTTTACAACCTCAAATAATGAAGGATTTTTTGCTCAAATTTTATTAATTTCATACAAATTTTGAACGTCATTTACAGTTGCGTCTGGGTTTAAATAATATAGAATTGAAATTTTTATAATCCCTCGACAATCTACTCATTTAACGCTTCAACGAGGCCCAACACGAAAAATTTACTGTATGTTGGTTTGGATTTCAGATGATGCTGCAGAATCATGTCACGGCTACGCACCTATATTATTTTAATATATATAATATAATTTATAGTACAGTAAATTTCAAGTTGATTAGATCATTAAACGTTGTTCCGATCCTTTTTATAAATAAAAACCATCCATTCTTTACGATGTCACAGAGAGACAAACAGATACACACGCCAAACTCGTAATATTCGATATAAATGCTCTTAAATATATATATTTATATAAAAGCTCCGTTTGTTTCTTTTAACCGACTTCGAAAAAGGGAAGACTTTCTATGTTCGGCTGTATGTATTTTTTTATATAATATAATAATGTTTTTTTTTTTTATATAAATAGTTTATTTTAATATCGTTTGAAAGTATTTATTCTCTTATCTGAGTGAAACCCATGGAAGTAAAACAGTGGGTAGAAACTCGTAATAAGCTATTGATTTACTATGTATGTTGACATGATATATCGTCAATGCTTATGTATATGGGTATAAAATAAACGAATGAACCTTTTGTCATAAAAATATATAATGTCCCATTTTCTGGGTAGATGTATGCCTAGCAAGAAAATGAACTATTTTATTACCGATCCTTATCTATACTTAAAGAATTGTGATGTAACAATGGTATTAGATTCCATATTAATTTAATTAAACTGTCTATATGTCTGCTTTTACGTTTAAACCGCTGATTAAAATATAGCTTGAATTTTAAAAAAGACATTTTGCGACGCGAAAAAGGGAAGGAATAAAGAAGAGGATGGAAGTTTCTCTTTCCACCTCGTACCAAATACTTTTATTTAGCTTTATAAGCTGATAGCAGCATTTAACTAAATAAAGGATATTTATTTATAACGTCAAGATAAAGCAAGGTATAAGGCAAGAGTTAAAATTGTAATTTTTCCTCTCTAGAGCGAAATAAACTCTGTAACCTAGTAACAAATACGTCATAAGTAGTTACGAAAGCGAATGTCTAAAATAAGGCGCTGACCGTAAATTCCTTCAAGTGTAAAACAATGAGAAATAACTTATGTAAACCGTTATGGAAGTCTGAGAGCAAAACTTATAAATGCTCGCCATGGCAAAATTAAATTTGGTTTATATCATCCTATTTAAATAATTTGTATTTATTATAGTAAAAAGTGAAACAGGTGACCTAATAATAGTTGGTAACTTCCTTTCACAAATACTTTCAAGATTTAGTTTGCATGTGTATTCATTATAATAATTAAACTACTCAAATCAGATCAATATAACTTTGTATACATCTATAACATATTCAAAAATAAACCCACAGTGAGTTTACTCTCAGTATAATGTTTTGACTAAACTGGTTAAAAATATATTCGAATTAAATACTCTATAAATTCAAATCATATTCAATAAACAAAGTTCATAGTTTGTTACAAATATGTGCAGTTTCATTAAAATATTTAGCTATTGAATTGGAATGAAATGTATTTAACGTTGAAAATGAAAACACGATTTGTTAAGTTATATAAAACTATTGAATGTATAAATTGAATAGTGTTTTAGATGTTTATTTATATCAGTATTTTTAATATGTAATTCTGTTATGAATGTGTGTTATTCTGGTATCAATTCAGATTATGTATTTGATCAAGATGATACACCAAATTTAAGAAGAATATTAAAATATTTTAAAACCCATCAGTCAGTCAAGCCATAAACTATAAACTTTTCACTGGTATCATCTCCCAACAATTATCGGCTGAACTGAAGCCATGTTATAGAACTCTAATTATCATTATGAACGATGCAACAAAACAAAACCAAAAAACTCCAGCTGCCAGCGCCATCATTAAAATATACCTTCATTTTAAGAAATTTTTTATTCATATTCTAAATTCATCGTATTTTTAATAAGCATTCCGTCAAGTAAAAGCAAAAGCGGAATTGTAAGACAGAAAACAATTAGTCGCGGTTACCGATAGACGTTTCTAGCATTGTTTACTTGCTCATTATACAGGAATTCGAGCCGTGGATAATTAGTAACGACTTCATCGGCTTCGTCTTCTATTCATTTCTATCTTTTCGTGTATATTATGTTTCATATTGTTCCATTATGTAGTATTTCTTAATCAAGTTCTGTTGGTTTTATTATAGATTTTTTTGGTATTTTTCCTATCAGTATTTCTCTTTATGTAATAGGAATTCGCAATTGAAAATAAACGCAATAAAATGCGAAATGTAACTTCAATGTGATGCGGAATTGTCTGCAGTCACAACTGTGGAATGAAGTGGGGTATCTTTAATGAAGGCGTTTTCATGTATTTAGATTCTCGGTTATGGCTTCATTACAACACAAAAGAGTCTGGTCAGTCTTAATGAAGATAGATCATGTCGCTCTATAGTACACATACACATTTTTTCAAAGTACCTTTATTTAAAGATCCGTGTTAATTAATGCATTATTTAACGGGAGACAATAAATAAATAAACGCATCACACTCAACGGCCCCCATTAAGATCGCATGACCTTGTGTCGAGGGTCCGGAAGCACTCACAACACTAACACAAACACCCAGACCACGACAAACATCCGTATGGCCAATACAGACATTTGCCGTGAGCGGGGATCGAACCCGCGACCGTTAGCGCTTGAGTCAGTTGCAGTGACCACTGCGCCAACGTGTCTGCCGATATATTAAAACAGCAACACCCATAGGTTAAATGGCAGAGAACCTGGCAAGGTCTGCAGGAAGATGCAGATTCAATACCCGCTTTATTGCAATTTCCAATTTGAAATTAAAAGTTTTATATTATTGCCCACCAGGTATACACGAAATAATAAATAAGCAATTAGTGAGTCTATATTTAAAGATTTAACTGATTAATGTGATCGATTTAAATTGGCTCTAAGTACATTTAGGAGGTACTATTTCACGATCAATGGATCATTTGTTACGTTTAACGACGGTACTACATCTTCATATACTGTCTTTACCTTCTTCTAGACGTTTGTTAACTTAAATTATGGCAACTGTGATATAGCGGGAGACTAATGGAATAAATCATGAAAGGTTCAGTATTTGATATACGTAGAATCTTTAAAATTTATAAGTGCATTGTTGTAGTTAAATTCAACTCTTGTTTTGGTGTGAGTAAAAAAGTTATTAAAAAACCAAATTATTTCAATATATATGTATATCGATGTGGTTCTACATTGACATCATTGATTAAATACTAATTCTTCTTTTTACGAACATTTCTTTGTTCAAATATGGGATTTACGCAATTTCTTAAAAACCCTACTGGATTTTTTAGACAGGCGTGTAAAATTAAAAAAAAAAAACGCTTTATTATTCCTCAAAAATTATTTACCAAAAAAACGGTCATAAAATAAGGCAAATATGATAATAATCCCTAAAACTACGATATCCTTTATACACCTCCAATAGTACTTGACACCGCATAAACATTACACCAACTATGGAACTTACCGTATTACTATATCAACGAACGTAATACGAACAATAAACCCACACAAAATATTTTGTTTACGACTAAACATATTAGCAGTGCTGTTTACAGAAGAAACAAGCTAGCTCAGCTTCGGGGTAAAGTTATATGCAGAGGTAAAGTCACCGATACGTAAGAAATCTTATTTATAATGCAAGATATGTTGTAACTTTGGGGTTCTTTATATTGGTGGGCTGTGTGTATGCTTTTATCAACTAGGAAAGAAATTTAATTTAAGGCTATAATTGAATGCTAATAAGAAAATGGCGTCTAAAGATGCCAATACTATTCTTAATAAATGTGTTTGAAGACGTATATATCAATCTTTTCTTTTCTATATTGATAAAAGGTATAATGAATAAAAAGCAGATTGGTATAATGAAGAGTTTTATCGAATAATAAAATTTTGTAGTATTTATCGAGTTATTTTTATTGCGAGATATGAAACACGCTTCAATATTCGAAACAACTTAAGTAACTTTCTTCTGTACTAATTCAGTTGACTGTTGACATGACTTTAACATTTTTTTAATATTGTTAAATAGATGATGCATTATTAAAATTTATGTGGGTGACTCATTATTGCTTTTCAGCATCCAATTCTGTTATCATACAACCGATCAAAGCGTCTATCTAGTGTGATAAGGGCTGTGTTACTTTTTGCTATCAATAGATGGTGTTAATCAATTAATATATTTAAAAAGCGTAAGTAAGTTTTTGAGGTGGTGTATTTAAAACTGGTGATTATTGCCAAGAGCAATGCTTGCTTCAAAAGTTATAATTGAAATCTAATAAACTCCTTATTTTTCTCTAGTCTTCAATAATAATAACGTATGATGTTTACAAAGAGAGAACATACGTTTTTAAGTTCTTGATCATTAAAATTGACCACACCAATTAATTTAATCGATATGTACACAACTTTTTTGCTATATATATTTTATAATGTATAGAAAATAATGAGTCGGAGTATGTCAAACGGATTACTTGTCGAATATGCTCATAAAATATTGTTTTATTAAATTTTTTATTAAAGTTTGGTAAGGAAAATTGGCTACGATTTCGTCGTCGAAAGAAGTCTTCTTTTCTTTGCAATTCTTCCCCTTTTATCGTAAATCTCGTGCTTGATGTGATTAAGGAAATAATAGGGCTAAATTGTTTCAGTCCTTTAAATTGCCAGCCGATGTTTTTGGGATTAGTATTTTTGGTATTTTTGGGACGTTAATTTATATCGCTACATTTTCATCATTAGCTTTGATTATTTCGTTTATTTGTAATTACAATGTAAACCACGTTTTCAATTAACTAATTCGTATGTACATGCATTCAATGATTTTGTGTATCAAATGGAATTAATTAAATAGACACTTTAAAATGCTATTGAAGTATTATTTATCAACTCGTACAAATTATGCAGAGGCAGATAAAAATGGCCAATGGGCTAATCATAAAATTAATCTTTTATAGAATCGTTAAATATTTTGATTGCAGTTATTATTGAATTTGTTTTAAAAGTCAGTTTTAAATAATAAATATGCATATTTGTATTTCACGTTTGTTATTTTAAATCAGAAATTTTACAATTTCACTATCGTGTTAACGCAAGTGCCTAATTTAAACGCATATTTTATTAATTAATATATTATTTTATAAGATAAATTAGACTTAGCGCGATAACACTTATGGATAATATCATGCTAAATTTGATTAATGTCACAAAACACATGTCCAATAACGATGTGCACCAAACACTACATTCTTAAACACGAGTTCCTGATGGCACTGATGCCTTCGTTGTGACGAAGATTCAGTGAAATGATACGTCCAGACTATGTAGCAAAGCATATTGTTAAACATTAATTTTTGAAATAAAACTATTATAAACGGATTTAAACGGATTTACCCGTGACCACGAACGCTGTAAAGTGCTCGAAACGTCGGGATGATAAAAATAGTTAATATACGCGATTTAAATCCGTTTAAAATAATTTTATTACAATGAGTAATAATCGCGAAAATCTAAGACAATATTATTTTACATGTTCTTTTACTGATGATATGTGTTATGCGTTACAATGTCACACAATGGACGTACTATATAACTGAAAGTTTATAGAATTTTAGTTAATCTAGACGCACCCTTATATTGTACATAAATTTGGTATCAGAATTATATCGCAATTTCTCTGCTAGTCTAAATAAAACTTAACATTTACCAGAAAGTTTCTCTAAAAGCAACAACCGCAACACTTGTAAATAAAGTTATGCAATCAATTAAAAGCAAGAACTTGCGCAGAAATTTGTTTTACTGACGTAATTTCGAAACGAGGTCAGTGGTTGAGGCTAAAGGAAACGTTCTGAATGGCGGGGTTTTTGAGAGTAATGATACTAAACGTGAAACTGTCTTTATACGTTTTGCTGGTATTAAAGTTTATAAAGTGCTAAATTTCTTCGTTTTCTATTTTCTATTCGTTTTAAGGTATTCCGGAAACTTGAAGGGTGTGAAAATAATAGGAAATTGTTCTAGAACTTCTTCGCATAAGATAACGGGGAAAGAACTTTCGAACGGCACAGGTGGGTGGAGGAAATTTAAACAATATCCCGACTCGCTTTCTCGATGCGATCTAACTTGGTAGTTTTTATCTAAAATCACTTTCTAGAATAAGATTTTAAAAATATTTCCGTCTGATTGATTTCATATGCACTTAAAAAATTTAAAGATCAATCTTTTTAGAAATGAGTGCATGGGCGCTGGTAGGCATCTATACATACAAAAAAATTGAAGTGTTTATTTTTTCGAGTTGTTTAATTTATTTATTTATCTACACATATAAGTCTTCTGGTTATTAGTGTCTGTTTGTAATATCAAATTAACAGCTTTTTACTAAACGCATTTTCAAGTACCTATAGTCGGTACTTCCATCTAAAACACAATTGTTAACATTTTTGTATGTCTGTCTGTTCGTTCCGGCTAATCTATGAAGCGGCTAAACCGATTTCGACGGAACTATCACTCACAGATGGCTAATAAAGAATAACTTAGAGTACTATTATATATTTTAATTTTCTTTTATTTAATTAATTAATAAAAAATGCGAAATTAGAATTGAAACTTATGAAATAAAGAACAATATCCGTTTCAAGCACAGAAGGTAAACATTATATAAATACAATTTTTCCTCAAATAAAGAAATTTCTAGTAGATGACTCGCCTGTAATACCGGCCAGACAGGAAAAAAAGTTTCAAGCGATCGTCCGGCGTAACAAAACCTACATTAAAGGGGTAGAGGCTGCCAGCAAAGCTAAAAAATACTAGTTTTAAGTTTTTTTAGTAGACACAACCTTCTGTCAAAATAGAAATCACTGAAAAGTGATTTCTATATTTTTCTTTGTAAGATTAATAATAAATAACCTTTGAATGCGACTCAAACTTGACGAGTTTTTATTGTTTCTTATATTAGCGGCAATATAAATACATAATCAATGTAAAATTCAACTCTCTACCTATTACGATCATAGAAACAGCTGGCGGACAGACGGACAGACGGTTTAGTCATAGGGTCCTATTGGCACGGAACGGAACCCTAAAAATAAGCAAATGTAACAGAAAAGTTAACAGCAAAACACAGCAACAAGACAGATAATAAAGTTTTTATTACGCAAGTATTTTGTTATGCGGTTTGCACGAACTGGGCTAAACTGCAATGCGATGACGTTGGTAACACAATGAGAATAATATGCTGTATTCAGTCCAATTTTATTATGACATGGAAAGCGTGGTTCTTGTTGGAGATGAATATTTTGTTATTTCAGTGTGTTCTTTGTTCGAATAATAGAACGTAAATCGGGATAATGTTTTCATGTTTAAAATTACGGGTGTTATCGCGATAACTAATGGTAGTGATACCATTTTTAATGCCCGACGTTTCGACGAAGATTCATCCATCGTGGTCACGAGCTGACAGTCAGCTTACCTAGTCTTACTACCATTAGTTACACGATAAGACCCGTTATATCAAATATGAATAGTATAAATCGCGAAAGTTTAAAATGAGATAATGTTTTTAAATAAAAAAATATAGAAAAATACTTGTGATATGATATTTTTTTCGCCGCGGAGTTACAGGAAATTGGTGTTATTTATTCGATTGTAATAGAAAGATGTCCATCTCTCTGTCTCGGTGTATCCATCTGCGAAATTTCACAATGATTGAGGTGTTGAGGCGTGTAAAACCCAAACACATTATTCCACTTAAGCATTTATAGTATTTTTATATATTATTTATGAAGGAAATCATTTTACTGTTATTTAAGATTTAATGACATTTCTCAAAAGCAAATATTTAGCACAGATAATTAATAATTGATTTTTACTTGTATTTGGATAGTTTGTACACGTAATACAATACACAAAAATCAGGACAAGATGAGGTAATTAATTATGACCTTGAATTTAGCACTGTGTGAGCGTGTGACTTTTAGGGAGCTCTCCAAAACTAATTTTTGGCTATAATTTTTTTTTGAGATGTACTTGTAGATGTTTTGACCTCAAACAACACCATATGCTTTTATTACTCCTAGCCCCATTCCCGTTCTTCATATTCGTATCTAAAATTATTTTTGTGAGCTGTGTGCCAAATTCAGGGTCATTATTAATTAATTAGTATTATTTTATATAAAAGGGGGACAAACGAGCAAATAGTACCACCTGATGTTAAAATACTATCACCCATATATGGACCTACCTAACGAACACCTACGTGTGTTGCGCGTGCGTTGCCGGCCTTTGACAGGAAGATGTCTATACACTCGACGTTTGAAATTAGTATAAGCTTACATTTAACATCGCATGGTGAGTTAAGGTTGACTGGAGTTCAAGTTGTAAATAAACTTGTTAAATCGATAACATAATATTGAAGTTTCTAAAACACTAAATTAAGTCCTATTAAGAAAAATTGCCAAAGCTACGTCTGGCACGACGCGTACGTGTGAGTATGGCAATCCATAACTTCACTCTAGTCCCGCGATACTACTCACTACCATAACACTATCTTCAATGTATCCATTACGCCCGTAATTAACTGTCGACAGTCAAGTGCAAAGTTAATAGCGGTCAAGATACAATAAAATAGGTATAAACTTAGTTATTAAAGTTAACATCGCCTAAACGTATAATGATGAAATTGTAATTAGCCAAGACTTTAAAATAAAGTGGTCATAGTAATAGGATGACGGTATTAGTTCATATCAATATAAATTTGTCTTTTGGAAGTAATAAGCTCTTGAAATATGCAATCTCTATACTCAAAGTAAATAAAAACAAAGCCTTGAACGCAGTTTATTTATTCATAAAACGGACATTATTAAATAAGACACAAAAGATAAAAATATTTATATAAAAATGTGATTGTCATAAAAGATAAAAATGTTCTCTTATTTTTAGCATTAAAAAATAAAATTAATTAAAAATAAAATTACTTTTAATATTCTCAGTGAAATGTTACGTGAAAATTAGCTCAGAGGTAGCGAGCCCGGTAGTGGCGTAGCAATTAGCGACGTTCAGTAGGGAACCGCTTTGTTTGCTCGCTCGAGGACTCAATATAGAGAAATTTGAGCCAACGGGTAATTAATGATGGATTCATCGGTATTCCCCCTCCCTCCCTATCTCCCCGTTCACCCTTCAATGCGTATCGGTTACATCGATGTTTTTCCTAATCTTCGCGATTATTTCCTTCCGAATCGTTTCGTGTTCCGTCGAGACTCATATTATTATATGAGCCATGTGATGTGATATTAGGGGGCAGATCTATCTCCGATTTTTATGTGTTCGCAAGTCTTAACATGTTCATATTGTAACAGATTGGAGGAAAATAAATGTCGGAGGAAGTAAAGGATGGAAAATCAAAAGCAATATCGGTAAATGGGAAAGAAAAAATGATAGTATGCCATTAGGTGATAGTGAAAATGTCAAGAAATGTACTGCGGGAAAGGAACTGAAAAAATATATAGTATTAAGCGAAACTCCGAAAGTTTCAGCACTATTTAGAGGAAAACGTTTGCAGAGTAGTTAATGAGGGTGTTTCTTGCAAAGTGGGAGGAAATGGCTCTAATGGCCGCGGATAAAAGACAACACACCTCGCTAACTAGACACAGCCATTAAAGCTGAATAGGAAATAAGACATAGACAGAGACGCCGAAGTTATACTTATACTTTTATTAGCCGACTACTAAATAAAGTTACTGTTGTGAGAAAGGTACACACATCAATTTAACGTAAAACGTTTTGTATTATTTCTTGGTTTTCTGAGCTAGAGAACGAAATGATTTAGTGGACAACTGAAATTACTTTAAAATATCAGTTGTCGATTGAAGTACTAAGGATTTAACCTATTTTTATTTCTAATATGCTATAATTTTATTATTACATGCTCAGAAACATGATAGACAATACAGTATTTTATATAATTAACCTATAAATGTTTTAATAACAAATACAAGTTATTATTTTTTAAATTATGTGTAGCCAAAGAACAATTATCAGCTCTTTATTACGAATTAATAATGGAATAATCAATTTCAGTGTGGTAGTTCATTAATTAATGTCACGAAATTACTTTTAATAATGATTTAAAATTCGGTTTAATATCATGAACTTAGTTACACATCGTATATGATTTGACGACAGAATATTGAAATATTTTTATTCGATATCTATATTTATTTTAACTTTTGGTAAAAATACCTTTTTTTAGGTCCTTTGTGTGTTCCTATTTTCTTTTCCAAATAAGTTTTAAGCGAATGCTATAAGAGTGTACAACAATAGGGATCAAAGAGGTCAGGATAAGGCCTACAATTTTCACATCGCTAAGCGAAATGTATGGCGTAGATATTGAGACTAGAATATTATTCTTCGTAGTCTTTCGTGCTTGAAAATAATCTTAAACATATGTGACTTTATATTTGTCTCATAAGATTTAAATGGATTAAGAAAGGTTACTTATCTGTTTGGTGATATCATGATTTATTATCTGACTGCGCGACGCAAGGGAGGGTAATGTGTATATCAATCTATGTATGTATGGCTAATTGTATGTATGTGGGTTTGTACCTTTATTGCACTATTAAGGCTTTGATAAATGACACGACGTTTGGTTCATCATAACGACGCGAATATCATAGACAGTATAAAACTTTGAAAACATCAAAATAGCTGAATTTGGACTTCATAATGTGACGAATAAAAAAAATCTAAGAACTATATCAATTGGGGTATCGTTGAATAGGTATTTAAAAATCATTTTTAGGTTTTTTTATATTATTTTTCAATCTGAATTACCGTTTAGAATCTATAACGATTTAAAATTACTTAGTAAATATTCTCACTTACAGGCTTTTTGACAGAACTGCTGACTGTAGATGGTCTGATTACGATTAAGAAATATCTTAAGGTTAATTCATCACATTAAGGTGAAAAGCTTGAAAGTGATTTAAATCACGCTTTCAACACTTTTAATATCCATTATAACAATAGCGTTAATCCGAGCAGTCATAATTGTGAAAACATAAAAAAATCTTATACAAAAGAGCTATTACGCTGTCTTCCATTTCACCGTATTAAGGATGTTTCTCGTGTTATATTCAAATATCTCGTCCGCTTTTTGTTTGTTGATAAAACGGTCTTAAAATATTTGCGCCCGTAGGATAAACAGCTCAACGTGTTTTATGAGTTTCCGTTATGAGGCGGGCTATCTTCGTAATGCCTCGTCCAGGCGTAAAACAGTGCTGTGACCATAAACTTTGTGTCTCTATAAAATACAGCTGTTATGTCTAAAAGTTATACAGGGGTTAGTATTTTAATCGACTTCCAAAAAGGAGTTTTTGATTCCGGCAAAATTTTACATGTTTCGATTGTAAGCACATCTTAATGGTTTGTTTTTTTATTGATTAGATCATATCTTGATTATTCCAATTTAAATATGATAACGAGAAAGGGAAATTGAGACAGGAACTGTATGTACAATCATCATCTGTTTATGCAATCGTAGTAAAGAGTACTAATTTCTATACGGACCGACAATTTTATATAAAGTCTGTTATTTTTTAAGTATAAATTATTATTTAAGCATCACACCATATTCTTATAATTAAAAAATAGTAGGTCATAATTAATATCTCATTACTCATCAAATGTTTAAATTTCTTCTGCTTTAAGAATAACTACGTTACTACTTTTACGTATAAAATACGTAATTAACACGAATGGTACACTTGAAAACTAAATTATGTAGATTTAAGTCAGAATTTGATGATAAAAATTCAGGTATTAACTTTATATATGGTGAATAAAATAGACATACATTGGATGGAATATTTTTTACGAAACTAACGACAAAATTTCAGATAGCAACACGAATATTCGGCGAAATCCCCGATATTGTCAATGTTATACCAACCGTGAACTTACCTTTGTATCGTTGTACTAAAACACCGGTATAAAATACTGTTGCTACATTGTATAGTAGAATATTGTCAGAATCTGCTCGAATATTTTTAATGTAAATGTTTTATTTATCAAGTAATTTCTGTGCTCTTTACATTATTCAAAAAAGTTTTATCATCTTGCGTTGACTGAAAATGTTGCAAATTTTACTTTTACGAAGATCAAGTTTCAAGAATAATTACTATCACAATACATACACTGTTGGTTACAAATTATCGCATTATTACATTACCTTGAACTTCTACGGCTATTGTTTTCGACTGGATGATATCTCATACATCCTCGGACAGTATTAAAAGTCTTATGATCTTAAGTTTCATAAAATAGATACTTGTATGAAAACAGCTTGTAAATATACCTCCGCTGAGAGAGGCTTCTATTCTATTAAGGATATGATTAGGAGTTTAAATCACAACACTATTCCAATGCGCATGGACAGATATGATACCTGATACATGTATCAGAACTCTTCTGGACTAATGCGGATTTCCTCGTTATATTTCTTTTCACGTAACTTATTCATTCAAACACAAAAAAATCACATTAAATATATATTTAGCACTCGAAAACTCAGCAGTATCAGTCGGAATTGTAACCCTTATCATCAGTTTTGATTAACGTGTTAAAAGACTTCAGCTTATAATTATTATCTTGTAAGCAACTGAACCTTTAACATACCTGCAAACATATCCGGATGTACAGAACGGAACTGATGATGCCTTGGCGCAGCGCCCGGTCGATGAAGCTGCGGGATGAGGTGCAGCCACAGCGCCATCTTGTGACCACGGTAGTGACTCTTTACGCGCATTTTTGTGCCTATGAAAATGATATTTACTTAGTGAGAAAGTAATAGAAATTGGCATAGTTATCAAAATTCTGTTTTGATTTGTATTCGAAGAAGTTTGTTTACATTATAATTAATACTTTTGGCATATTTATTTTATGTTCTAGATTTTAGATTATTTTATGTTTAACGAAATGTTATTATCTTCTAGTTCTAATTACTCGTCGAAATTCACTGTACTGCTTTACTACAAAAGATAAAATAAAACCATGTTCAACACCTATCTAACTAGACAGTGTTTAAAAATTAAACATTGCTTAAAATATTGTCTTAATTGAATAACAGCGAGTAAAATCATAAAAAATCAACTTATTAATAAAATGTCACACGTTACATTTGACAGCTAAAATAGGTTTAAGACATCTGTTTAACGCACTTAAACATAATTTAATCTATATCTAAACCATGTTTAACTCAAAACTGTCCTTAGACGCGGATTCAAAATTCTAGTTTAAAACCACAGATAGGCAAGTTATTCGAAGGCCATTAGTTACTAACAAAAGTTAGGATAGTTTTCAAAATTTAACATTGATTTCTTCTATCAAAGTTGCTTAGCTCATGACATTTAACGATGAGACGTTAACAGCTGGTAGTCTAAATTGGGTGTAGTGTAACAAGATTGCTCAGTATTATAATATATACATTATTATTTTTTTGTTAACTTTTAGATCTAGTAGCCTATAGTAAAATGAATTTGTTTTAAACATTTACTGTCATACTACAAAAGACGCACTAAAACCATGTTAAACACGTGTCTAGCTAAACAGTGTTTAAAAATTAAACATTGCTTAAAATATAATCTAAATTTCTTAACAGCGAATAAACTCATAAAAAATTTATTGATAAAATGTTATACGTTACATTTGACAGCTGAAATAGGTTTTAGACATCTATTAAACTCACTTAAACGTATGTTAATCTATATCTAAAGCATGATTAACTCAAAACTGTGCTTAGACGCGGATTTGTAGTAAGAATTTTTTTAAACACGCGTTTAACGTTTGTTTAATTCTTTTGTAGTAAGGCAGTTATATTTCTAGTTTTAATAGAAGTAATATTTTCATCACTTTAGCAAGAAAATATTTTAAGCAAATAATTTATTGCATGAAAGACGCAAAAATGTAAAATTTTAACGTGCACCTATAAAAAAAATTAAATGTAAAATCACCGAGTGCAAAGAGGATCTTTTGTTTGATAGTGAGTTTTTGGACGATAAGCAACATTAAAGTATTGCTAATACTCACCAATACTTAGATACTGCTGTGTGTTTAGCTCGTATTGCGGCCAGCTCGTTGATTCGCTTCTCTGATCATCAGTCTTAGGCGTCGGGTCGCCGGTCTTCGCGAATCCCGCCAACAACGCCACAGTCGCTTCCGCGACAGCCACGTCGCCTCTTGAATAGTTTCTTGGAGAAAATGGCATTCCTCCGACGAGAGGTAGGCCGAGGAAGTAGGGTAGCGTTTCACTTGTTACGCTTCCTAAGCGCTGTTGGAGAAGATTTCTATTAACAACTTTTAACATTGTAGTATTACTCTGGTACGTTTATTATAAAACTTTTTTTAGGAAAATAACGAGTAAAAAATGAGGGCGAGTCACATGATGTAATTACCTAACATGTGAAGTAGGATGTAAGAACAAGTAATTAAATTGAAAAACTCAAACCCGACTGCGACACAAGGCCATCTGCAGTGAGCAGTACCGTATCGGTAGCTTTGTTTAAAAGACTATAAGTGAAAATCGTTACTAACCAACTTTAAATGCTTATAAATCTTAAAAGGTCATTCTGATTGGAAATGCGACATGAGAAACATAAACATGATTTTTAAATACATATTTAACGTTACCCCACTTAATGTAGATCGTCAATTGTAATTTTTTTTCACATGATGGCGTTCATAAATGGCTATAATAAAACTACGTCTTCAAGAGACATAAACGAAGTGACATTTTATTTCTTAAGAAGTACACGACAATATTGTAACAAGAGAGCACTTTCCATCTCCTGCTCATCCCTTGAAACACAGTTATACTAATTACTTTATGCTGATTTTCTGTAAGTGAGCGGTAATTGAGCGGTCCAGAATACCATACTACAAGCTGTACAACATGCAATTGCTAAATTATCATCAAAATTAATTATATAAAATACAAACGATTCCAATATTATGTAACCAGCAGTAGAAGATAAATACGAACCAAATTTTCGTTTAACTAAATACCAATATTCGTTATGAACTTGTGACCTTTGGCGCAGAAGCAAAATAGTAAATCAATTAGCCGGCCGAAACTTGTTACGTCAGATTCTTCGGGTATTATTTCTTTATATAAACTTTCATGTTGTAACTAGTTGTATGCCCGATGGGATTTCCTAAAGACGATTCTTTAGATGCCTAAATACCATGTTAAACTTTTGTAACTTCGAAAATTTCATTTGACGTACAAATATTATCCGCTGTTTTACCTTCTTAGGAAATTTATTTCAGGACTCACTTGCGTAATTTAAGAACTTCTGACCAAAAGTTTATGCTTTGAAAACCACTGGATTAAGCTCTGGGTTGTCTGTTAAGCACTCGGTAGGATTTAAAGTATATTATGGATAAAACAAAAATTAATCTGTAGAAGAAATTTTATGCCTATCGTAAGACCAGCGAGATAATTGCCGAATAATCGTTATTAAAATAGAAAAATTCATTATAGCAAAAGAAGTTATTTTTCACACAGATAAAATGTCTGACATATTATGGTAGCAACTATATTCGATAATAATTATTTATCAATTCATCAGCCTGCGGATTGTTTGAGAACTTTTTTTTGATATATTAACTTAAAGTATTGACTCTGACCGTTAAAATTTGTGGGACCAGAGTAGCCCAAATTTGTTATAACCTTAAATTGGAATATAAAAGATAAAGGTGAGTAAGAAAGAAAGGGCGCTAACAGAAAGACAGATGTTAGACTGTCTCTCTCACCATATCAAATCTAAACGCTGTTCAGAGTTTTAAACATACCTGAGGATAATCTGAGTCCTTGCTCTGATGCGCGAAGTGCGCGAAGTATGTCTTAGCTCCGCGTTTCGCGTGTAGTTGTGCGAGTCGCAACGCCGGCGCCGCGACCGCCGCGTCGCTGAGCGCCTCGAGCGTGGCGTCGCGGATGTTGATGGGGTGCTGGATGGGCTTCTCCCAGTCCGTGTACTCGTTGCGGACGGCCGCGAAGATCTCGTTGCGGTGGAAGCGGTACACGTTGCGGACGTACGTGCGAAGGGTGCGGCTCCTGGTTTGGTTATATCATTTTATGTAGTTTTAGCTGAATTGAATTTTAATTATTTGTATGTATACACAGTATTAACATTATACTTGTTATTGTTTGTATATCATAATGTCACAGTACAACTTTTGATCCAATCTCTTCCAATGAGGACTAAAATAAAATTGCATATCAAATTATAAAGCAAGCATTACATACCTATGCTCTTCTTCAAAGCCATGCCTCACATCATCTTCACTAAAAAACTGGTAACTCTCGGTAGTGGTCACCACAACAGCTAGAGCACAGTCCAGGAATATTTCACTAGCATGTAACGCTTTGGTGGGTGCTTGCAGTTGAGAGTCTCTTAGAGGTACGGAGGGAGCCCAGCCGGCGAGGAACCTGGCGCGAGGGGCCTCCACTGCGAGCAGTACTGGTAGAGGGCGAGAGCGGATACACGCGGCTAACCTGGTAAATTCATTTAGTTTATTTAGTTAGTAGTCTATTTCAGCAGTACACTCGTTAAAATAGTCCGTTTAAAAGTTTATATTACATCAATAAATTTGATTTTGCAAAAGTATTTTGTGTGTGATAGGCAAGTGACTTTCCCTAGTGTAGCAAAAATTTAGTAAATTCCGAATACTGGTTCACGAATGTTGGTTAATATGCCGAGATGTTGCCGTATGGCGCAATAGGTCTCAAAAATGTAGTCGTACAAAAGCGTAGTTATTTTGCTATTCATAAAGAGTTGTCACCCATAAACATTACCAGTGCTCCTCAGAACTAGAGTCCCTCGCACAGCGCAGCGCCTGCGCGGTGTGTTCGCGCGCCAGCGCCGGCTCGGGTGCAAGCGCCGCCGGCCCGAGTGCTGAGCCGCTCAGCAGCAGCACGCGGGATATTAGACCTGGGTAAGCGTAGAAATATTATAGACATGTTGAAATGATTTAATAATTAGATCATGTCGTTGGTTGTTGTTGGATCATGTCTATTTTATAATAGTATATGGAAAATGGATATATCGTGAGGAAATCTGGATGAGTTAATAAAATGAACTATGTCTTTAAGAACTACATTTGATATTTTTCTTAGATTAGACACATATTTTTAAGCACGTAAATGATTATCTCTTTGACAAAGTAAACCAAGAATTAAATTGTTTATCAATAATTCGATGATTAAAATTATTATTACTACTTTAATTTAGGCAATCATACCTTAAGAATTAAAGATCAACAAAGTCAGAGTTTTGTAAATACGACTTGAAACTGGCTTGTTACAAGCGTCTCACCTTTGGTCAAAGGCAGCATTAGCATCACATTTGCCAGCGCCGCGCCCGCTGAGTGCCCAGCAAGTGTCAGCCGGCGCGGGTCCCCTCCGAACGCGGCTATGTTGCGTCGTACCCACGTCAGCGCGGCCGCCACGTCTAGAGGCGCCGCACCGCCCGATAGCGACACTTCGTCTGAAGCGCCCGTTGTTAAATAACCTAAGGAAATAAGATTTTAGCCTTTGAATGACGTGTAGTGCAGACACAAAATGTTGTGATAGTCTGGGTTTTGTGTTTGTTTGGATTCTTTGTAAAATTATTTATAATAACAGTTCCATTATTACAACGGATAATGATCGTTATTATTCATAGTAAAATTTACTACTTTAAAAGATCATGACTTACCCTCTGGAGCACCGGATATGAGATATTAATGACTGCATGTGTAATTTTGTATTAGTTATTCCAATATCTTATAAACAGACCTGGAAAATGCTAAGTAGAGGAAGAGTGGTTAAATAGTCACCTAATAGTCCTATCCTATAGTTGAGCGTGACGACGAGCAGGTGCGCGCGCGCGGCGAGCACGGCGCCGTCCAGCGCGTTGCCGGAGCCCCACTCGTGCGCCGCGCCCAGCCACACCACCACCGCGTAGGGCGCCTCCACGCCGCGCGCGCCTGCGCACAAGTTTGCCTCAACATATGCTTAGTTGCAGGTGGGATAATTGCCCACATTCATTTCAATATTTATCCTATAATGTAAGGTTATAGTTCGTATACGATCTAACTCGAGCAACTTTAGTACCTAACAATATGATACTTAATGCAGTCTTCAAAACTCTTCACTTCTTATTATTAATGAAGACCCTAGGTGTACCCCACGGACTACAACTCATGTAAGTTCTCCACCGGAGCGGTACCTCATTCTCACAGATTATCTGCTTGAAGTAGCTAATATAGCAGCGCTCCGTAAGGTGATTCTTCATTTGCAAACTGGTAGCACGTTTGTGGCTCTTCTGGTGCCGGAAATGCCACGTTTGGCGGTGATCACATGACATCATGTGTACCGTCTGCTCGTTTCCAGCTATTTTTATAAAAAAGGAAAGCCCACTGGGATCACTAATGTACTATAACGTCTGAACGAACGTAAACTTACTGCAGATATTGCTCGAATTTAAATAAATAATACGTACATTGTTATATATACATAAATTGTTTTTTTTTTCCTTTTTGTTCCGATTTGAGAGTATGGCGATGGCATATTATTATCTCTAGTAATTAATTTACTTACCGCTACCGGGAACGTAAATGTTTAGATACAGGCAGTCTTCGCTCTGGTTTGCTAGCAGTGGAATTGTGACTTTGAGTTCGTTGTACAGTCCTAGTGGCATTTTTAGAAGGGCTGCACTCCTGTTTAAAAATTTTGATAAATTAACTCCATAATGAAACTGGCTAATAGTTTTTTACACTACTTATAATAGTTCAGATTAACCTGTAGTTTGGATCAATTTTATTTTAAGTGCTAGAATCTAATCTAATAGAAAATTTTAATGTAGGATTCGAAAATTAATATACAAAATTTATAGCCAAACATTTAATTGCATTACCTAGCGAATAAAGTTGCCTCTTTTATAATGTTAAATGTTTGACACGTGCCGGGTTTCAGATTAGGACATAACATATTTCGTTCTCTTAGATTTTCGCGATTATTATTCATTGAAATAAAACTATTTTAAACGGATTTAAATCGCGTATATTAACTATTTTTATCATCCCGACGTTTCGAGCACTTTGCAGCGTTTGCGGTCACGGGTAGACCGTCTACCGTTTTAAATAGTTTTATTTTATAACATATTTGTTTCAAATGGATGCTGATAAGCAATAATGTGTCAACCCACAAAAAGTCAAATTTAGAGATATTGATGTATCCTAATAATGCATTTCGTATTTAACATTATACAAATATTTTTCAAGTCGTATGAACTAAATAATTACGGAAAAATGTTTCTTAATCAAATTTTTAGAATATTGTAGTGAGTTTCATATTTTGGATTATGCAATAATTTCATATATTTGAAAAACTTATTGTTAGATAAAAATCTTTACTAGCCTATCAGCTATTAATTATTTATACATTTTATCAAAATAGAAAAGAAAAGATGGATATATGCTTCTTCAAACAGATGTGTTAAGAACAGGTTCGAAATCTTTAGACGCTATTTTCTCAAAATGAAGTCCGTGTGGCTTGAGACAGTATTGCATATCAGCATCCAAATATCTTCATCTTCTTTTATAAATTTTTTCTTTTAATAATTGTAGCAATAAACGAAAAAATAACTATATACAACGTAAACATTTTTTAATAAAGTTCTCAAAAGTTGGTTAAAGTCACTTTTTATTGTCTCTATTAGTGACAGTAAGGCTGGGATTTTTCGCCCACTGAATCGAAACTGCGATTCAAAGGGGAAAATGCTGCTAGCATTTCTACCACCATTCCGCGCGGACACGATTTTTACAAAAAAAATATTATGATTTCTAAATATTCAAATTTATCTTTTTGGTTCAGATATATTATATTCTAAAAATTATGTAATACATTGCAACGCATGTTCAACATGATAACTAAATTAATGCACATGAAAATAATAATGAAACCTTACGTAGCGTGGCACAACGTACGTTTTAATAATACTGTGTTAATTGAACGTTAAATTATAATTAGTCTATTTTAGCACGAAACTCTATGAAAGAATTATAAATATAATCAGTATTTAAAAAGAATATTGACAGATTCAGTAAAGCAACAACGATAAATATGTTCAAGTAAGGATTTTTATTAGGAATTTATGTGATCGTATTGTAAAACATATAAGGTCCTTAAGAGTGGCATATGGATGATAATCAAAATATTTTTATTCATAAAATGGTATTAATATTGAGTAACATTCTTCTCGAACCTCGAGCGAATAAATCCGCTACGGTTTCCTAGAAATTAAACCTCAAACATAAGAGGAAACCGCGAAAGAAATTCAGCGAGACTTTTTATAGTTCACTAACTGTTCCTTGCGGTTTTGCTCGTATTTATGGTTACTGCTTCGCTCCTATGAGTTTTAGCGTGTAGTAATATAGTCTATAGCTTTCCTCAATAAATAAACTATCGAACACAAAAATAATTTTTCAATTCAAACTACTTTTTCAATTCAAACTATACCAGGCACTACTGCCTGAGTTAGCACATTTATACATATTTAGTAATATACGGATCGAGGCACGAAAATCATTTTAAAAATATATTAGTTTATTACTAAGGCGAGAATTTCATTTGTAAGATATACCCAAAGAATTCCATAAACATTTAAATAAATTTTCTGTTTTGACATTCACAGTTTTTGTATCTTTTATAGAAATACTAGTGTATAGAGTTGGATTATCAATTACGAAAGTAAAACTTACGAGTGTAACTCTTACTAAAGGTGTACTGAAAGTTTTACTTTATCAAAAGGCCTACGCAAAACCAAAGGTCAGCTTACTTGTTCGATATGTCTGGGTAGCGCTGTGGGCAGACGGGCGCAAATGTGTCGGCGAGGCGCGTGCCCGGCCAGGAGGGCGGCGGCGGCGGCGGCCCGAGGCGAGGCGGCCGCGCTCCGTACGGGACCCCTCGGAACACCTCCACTGGCTCGAGGCGACGTGATGCAGGTTCCACTATGATGCCTCTGATTGCTCCTGAATATACAATTGTTATTTACCAGATGTTTCCAAAAGTGACGTCTAAAGTTAGACTGAATAGAGACTTCTGACCGAAGACAAAAACAGGTAAATAAAAGCAGATCATATGCGCATACATTTCATACGTTATAAACAAATGAAATCAGTAGTAAGATTTTTTTGAAAATTTGCCCTCTAAAGGTTTTTATGGGGTTTAGTAACGTGTCTTCGCTCCTATAAGCGTTGCGTGATGTAATATACCTCCCTGAATAATCGGGCAATCCAACGCATCAGTAGTTTCAGAGATTATCCCTACATACAAACTTACAAACAAATTTTACCTCTTTATAATATAAATATAGACTACCCATACTAGATTTAGAAAAAAAAACGAAACTAAGAAAGAGCCGATTGCTAATTAAAATAACAAAACAAAGATAGATTCCACGCATAACAAGTTTACATGCGCATAAAATGAAAAGTGGCAACTGGGGTAACAATGTAAATTATATTCAATTCTGAAGTTAACTTGTTACGCGACATATTTCGAAGTTTAATTATAACTTCATTTAGGGCATGCAGTTGTGGTTAGTACCGAAACTAAATGAGGCAGTTTCAAGAGAGGTTTGAACGAATGAATGAGGTACTGAAAGTTCGTAGTACATACTTCGATGGGTTATATTTAACCAAAAACTTCGCACCCTTTTCCGCACTCGTTTGACGAAGAACTGATGGAATGGAAGGGACTGAATATTTTAACCCAGACTTGAGCGTAACTTCTAATTTTGCGTCGGAATATTTTAAAACTAAGTAAATCAAACTTAAGGTAACTTTTTCGACGGTATACTCTATCAGTATATTTATTGAATGGAAATTTTGTATTTAATTAGGCGTCTCGCGAACAACAAAGTTGGAACTTTGTTCATATACTTAAATGAAGAATCTGGCTGATTTAATAGCAATTTCAACAAAAGTTTTTCGTTTGACGTCAGCGAGCATTATGAAAGATTTTTCTTAAATTATATCGCTAAATATTGAATGTAAACGGAATATTAAATGTCCAAAAAATCTCGTACAACGTTATTTTTTCAAACCGAATTCCGTGGAATAATAATACCTTGCATCTTTAAAAAAAGGGGTTTTAAATTGGATCCGCCAGCCATTGACGAGTAAACAAAACCAAATTAGGACTGACAAAAGGCTTAATAGAATGAACCAAATACCTCGTATTTGAATTTTAATTAATAAAAAACAGCCAAGTGTGAGTCGGCCCTACGCACCGACGGTTCTGTATCGCCATGTAATACGTTTTTTACGACAAATTAAAAAATATATGTAACTATCCATTTGTATATGTTGTATATATGTATATAATCTGAATCTCGGAAACGGCTCCAATGATTTGCAATCGGTCAAAAAATCGCACGAACTACATTTTATTTTTAGATATCTATCAGTACCTTTATATCGAGAAAATCTCGGTCATCCAGATACTTCCATTGAAAGGGCTTAGTGGATAGCGTCAGTTAGTACCCTTTGGGCGAGGGACCTTAAAAAAGTAATTCCAAATCAAACGAGGTTCTATAGACAGGTCGAATTAGATCCAACACGCCACCCAATTACGCGGTCACGAGGTACCCCAACAATTATTAATTTGGTCCGACACCCTCGTCCTTTGTGATACAAAACGAAATGACGTCATTCACCCACAATATTCCGGGATTCTAGCCCCGGGATCCCGTCTGATTGAATTGTTCCGGGATTAACCTAACCCAGCACCTGATCCGGATGCGTTAGGAACTTAAACGCTAAACGCAGGTAAATGATGCCCGATTTCTTGCGGTGAACGTATTATTAACGGAATAATTAGTATTATTACGTTATATTAATTGATTGTTTTAATTGCTATATGAATATTTGCAAAGTAAATGATTTCAAAATTAAATGGATGCTACTGAATTATTAGAAGCAATTGGTGTGGTCTATTTAAACACTAAATGCGATAGCTTTGCTAATTAATTTCAGCAATATATACGTTTGATCTTATGAATATTAGCTTGCTAATTGAAATAATAATACGCTTTCCAATGAAGGAAAGTTAACGACATAACAAACTGTCATTTTGAGATTTGATTTCAATCGTTTTCAAACTATATAACTAGAGGTAGTTCCGAAACGTGGCATTCCCACAGTTGAGGAACTGTAGGAATGCCACGTTTCGGCTGTTACTGTTTACTGGCTGAGGCCAGGCTCGAATCGATGTATTTATACGTTTAACGACGATGTGAACTGCGTGCGATGTATGCGAATTGCCGTCGATTCAAGATGTCATTAAGACTAACTAAGACGCTGAAATGAATTTTGGAACACACCTTTGAGCGCGACATTGTTAGTCGATTACTCTGCAGATCTAATAATTTTGAAGATCCCGTTTGTTCGAAATTATCTACATTCAGCGCTAACCAATAAATTGAATGATTATAAACTTTGGAAACTAAGCAAATATTCTTGGAGAGTTTCGATTTACTAGGTACCATGTTGTAAGCATTAATAATATTTTAATGAAGGTATTTAAGGTGAATATCAAACATTGTGGGTCTCGTCTGTTTTAAAGAACAAATATACATTTATATTCATTATTTATCACCTATATGTGATTCGGTATAATCTTACTAAAATTGATAATAACGATGAATTAAGGTAACTTAACCCTATCGCACTGTTTAATTTACGAAATTGAATTTACAGAGCGTCATCAATCAAGTTAAATAATTATCTCATTTCACAAATTCTTCAGAGAAATGTTTATATACTTATAAGCTATACCAATTATGAGCCGAGATGGCTTAGTGGCTAAAACACGTCTACCTTAACCGATGATTGCGTTCAAACCTAACACCGCTGAGCTTTCAAGTGCTAAATCTGTGTTTAAATTCATCTCGTACTCAGCGGTGAAAGAAAACACAGTGATTAAGCCTGCATGTTCCGGGAGAAATTCTGACACATGTACATCCGCTAACCCGGAGCAGAGATTAATAAAATTCTCCTTAATAGGAGAGGAAACCTTTGCCCAGAAGGACATTTACAGGCCGTTACTTTTACACCAATTAGTTAATGTTAAAAGAGTTATAGATTTTACCAGCATGCGTGTGCACGATGCGCGAGCTGTAGCGCGGGCCCGCCGCCGCCAGCACGGCCAGCGCTAGCGTCGCGCACCACGCCGTCCGCGCGCACTCCATGCGCCATCACGCGACGATTAGCTGCAACAATAATAACAAGCCTTTTATTATCATTTATTTTATGACACGATTAACACTTATTTTATAAACTGGACCAACGGGGTGATTATGAAATACTAATGCTATTACGATTCTAAAATAGCAACTGTGTTAGAAAATTTGCCGATATTATAGCTATGTAGCAAATTTAGATATTTGAATAATGTTTAACTTAGCGCTTGTCATAATACGAACTGATAACCATGAAACCTTATCGTTCTGCCTGTTTGTATGTAAATGATGTTTTTAGAAACTACAAATTCAGTTTGTATTACTGTTATAATATTTGTATTTAAAGAATATTTCTTTTTCATCATGTGGGGCATCTGATATTACCAATCTCCATCTGGTTTCTAGCTCTCTCACTCACTCTTTTTTTTATAAAAATAACTAGCTAACGAGCAAGCAGGACACCTGATGTTATGTGATCATAGTCGCCAATAAACATTTCCAGCACAAAAGTAGCCACAAATGCGTTGTCGGTTTAAAAAGAAGTATGGAATGAAAGGGAATAGGAAGTAAGACAAGTAATAGAGAAGGGAGGAAGCGGTTTAGGCTTCTTTCTCACTCACCGTACGAAACATATTAACTACTTTATGTTTATTTTAGAAAGTGTAGAAGTGTAGTGGCCTGGTGGAGGCAGCCTGCAGTCTACATCGAAACGTATTCAGAGTCCTGCAGGTAATATTATTAAAATCGAAATATAATATCGATTTTACATAAAGTTTACAGGAGCTGAAATTTTATGGCATCAGCGACGTAAACGATATTGTAAAAGCTATAAAATTTTGCTTTCGTTCGTACAGTTGTTTAACATTCGCGTGTAGTTATTCGTGTTTATAGTTGTGTAATATAAACCTAAGTTTCGTGTCAAAATATTCCACTGTATTGCATCACGCCATACAATAATCGAAGCTTTTACCCTCTATACATGAATTTAAATTTTGTTTTCGTGTAAATAGCCCGTAAAATAGGAAATTCTAAAATCTATATGTACTATATTATAAAGAGGATAATAACTCGGTCTGTCTGTTTTCACGTCTATTTGTTATGTTTTCACTCTAAAACCGCTGAACTTAGTTTGATAAATTTTAGTGTAAAGATAGTTTGTATCAAGGAGGACAATGGCTACTTCGTGTCGCGAAAATAAGACATGAAGGGGGTGAAATAGGGAACGAAATTTTTAACGCAGGCGCAATTTTAGGGAATGCCTCATTGGAAGAATTGAATTCGCAACTAAAATATGTTTAACTAGCTGACCTTTACGATTTCACTTGCGTTTATGATTACTGCTCTGCTCCTAAGAGTCGTAGCATGATAGCCTATAGGCTTCCTCAATAAATAAACTATATAACACAAAAATATTTTTTTAATTCGAATCAACAGTTCCTGAGACTAGCGCGTTTAAACAAACAAAAAAACTTCAGCTTTATGATATTAGTATAGATAATAGCAGTGTCTTAGGATAAGAATGTGCACTTTAGACGAGCCAACAAGACTGTTAAGTATTTTGACAATGTAGAAATTCTAACCAAAGCCACGGCCAGACAGCAGTTTATACATAAATTAATCAAGATCCGTTCATCATCGCGGTACGCAATGCCAGTACCTGCAATTACGATATTATGGCAATCAGCGCGAATATTGACTTGTTTCGTATCTGTGTTGAGCAGCCGTACATGGGAACAGCATTAATACATCAGTCTGCTTTTAATTAGCAATTTTATATTAAGCTTTCATGGATATATTTACTACCTGATAATGATTGTTACTCATAGTGGGGAAATTATTCTAGTCTAAATGGTTACTGGTTTGCTCTCGGGGGTTGCGGAGGTCAGATGGCAGTCGCACTTTGTAAAAATCAGTAACTCGTCAATATCGATGATGGATATTTTTACTACCCGGTCTCACATCAACAAAATTGAGTTTATTAGTAGACTTTAAAAGTGTCTGACACACTTCAAAAGTCTAATAATAAACTCAAGTGATAACAGATTAGAGTGATAATTAAACTTCTTCACAAAAAAGAACCAAAATGAAAAAAAAATACGCATTTTCGTTAACTTAGATGACATTGTTATTGCAGTTATTTTTATTTTAAAACCTAAACTTCTCAACCTATTTTGAGACCAATCTGTAAGTGTACTCTCAAATAAAAAGATAACTTCTTAAATCGGTTAAGAAATGACGGAGATTTGAGGTATCAAACATAAAAAAATACGCTGAGCGTTGAATTATTTTTTAGGAGTCGTTTGATAATAATTTAGCTTATTTTAAAAAATAGCATTCAAAAATCTCAACGCCTTTACTGGTTAAGCACTCTTAGTATATAGATGTATACGACAACGTGGCAAAAGGTTGTGAATTAATAAAATATTTACATAACATTTTCAGTCCAAAAAACCCACGTACAATTTCAGTACACTTACCATATTTTCAATTAATCAAAAGTGTTTCATCCCGAAATTGAAATTGATCTTCATTTCAATTGGTATCAAGGACATCCCGGTCCTATGTAGATTAGGGTCTGAAGGGTCGGCGTCAGGTCCTCACGTAATGATATGGGTACCTGCGGGAAGGGTCGCCCGATACAAATGTCTGCTCAGAATACCGTCACAAACATAACTTGTATCTCGGCTTTTTACCGAAATGAAATATTTTTTCGGTGTAGTGATGTTTATAATATGATTTTTTAGAAATGAATTAAGTTTCTTTATTACTTTTGTCGTTTAATTGTCATTATCTCATCATTTCATCGGAGATACCGTTAAAACAGATAACTATAGTCCGAATTTTTAGATATGACTAAATACATACTGAAAAAATACAAATTAAGTGTCAAAACACTTTGATAGATTTTTCGTGTTTTTAAAAAAAGTTGTATGATAAGGCGTTATTGTACATCACTATCAGTGTAAACTTAAATGTCATATATTCCAATATGGCCACCGTGTGTTTTGGTTCTTGGAAATTTCTAAAAAATCATAAAATATAAAAATCAAATACACATTACGACGTGCGTCGTAAAAAGCTACGATGAGACGTGGCATCGTGATTTTTTTTTCATCGAATACAAGTATACAGTCTGTTTAATGGAGTCCTTATCATTCTTATCGTAAACCAGTGCAGCAGAATGAGGAGGAGGAGAAGAGAACAAAAGACGCAATTGTCTAAAAGTATTAGGCTTTAGTAAATTTAGAGAAACAAAAAGTTAAGGTAAGAACAATTTTATCTATTTTTTTTTCTTTTGGTAATGAAAATTCTATCTGAAATTTTCAATCAAAAATCAACAAACGCCATTTAATGGATCTGTATCTGAACTGAAGCACTATGTAATTTTAAAAATAGCGACTTTGAAATTCGAATATAACTAGTAGTTAGAAAATCTCTATAAGATTCTATCTGAATAATATTCAATTAAAAAGTTCCTATCTCCAATTTTTGATAAAAGATTCGGGTAATGTTTTTATCATTACTTAAATAATAACGTACCAAATTTGTGTTAGCAAATAATCTATATATGTTTAGTGTATATCTATATATGTTCCCTATGGGGCTGAAAATTTTAGGCTATCTTCAAATTCGCTCAGGTAGTATAGGTTGCGATCTGTTTAACAGATTTTTTTTCGCAATATCGTGCCGTCGATTACGTGTATAGTCATAAAATGTGAATATGACTGAAGAAGATTTTGTAATTCGTTATTCAGAATTTTCATTTATTATATATATTCCGAACAAAATAGGATTCTTATGATTACAAAGTAAGTAAATATGATTTAAGCGTTATTTGAATAATAAATATCAATAAACAAAGATAAAAATGCATGAATTGTCCCAATGAAAAGCCTATGTTTTTAAAAGAGTAAGATAATAGAAATGTAACGTTTTATGTTAAAAACGCTAAATATTCGAGAGAGCCAGAAGTCTAACTATTTCGCCTGTCCATTTTCTTACCTCCTATGCCCCCTTCATCCCACATTTCTGTTTAAGCCGGTAACCAATTTACGGTTCTAAAAATGTCCGCGACGGCTATCACCTATATCTTAACCTGACATCGGGCAACTTACCTGCGTCTTTGCCTCCTATTAAAAAAAATGTAAATGAATAAATATGAAGAAAGAAGTGACAATTCGGAAAAAGTTAGCTCTCGTGTAAATACTAACCGAATAATACGTCGTATCTTGCCAATAAAACGTTTTTATTCACTACTTTATGTAAAAGCGCTGTTTACAATGACTAATCATATAAATATTATGCAGTTTTATAAATATAAGACATTAGATTTATAATCCATGACTTTATTTTACAATTTTATATGCCTCTTATAATTAATGTGCCTCTAACGCCGTTGGTTGCGGGAGCCCCGTTAGGGGCATATATTATATTTCTTTAAATATTTGTTCCTAGGTCTAGGTGTTTTCCTGAGAAGGGCTCCGCAAGCCACGAGCGGAGCAAAGCACGGGAGAGGCCGCGGACGTGCCTGCGAAAGCGATCCCGTAGCCTCTCCGTTTTCCGTGCTGTGGCGGCCATCGCAGGGGGTTTTAGTGAGTACAATCTCACATAACCCGGTCTCCCCCCCAGGAGTCGGGTATCTATGAAGATTTACCCTGCGTAAACAAAAAAAAAAAAAAAAGGTCTAGGTGTTTGTCCTTTTGGGTTGCTATGGGTCCAGGTTGTTATCAAAATAACCTGATAAAGATCGTTACTCTTAGAAGAAAGATTAATCTAGTCTGAATTGTTACTGCCTTCAGGGGTTGCGGAGGTCAGATGGCAATCGCTCTGTGTAACTTAGTAACTTGTCAATATCTGAACTAGAATAGCAAGGAGATCCTGGTATAACTGAAGAAAATACTAGGTAGATGATGATAATATTGACATGTTTTCTCTCTTGACATCAACAATCCCTTTTGCAACTCAAGTTTCATAAACATCAGTCCCATTAACAAAGGAAGAACGTAAAAAACCGAAAGTAATATTAATTAATATAGAAAAATCCCCTATCGAGTTGTAAGTCGAGATAATGACAATTAAGAAGCTTTGCTAAATTAATTTCTCCATTAATTAAATGCTTCCCAATTTGATGTTGGCATTTTCGTGGATTTATTATGATTTAGTTGGATAATAATTAACGCACGAATTATCCCACCTTTAATAGCTGAGCTGTCGAATTTCTAAGGATCTGTTAAAATTATATACATGTACATATGTTTATGAGTGTGTATTTCCAATAGTTCTTAAGTTGTAATTCATTATTTTTTCTATACTAATAAATAATATTGAAGTGCCTGCTTGTAATTTCAAATTAACAGCTTTTAACTAAAAATATGTAAGTATACACCGTAACTACATACTGTCCTAACGGCTAGACAGATTTTGATGGGACTAACAAGTAGCTAATGTTATAAGGAGTAACTTAGGCTACTTTTGTTTAAAAAAATATTTATTTCTATTATTAAATAAAAAAGAGGATCACGTAAAAAAAATTGAAACCAATGAAATAGTAAACAATCAAGATCAACATCATATTACGGCGGACAGCTAGTTTTAAATAAAATCCAAAGGCATGGCAAAGCTATTATTGTGGTAGAGCCCAGCTGTGGCCAAGTCGACCTATTTTCGACCGGGGACCGCCAATTTTCTGTATGGATTTGGTACTGCCCTGGTTGTGGCAGTACACGAGCTATAGTTAAAGGACTACTGCAACGCTCTACCATAGTAAAGGGTTAATATAATAAATATTCGGTTCCTAAATGAAAATAATACAATCTGTGAAAAATCAGTTAGCAAACAGGCTTATAATGCAGGTAAGAAATACAATTAACGAATAAATTCTGTAAGTATAAACGTTCCATAAGCTTTCTGAAATATTGTTTCCTTCCCTGTTCATTTAAATACGGGAGTGGGCGCTCTGAAGGAATTATTAATTTGTTCTGAGGACATGAATATTAAATAGAATCATAAACATCTTTAATTAGTTAACGTCTAACTTTCCTCTCAAAACTTCTAGGTTTCAAGAAAATTATTGTTTTAATTTTAGAACGTAGAATAGACCAAAAATTAATACAACTCCACGTTCACTCTGTTTGCAATATTACAACAATACTATTTATTTAAGTTTTTACAATTCATAAGGCAATAGCTTATTTTAAACCCCCGACCAAAAATTTTGGACGTGTCAACATAGTTCCCTAACGAATCGATCATTTTGATGCGGTATTCTGTTTGAAAGATGATGTCATCGAGATGATTTTTAGCTGTAACTTATGAAGATCCGTTTAGATGATTGAAGGTTATTAAATCTTTTCTAGCTGTTTATTGTAGTTCACTGTACCAATATATGAACATATATTTCATTCGTTACAATGCCACATAGAGATTCATCGGGCCAGGAACATTCGTGTCTCAAGATTTCTCTACTAAAGTTGCATTACAATCAAACAATCATGGTTTTGGAACGCATATCATCATAAAAAAGTTGATTTTATTATCTATGGACATTTACGCAAAGTTGTGGGTGATTGCTATTTCTAAAAATAATATTAATATATACATTTAACAATATATTTCGAAATACGTTTTAAGAAATAAACGTATTTTTTTAAGCGTTAGATTTTAATGATAATTGCAGCTGCCGTGCCTTTCCGTAATTAACCGACAAATGAAGATGAAGTTATTATTAATTTAAATAAATAAAATGAATAATATTTGAATAAATGCCTTGATAATTTTGAGAAAACTGTTTCGAATTACGAATTGGAATAAAGAAAATGCTAATGTGTTTTAAATTTCGTCAATTACGTCATTGCCCTTGAAGCAGACCCTAAAAACAGACGTGTCTGTTGATGGGACTAGTGCTTCCAATAAATCGAGAAGTTATTTTGAAGTGCTACCACATTATTAATAGTAACAGTGATCCTTAAATTTTATATAATCTATCATTTCCTAGTCTGCGTCTATATTGATGAAGAATTAAATAAAGACAAGATTTTTCCCATATTATGGAAATTGAGGTCAATAGCGAGAGCGGCGAGGCGCGAGGGTCCGACTGCGGAAAAACCCTTGGAGTATATCAAAATTCTATTTGAGAACCCTCGCCTTTCCTGACTAACGTGGTTATTTCCGAGTTGGTTTTATTTTGAGACATGATATCTATACATAATAGCCTAAATCTAAAGAGAGGACGTTTAAATTTGCTAAATTGTTGTATGGATGCTGATAAACAATAATGTGTCAACCCCCAAAATGTCAAACTCGGAGATATGGATGTATTTTGATACTGCGGCACCTATTTAACATTATTAAAAAAATTAAGGCATATAAACTAAATAAGTACGGAAAAATGTTTCTTAATTTAGTGTTTCGAATTTCAAGTTCCATATTTTATAATTTATACAATAATCTCAAATATTTAAAAAAAATATTTTTCTGAATACATTATCAATCTGCTTTTATGGCATAATACCTTTTATCAAAATATAACAGAAAAGATAGATATATAATTCTTGAAACAGATTTATTAAGAATAGGTTAGACATCTTTTGACGCCATTTTCTCAAAATGAAGTCCGTGTAGCTTGACAAAGTAATGCCTATCTTCGTCCATTTTATCGAAGTGATAAAGAATATAAATATATTTTTTAAAGTATCCGTTTACACTGTCATTGTGTGGCCACAAGGGAGACAGCTGATCAGCAGGGTTCATAGGACCTCATATCTGAGCGGTCTCCTTATGACTCCTTATGACAAGGCTTATACTTCTTTTATTTTAAAGAGATCTTTTTATATATTGTTTAACTTAATTGTTATTTTATTATTTTTTTTTTGTCTTATATTTACTTTGGATTCAATTATTTAATTGTGTAATTTGTTAATAAAGTTTTTCTTTCTTTCTTTCTAAATACGCTGATGTCTTGAAATATATCTTCTTATATAAGATAATCTCATTATTAAATAAGGTCATAGGGCACGATAAAGGTAGCTATAATTTGGACGGAATCAGTAACAATAACATCCAATTAATCTGGCAAATTCTGAAACATAGCAATCCTAAATTTCGGATACAACTATTTCAGTATAGAACAGTTTGGTTAAAAGATTTAATGCTCGAAGTTAGTGTTCCAAGATCTACCCATAAAATTAAACCCCAATTACTAACAATTAAATGATAAATATTTAGATCTTAGTTCAGGAACTTGAGCAACGTCGTTCCGGTCTTGAATGTTTCACGCTCTCCTAAACATCCTCTCGCATGGCTAACCGCGTCAGATTTGGTTGGACTTTAATGTCAGCTATTAATTTTCCATTAAAAATAAAGCGAAAAAAATTGTCGGTAAAATCTTTTGTGAACTTAACGATTTTTATTTTAATAGGGAATAATATTGTCGGTTACTTATTGGTAAATATCGTTTATTTAGAACTATGAGTTTAGAATTTAGAGAAATAATGCTAAATGCATGCAGTAATTTCGTTTTGCTACCATAAATATGAGCTCTATATGATCTTTAATGATGACACTATGATAAACAGTCCATGTAAAGAACTTTATTAAAAGCATTTAATGATGCATTGAGACAGGATTAAAAACTGTTGAATTCAATATGCTTTTCCACCAATATTGCAAGCAGTTGACGTTTTTCTACTTATTAGCACACTCCCTCATCATTATCTATACTACGCACTTTTGTATTAATGTTGTTATTCAACCTGGTACAAAATCATTACATTATTATTTATGTTATATTATATTCTTTTTAACTTTACAAGTTTGAAAGATTCTAAGGATGTAATGATACTTGTTATTTTTTCACGCAGATACTACTAAATGTATTCACATTAAACTGCTCTCATATATAATTTATAAATATGGTGAAACATATACGCAAACAAAGCCGCGGGCGGGCGGAAGTTAATTATGTGAACAAAATAAACACAACCAAATCCTATCAAGTCTATTGCCCGCGTCTGTGGTGTGTTCAGCCGATGTTTTGCCTATTAGTTAAAATTACATAATACTAATCTCCTATGAATTAAACATTTTGCATATATTCTGACGCGCTAACAAATAAAGCATTGTATAGCCATTCTCGTCTACTGTTACTTTGTTCATAAATAGCAAGAGACGGCAATTTTATGCCTGAATTTTAACTCGCTACTTAATTTAAATTAGCCTTTAAGTTTCGTGTTGTAGTTTCAACACTTTGTAGATGAAGAGAGGTTAAAGAAAATACTTATATTTTCAAGCGTCCAGTGTATAGACACCTTTAACGTCAAAGGGAAGGCCTGGACGATGGCAACCACTTAACATCAGGTGGTACTATTTGCCCCGCTTTACATAAATCAACGAAATAAGCTTTTCCATTTCTTGCCTTCCTTACTATTTCCCTTCATTCCTCATTCCTTTTTCAAGCGGGTTATGCATTTATGACTTCTCTGGTGCTACAATTGTCCATAGCAGCAGTAGTCCCTTAAGATAAGGTGATCCGCCTGCTCGTTTGCCTGCTATTGTTATAAGAAACTCAAATGAAATTTAGATAAAAAAGTGACACGATTACATTACAGAGTAACTTAAAATTAAGTAGCGTCTGAAAATTTGCCCTCAATCAGAAAAAAATATAAAAATGAGATGATGTTATATAAAAATGAGAACGTTAATAAATATAAAAGAGAATATTTAAAATTATTCCGAGAGCTTTACTTAAAATTATTACAATGTATTAATCTTCTGTAGGATCTTAATTCATTATTCTTATTTCCCCCAATTTAGTAAGTAATTATTGACAAAGGCCCAGAACTAGCGAAACGATGTTTTATTCACAAATGCTTCTAAGATTCTAAATAAAATAACAACTGACAACATCTAATATTTCTGTTATCAATTTACTTTAGCTAATGCCTTGTTATTTAATTGCTTTTCAATCTACTTATACATTTCATTTCATACTCGTAATAACATAATAATAAATTTTAATTATATCGCTTTGTAATAACAAAATAATATATTTTAATTATATTTTTTTAGATATTTTATATTCAATAAACTAGCTGTGCCCGCGACTTCGTTCGCGTGGATTACAGAATGCTTGGCATGACTCCTGCAAAGCAAGGTTATATAGTCTGCAGTGCTGCTCAAGAAAGGAGCTTCTTACTTTGAATCTGGGAACTTTCTGGTTGTATTTGTAAGCAGACACTAACTCAGATATGGTATTCCTCCACGGTTTTCACTATAAATGTTGAAGAAAAGTTGTTTTGTGGTAGTCTTTAAAATATCGACTGCAAAACAGTAAGTTCGCACCTAGGTTCTCCTTGTATTATACATCGGGTGACTTTTTCTACTGGGCTTAATAGGCCAAATCCGGAACTATAAGGAATCGCGAAAGATACTTAATGGAGTCTCGTGTCCCATTTTGAAAAATCTAAAACTGCATCATATTTTTTTCATTTCATGATTTTCCTGGACAGAAATAGAACCCACTAATTAAAAAAAATACATTCTGTATTATTGCACCACCTAATAGTGTCACTTGTAAAGATCAACTTTTGGAAAGTAATAGTAAGCGGCAAATTAAAGGAAAAGGTTTTTTTTTACAAAATAACATTAAATCTATACATTAATTAAGTTAAGTATTCGATTCTACATAGACATAATCAAATATGTGGGTTAAATCATGGGTTCCGGTAAGTTTAGAAAAAAATGTGCGTTACTTCGAACAATTTCTTTATAAATTGCATCAAAATGCTAGTCACCTACTAAAGTGAGGAAGAGTGTGAACAATACAATCGAAAATATAAAAAATGAATTACTCACAGTAACTTCTTTTATGTTTGTCTTTTTTTTCTATGTGAGTTATACAAAGTTAATAGAATTTCACGTTTGTTTTGGTCCCCGTCATCTACTCAGTAACCTAGGTAGGTTTAGATAATTCTTAAAAAGATGAATCAATTTGTTGAAAATCTACATTTCACTGGACTCGGCTATTGTACTCACCCGCTATTAGCGTTACAACATCCCGTTGCTAAAGATTTAATTAATGTAAGAATTTGATAGAATTTTGTAAAAAAATAGCCTTTTCTTTTTGTTGCAGTTTACTGTATAGTATTACCTCACTAAAGTTGATCTTTATAATGTGTGAAGGTATCAGATGGTGCAATACTACAGAATGTTATTTTTTTGCAAAATCAACGTGTTCGTTTCTGGCTAGGAAAACTTATTTTTCAAAAAACTAATGATGCAGTTTTAGTTTTAATCAAAATCGGCTTTGTGACTTAAATTATTTTTCGCTTTTGCTTATAGTTTCGGTTTTGTTCTATCATATCCAGTAAAAAAATTACCCAGTAAATATATTATTTTTTAAAATGATTATATTAATATAATATATATCTTCCCTATTTTAATCAGATATTATTCACTATTTCATTGGTTTCAATTTTGTTCCTTATAAAATTGGCTTTCTGCTAATGAAAGTTTCATCAAAATCGGTCCAGCTGTTTCAGATATTAGCCGAAACAAACTGAGTGACAGATAGACAGACAAAAATTTTAAAATTGGTAATTTTGCTGTCAGTACCGTGTATACTTTCATATGCATTTATTTAAAATTACAAACAGACACATCAATTTTTATTTATTTGTATAGATGTATACCTTCCCTTCTTAAATCAGAAAATGTTCACTATTTTATTGGTTTCTCCAATATTTTGTTATCGTGTAATTCTCTTTTTTACTTATTGATTAAAATAAATATATTTTTTAATATAAGTAGCCTAATTTAATCCCTATAATATTAGCTATAGGGGCTGCTGTAATGTTTTTAAGAACTTTTTAGACTTTGTGATATTCTGTGATTGTTTTCTTCCATTCTCACTCCCTTCTCTGGGCCTTACGTAATTAATGGACATCCTCTAACTGCGAGTGAAAGTCCCATCAAATTTGATTCAGCTGTTTCAGAGTCTAGTCGTAAGAAACAGACTGACAGTACTTGATGTAAGTACTTTCATGCATTTAATGAAAATCACAAAATAATGTTCGACGTGACCCCATAAGTTGACATATCTTTTTTAGCGGGCACAAACGCACAGATAATCAGACAAACAGTCAAAAATTCTAACAAATTTTGTTTTCGGTTCTATTGCGTAGGTAAAGGCCTCCAATAAATTTTTTTTCATATATCTTACATGTACAGACAGCGACCCGTTAGATTTTTTTTCATATATATAGATTTAAAAATATCTAAAATAGAAGTAACCCCAAGTCACTCCTTATAACATTTTCTAACTGCAAAAAGTACCATCAGAACCGGTTAAGTCGTTTCAGAGATTAGTCGGAACAAACAGATAGACAGACAGACTGACAGACAAAATTTTAAAAAATGTATTTTTTTTATGTAAGTACTGTATATACTTTCATGTATTTAGTTATAAACACAAAAAAATGTTCAACGTGATTCGTTAAATTGACATAATTTTTTTTATATATGGACCGATTGACATAAAACAAACCCTAAATGTTAAGTGAAGCTTACTATAATATATTAGTGAAAACCGCATCTAAATCGGATAAGCCGTTTCTGAGATTAGCGTGCACAAACGCACAGATAAACAGACAAACAGACAAACAGACAAACAGACAAACAGACAAACAGATAAGAATTCTAAAAATCATTGTTTTGGGTTCTATTACGTTGGTATAGGCCCCCTATAATATTTTTTTTCATATATCTTCCATGTACAGACAGCGACCCGCTAGAATTTTATTATTAGTATAGATTATATTTTACTTCAAATTTCTCCCATTTTTATCAACTACTAAAACCGATTACACATATTCTATCTTTAAAAGACAACATTGAAACAAACAAGCATTAATAAAATAATGCTTAAAACAAACAGAAACAGGATAATAACCATAAACCTAAAACCAAGACAACAGTTAGCTATTAATATTGTTTTGTTGTGATTGAATAAGAAAACGATCACTTTATTTATACTTAAATAGCTGATTCTTGGGACTTCGTCTGCGTAGAATAATTATTTTGAATTACACATATCTATGACGAAACCTCTATAACACCTCCGAAGTTTTATTTTCCAAACGAAATTCATCAAAATTCTATACACCAAAATTCATTTAATGGTTTAGGCGTGAAAACGTGACAAACAAAAAGAAATACAGTTGCTCTCGCATTCATAATTAGTAATACAGGATATATGTTCTTACCAATAATAATTTTAGCCCAATAAAATTAGACATACGTTCTGCTTATGCTATTTTAATGGTGGTAACCAACGCCCATATTAGTTATGTTATTGTGCAAACCAACTTATCGGCCCAATGGCCGCGGGTCGAATATATTCCAGCTGTAAATAAACTTTATAGCTCGATGAATATCCAACCAGATCATTTTGTTTGTGAGCGCTAAACAATGGCTCTTTAAACGAACGAATTAGACCATGCGATTGACGGTTATGGGTTTTGACAACAGTGCTTCTGGTGTAAGTTATAAAAGTTATTGTAACTACCGAATATGGACGCTGAGAAGCAATACTATGTTAAGCCACACGGATTTCATTTTAAGAAAATGGCGTCTAAACATGTCAAACTAATTCTGAACAAATTTGTTTGAAGACTTATATGTCCTTCTTTTTTTTTCTATTTTAATAAAAGGTACAGTGAATTAAAAACAGATTGGTACAACAAAAAATTTGATCTAATTATGAGTTTTTTATATAATATGGTATCATTGTACAAATTGCAAAATATGTAAGACACTTTTGAAACATTAAATTAAGATACTTTTCTTTAAACTTATTTAGTTTAGATGATTTGATTTTTTTTAATAATGGTAAATAGGTAACGCCTTATCAAAATACATCAATATCTCCAAATTTTACTTTTTGTGGGTTAACACATTATTACTTTTCGGCATCTATACATGATCTACTATTAGAGCAAAGATTATCTCTCTATTAAGGAGAGGGCTAAGGGCATATTCCACCACGTTGCTCCAGCGCAGATTGCCGGATAGACACGTGTCAAAATTTATATCTATACTTGCAGGTTTCCTCTCGATCTTTCCTTTTTTAAATTAATATTAGCCGGAAAACGAACAGGTGAGACACCTGATGTTAAGTGAGTGTCCATGGACATTTGCAGCACCAGAGGAGCCATAAATGCGTTGCTAGCTTAAAAAGAGGAATACAGGATAAAAAGGCAAGGACTAAGGGAAGAAGGGTTAGGCTAGCGGCTCTCGCACTCTCCGTTCAAAACGTAACTACTCGTATACTGCCCAGACGAGCCAGCCACGTCTAGGCTCTATCTCAGTCAAGTCTTCCTTTTTGGAATGTATAAATTTTACCTTCCTTTTATTTAAAATTGCTATCGTCCATTGCGGTTTCCTTCTCCAGCCTTTATCAAACTTTGGTCGAATTTAGGTGAGATTGACATGTAAATAAATAAATAATCTATCAACGAAAGTAGTCTATTACTTTCTACAGCATATAGGCTACCCCTTTACTAAATTCACTGCAGTTTGTTTACACTTATAGCTGTGAAAACAGCATAAGAGACAGCGAGTTAATTTATAAAATTAATTTTGTGTATAATTGAAAGTAATCAAAATAAACCATCCCCGCAAAATTGACCGCATTCCGAAATTAGTTTTACAAGCCTTTGCGCTGATGCCGGCCGCAGTTTGAAACTACAAGTATATTAGCGTCGGCCCAATCAAGTTACATTCAGCCGGGCTCGGCCGGAATCTCTAATAGCTTGTCAGTGATCTATACATGAGCCGGATGCCTATATACGGTCTCATCCATTCTTGATTCTGTATAGTGTTAGGTTTTTATTTTATGGGGCCAGTGCCCTTGATTTTGTTGGTTTTTGGACAAATATAGTTTCATGTAATGATTGTTTGGGTTCTTTGTTTCAAGACAATTATTGTCGGTCAAATGTTTGTGTTGTTTCTAGTCGCCAATTAAAACTTTGACAACACGTTTTAATTATTTTTGACAAAAATACGGAATCAAATTCATTAATCATGATGTTCACGATGAGTTGAAAAACTGACAATAAAATTTTAAACAAAGAACTTTTTAAATGAATCAGTTTCAATTTTATTTCCTAAATACTAAGGGGTCGAGTCGACGAAAATTTGTTTAACAATACCTTGTAAGCGATTTCGCAATCAGTTGTATCTTTTATCTCAACACAGCCCCAAAATTGGTCCTTTGTGCTCACGTCATGTTACTCGTGAGTCAAAGTATCTCACAAACGATTGGATTAAATGTTTTGGTTTATTTAAATTGCTCAAAGCATCAATTGTTCCACCAAAGCTGCCCTGTGAAGTATTCGATTCTGACGTTTGGGTTATTTTCATTATTGGTCAGTTTATGCTCAATCAAAGAAATGTGCTGCGGCATTTTTAAGTTATACAGGATGACTTCCCTGGTGTGTGGGGTTCACAAAATTATGTTGGAATTTCAAAATAGGCATGTTTGAGTTCAATAATTGACATTCTCTATAAAGTTTTACAGAATTGGGGTTTCATGTTTAAAAACTAATGCATAAAATCTGGTAAGGTGTCCTGGGGCTGTCATTATAATTCAATTCAATTTTCGTTTTGATGGCCCTTATTGTATTTATTATATAACAAACTCTTCTTCTTCTTCTTCTCGCCCTGGTCCCACTTTATGTGGGGTCGGCACAACATGTTCTTCTCTTTCTATCAGCCGTCATCTCAACACTCACTCCTTTCTTACTCATGTCACCTTTTACGCAATCCGTCCATCCATGACAAATTATCACTGTCAAAACATGTCTCATTTCGACAGTTAACTTTATATTCCTGTTTGAAAAAATTTCGAAAATTATTGTTACCTAAGAACGCAAATTGTGACACTTGTGATGTTAGTTTAAAACAAAAGAATGACTTAAATTGTCATGAATGTTGCATATAGCAATATTTTTCAACAATCATTCATTTGACTTTGATTCGATCTGAGGCCTCAGTGGTATATTAACTACGCTAATTTAGTTCTCCTTTCCTCATATACCTTATTTGGAGGCTGATAAGCATTACTGTGTCAAGCTGTGTCACGGACTTCATTTTGTGAAAATGGCGTCTAAGCGTGTCAAACTTATTATAAATCACTTTGATAGATGAAGTATTTATCCATTTTCTCTTTTCTATTTTGATAAAAGGTATAATGAATTAAAAGCAGATTAGTATCATAAAATATTTATCTTATAATAACTTTTTCAAATATAATAATAGTGCATTATTGTATAAATTGCAAAATATGGAATACACTTGAAATTCAAACATTAATTTAAGATTTTTTTTTGTACTTATTAGTAAATACAGTAAATACAGTATGCATTTTCAGAATACATCAATACATCCGAATTCGACTTTTTGTGGGTTGACACAATATTGCTTATCAGCATCCAATTATCTAATTAGATACCGGAAATGTCTTTATTTTATTTCAGCTAACAAATATTGATCGTATTACATGGCACCGTACATTGTATTCATATGTTTTAGCTAAATAAGTTTTGTTTTGTTCAGGTAGGAAGGTATCTAATCCTTTTGTCCCGCTGAATTGTGTGGAGTTGGAAGACGAGGCGAAAGGCCTCGGGCCTTTTCGTTTTATTTCTAGTTCGGCGAGAGCGTTTAATGATGGAAATTTTCTGGCGAATTCTTGGAAATGTTTTGTACGAATTTAGTTCTTTTTTTTACATAAGTAAGATTTTATATTTCCTTTGTAGTAATAAAAATTATAAAAGAGTCTGTTTTTTCATTTTCATTTACGACAATAGAAAGTGGTGTTAAAAGTTTCAAGCATTTGTTAGTTTGTGTTTTCGTCACGTAGCTCCAGCGAAGGAATGGGTCTTAATAGATTAAATATTATCCATTCTACTAAATAAAATTCAAGTCTCTGTTTGTAGTTTTAAATTAACAGCTATTTATGAAATACTCGTACATATAAAAGTATATACACATAAAAATAAATTTTTTTAATTGTTTTTATCTGTCTGTCTGTATATTTTGACTAAAATAGACTGGTACATATGATAATCTCACTATAATTACATTTTATTTCTCAAGAAAAACAAAAGAAAATTTCATAAAGGATATTTAAATCTTATTTCAATTTACGTCGCTGACGTCCTGCGTTCCGTACCGTTATTGCAGAATAAAGTGTGAAACATACTATCAGACGTGACAGTCCTGTCGGGGTTTTCGAATAAAATGCCATATTGAGATGATAATAAGGCATGTACAAACAAACCCCTGAATAAAGGAGCCCCTGATTCTTCTTAGGGAAATTAATTGACACACAACATTTGATGTTTAAATCATAAGGTCACCTTCATCATTCGAGATAATCAGTTGCATCCAATAATATGTTTAAGCCTTAAGGATTCTAGATACCTCTAAAGTTGTAATCGTATATGGATGCATGTTTGTTTATATATTTACGCAGCTAGGTTAGAAGGAAAAAATTAAATATCTTAAGAGCGAATGTACATTGTAAATACATAATGTATGGACGCTGATAAGCAATACTATGTCAAATCACGCGGACTTAATTTTGAGAAAATGGCGTTCAAAAATGTCAAATATTTTATTAATAAGTTAGTTTGAAGACTTGTTTGATTTGATAAAAGGTTTAAATAATTAAAAGCAAATATTTAAAGCAATAATTAAAAAAAAGAAAATGAATAAGAAGAGTTTACTAAAAAGATTTTTCTAATAATATTTTTTATATATATTAGATTATTACATATCCCAAAATATGGAACACTCTTCAATATTCGAAACATTAGGGCACTTTTTTCTATACTTAATTAGTTAAGACGATTAGAAATTTATTTTGGATAATGTTAAGTACATAACGCTATATAAGAATACATTAATTTATCCGAATTAAAATTTTTGTTGACACATTATTGCTTATCAGCATTATATATGTTTTAATTATGCTAAATAGCCTAAAATGTTCGATTTATATAACATAATTATTGGGTGTTAGTTTTAACTTAATTGTGATAACATAAATTAATATAATTTTAAAATATAGCAAAGCAATATCCATTCAAAAATAATGGTACAGATTTTTTTTCCACCAGTAGATCTTCTATCACTATCTTCATCATCATCTCATATCATCTAATGATAAAGCACGTTTTAGACATTTTTTTGTTTACGCAAATATTTTTATTGAAAATATACACCGTTGACTCATATGTAAAAACGCGCTTATCACAAAAATTCTGACATAAAACGCGAAAATATAATTTATGGTCATAAAACTAAATGGCGCGATTCATCAAACGCGTGAGATAAATGAGGTAAATTCACACAGGCTTAAGGATAGAACCAAGTGGCAAAAGGCTTGGTAACATAAGTATTAATAATAATTTTACGTGTATACTAAATTGTAAAAACGTAAAAGTTGTCTGTAAGTTTGTATGTAGGAGGTCTCTGGAACTACTGATCCGATTTTTAAAATTCTTTCTGCATTACTCAGGAGCGAAGAAGTAACCATAAACGCGAGGGAAATCGCGAGGGGAATAGACCTTTACGATCTTATCTATGCTAATATTATAGATACGAAAGTAACTCCGTCTGTACTTTGGTTTATTATGTTTTAACTTCTAAATCGATAAACCAATTTTAACGATTGAAAAATATCAATCAAAAATCAAATCAAATCAAAATCAAAATATGCTTTATTCAAGTAGGCTTTTACAAGCACTTTTGAATCGTCAATACAAAAACAAAAGAAAACTAAACACTAATTAATTAATTAATTTACCACCGGTTCGGAATGTAGATTCTACCGAGAAGAACCGGCAAGAAACTCGATAGTTACTCTTTTTAAAAGTTTTACGATGGGTACATACATTTATGAGTTACAAACATATTAAATACCCTGTGTGAATCCAGCTTATACTAAATCCATGCATGTTTATCATCTATATAATCTTGAACAGAATAATATGCTTTAGCTACTAAGGATTTTTTAATATGTACTTTAAATTTATTTTTCGTAAACTGTAACACTTTTTGCGGAATTTTATTATAAAAACGAATACCTTGCCCCAAAAAGGTAACATTGACTTTGCGGAGTCGAAACTTCGGCGTTATAAGTTTATCCTTTCTTCTCGTGTTAATACAATGCCTGTTACTGTTTTTATCAAAAGAATCAATGTTGTTGTGAATATACATAATATTATTGTAAATGTACTGCGATGCAACCGTAAGTATACCAACTTTATTAAAAACATCTCGAAGGGAATCTCGAGCTCCTAGATTATAAATACCACGAACAGCTCTCTTTTGCAAAATGAATACAGTATTAATATCTGTAGCGTTACCCCATAACATCAATCCATAAGACATGAGGCTATGAAAATAACCAAAATATACCAATCGAGCTGTATCAACGTCGGTTAGTTGACGAACTTTCCTAACCGCGTATGCTGCGGAGCTGAGTCTTCCCGTAAGAGATGCCAAATGGGAATTCCACTGAAGCTTCATATCCAAGGTAATTCCCAAAAATACTGTTGTATCGCTAACATCAAGGATCTCACCATTTAATATTAAATTATAAGTTTGTTGTTTTACATTAGGTAATGTAAACACTAGACATTTAGTTTTTTTAGTATTTAAAACTAGATTATTAGTGGTAAACCAACCATGTATCCGTGATAATGCATTGCTTACATCGTCATAATCAACTTTATTTCTATTAACTTTGAAAATAAGTGAATATAACTGTCAGTCTACAAAAGACGCATTAAAACCATGTCGAACACGTGTCTAGCTAAACAGTGTTTAAGATTTAAACATTGCTTAAAATATTATCTAAATTGCTTAACAGCGAATAAACTCATAAAAAAACTTATTGATAAAATGTTATACGTTACATTTGACAGCAAAAATAGGTTTTAAACACCAATAAACTCACTTAAACGTATATTAATCTATGTCTAAAGCATGTTTAACTTAAAACTGTCTTAGACGCGCGTTTAACGTCTTTTTAAATCTTTTGTAGTAAGGCAGTAAGTGTTTAAAATAGGGGTTGAAAGTTTCTCTCCAGATAAGTTGCGTTAGCTACTAGCACACGTAATTAAAATAAAGTGAATCAAAAAAACATAAGTTTGATAGTACAATCTTCAATCAATGAAATAAATTTGTTAAATTTAATTATTCGAAATTGCACTTAAAAGTCAATTTGAACAATGTATAATTTAAATTCAAATAACTGTCGTAAATATTTAATTCTTTACATTGAAACTCGCTTTAAAATAATAGCTCAATCATTTTTAATTACAATTCAACCCACAAGCGGTTAATGCGTTTTAATATTTACTGTTTCTATAAATGGAACAACATGATATTAATTCTAGTAAAACATTTTGAACCGCAAAAATAAAACAACGAAAGACTGATTATTGGAAGTATGTTTTCATTAATAAAACGATTCGATTGTCTTTATTAACCTGTTAATAGCTTGTAATCTATACAAATAAATAATAAACAAATATATAAATTAAAGCTTCAGTTTGTGATTTCAAATTAACAGCTTTTAACTAAATACATATAAGTATATACTTACAACAAAAACGCAATTTTAAAAATCTTTATCTGTCTGTCTGCCTGTTTCTTCCGGCTAAAATTTAAAAGGATTGCATTTTGACTTTCACTCACAGACAGCTAAACTTATATAGAGTAACTTAGACTAACTTAGAATTTTTTTTTTATTTATTTTAATTGAAACCAATGAAATAGTGGACAAAAGCCCATTCAAGTAGAAAAAGTATATGTAATATAAATATAATTTTTCCTCAAATTAACGCGGCTGAAACCGAAGGACAGCTAGTTTATACTATGATTGGTAGGAGGTTAAGTTTGTTTGTAATGTTTTATGCATAACGACTTGTTATTATGGATTACAGCTTAGTTCTGCGACTCATTGTCATGCAGGAGAATGTATTCACTTTTCTAAAAACTGCTGTTTTAAGGCCTGGCACAACCATGCTATGAAGCACGATTATAGAGGAAAGTTTAAAACAATTCTTATATTATAATTGCGAAAGTAATTCTGTCTGTCAGTGTCTTTCTTAAGATTTCACGCCTAAAACGCTGAAACATTTTTTAGTTAAATTTGGTATAGATATAGATGAGATCTTGACGAAGGATTAAGACAACTTTGAGAAGGCAGTAAAGTTGGGGGATAAAAGTTTTTACGCAGATGAAGTAGCCAAGAGCATATCTTAAGCTATATAATTATAAATTTAAAAGTACCTGGGATATCAGTTTAAATTTTCTTAACAAAAAAAATTAATGTAGATTGTAAAAAATGGTCTAAATAGTATGGTAAATTGGTAACATTAGCAAGAATTTATGACAATACTAAAGCATTCATTTTATCATCAAACGATTGTCCTGTTTAAATTACAAGTGTAGCCGCTATTTATAAAGAAAGAGTCGTAAATTGCCAATAGATTATTGCTGAGCGTAGGGGCTCGGTCGCTCTGGATTTATTGAGCAATCTGAGCAATCCGAGCTTTGTGCTGGCGTTAATTGAATCGCGTCAGGGCCGTGTTGTCGCGGTAATTGGTACAAGGAGAGTGTATCGCGATAGTGCGGAGTGCGGACGTTTGGAAGTGTACATTCTTTATTTATTTGTACATTTCTGTGCAGAATTAGAAGCTTACTGCCATACAACAAAAGATAAAATAAAACCATGTTCAACAAGTGTCTAGCTATACAATGTTTAAAAATTGAACATTGCTTAAAATCTTATCTAAATTGCTTTACCGCGTCTAAAATTATGAAAAACTTGTTAAAATATGTCACATGTTACATTTATTAGTTAAAATAGGTTTTTAGTTAAACTGACTTAAGCTTTGTTTATACATAATTGAATTAAATGTCTAAAGCGTATTTAACTCAAAACTATTCTTAACGTACGTTTAAATTTTTTGTAGTAAGACGGTTAATTTTTTAAGCAGTTTTATCTGACTGACTGATTCGATTTGAAAACTTATTTTTGCGTTAGATAGATCGTTTATTGAGGTAGGCTATATTACATCAACTTATAGTGAAACAATAACCGTAAACGCGAGTGATACCGCGATGGATAACTAGTAAATCATAAAATATCAAACACGACTAGGCTTTTTGGTTAGCGGAGATATATTTCTGGCCATTTTCCTGCTCCACCATCTAACTGGGACATCAGCAAAGGAACAAATAAAGTTAGCTGTGACAACAAAGAAATACAATAAAGAAGCATTTTATTTACCTATGAAAAGAACTACGTTAGGTTTTTTCAAGAAATCCTTTTCAATAGTTATCAAGATGTTCTTAAACGACCAGACGTAGACGTTTTCAATCACATTTATCTACTGATTTACGATAATCACGATCGTTATCAGAATATTATGCCGTTCCTCGGAGTCTTTACGATTGTCCATCAAATTTCAAAGCAGATGGTTTTGAAGAGAAATCTGAATTAAATTTTTATTTCCTAAACATTTTCCGCCCTTCATTTCAGATGAGCAGAGGTCGTTAAAATTTTAAAGCCACTTTCTCCCGCGTTAAACGTAGAACGTTTCACACAGCAGATTAGTGTTTAATCATCCCTTTTTCCTAATATCTTAACGACTTTGGGTAGTTTATTGTCGTATTATAATAATAATGATGATTATTATAACATTTTCCATTTTTATCGTATTTACAAAAAGGAGTTGGTATAGGTTTTTAATGCTGGGAAATGCATTTACGCTTCCCGCCCAAAAAATTCAGGGTATGTGGGACTCTTGACACTATTTCGGCGTCGCGGGGTCGCTTGCGCATACTACCGTAACGTAGATGGAATGGGTACCTTATTTCGTTCAATATTTGTTATGTCCGTTACGCAATATATTTGCCAATTATTAATTAAATGATTAATAATAGATAATATCTATATTTTTTATGAAAATAGCGGGTAAATAAGCAGGTCTGAAGTAGTGAAGTCTGTAAATATTGCAGCACCAGAGTAGCTACACTGTGTTGTCGGCTTGAAACAATGATGGGGAAAAAAGGAATCACGAGGAAAGGGGGAGTCGAGGTTATGCTTGATTTCAATGAAATGTATTTCAAGAACGGTTCCATTTAGATTTGACCGAGAAGGAAGGCAATCATTGCATAATGTACATATTTGCAACTGACAGCTCGATTGAAATTGATTATATTTAAAGAATAAAAAAAAAAAACTTTAGCTAGATTTTAAGATGTTTTTTTTTATAATATTATGTTAAACAATTTATAATTACAATTAGAATTGTTAATGTCACGAAGTCGTTAAAGTTCCTGAACGTAAACTACAGTTGTTATTAAAGCAAGTTACTGTGAAAACACATTGAACTTTAAATTATATTCGACCGCACACATTATTGTGTGAACAGCAAAGTCATTTAACTTTGCGTTACTACCCGTAATGTACTTACTAAATTATTCGTCATTTCGCACCTAACCTTCAGCCGCACTTTACACATGAGAACAACTTAATAAGACGGCGTCTATGATATAATGTATACCTTGTAATATTTGCAAGGAAGCCCAAATATGAGAACAATTTCAGTTTCGTAACTTTTTATGGGATGTGAAATGATAAAACAAATATTATCTCTTAGAATTGACGGCTCAAGCTGATCTTTACCAGTGTTATTTGAGTTGTATTAAAAAGTAAACTAAGAAAGTGAGACTAGCTTATGTTGTAACAGCCTGTATATGTTTGGGAAAAAACATTACCTTCGATCAAAGATGAGATTACGTAGTATAATCTGTCACACTGCTGCTCTTATTAGGAGTTAGACATATTTTAGAATTTCTCTTAATACATACATAACAATTTCTCACTGTAAATTGGCTTTAAGAAGCTAGTACAGCTGCGTTCCGTACGGTGAGTGAGTAAGCCGGAAGTGTACACCGTACTTCCTAATCCTACATCCTCTATTCGTTTCTGAACCCGCATCGCATTTGCTGCTCTTTCGTTCTGTTGTCCATTAGCGGCGATGATAACAACATCAAGTGACCTACTCTTATGTGTGATATTTATCAGAAGAAACAAAAATATAGGTTTCTCGCTACATTTTATTTCACTTTCAGACACGGAGTTGATTTTAAACACCATCTCACTTGAATACTCAATATCATTTAAACCAGCAACAATCAGTTCGAAATTTAGGACAAGATTCTCAAAGCCATAATATTAAAAATGGGCGTATTATTATTATATAATTCCGTAGCCTTAAAAATGTCTAATTATGAGATTTTAACATTTATTCATGCCGTAAAGTAAAAACGCGTAAAAAATTCAAGATTCTAGGTCAACAGGATCCATAGAGTTGGATGTACCGGTGACCTAGTCTGTTGTAAAAAAACATTGAAAGGCCGTATCTTTTATTGAATTTCGCTAAAACTTTTTTACAGGACTATAAAGCTGTAGGTACTTTATATCCATTTCAACTTTAATGCCTTTTACTATTTAGAACTTCAGGTCTTGAAAGACTTATAGACGAAAAAAAAAATGGAAATTGAAGAGTACCATTTTTATAGTCGATGAATTAAAAAAAAAAACAAGAATCCAAGTTATATAATCTTCGCAGTGTTATAAAACAAATTTTTAACGAAATTAGAATTATGAAATATAATTATGATTGAAAAATTGTATTTTTATGAAAAATATTCAATATACAATATACAAAAGACATGTTATTTTGAGTCATAGGGCTTACTTACTTAGGCACTTACGGTTTCAAAATATTCGTGTATTTATAATTGAATAAGAATCATTTTATTACAATATTTAGAAAAATATTTACTACCTTGTGACAAAAAACGTAAAGCAATAAATTAGCAGTTTTACAAATTATGTATATAATTAATGTTATATAGTCTAGCTTCTTGTCTTCGTATAACAGAGTTACTGAAGATATCAGGATAAGTTTTGTTTATTTCTTTGTAATCCAGTAAACAATTAAATCTATATTTAATGACAAAATAGCTAATGGAAGTCAACCAAATGTAAAGTTAAAGAAAACATGTGACGAAAATATATTGTGCACTATATGTAACGCACACAAAGTTGCTAGCTACAGATAGCATTCATTTAAAGTAATGTTACAGCATCAGTAGCAGCCTCACAGGTATGTAATTTATACCTAACACTTTTATACAAAGTTTAATACATTTCAGATTAAACGGAGTCGACATTTTGTCTCACGCCTCTTTTTATTTAGGACGTGGCAAGAGTGGGTTGTGATATATTGCCTCGGAGGGCACGTTTCACTCCTGCCCCCTCGAGCCCGGCTTGTGCACATTTGACATTCCTGGAGGAAATACGATTTCGCTCATAAAACGACTTATAAGCAATTTTTTGTGCCTGTACAGATATTTTTATTGCTCAGGTTATTTCATGGAAACTAATGGTGGGGAAAGTAATGAATATTACACAATATTTTTATTTTTATAACATACACCGAATAGTTGTAACAGGTAGGATGAATTTTATGGTTTTTAATAATATCTTCCTTATCTTTATTTCTTTTAAGTCTGTTTAGATAAAAGTAGGCAATTCTTGTTTTCATATATTAGGGCGCTAAATAGCCATTCTTATATTACTGTAGTCTGATATGTAAGATGAAAGGATAAAGACACCCACAAGGGACATATACCAAAATTTTAAAAGGGTACTGAAGTAAATGAGGGTCAAATATGGCTGGAAAGTTTTTAAATAAATCCTTTGCGGAGCATGTGACGCCAATTTTATAACATTTGGTTTCCATACTAACAATAATGTCACCAAAAAACATTAACTTTTCTCTTCCGAATTTTGAACGTAATATTAGCGTGAATTTTGATAATATTACCTAAATGGTGTATGAAACCATAAATATTTACGAAAAGTAATAAACAATATGAACGAACTTTATCTCTAACATTTAAATAAACCAGTAAGTTTGGACCGAACATTCATTCAAATTACCATATTGTGTTCCATTTTCTGCTCGCGTATAGGTAACAACAATCAAACGAAACTTTCCCGCTCAGTACGACGGTCCGAAGTTATGAAATTCAACACCGATGATGCGTGGAATATGCGGGAACTTTGTGTAATTCCCTTTGATACTTTCAACTTTTTCTTATGACGTTAAATAGAGGAGAAAACACGAGTTTCCAATCTGAAACTTTGCTTTAGTTAGTAGCACCGAACTTACTTTAATTAAGGCGTAGAAAAATGTACTTAAGAATTTTCGAAGAAGTTCCAGATTAAAAACTGTAATTAGATTATGTGTTATTTATGAGTCTGTATTCATTTTGAGAACTATCAAGTTCTTTTTGTTAAAAGATTTTTAATAAAGATTTTTATACGTAATATTAGTTCCTCTTGTCGTCTTATTTCTTCAATCTTTTTTTCTATTATAATTTCAATATTCAACTATTCTTACATATTCGATTATACAAAAATATATTTTAATATTTTTAATCCCCAATCAAAAGGAGAATGTGTCTGTCTGTAGCATCGTAGCTAGCTAACGAATGAACCTGAATACTAAAGCGTTTCTTTTTTATTTGAAAGCTGATATAGTATAGATGGACCTTGGCTAAAATTTATGTAAATCCGTTCTGACGTTTGAAATTTCAGCTCTTTTCTGGTTGTTCAAATGGTCTAATCGACACGACATTTATTATACTACGAATGATTATGGAATAACCAACTTATATCAGAAGTATCGTATTGAGGTTCATTGAAATGAACTCAATGAATAGATTGTCGGGATTTTTTTGAAATTATATTTTATCTTTAATACTATTCAACCTAAATTCATAAATAATGGTAAGGTAAGGTACTCGCCCAAAAACATCGAATTTTCACTATTGTATTACGTATTACAAAGGGCCTTTCAAGGCGAGATCTTTTCTCAGTTCATCACAAAGTGTTCGGAATATTCGTCGTTCCCTGCGGTTACAGGTTCCCGTTTGCATGAATTTCGTTAAGTCGCAAAGTCTCTTGGGCCTTGAATTTCATTTGAGAGAAAACTATTTGTGAAAACTGACTCCTTCACAAACAATTTTATTAATACCATTGTTACTTATACAAGCTCAGTACTTTGTTTGAACTTCTTTATATTAGGAACTACTAGATCACATTGCAAATTTGTTTTGCGTTAAAAATTTGTACACTAAGGAAGATGGTAAGGTAAAGAAGTAGAATGAAATATCAAGGTACGATTCTTACATTTTAGCCAGCGCTGGACAGTAGTCTTTTAAAAAGCAATTTATTTTAAGGTGGTTCTGATTCGGGGCTAAGAGCTCTACTTTCGTTTCACATGCGGCTTAGAATATTCTAAGTTTTTATTATATATAAAAATCCTTTCCATAGTTCACTAGTTTTTTATTTTTATGAAAACTTAGCACATCATGTAAAACTTCAAACTTTTGTACCAATTTTAATTGTTTTAAGTTTTATGAATAATTCGTAAACTAGCAATTAAAAGCCAATATTTTGTTATTGTAACATAATTACTTTAAGTTACAAACTCCCCGCGCCCTATTGTTCTTTGAACAAAAAACAATTTCCACTTCAATGTTGCTCTAAGTCCTGTCACTCTTTGTGAAGAGATTGACAGATTGCGCCTTTAAACAACTTTTATGAAAACTTAAGTAGGATAAAATATATTATAATTATTGGGTTCCGTATATGATACGTCACACCAAATAGAATATCACGTAAGTCATTTAAAGTATTAAGCATTAACGATGAAAGTATATGAACAAAATTTTCACTATCAATATTATTTCAGTACGATAAATACAATAATAATTGACGAACGTTTTTGCATAATTATAACACTTTTATTAATAAGGTACTAAAAATCTTTATAAATGGAAACACCTGGCCCAAAAAAACATACACTGTATTTATAACGTCGAAAATCTTATTTACCAATTTTACCTCTCCCTAATTATATTATACAAATATTGTCAGTAGACGCCCTTTCAATAAAGTAATCAAGTTGTAATTACTAAATCATCATCGAGCTTCATAAAACATAAAATTTAAACTTAGCCAACTAAGATATAATCACTTAAAAACGAGAAGAATGATGTTCAGAATATAACTATCACTTTCATATTCTTATTGTTCATTTTGAACGTTCTACGGGACCCTAAAACGTACAAGGCTTTATCAAAGTATGACAGCCGTCTAAGTTTTGTGAGTTTGAAATTACTTGCCAACGTTAATGCGGGCTCGGAGTAAGCAGCCACTGGAAATTATCGAGTAATTTTATGATCGGAATATTAAACGAATCGAATGAAAATATGCTCGAATAAATCTATTTCGCGTAAAATAATTTCGATAAAGTTAAAATGAAAGCGTGAAAATCCGTTGAATATTGATTTTTACCTTCGTGCTGAGGTATTAGGTTTAATTTACAAGTTAGTTCTGTTAGTTTTAGTTTAATGTTCTTGTTTGATAGTGTGTACACTTTTAAAGTACGAAGTTTTGCTTTTAGTTTCGTTGTACAACTTTCGCTTTTATGGTATTAGTAGTTCATGTTAATTGAAATTTCGTTTGAAACATACGTTTGGATGAGTTTCAACGATTTTAAGCCGAGATTGCCTAGTGGTTGGAACACGTCGATCTCAACCGAATCGCGGGTTCAAACCCCGGCTAGCTAGTGAGGAAACTTGCATGTAACGAGAGAAATTCCGACCCATGTATATCGCCAACCCGCAGTAGAGCAGCGTGGTAGATTAAGGACTAAACCTTCTCCTTTTTATTTTTATTTCTCTATACGCTATTTTGTCGGCTGTTAATAACATATTTTTAATCCCTCTTGAATACGTCACACATACGTGACAATCTATATTCTAGTTAACGGCCTTACGTGTAGTGTTGTATATTGAATACTTTGTCTTACTAATGTACCAGCTTATTCAAATCACGTCTTGGATGGCATTTAAACTAATATTGTTTGTTCGTAAAAGAAAAATCTTTGAAGTTACACTTAAATTTTACCTAACCTTACCTTTTATTAATAGGAAGCATTATATTATATACTGTTACGGCACTGAGGCCTTCACGTGAGAGGGGTTCCAGTGGAACAACAAATAGTAAATAAGTACCTACTTAAATTTAAGTGTTGTTTATTTATTAATATTTAAAAAATCTATAAATTATTTTATTTCTTAAGTAGTTACATTATTTTTTTCTTTTCTTTATGTTTATTTTACACTGGAAATAAAAGGCTTTTTATTTTATTTTACCGGCACTGACATACACGTGAATTGAAGATTCGGCTCGCAAATATTGATTTCAAGAGAGAGAAAATGGCAAGATATTGTTAAGAGTGGGAAAATGAACACGTGTATCATAAATTAAAATTTAGTAATATTCACTTCTGGAGTCATTAAAGGTAGTTTATAAAATAAAGATAATTACGTCAACGCAAAGCAAAATTGAAACCCAAGTGCGTAAAACCGCGGTTAAAAGGGTGTTTAATGTAAACGAACAAGTACCTTTCCCTCCTCGGCCCTTTTCCAATGTAAATACGAATGGACTTCTTATCGACCGTCGCAGAACCCAACAGTTTGTTTATCAACCCCTGAACTGAACTACTGTATTCATTAGCAGTACCCAAATATTGCTACTTTAATGGGTACACCATGTTCTGTGAATGTAGTAGGTTTACTTTCTTGAATTATACGATTTCTTCTGGATAGTGTACACTAATATTATAGACCTTGTTTTCGACTTCACAAAGTTAATGTTTCCTTTCTGGGGCAAGGTATTTTTTTTATAATAAAATCCCCCAGAAATGTTTGCAGCTTTCAATGAATAGATATAAATCATATGTTAAAAAGTCACTAATAGCTAAAGCATATTACTCTATACAAGATTACGTTGACGATAAGGATGCGTGGGCTTAGTATATGCTGAATTTCGTACAGGATAAATCATTAAATTGTAATCATAAACTGTGTTGTATTTACAATATTTTAAAAGAGTAACTATCGAGTTTCTTGCCGGTTCTTCTCGGTAGAATCTGCGTTCCGAACCGTTGGTAGCTTCATTATTTATGTACTTTTTTTGTTATTTTCATGTATGACGATTCAAAAGTGCTCGTAAGAGCCTACTTGAATAAAGTATTTTTTTGATTTTGATTTTATAAAAGTCGACAGACACATTGGCGCAGTGGTCACTGCAACTGTCTCAAGCGCTAACGACAAATGTCTTTCCATGCGCATGTTTGTCGTGGTCTGGGTGTTTGTGTTAGTGTTGTGAGTGTTTCCGGACCCCCAACACAAGATCACGCGATCTTAATGGAGGCCGTTGAGTGTGATTCGTTTATTTATTATTTATTAAAGAGGAAGGATTTGATTGTTTATTTGCTTACACTGAATAGACTCAACATCTTTGATTTGAAATATTCATTTGGCGTTGGTTAGCCCGCGAGGGGCAGCTAGTCGTCTTATATAAGTCAACCTGTGATTGTACCATAGTATTTTATTAGTCGCAATACTGGTATATATATAAAGTTACAGCTCAACTTCTGTTGTAACGTGATGTTTTATAACCTATATTTTGATGCTGATAAGCAACAATGTGTCAACCCCCAAAGTCCAATTCAGAGATATTGATGTATTTTGATGCTGCATTACCTATTTAACAGTATTCAATAACATTCAAGTCATATAAACTAAATAAGTGCGGGAAAAAAAGATTCTTAAATAATCGTTGGATTTAAATGTATTTCATGTGTGTCAATATTTTGCTATTTATACAATAATCTCAAATATTTGAAGACCTTTTATTATATAATATATTAAATATATCAATCTGCTTTTAATTCAATATATATTATCAAAAACGAAAAGTAAAGATGTATATATACTTCTTCAAACATATTTATTAAGAATAAGTTTTAAGTATATCTTCAGACGCTATTTTCTCAAAATGAAGTCCGTGTGGCTTGACACAGTATTGCTTATCAGCGTCCATATATTATATCATTGATCGCTATCAAAAACTTCTATGTTCCGATAGCGAAGTCTGCGCTGTAGTACAAAAATCAGAAATCATATGTCAAAAGTGTAGCATGCTTTGAAAGTCAATTTTACACAATTAGCCCCCCGTGGCTTTAACAAGGTATACAAAATATATTAGTACTACATAAATTCTAAGGTTGCGTGCTCTTCTTGCGTGAAGAAAACGGAGTAAAACTATTCAAGCATTAAAAGTTAAGTTATTGGGTTTATTTTTTTCCATAATTGGTCTTTAATTGTGGAGGACTTACATAATAATATAATTTTTATTTCTATTTCAGCCACGTTTGCTTGTATAAACTTTAATTTCTTATACAAAATAACTTTGGCAAAATATTTTTCATTAATTAATTCATTCTTTGTTTTGTAGCTTTTAGTTGTGCCAATTATTTCGCCAATGTCCCGTCGAGAATATTTTTGTCTTCCATAACCTTCCCGTTTGTTAATTTGATATTTATTTAATTGGAAAAAATGGGAAAAAAGAAGTTAGTTAAAGTTACAGTTTAAAAATCAACTTTTGTCGCGCGTGGCCTACCCGTGAGGCGTAAAAACCGTTTCAGAAGATCATCCGGCATGTCAAAATCTACGTTCACGCGAGTGAAGCTGCGAAAAAAAGTTAATACTTAAAAATATATGTTCTGCGCTGCGCTGAGAAGAACTGTAGCCTTTAACCATAACATAACGCTCCCAAACTCGTCACAAAGTTCAACTACATTATGAAATATTTCATTCATTAGTTTCTGACGTTTAATATCAGTACTAATGGCATTGCTAATGGATTTTTGATGAAACTTTCAGTTTTCTTGATATTTTGGTAAGGTTAAGCTAAATAGCTTTATAATGGAAGACAGAAATAATGTCACACGACCAAATTAAAATGTACTGAATCATCATTTTGTAACATTATTATTTTGACAATCAGATGGTGTAATCAAATATTTCACATCGTAATAAAACTTTTTAACGAACATCAAATAATAATAACAATAATATAACATAACAATAGATATGGATGCTGATAAGCAATGTGTCAACACACCACAAAAAGTCAAATACGAGGATATCGATGTATTTTGATACTGTGTCACCTATTTAACATTATTAAAAAAAACATGCCATATAAATGATTAAGTAAGGAAAAAAGATTCTTAAATTAATTTTCTGAATTTCAAGTGCGTTCCATATTTTGTAATTTATACAATAATTTCAATTATTTGAAAAACTTTTAAATGGATAACACATTCAATACATATATATTCATACTTTTAATTCATTATACCTTTTATCAAAATAGAAAAGAAAAGTGGGATATATACTCCTTCAAACAAATTTATTAAGAATAGGTTTGACATCTTTAGACGTCATTTTTTCAAAATTAAGTCCGTGTGGCTTAACACAGTATTGCTTATCAGCGTCCATAAGTTATAAGCTCATAGACTTTGGCACCCGAAATGCCGACCATTTTGCACAGCGTTTCCTAGCAACCAGTTAGCGACATGACATGACATGAGTTATATTAGATTAAGTACAATGAAATTCACACTATGTCACAGGCATCGTGTACGCGGGCAACGCCGCGAGGAACTGCTAGTTACAGATACATTAACTGTTCTTTTGACTCACTTACAAAAAATGAGTATTATTAAGTGCATTATGTGTCCGATTTTAAACCATTTTTTAAAATTAATTATTTCTAATTACATATTTAGATTACAAATGTGAAAGTTACTCTATACATAAGTCTGTTTGTAACTTTTTGACGCCTATACCACTAAATCAATTTTGGTATAGTGATAGGGTCCTTATGGACATAGGCCGTTCATTGTTGCGAAAATAAAACATCAGAACCAGGGGATGATAGTTTCTACTCAAACAAAATCGCAGGAACCAACTACTATATTAAAATCAATATAGTCTTGTCGAATCAAGAGTTATATTCAAAAGGTATACGATCTCATCCGTAACACTTTGTCAAGTCCCGTTGCCTCGTTAGTAACACACACACACAAGGACTCGACTCATTGAGATATCAAATCATATATTGTAAACGTGATACACAAAGACTGCTCCACTAAAAGCCAGTTCCAACGAAGGGTTCAAATTTGAAACCTAAAGAATGATCGGAATTCATATTTAATATAACGGGTCTTATCGCGTTAACTAATGGTAGTAATACCTTTTTATTGCCCGACGTTTCGACGAAGTTACATTCGTCGTGGTCACGAGCTGACTCCAGTCATATTAACTATGAATAGTATAAATCGCGAAAGTTTAAAATATACATATAATCATCGGAATTATTTAAAAGATACTGACAAGTTAATGTTTAAGATTTTTAATAAATTGTTTTTTATGTAAAGGAAACTGGTATATTACTTAATTTTTAAATGCGATAATTGTTGTTTTTCACCGACTTCAAAAAACGAGAGTGTTCTTAATTTATAGTGAATTTTTTTATTGTGTGTTATCTCATAATTCATTTTTGAATTAATTTTGTTTGACACAGTTTCAGATTGGTTTCGTGGTAATTTCATGGAAATTGGTTCAGTAATTTGTTTTTAATATTGAAATGACTGATATAAGTATATATAAGTAAATTAAATTTCGTATTTTACGGTTCAACCAGCCCGCAATGTACGAGCTACAGCACGGGGTTCAGAGCTAGGTTCTAGCACCATGAAGCTTATATATGGACGCTGATAAGCAATAATGTGTCAAGCCACACGGACTTCGTTTTGAGAAAATGGCGTCTAAAGATGTCAAAGCTATTCTTAATAAATTTGTTTGAAGTCGTATATATTCATTTTTTCTTTTCTATTTTGATAAAATGTATAATGAATCAAAAGTAGATAGGTTTATTTAATATGTTATCTCATAATAAGTTTTTAAATATTTGATATTATTTTATAAATTGCAAAATATGGAACGCATCTGAAATTCGAAAAATTGAGTTAAGAAACTTTTTTCCATACTTATTTAGTTAAGATGACTTGAATTTGTTTTGAATAGTGTTATATAGGTAACGTAGTATCAAAATACATCAATATCTACAAATTTGACTTTTTGTGGGTTGACACATTATTGCTTATCAGCATCCATATGTAGCATTGATAAATCAGGTTACCGCTTCGTTATTTCCATAAATTTACGTTAGTCTATTTTTATGTACTTATCTTATTTGGTCACAATATTTTTGAACATTATTTTTCATTATGAAAAAAGTTCAATCATTCAATTAAACAAGAAAAGTAAAGAAAAATAGAATATACATTTTGAATTAAAAATTCATGGAACTTGTATGTCATAATGATGTTATAAATAGAATAGAAACTGTCTGTAAATAAAAGTCATATTGCTTTCGCATAACTTTAATGTTCTAAACGCGTAGCGAATATAGTTTGATTTTCTCAAGCCTTTTTAAAAAAGCAAATGTTTGCTGCAATTCTAGGAACAGCTGGAGATAAACAACAGAGGACGAGATGAGAGTCAATATGGAGTATTGGAAATGCGAAACCTCTTCGCGCGAGGTTTTGCTTTAGTAGTAGTTTTAACTCGCGACTTTGATCATTGAATTTGTTTATTTTTGTATTAGACCAGCCTGCAGTTTCAGTCGCGTTATTTTGAGGAAAGTCATATTTATCTAATGTTTACCTTCGCCACTTTAATCGGGTATTGTTCACTATTTTATTCGTTTTAATTTTGATTTCGCGTATTTTTTATTTTCTTTTATTATTATTTTTTTAAACAAAAGTCAAAATTTTTAAAGAAGTAGTCTAAGTTACTCGTTATAACGTATAGAAATTCGCGGTATAACAACCAGATGAACGTATCTACAAAATATCGAAAATCTTTCTTTTTTTTGTTATTCGAAAATGTTTTCTATGAAATGGCAAAACAACGTAATTTAAGATTTCACTAATTCCAAAAAAAACGTATATTTATTATTAGAACCACTTTTCTATAGAACCAAAAAAAACTATATTATGAGTACTGCTAAATTAGGAAAAAGTAAAATTTTTAAAACGTTTGACTCTTATACTGCGAATTGTCCCTTTACATACAGCGTTTCTCACAGTGTTCTTTTCCATACATACAAATACAAATTTAGCACATTTTATTATCATTCTATAACGATGTATTCTCACCACTTGAACATTTAGGCTCAAAATCAAAGTCAAATTGTTAGTAAATTCATGTAAATGACAAGCTACTCCTCGCTGTTTCACTCACGTTTACGGTTATTATTTTACTCCTATGAGTATTAGCGTGATGATATATAGCCTATAACCTTCCTTAATAAATGGGCTATGTAACGCAAAAATATTTTTATAATCAGATCAGCACAGAAGAAGAAGTTACAGAGATTACACACTTATAAACAAAATTTTTCTTTTTATAATATTAATGTATATTGTTTAGTACTTGTACTATGGCAGCTATTGTCTTATTAGATTTTTATTATATAAAAAAAGCTTGTAATATCATCCTATACGCAGTTTAAATCTATATAAGTATGTTGTGTTTCTGACGTCACAGAATGCCTTTAATGGAGGACAATACACGTCAGAGAATAGTTTGTGTGTGTTGCGCGTGTTTCCGGACCCTCGAAGGGTTTTCTGGGATGACCCTTGAGAGTGAGCCGTTTAATTATTTATTTGTAACCAGCAAAACCCTTCCAAACATTGCAGTGGTTATTTTAGTAAATTAATTATTTTTTCTATTATTTATATCACAAATTATTATTTATTACGTAAAGCAAATACTTGCTGTACCTATTGTTACCAAAATTGCGCTGACCGATTGGAGTATGAAATTTCGTACACTTATAATTTCTATAAAGAAGGAGAGAGGTGTTCTAATATTTTTATTAAATTATGCAGAAAAAAATACATTAAATACGTGTGTCAAACACATGGCAGTGTACGAGAATAAGCTCTTTTATTTACTGTTAAAGTCTGTGATCAAATAGAATAGGTGATCTGAGGTCAATCTTGAAATCGGTTGAAAATTTTTATGTCCATTAGTATAAGTAAATTCGCTACATACATGTATGTAACCCATATGTAAATTTTATAGTTTTGATATATTTTTTTATTTACCAAGTTGTAATTATCTTAAGTAGATTTATTTTAAAATTTATATGTACTGAAAAAAGTAGGCTTCTAGTTCTCTCAGTTGCGGAATATCTACACGTGATGAGTCGAATGTGTAGCTCTCGTTCGCTAAAAACTAAATTTTATAAAAATATATTACATAAAATTTAGTCAATTTTCTCTAGGCAAATCTTTTACTAGACTATTTTCATCGTAAAATGAGTAGGAAAAGAAATATTATCAATAAACGATGTTTACAGCCGCCATTTTTCCAATATGGCGGCGCGCGCGGCAATGATACGAGGTAGCAAATGGGAAATTTCGATCTCTATGAAATTACCAATATTTAAGAGCCCTGGTAAACTTTACAGCCTATTTTTAATAGCAAATGACTGTACCAGTAACAGATCGACATACAAATTCACTTACATATTAAGAACTTTAAAATTGAATTAAGTTTCTAGACGATAAATACAAATCAGATTCGTGATTCGATATTTCTGTTCTCAACTTATACAGCTTCTTACTGAATTACAAATTACTTCGATAACAAGTAGGTATTATTTACATTATTGTTTTGCTAATATTAACTTTTGCTCGAAATTTTGTTAACGAACTTCGTTTATCGCTATTTATTGTAGTTTGTCTGGGTTTTATGGTTGTAGGCGTATAAAAGCATTCTAATATTGAACGAATTTATTTGGTAAAAAAATCAAAAGTTAGAATGTTTTCGAAATGCGCAAGCATTCGATCAGTAAGCGAATTACACGGAGCTATTGTTATCACAACGCGATACATTTTAACAGTTGATATTTTTTTGTTTCAGTACTAAAAGTAGAAATCAACTCTCAGAAAATAGCATTTAGTAATAGCGATAGTTCACCGTAATTAGCCTGCATTGACGTCATTATTAACAGCCAAAATACGTGACGTGTGACGTCGTGCAGTGTCACGTTATGTATTTTGTTTGATTTTAAATCATAGCTGAAATCATAACATTATTCTGTGTCACATCTTGGTAATGTATATTCATCCTCAGTTACCCTGTCACTATGTCGATATTAATAACATAGAATTGTTCTAATTGGCACAACTAAATTCCATTAATCAAAGAAATGAAATGAATTGAACATAGTACAATGATGTGCTACAGGAAAATTGATATAATTTATTACAATATTCATATTTGTACGTATATTTTGCCTTTTGTCGCGAAATTTTTAGTATCATAAGATATACAAATCACCCATACAAAGTTAAGATATATCTGTTATGGTTTTGGCAGCGTTCGCCACAACGCGTCCAGACCCATTTTCTCTATGAATACATTGACGTAATAAACTTTTTATTGTGTAAAAATCAATGTTTGTATCTTTTTTTGTACACTACCATAACGTTAATTCAATTGCGATAAACTTTGCTATTATTTGCAATTGCGATAAGATAATAGGCGTAGTACAATTTACTTCCAATAGGTGCCGCGCGTGTCGTACTGGTCAAAAATAAAGTTTTACACGGTCATCCGGCATAACAAAATCTACATAACCCGACCAAAACCGCGAGCAAAAGCTGGAATATCATAAAATATTGATTCTCACAATGTGAACGTTTTGTGACAATTGGATAAGTAAATTTTACGTGAAATTATAATATAAATTATGCTCGACATACATATGCATTAAGCGAGACTTACATGTATAAGTTTTGCTCTTTCATAAAATTTACATAAGTTGTTTGTTGAGTGTGATGCGTTTGATATTAATATTGCTTTACACCTGATAGAATTTACTGCCAGTGCCTTTATTTTTAACACACACAGCTTTCGTGTGGTTACTTGAGTAACTATTATCAGGTTACAGAGTTATTTTATATCAATTATATCGGATGACGGATGTAAGACTTACAAGTACGCCTTACGCACGTTATCTCGTAATGATTGCTTTACTATCTGTAATTCATTCGATTTAAACTGCGGGCTTTTAGATCCTTCCTTCGGAGTTGGTGGTCATGAAACTCGATTTCTGACCTGACACCAACAAACGAGCAGGCGGGTCACCTGCCAAGTGATCACCGGTGTCTATGAACATTTGGAGCACAATAGGAGTCACAAATGCGTTATAAGCGTAAATAAGGAATGGAAGGAAATTAAATGTTACGAAAAAGATAGGGTAGGTCTTACGAAACTTAACTATATTAACTATTTTACGCCACGTTTTTGTGAGAGTGTGAGACTTGCTCGGTTGAGTCAGTCCGTATATATCTAGATATTATATTGGGTAACACATTTGCTTAAAATATAAAATCACTACTCCATTATATCAAGAGTCACAATGCTGCTAATAAATTGCTTTATTCATTTTAATGTGGATATCATAAAATTAATTGTATTTTAAAAGGGAATTAATATTGAACAGTGATATACAACTGGCGATTAAAAACAATATGAAACACATTATGATAATTACGTTACTCCCATCCAAATTGTATTTATTTGTATTGCCTTCCAATGAGGAGTAAGTATATTATATGCCATCAAAAACATAACTTGTAAAAAAAATAAGTTTTTCTTCCGTAAGAAGTTGTGAGATCCATTTCATACCAAATCTGTTAATTTATTCAGTTCGATTACGTAATGATTAGATTATTTGAGTTTAATTTATACAGGTATACTGATATATTCACTTAAAATATAATTTTGTAATCCTATATATTAATATGGGATTACAAAGTTATTTATGCAGTTGGTGTCTAGAAAAGTGGACCGAAACCACAAAATATTTTGGTTATTCCTTAATTTATACAATTAGCACTAATTTTAGTTTAAATTTGAAGCTTTTATATCTGATAGAAGTGCCTTAGAGCTTTTATGATCCGTAGTCAATCACTGATTGGCAAAATTAAAAAAAAACGTAGCCTTGAATAACGTTGAAGTTATCATTTTCAAACTACTGGTTCAAAATAAATGCAATTTAAAATACACTGTGTTTATACTATGCCTGTTTGGGCCTGAAAATTCAGGCCATTCCAAAATAAAAGGGATTGAAAATGGCCTGAACTATTTCTAAGAAAAGACCTTAAGGCAGTACTTCTTTCCTAGACTTGGCGGGGCACACCTGTGCCCCTACATTTCCTCTTCCCTGTGCTTAGAGTTCATTTAATATTCGATTGTAAATTAACATATTAAATATTCAAAACAACTCTTTTGATTAATTATTTATTTATGAAAATTAAACGTAGGCGCTTAAAACGATAAATGGTTGCCGTGTGTCACAAGCAGCTGTTCACACTCACACGAGCTAAGAGGGTCAACACAACATAATTAGGTAAAGTATATCGTGTAAGCAGTATTTACTAAATTTTTTTTTTTTATTAATATATTTTTAAACAATCTTCTATTATATTTACCCACTCGATTAACTCAAAACACAAACTCAAAACTAACTTATCCAAATATTTTTTTAAAGTTCTATCGAATTTGTATTTTTGTCAAATCCAGGAGTTAAATACCTTGTATTTATGTTTTGTGATTATAGACCAGTGTTACCAGAAGTAAATTGAATATAATATTTTACTACTATTACAAATTATAAAGTTTGTAATAGGCAACTGAGAAGATTTTGATGAAACTTTTCAGTTAATATAACTTACAAATCAGAATAACACATTAGCTACAACTACACGACAGCGCACAACGCGAGCAAGCCGTAACGGGTGCTAGTTATAATATAGCATATATTTATTCATATTTAATATAACGGGTCTTATCGCATTAACTAATGGTAGTAATACCTTTTTTATTGCCCGACGTTTCGACGAAGTTACATTCGCCGTGGTCACGAGCTGACTGGTGTACCGCGCGCCATCCGGCGGCGTGTGTGCAAGTTTTGTTCGCCTACCCTCACAATATTAATATTGTCTTTACCGTCATTGTAATGCTGGGAGCACAATACACTAACACAATCGGTTCGCGAGAACATTGTTCGAGGTACTTCGCTTTTGTTAAATTTAGCAACAACAACAACACTGACAATTATGACATTTCACCAATATCACGTGGATCGAGAATCCAACCCTAAGAAAATTTTGGAAACACCCTAATATAGTGTGAATATGAAGTGTTTATGACTTTACTTTTGTTGAATTTGGACATGAGGGTACACTTTAACAAATTTTTAGGTCATATATGTACTTGACGTTAGATATTTCGGACACTGGTATAAAATTAAATTTACTTACTCGTAATTGCTAGTGTAATTTATGTTTTTGAAATATTATTTATTGAATATATGAACTAAATTTCTTTTAAGGTCTTTATATTTTATTTTCTTTTTTTTTTTATTTAAAAGTAAAAGCGAAAAATGTAGAAAATGTTTTATTATTACCATTATTTATCGCGATAAGACACGTTATATTTAATATGAATAGTATAAATCGCGAAAGTTTGAAATATATAGCATATATTTACTTCGTAAAAGAAATAATACACTATTCGCAAAAGAAAGTGAAAAAAAGATTCACTGTTCATTAAAAGAATAATAAAACCTTGACAAGCAATATCCAGGCCCCTTGTTAGTGTATAAAGCCTCAAAAACTGTCGGGAACGTCACGAAAACATGCCTGTAACAATTTCGGTAGATTAAGTAAGATTAAGGAATACATTGGGATGCTGTCATCTCAATTTACTGGAATGATAAATGGATCTTCTTTCGGCCACATCTGTGCCGGTCACGATTTGCCTTTGCTTTAATAGAAAACTTTTTTTTACTTGGCAGTCAATTTGTACTTAATTAAAAGATATTTTCCGCGACAACTTGTTCTTAAAGAAGTTAAATTATAACGCGAATGTAAATATCACCGCTTTAGTTTCTTACAATATAAGTGTTTAGGATTAGATGCCATTTAGCAGATTTCATCACAGTTTGAGTTTACAGTGTTAAAAGCCTATGAGTGAGAATCATTACTAACTAACTTTAAATTATTTAAGATCCTAAACGGTAAATCAGGGTGAAAAACGATAGGAAGGAAGGAAGAGGAAGCCTAATGAGAATTTTAAAAAACCCATTTAACGATACCCGACTTGACATATTTGGTCGATTTTAATTTTTTTCTTTTTTACTTTACGGCGCCCAAACTCGGATATTTTTATTTTTTCAAATTATTATGATTTCTACGACATTCAGTCCGTCATGGTGAATCAAACGACGTATCATTTATTAAAATCCACCCACGCCTTTGGTCTTAATAGTGCCACATAGATACAAATCCATATAAACACATACAAACATACATAAATACATAGACTGTAAATATATAAATAGTCGGGTAAAAACATTTGACACTACAAATCGGACGCTAAATGACGCAGATCTTAGGAAAAATAAGCTAGGAAAATGAAAAGACATTCACAGCTTGCTAAGGATGTATTCATAAACATTAAATTTTCATACTTCAACGCGCACTCAGCTCGATTAAAACTGAGTTCCTTTGGAGTTAATGAAGCTCACCGCAATAAATAGTTACTTCTTAATTACCGGCTAAATGCAATGTGCTCGGTTTGCGCAATCAAGTTGCAGCGAAAAGAACTTCATGCATTGGCTACAGTATATACACTTTGCAATTACCTACAGTTCGAAAGTACGAAATAGCAGGAAAACTAAAAGTCTTCCACGCATTGTAATGCAATGACAACATTCGCGCAACATTTGAATGAATGAAGCCTTTCGCACGAACGCATTTTTACATTGCGTAAACTAAAGATGCGTAAACTGTGCTCTGATTAACTGACAACTCGACAAAACAAAACTCAAACGAGAAATTACATTTGAATAGTAACATGAAAAGGTCATAAATATCATAAGGATTAATGAAAATATTTTTACATCGAAGACTGTTTCTTTAGTTTATTGCCGCTCGTTCTTAATTCCTAATAAAGTCATTAATCTTCTCGGCTCATACGTGCCGAACATACTAATGTACTTCGTGAAGAATAAGGAATGTAGCAGCCTTGATTATTGTTATTTATTTTGTTGGTTATTAAGTTGACGCCGACTGTATTAATAATAGTTGAATGCACAAACATTTAACATAATTATTAAGGATAATTTTATTGTATGATTTGTTTTAAAATTGGGATAGTATTGATGTATGAAGTATGAGATCTCAACCGATGGTCGCAGGTTCAAGGTAAAATTTATGTATAAATTCGTCTCGAGCTCGGCGGTGAAGTACAACATCGTGAGGAAACTTGTATGTGCCGCGAGAAATTCAGACACATGTATATCCGCCAACTCGTAATCGAACAGCGTGATGGATTAAGCTCTAAACCTTCTCCTTAATAGGAGAGGAAACATTTGCCCAACAATGGAAAATTTCCAGGTTGTTTCTTTACTTTACTTTTTGAAATGACATTATAAGAGAGTAGTAGGCTTTACAATATTGTGGGATACAGTTTTAATACAGAACTATTCTTTAAAGAAAATTACGCAATTACGTTTACTTTGATGACATTATTATTACAGTTTTTTTTTAAGCGAAACTATTGAAATAATTTTGATGATTTTTATAGGACTAACCGGAAGGTATTCTTTTTCAGACAAAAAAGAAAAGTAACCAAATCGGTCAAGCTTTTGTGGACTAATCGGGGAACATAAACAAAAAAAGTCCCCGACAACATGATAAACTCTTCCTTCATTGAAGTCGATTAGAAAGATTGTAAATAACAATTTTTGGCTAAAATAGACCATTTTTTAGTGAAATCAAAAAGTACTTTACTTTTGATAAAGACAAAACTTACTCCAGTTTACGCACACAATTGAACTTCTTGAAGGCGACTACAATCCCTGAAACGGTTCGTGCGACCACGCGAACGAGAAATACTCTCCTTAATTAAAAGTAAAGTCCAGTCTTTAATTATAGGTACATTAACTAGCCGTTGCCTAAAGCTCTGCTCGATTAATGTTAAAGCGGACGATCGTCTAAAACTTATTATTATTCTATCTTTCAAGAATAGTCCGTCTTTCTGAATCTTCTACATTTTATTCTTGTATTATTTAGTGGTTATTCGATAAAGTATGACAAAACAGGAATGGTGCTTACTGTTTTTTTGCTGATTATAAAAACTAACCAATCGTCATTAACTATATCGTTCCTAGTTCCTATTCGTGGGACGTTTTTTTTATTAGTAACTTAATTTATAATCAAGTCATCATTAACGACAACCTTAGCTCGTGTTGAATGAGCATGAGTATCTGTGGTTTCAGAATGTGTGACAAAGCTTTTCATCTTTATTCACAACAAATTACTGGGCAAAAAGATAATAGACCTAGTCTATAGGTTTCCTCAGACACATATTGTAATAGAAGCCCTTAACAATAATTTATACTGAGATAAGTAGGATCTATTTGTAGCTAAGTTGACTCGTCCAGGACAGCATCTCATGCAGTAGAGTGAGATACTAGGTCGACCAGGGCAGTACCTCGCTTTTCTGAATGAGATACTGTACCAACTCGATCGGCTTGAAGCTTATATAGCTGCCGTACCTTACTACCTCTCCCAGTCCTTTCCTTACTTCTTATTTGATTTTATCCCTTTTTCCCTTTTAAGCAATGCATTTGTTGCTCCTCTGCTGCCGCACTCAACATCAATTGTTTGCGATGTATTTCTATTAAAAAAAATCCTATTAAAAATTGCCAAGTGATTTGACACATTAAAGAATCTGAGAGTGTACAAGAATGTGTAACAAGGGAAAAGTGGATATTGAAGTAGCCATCTATCACGAGGCTCGTTAACTTCGAGAGCGCTCGGTTTTAATCGCACTTCTCGTTTTTCTGTTTCGAAATCTGGAGAATGATGAATGAATTGATTTATAACGAGCAGTTTTGAGTGCATTTTGGGTAATTCCATTTTTCATAATATTGACTTGGAAAAAAGTTGTAATTAAACTGGTTTCTGAGATTTGTACGATATTAAGTTAGTTTTTAACTACTTTTGACCACTAGTTTTTTTTTTTTTTAATATAAATAAATTCTAATTCAAATTCAGAATATTTTTTTCTCAATTAGGCTTTTTAAAGCCCTTTCGAATCGTCCATTGGTTATAATTTTTTTTAAGGCAAAGGTAGAACAATCAAAATGGATGCCAGTATGTGAAATAAAAATGAAAGTCGATCTGTACAACAACCTTCCACAATGGGGGATCCCATTTGCACTCAGTGCACGAAAGTTTCTATTAGATAAATCATTCGAGTCTGACTTTACCCTTTGATCTTGGAGTTAAAGTTTTCTTTAGGTGTAAGATATAACCAGATTAGAGCAAGTTCAGATCGTTATGGGAGTCTGAATTGGCTTATACGATTTGGAGTTGGGGACGGAGAGTAACGTTATTGGAATATATCGACGTCTCGACGTGGCCTTTATGTATTGGATGTGGTGTTCAATTCCAATTGAATATGTGGTTTCTATCGACTGTGGATCTTCCGATTGTTACATAAGGACTTTACAGATATTAAATAGTCGAAGAGCTTGTAACCAGTTGGACTGAGATGATAGATTATAAGGGTTTCTCATTTAGCAAATGTTTGTTACCTTTTGTAAGAGTCATTATCATCTAGCTAGCATTTTCCCGGTTATACCACAGGCACAGTGAGGAGACTCATGAGAACAAACACCCAGACCGGAATAAATATTTATTAAAACATAAATATCTGCCCCGAGCGAGGATCGAACCCGCGACCATCGGTGCTAGAGGTATATTCAGCACCACTACACCAGAGCGTTCGTCATTTCCTTTTACGAGTATTTATAGGATTCGTTTTACAGTTTGTATCATTTATTTTTCTTATTCATTTCTTGCATCTAAAGTTAAGGAGTAAGTACAATCGCAACGATCCCGCAAGAGCGTGATTATATGAGATAGTGTGATGTGTTATTTTATGTTAACTAATTTAGAATATAATAGGCTTAAACTTAGCTGGGTAGAAGAAATCGGGAGTTCTTAACAAACATGAGGTACTAAGTATTTGAGAATGTAAATGAGATAAACAACAACCAGTAATAATGAAATTGACAAACAATAATTCGACTCTGCAGTGGTAAATATCCTCGATTTCATTCAGGCTATCATCAGGATGTTCTCAGGATTACATTTATAGTCTGTATAGTATGTAATTATTGAAAACAACGATATTTAAACTAAGGAAACTCCTAAACAGCTTCTGGTGAACTACATACGTTTTCGGTTAAAAAAACAAGTTTGCTTCAGTATTTTCAACTGGAGTTTTTCTCCCGAGCTTTGTTCCTCGTTAGTTCCTGTCGGAGATTGCGGAGCACTTTTAACCGTTCGCTCATTAAATATAACTAGAATATGGTACTTTTTGCGAATAGTCGTTCTGCTTGTAACTTTTTCGTTTTGATTAAAATATTGGATCAGAAATTGATGTCGATTTGGTGAAATTGATAGAATATAGCTAAATTTCAACTGTCATTTAACTTAATATAATTAAAAATTTTCATTGAAGATGTAAATATTGAAAGGAAAAAAAAACATAAAGCATAATGTTATTATTTTATTTATTTTATTAACTTTTTATATCTTTAAAACAAGATTTCAAATTCGAACAGGGACCGTTAGTTTTCGAGTTCTTTTTTAGCTAACAATGTTCATTTTGATATCGATGTTGAGTCATCGATTGTGAGAAACTTTAAAATCAAAATCAAAATATACTTTTTTCAAGCACATAAAAAATATGAGAAACATAAATGCCTATTCAACGACACCGCATTTGACATTTTGATTGCTTTCTATGACATTCGCGCCGTCCGGACGAATTAAACGATGAGTCATTTATCAAAATCGGCCTACGGTTTGATCTAAATAATACCACAAAACCAATACATACATTCCATACATAGATACATAAACTGATATACAGATTCCCGTCCTTTACGTCGCGTTGTCGATTTAAAGGGAAAAGTATAAAAAATAATGAAAAGCTTCGCAATGTAGATTCTACCGAGAAGGACCAAGCCAAATAATAGTTACTCTGTTCTTTGGTCAGTAAATTTTTTTATGAGCTACTAAGTTAAACATCCATCCATTTGTATGATACCCAAGGTAAACTACATCCACGTATTGTTATCGTTATATTTAAATTTGTATATAACTTAAAATAGTATGGAGTATAGTATAAAATACATACATAATGTATATGTTAGGTACCATTTTAACTAATTAAACGTTGCTTTTTTCTTAACATCAAATAAGTCCCTTACTAAACCATAGCATATTTGTAGCTGCCGGAGAAAATGGCATCTAAAGATTTATTAAGGTCGATACGCATTTGACAACTTTTCATTATTTGATGTTACATCGGCAATAGAAAATTCCCATGAGGCAATTTCAACTTTATACCTGTTACGGTCCGATGACAGACAGATGGAAGGATGGAGATTTAGAAATAGGGTTTGACACCTTTTGGGTGCGGAACTTTAACAAGCTGTCGTGATTTGTCATTCTATTAAGATTTTATCACTATAGAACTCGTGACCAGGACAATATTGTATTTTGTGAATAATATTCTTTCCTTCGATGCGATCTTTCCTTTACAACTTCTTTTACAAAACTACCCACTTCCACTCCAGAGAAGCTATTACAGACGTTTAACAAATGAACAACAAATATTTCAGCTAAGTACCGAGCGATGTCAAAACTTATCTTGGAATTTAGATAGGAGGAGGAGCAGAGGGTAAGGGAGGGCACAGCTACATAGGAGTGGGTTTCAAACAACGATATTACAAAGTGTTGCAGACGTCACAAAGTTCAAAGGATGTGCAACAGTTTGTGGCTTTGCGACTTTTATTTCAAACTAGCTATACCCCATGGTTACGCCGGCTTTTATTTGAGAAAAAATTATATTTATCGTCACTCGGATTTTATTCACTATTTCTTTGGTTTCAATTTTGTTTTCGCGTAACCTTTTTTTTATTAATTAAAATAAATATTTTTTTAAATAAAAGTTACTCCTTATCATATTAGATATCTCTAAGTGAAAGTCCCGTCAAAATTGGCCCAGCCGTTTCAGACATTAGTCGGAACAAACGAACAAGACAGACAGACAAACATTTTAAAAATTGTGTTTTTGATGTAAGTACTTTCCTTTGCATTTAGATACAAACTCTAAATTTGAAATTATAAAGAGACACTTCAATTTTATTTATTTGTATAAATCACATTTGAAGTAAAGAAAAAGGTGGAAATAGAATGAATAAAATATTTATGAAGAAAGATCCGCTTCTGTGTGTTGTTTTAAATGGATTTGATTTGTGTTATTATTTATAAAGTAAAAGCATTTGTATCAATTGCGCGCTGAGTGATTTTTGTTATAAGAAAATGTTATGGATTTGCGTCACCGTCACGCTATTGTTAAGGAGGTCGAGGATTAAGGATTATAATTATTATACTTTCACTGCTATTTTTGTTATTTTATAGCTAAAAGAAATAGTTTTCGAAAAAAGTCCGTTAAAAAATATAAGAAATCTAAAGGCGACGAAATCTTTAAAACTACCAATTTTCAAAATTCCCGGAAAACTTTATAATCAATCTATTTGATCTTACAATCTAATCTCACAATCCGGCTCGAAGGACCAAACTCCACGCACTATTGATGAATGTACCAAATTAATGTGGAATCCGTTTAATAAAGACTCGTATGTTACATATTGAGATTGATGAAGAGAAAATTTTACATGACTGTCCTAACTAACATATTTGATTTTATTTTTAATAAATTGACAAAAGAGGTTTTATACTATTTTAAAATATTGGTTCTCTTAACTAAATTAAAAAAAAAATTTTTTTGAGTACCAAATGACTATTTTACTAACATGTTGTTATAATGACCTGTGTTAAAGTCTAATTTTTAATTTAAAATATATTTAAATAAGTAAATTTTTAACTCAATAACATGTAAATTTTTACATCTAATACATTTGCGATCATCTTTCATTATTTCACGATTCGTTTCATGTTTTATTAACGTTTTATCAAAATTCCATCGCATCACATCCATCTTAATCTCATAATCCATCATCAATGTACTCGAGTGTTCTCCAAAACGCTTGTTATTATAAAACATCGTCTCCATAATCGTCAAATTCGTAAAATATTTCTAGACAAAGAGCTGAAGGTCGAATTGGTTGCTGCTAAAATTGTATTTGGATGTTGGTAAGCAATAATGTGCCAAACCATAAAAAGTCGAATTCGGAGATGTATTCTGAAAATATGTTATGTATTTAACATTATTAAAATTAATCAAGTCATCTAAACGAAATAAATACGAAAAAAAGTTTTTTAATGTTTCGAATATTGAAGTGTGCTCATTATTTTGCAATATGAAATAATCTTATATATTTGGTCTTAATCAGTAAAAATCTGCTTATAATTCATTAAAACTTATATCAAAATAGAAAAGAGAAGATGGATATTATCGTCTTCAAACACATTTGTTATGAATAGGTTTGATATGTTTAGACGCCATTTTTTTAAAATGAAGTCCGTGTGGCTTGACACAGTATTGCTTATCAACGTCCATTTATGTATATTTTGGTATAAATATCCCATAAAAGGGATTTTTGTATAAATTTAAAAAGTGATACTCTGTAATATTTTAATGAAATTACGGTGATACCGCAGACAGAAACTTGATCAAATATTTTTTATAGAAAAGGTGTTTTGTGTATTATAATTATTAAAGGCTTTGAATAAACGGTTCACCAGCTCCTGTTATACAAGGGTACGCCATCTGTCACGCCAAGCCTCGTTAGCCTCCAGCTGTTTTAATTTTTTTCACATTTCCGTATCGGAATCGACAGAATGATGAATAAAATGGATTGAGGTTGGATTGATCAGTGAGGTTTCGTATTGGAACGGTTGTTTATTCATTTGTGTTTTTTTTTTTCCAACGTATTTCGCTCTATTACGATTATCAACGTTAAATACTCGATATTTTTTATAAAATTGTCAACATTTGCAAACATATTGGCGATGTCAGAATTATCCATTACTTTATCGGACAGTACATTTTGCATGTATTTATTCACAATTTCTATCTCCAAGCCAATCTGTAAATACATGGAGTATTTGTTATCTTATGTTATGGAGGAAAATATGACGCTCCACTACGTTGCCACTCAGTAGATCGGCGAATATACATGTGTCAGAATTTCTTCCAGCACATACTATAATGCTTGTACAATATTTTCCTTGATCGCTGAGCAAGAGATGAACTATAAACGCTTTTATACTTGAAGAAAAATTCAAAGTTGTAGTAAGCCTTTAAAATTCAAGTGTTTCATCTTGTGGATATCTCAGCTTAATCTTTAGATAACTCATATTCGCCTTATTGACATAACAATGATAATGAACGCGTAATTGTCTTACAAAGTTAATACAAGGAAATTAATAACGTAAACAAAAATACAAATCAAAACTGCTTCGAATTGAGTAAATAAACCAACAAATTCAGAAGCTACAATTTTCAAGAGGATAATCCTTACGAATCCCATTTAGCTCCGATTCCATTTTGATCTAGGTTCAAAAACTTCTACTTTAGAGTTAGGTGCGAGATATTACCAGATTCCCAAGTTTTCGCTCGTTACACTAAGCTTTAAATTGGCTTACGTGTGTTAGAGGTCGAGATTGAACCGTTATTATAAAGTATAGACGTCTCACCGCAGCATCCACAGATTAAATGTGGTTTCCAATCCCATTGGAAATGTGGTTAGCTTTAAATGCGGACTCGTTCGATATTGAACGTACTGTTCCGTACATTTGCGTAGTCGAATGGGAGTTTTGAGTTGGAATTATGAATTAAATATTGTTACAATTTTCCTTGTGTTATACCGGACTAGGATGTTATGGAAAAAGTATTATTAATACTATTACGTGATAAGAATTGTATCACTATAGTTTCTCTATACTTGCACCAGGCTTGCAGTATCTCATGTGTACATGAGATTATGTCTAGGTCTACTACCCTTACATCGGGTGGTATATTTGGTAACGAAAACTTCTTTTGCGAATTCTCTTCATTATTCCTGTGTTACTTAAAATTAATTTCCGGAAACGCTTTTTAAAATCCTTTTTAATTGTAAAATTTATCGTAAAAAGTTTAACATCTTTAAAAGTCTGGGCAGTCCTGAACATTTGAAGAGGTCAGTCGACCTTTGCATTAGCGATGTGCTATCAATCATGTGATTGAATTTGATATCCCTCAGGTACATATAATTAATAATATTATATTTGATTACATTATCACACACTTAACGGTAAATGATGAGAGTAGAGTGCTCAAGCACCAGTAATTATTATATTATGCCCAAATATAGGTGAGCCGAGATGGCCTAGATTTTTCAAGTGCTAAATTTGTGTTTAAATTTATCTAAAGCTCGGCGGTGAAGAAAAAAATCGTGAGGGAACCATGTGCCGGAAGAAACTCTGACACATGTATATCCGCAATCCCACAGTGGAGCAGCGTGGTGGTTTAAGCTTTAAACCTTTTCCTTAATAGGAGAAGAGGCCTTAGCCCAACAGTGGGATGTTTACAGATTATTACTTTATTTTACTTTATAAATATACGTAGGTTGAACTAACAACGGCTGAATGGGACATCTTTTCATTCTTTTCTTGTTAATATAAAGGTCGGCAGAAATATAACTAATGTCCTCATTACCAAGCTGTTTGTGATGTAACTCTCTCTAATTTAAGCGTGTAAAATGAGTTCATAAAACGTCAATTGATCATTTTGAATTAATTGTAATGTAGAGTCAACGTTAAACAACGTGTCTACGTTTTAATATTTAAAAACTTAACCTAAACATTTGTAAACACGTGTTTTTGCGTTGAATATAAATACGGCTGCACTGTCAGCGATTGGTCATTCATGTTCGAACGCTCGTACAGTGCAGATCTCGCAAACGCAGTCTCAGAAGAAAGAGTCTCAGAAGTGTAGGAGTCGTTACTCTGAATATACGATATTTACAAAACCCTCAAACAATTTTTATTTGGAAGACCCAAATATGAATTTGCATTTTGAAGAAATAAATTTTAAAAACACTTCGGAGGCGCCCATTCCGTCATATCTATAATAATATTATAAAGCTGAAGTTTGTTTGTTTGAATGCGCTAATCTCAGAAATTACTCATTCGAATTGAAATATATTTTTGTGTTAGATAGTTTATTTATTGAAGAAGGCTATAGGCTATATTACATCACGCTACGACTCACAGGAGCGAAGCAGTAACCATAAACGCGAGTAAAACCGCAAGGGACAGCTAGTATTATATGACGGGCCTCGCGTTGATAACAGAAATAATAGTCCACCACAAATAATAGACATCATAGGCATTAAGTTTTTTTAATATTCAGCAATTTGTAGGTAGCAAAATCAAATATCGATCAGAAGTTTGTGACTTTTCAATTGCCACTCAATTACTTCCATTTACCGAAAATAAACGTAAAATTGAGTTTAACGAAGCTTAAATAATTACCATCCCAGAAAAAGGTACGATCTAATTTAAGCGTGTAAATATAAAAGAAAAAGGCCATTATGTCTAAATAATTATTATCGAACCAGTAAAAAATTCTCATGAACAAATAGATTTTTCTGAAATGTCACAAGTGTGAAAATAAAGTGAATGATTTAGGTAATAATAACTCCTTTTACGCAACACATTGCCTTTTGATCAAAGGGACTGTCACCACGTATTCGATGGCTTTCTGAGAAGACGAATTTGTGTCAAGTTAAGCGTACACTTCGAATTCATTCTAGCGACAATTGTACTCGTCGCAGCTATATAGTATTTAAGTGAAGGTATTTAAGGGTCCCTCAGTAAAAATAATCGTCTTTAATGTAACAATTAAGATTCGAGCATTAGATAAGTGAGTGAGGATGCGAATTACAGTGCGCAACCTGCAATGATACAATTTGTAACACACGTGATACAATATTTTGCACCAATGAACACCAAAGAGTGTGAGTGCTTTGTGTGATACTGTAAAAACAACTAATTTAATTGCACGCAAATGCTCGTCGGCCAGTGAGACATAACGTAAAACGTAACGTAATACTAAAAATCGAGTCTTAGATTTAATTAAATAAGGCGTAATTTTGCGGAATTCAAAAATAAATAAAGATAAAATTATTTTGCTATAATCCGTGAAGCAATAAACATATGTTCGGTATCATGCAGCATAATCGTCCCCCGCCCTCTGACATATGGACGTGCGGAACAAGCAAGCAAGCACCGCCCGCCCTTCCACATATGCAAATGAACAAGCAGGCAGACGTCGAAACCACCAGACACTACAAAGACACTCTACACGTGTTCCACTCCGACATTAAAGCATTCTCGATGATAAAAGTGGAGCCTTTACAACGAACACATCCAATTTTAAATTGTTTGTGAATGTAAGTATTATTAAATTCTTGATGAGAGAACTTAATGTCTTCAATTTACTCAACTATATAATCTCATTTAATAATACGAAATCAGTAAAAAGAACACGTGAATCTAATAGATGGCTAAAGATTTAAGTCTAGTACTTATGATTTTAAAAAGCTAAAACTCTTGTTAAAATGCGTCTCATGGTGACGGTGAAAGACAACATCCTGTTTGTATTGGGAGATATTTTGGAGCTGGAGTTTATTAGGATAAGCTTCGAATTACTACTTTTTTCTACTTAACAAAAGAAATAATATTTATGAGAGATTTAGATGATCCATTAAAGCGAAAACGCAAGAAGCGAAAGCGAAGAAGAAGAAACTAAAGATTCAAAGACAACGAAAACAATTAAAGAGTTTGAATTCAGGATAGTAATAAGAAGTTTTGATAATAATATTTGAATGGAAGTTTTTGCTATTAGACAATATTATATAAATCCTAAAAATAGTGCAAATTTTGGAAAATCACAAAGGAGATCTATCTAGAGAAATTTTGCGCAAGCGACTGTATAATTAAGTTAGAAGCATTAAGCGTGTAGTTAGACATTATGAATGTATAATCTTTGTTCATTATACGACAATTATTTACTAATAGGGAAACGTTATAATTTAGTGCATGAATTATAAATGTCACTACCGACAGACATTAACGATCGCGGTTAGACAGAGCGAACTAACAATACAGCAAATATTTATGTACATAGGAAACAGTGTGACGTCAAAATACCGATTATGATAATTGTAGGAATTTAACCATTTATTGCTCAAATTTCTTGTTCATTCATCTATCATCATATCAGCTATCAAAAATTACCAAGACCTTAATCTTCAAATGTTAAAATTACTTATATTATTTATTTAAAAATTGTGGTTGTTTCCTTTACTTCAAAATGTTAAGTATATTCTGAAGTGAAATTTGAATATTTATTGGCTCTTTACTTTGTATAAAGCAGCAAGTAAGAGGCAAGAGACAGTTAATAATTTAAATATACGAATTTACCTTGCAAGTATTACCTATCTAAGGCATTTTTAAATAAACAAAACAACCATTATATTCTGCCTTTTAATAATTGACGAGTGGATTCTGCTAACTTTACATTCACACAATAAAATTTCATCGATCGATGAGCCATATAAGTGTGACGTAGATATAAAGAAAGATTTTTGTTAATGTTTCTTATTATAAAGTTCCATTGAATAGCGAACCATCTGAATACCCCTCCGTTTCTTCCCAAATTAACTACAACATTTTTTGCCTGGGCAAACTAAAAGATCATCTCCGCTCGAACGAATAAAACTAATCAGGCTCGTCGTGTTACGCAACATTTATCCCAAGAAGATTTGTATCTAGGAGACGTCCAAATGAAAATCAGAAGAAGATTGAAGCGGCTATAAAAATATCTGGTTTTATTTTCCCTTGGGAGGTTTTATTTGCAAAGCTTGGACGTTAATGCGAAACGGAATTACCTCATCGAGTGCTAACTAGCGTTCTGCTCTCTGATGACCTGCTTGATTCTAATTAAATGAACGTTAATCGCGCTAATGATTGCAAAACAACGCGCTTTTGAACAACAAATTATTTGAAACGTTTTAATTTAGGGCAGCCCATAATGTTGTTACCAATTCGAACTATTTATAATTAATAATGATTAGCTAATTGCAAAAGTGGGCTTCGTTTACTATTTTATTGTTCAGTAGTACGTTTAAAACGAAGTAATCCAAAAGCAACGGTATCTATTTTCGGCATTTTCCGCTCTAAACTGTTCGAACCAGTTTGAAACTAGAAAAGTTTTAGAGCAGGAAATTTTTAGAGTACTTCGTCAAACCAACACCCCGGCAAAGCCAGCATAAGCGAGTAATGAATAGTGTATTCTCTAGAACTAGTCCTATTGATCTAACATTGGATATTATACCATTAAATAATAATAATAATGCATGCTAAATACTTTATGGTCAATATTCATCCTCTTCTTCTGTTTGAATATTAAGTAACTCAGTAGAATCATATATCTAAGTATATGTATAATGCTTATTATTCGCAAGTAATTGGCTATTTAATTCAATTTTAATACTTAAACAACGTACAAATTCAAAACAACTCTGTAGTAAACGTAACTAGACACACAACGTTACAAATTAATCGTATGAATAGATTTAAAGATGTCATTTTATAAATATAATTCTCTTTTAATAAATGTTGTCTGGTACTGGTTTTAAAAACCGATATTCATTGATGTCGAATACAATGCGAAGCTGGTTTTTGGGCTCCTTTCAGACACATCGGCTTTCAACATCAAAGAGACATATTTATGGAAATCATCAAAATCTTTACAGCATGTTATTGGTGGTTGCGAATAATAAATATTCTGTTTTTTTTTCTTTTCTTTTTTATTTATAAAATATAAGTATTTCGATAATTTAATACGCTATTTTAAAATATTATATATTTTTTCTCAAAAATGTTTTCTCCAGTATGAAATATCTACTTTCAGTCTTAATACTGCATCAAAATTAACATTTGACGCGTTACCTATAACCTAACTATTTAGTTACATATTACAACCATTTACAATACTTAATATCACAAAATTAATGTTTTAACTAAATATTTACACTTTGCTACTAAAATATTATAGTAAATTAGGTATAGTTTCGATTTTATCTTTTGACGAAATTGATCACGAAAAAGATTTACTTAATGAAACCAATCCAAGACACTTTCGATGACGCAACACATGCATTTAAACGTAACTACGCATGTTTAAATCTAAGCAAAATCTAGCAATTTATCTCCACCTCAGTGTTGTAGGAAATCGTTAGCACTGCACGTGTCGTGATAAATTGGCCAACATTTGTTTTCTCTAACCCGCAGTGAAGCTGATGAATTGACTTTAGAATTATTCTTACTAAATTGACCGGCTTTGACCACCATTCGTACATTATGGGGCTACTAGTAATGGTAGAAGTAGCGCGTAGTTGTTATATTAATAGTAGGATCATTAAAAGTTTTAAGATGGTTCTTATCGAGTGTAATATCGAGGCTCTTCTTTATAATTTAGCTCTTGTTCACGGCTTTGCTCGTTTTAATTTTTAAATACCATTTTGGTTTATAATAATATAAATAAATAAACGTATCACACTCAACGGTCCCCATTAAGATCTCGTGTTCTCGCGTTCGGCAAAGCACACAACACAAACATAAATACCCAGACCACGACAACATGGTTACACGACCGTATGGCCAATACAGACGTTTGCCGTGAGCGGGGATCGAACTCGTGACAGTTAGCGCTTCAGACAGTTGCAGTGGCTACTGCGCCAACGTGTCTGTCTATAGAGCCTATGACTATTTAGATTCAAAATAATTTTAAAATAGGCTCTAGAATTTACTTCGAACGTACATAATTCGCTCTCTATTCATTTTATTAATAAAGATTAGCTGCTTCGGCGTCGCACGCATTTAATAACTCATTGTTTTATATTGAAATTCTTTAATCTAAATTTATCACTTTCCATATTATGTTTGTAGGCCTTGGCCTTACAGTGGGATATTTACAGGCTGTTATTATTGGGCCGTCGGATCTTGGCCACAATGAACTTCGTGCAAGTGATTGCGCAATAGCGTTTTTAGGAATCAGATAGAGATGTGCCTAACATAAACACAAGAGATCCATTAAATGGTCGATTATTGTAATCGATTATTAATTTTCTTTTAAAATTTATTTAATAAAATAAATATTAGTTAATAATAATAAAAAATTTAAATTATCTATTTTTTAAAATTATGTTACACATACATGATGGTAATTTATTACCATTTCTTTACTTTCAGCGTGTTTTATCGTTTAAACAAATTAATCGATTAATACACAGGAAGTAGTATTAATATATTAAATTACGATTTAAGCAGACTAATTCAAGTTTTATAATTATTGATTAAAATACATAATTTTTTATAAAAGAAGAAATAACTATTATAAAGTTTGTTTTTTTTTTATTTAATAATAATATACTAACATGTTTTTATTTATTTAATAAGAAAACATTAATTTTATTTGTTCTAATAAAATCATGTCAGAATTCGCTGGTCCTCTTAATAATAATAAACACAAATATGTTATTCTTTTAATAATTGATGTTTAAATTTTTATTCTATTTTATTGGTATGTGTAGATATTAAATAAACCTCTCACATAGAAATGAATAAAATAATATTGTATTTCGAATTATAAATGATTGAACAAAACAAAAATTGATTTATTGAATAGCAACATAGCGTGCCCCTCTCTAGGCGTATACATGCGCGAAAAATCGGAAAGCCTATGTTCAGAGTGTCCTTCATACGGCGGCCGTATAAACTTACTGATGTTTTAAATGTTTTCTTTCATACATGCCTTGTCCTGGCAATAACAGGTCAATACAGCCGTTATGAAGTGTTGCTCTTATATACATTCGGGAATCGATTTTTATTTGTGTATATAAGATTTCAGTTCGCTTTCACAAGAAGTTTCGTACTAATAGTGGAAAGATATTCTAGCATCACAATTCTCTAAGATACTAAATGAATTTGAACTATTTTTGCTTTTATTTCGAATTCCGTTATTTAGTCGTACATATTAATATAAACTATTGTTTTATGTTAGTTAGTATATTTTAATGCTCGTAATTACATTGTATTTTTAGTACAAATAAATATTTTAGTAAATTATTTGGTATAAAAATAATAAATTATTATAATTGTAATCGTGGAAAATAATTTTAGGCTATTTCAACGAGACTAAATATAAATTGTATTTGAATAGTAAAATTATTGTTTTAATGGGTACAATTATATTATGTTTACTCAACTAAACTAGCCTATGTAAAAATAATAATTATAAATTATATTTTACTTCACTCACTTTGATTTTGGAAGGAGAAGTTTTCTAATTATTATTAATTGTTACAATTAATTATTTTAAATGTTTATTAATGTATTTAACCACTTTGTCACCGTGATTTTGCACTCTATGCTCGGATAGACAGAAGGACACGGCAAAACTATATGATTTTCTAGTTGACTACAGAAACCTATAAAATATATATAAAGCAGAGAGAAGAACTTTTTATGACGATAGCTTCCGCCATTTTGAAAAGGAAGATGTCAGCCATTCAAGAATCACTTTGCTGTTGGACTTTAGTCTGTGCGGAAGGTCTTCATTTTGCTTACTTCATTCTTTTTTTTATTGAAATTAATCGAGAACGTATTTAGTTGTAATTTTGTTTAATCATTAAACTTAATATTAGTTATCGTTGTCTTAGATTTTCGCGATTATTATTCATTGAAATAAAACTATTTTAAACGGATTTAAATCGCGTATAATTATTTTTATCATCCCGACGTTTCGAGCACTTTGCAGCGTTCGTGGTCACGGGTAGACTGACCCTGAGAGTCTATGTGTATTCGTATGTTGTATTCGTAATCTTTTTTTTTTATTTTACCGACATATTATTTCTAACAATACTATTTCCTAATTGTGTTCACTTTAGCCGCATAAATGTGTAACAACCCTAAAGTTTATTATTGTTTAGTCACGTTCACGTTTCTAAATGAAATTATTATGCCTGTTAACGCTAACAAACACAATTAAACGGTTCATTTTATGTGGTTAATTTGTGTAAAGGTTTTGTTTGTGAATGCGACGAGCTGTGCAATATATATCACGATATTGGTAATTATTCCTAATTGTGTTTAGAATTAGCAGCGTAATAACAACTAAGAGCTGAGGTGGCGCGTTGAATAGAATATTCTCAGTCGTTCTTATAACAATTCTGCGGAACTGATACTTAACTGGTTCTCGAAGAGAAATGATTTATCTATACATCCATATATCTAAAATCACTTGTCCTGACTGATTCATCAACGCAGAGCCTAAACCGCTGCGGCTACGAACTTGAAATTTTGGCAGTATGTGGCTTTTAGGTTGCAGGCATCCGCTAAGAAAGGGTTTTTTGATTATTAACCCCTAAGAGGGTGAAAAGGGGTAAAAACATTTGTATGCAAAATCATATTCCGTGGTCGTATTAACTTAAAACTTAATACATATATGTACTTCTTGGTGATAGTAATGAAATATAAAATAGAAAGACGTGTATATTTTTTAAATCTATATAAATAAATAAAATTTAAGTGTCTGTGTGTAATTTCAAAAAACAGCTTTTAACTAAATGTATATAAAAGTAAAATTAAAAAAAATGTTTGTCTCTGTGTCTGTGTATTTTAGTTAATTTCTGAAACGATTTTGACGGGACTTTAATTCATAGACAGTTATAATTTAAGAAGCAACTTGGGCTATTATTATTAAAAAAATATATTTTAATTATTAAATAAAATAAAAAAAATACGCGAAAACCAATAACCACGTAACTAATTGAAAAAACCAAAAACAAGACATCGTTATTAAACAAATGTTAGTCGTTATAGGATTCAAAACGGTAATTCTAATAGAAAAATGTTATATGACAAACATTACCTTCCCTTGCGTCGTGCAGTCGGATAAAAATATAGGTGTATTTTCAGGAACTCGGTACATCCACTTAGATCTCAGTTCTCATATCGGCGAAGTTGACACACCCTCTTACACTCCGCGTTACTTGACCCCTTTTCACCAATAGAAATGGGAAAAAGGATAGGATTTATTAAATTAGAAGCCGTGCTTCGCGAGAATTTGTAAAGAGACATTTTATTAACTGCCCCATACGGTTTTACTTTCATTATATTCGTGCCGCTATAGGTTGTTGATGTTGATATAGCTAAGATATGGACCGGAACTTCAGGATTGTTCCGGATTTTTTACTGACGTACAGGCGGCCTTTTTGTTTTAAATTTTAGTATTTGTATTTTAATTGGGTCACCACCCGTCAGTAGGTATCAAAAAAAAAGGGTACCATTGAAAACCAGCATTAGGTGAATTGCTGAATGGTATACCTGTTTGGGACACGTAATTCGGACATTTGTTTTTGTATTGTTACTTTTTTTTATTGTTAATTTTATTTCTTTTTGTTTTTTTTTTGTGTAAATGATAAGTTATTTGTACTTAAGTTATTTATTTGTTTTTTTTTTTTATTTTTTTTTTACTTTTTTTTTTACTTTTTTATATTGTACCTAATTGTCATCTTGTCCCAAATAAAAGTGTTCTTTCTTTCTTTCTTCCGAACGTTACAAACAATTGTCACGAAAAATCTCTTTTTCTTTATGTTTGACTTTGCCACCTAAGAATCGTCCCGGAAATTATGAATTTGTATGTGGCAACCCTAGATATAGTCTATAACTTTCCTCAATAAACGCAGTGTCTAAGTGTATTCTCTCCCTGTGAATATTCGTTTGAAATGTAACAGTTCTGGTTCGAAGAATAAAAGAATCTGAACTCTTTACATTACTGAGAAGATTTGAGCATTACATCTATACTAATAATAAAATTCTAGCGGGTCGCTGTCTGTACATGGAAGATATATGAAAAAAAATCTTACTGGGGGCCTTTACCAACGCAATAGAACCCAAAACAAAGATTTTTAGAATTCTTATCTGTTTGTCTGTTTGTCTGTTTGTCTGTTTGTCTGTTTATCTGTGCGTTTGTGCACGCTAATCTCAGAAACGGCTTATCCGATTTAGATGCGGTTTTCACTAATATGTTGTGGTAAGCTTCACTTAACATTTAGGGTTTGTTTCATGTCAATCGGTTCATAAATAAAAAAGTTATGTCAATTTAAGGGTTCACGTCGAACATTATTTTGTGCTTTTCACTAATTGCATGAAAGTATATACAGTACTTACATCAAAAAATACATTTTTTTTAATTTTTTGTCTGTCAGTCTGTGTGTCTATCTGTTTGTTCCGAGTAATCTCTGAAACGGCTGAACCGATTTTGATGGTACTTTTACTTGCAGTTAGCAAATATTATAAGGAGTGACTTAGGCTTACTTCTATTTTAGATATTTTTTAATCTATAAATATAAAAAAAATCTAACGGGTCGCTGTCTGTACATGAAAGATATATGGAAAAAAATATATTATTGGGAGCCTTTACCTATGCAATAGAACCCAAAACAATAATTGTTACAATTTTTGTCAGTTTGTTTATTTGTGCGTTATCTCAGAACGGCTTATCCGATTTAATGTATGGTCATTAATATATTGAAGTAAGCTTCAGTTAACATTTTGTGTTTGTTTCATTTCAATCGGTTCATAAATAAATTACGTCGAACATTATTTTGGACTTTTCACGAAATGCATGAAAGTATATACACTATTTACATAATAAAAAAATCATTTTTAAAATTTTTGTCTATCAGTTTGTTTCTTACGACTAATCTCTGAAACAGCTGAATCAAATTTGATGGGACTTTCACTCGCAGTTAGGGAATGTCCATTAATCCCATATTTTAAACCTATATTAATGAGGCCCAGAGGAGGAAGAGGGGATGGAAGAAAAAAATTACGAAATGTCACAAAGTCTAAAAAGTTCTTTAAAACGTTACGTGATTAATGGACAGCTAATATTATAAGTATTAACTTGGGCTACTTTTATTGAAAAATATGTATTTATTTTAATGAATAAGTAAAACAGTTCTCTGTTACGCAATAACAAAATATTGTTGAAACCAATAAAATAGTGAACAATTTCCGATTTAAGAAGGATTTGTATAGATGAATACGTTATACATCTATACAAATGAATACAATTGATGTGTCTGTTTGAATTTTTTAATAAATGCATATGAAAGTATACACGGTACTGACAACAAAATTACCAATTTTAAAATTTTTGTCTATTTTCCACTCAGTTTGTTTCGGCTAATATCTGAAACTGTTGGACCGATTTTGACGAAACTTTCACTAGCAGAAAGCCAATTTAATAAGGACCAAAATTGAAACCAATGAAATAGTGAGCAACATCTGATTCCAATAGGGAAGATATATATTAGATATATAAATATTATGATTTAAAAAAATAATATATTTACTGGGTAATTTTTTTACTGGATATCATAGACCAAAATCCGAAACTATAAGCAATAGCGAAAAATAATTAAAGGAGTCACAGTGCCGATTTTGATAAAAACTAAAAATATCATTAGTTTTTTGAAAAATAAGTTTTCCTAGCCAGAAACGAACACGTTAATTTCGCAAAAATTAACATTCTATATAATTGCATCATCAGATACTGTCACATATTATAAGAATAAACTTTAGGGAGGTAATAGTATACAGTTAACTGCAACAAAAAGAAAAGGCTATTTTTTTACAAAATTCTATCTAATTCATACATTATTTAAATCTTTAGTAATTCTTCAAAAAAACGATCATACCTAAAAGTGAAATTTTAAAATTATAACGGGATGCTAATAGCGGGTGAGTACAATAGACGAGTCAAGTGAAATGTAGATTTTTAATAAATTGATTAATCCTTTTAATAATTATCTTAACATATCTAGGTTACTGAATAGGTGACGGGGACCAAAATAAACGTCACATTCTATTAACTTTGTATAGCTCACATAGAAAAAATAGACAAACATAAAATAAGTTAATGTGAGTTATTCATATTATATATTTTCGATTGTATTGTTCACACTCTTCCTTACTTTAGTAGGTGACTAGAATTTTGATGAAACCTATAAACAAATCGTTCGAAGTAATGCAGACTTTTTTTTCTAAACTTACCGGGACCCATGACTTAACCCACATATTTGATTATGTCTGTGTAGAATCGATTACTTAACTTCTAATTCATATATACATAGATTAAATGTTATTTTATAAAAAATTAAATCTTTTCCTTTAATTTGTCGCTTACTATTACTTTCCAAAAGACTTTACAGGTGACACTATTAGGAGGTGCAATAATACAGAATGTGTTTTTTTTTCAAAATTAGTGGGTTCTATTTCTGGCCTGGAAAATCATGAAATCAAAAACAAATTATGATGCAGTTTAGATTTCTCAAAATCGGGCACGAGACTCTATTAAGTATTTTTCGCGACTCCTTATAGTTCCGGATTTGGCTTAACAACCTCAGTTAAAAAAGTCACCCGATATAATATAATATAAGGAAAACCTTGACGGGAACATACTGTTTTACAGTCGAAATTTTAAAGACTAGCACTAAACATTTTTCTTCAACATTTATTGTGAAAACCGTGGAGGAATACCGTATCTGAGTTAGTGTCTGCTTATAAATACTATCAGGAAGTTCCCAAATCCAAAGTAAAAAACGCTCCTTTCTTAAGCAGCACTGCAGACTATTATAACCTTGCTTTGCAGGAGACATGCCAAGCATTCTGTAATCCACGCGAACGAAGTCGCGGGCACAGCTAGTATAATAATACAATTTGTACCACCCGTGTTGCAATGTGTAACTTCAATTCACACCAAACAATATGACCGCTTCGTCTCACGTTGTATAAACAGCTGGAATTATGCGGAGCTATCGCTATCGGAACTTTGACAGTCGATTGCTTTCGTTGTAGTGCAAAAGTCGGAAATCAAAATGTACCGTGTTGCGTGTACATAGTAGCTCACCGTAATAAGCCCGCTGGTTTGACTATAGGCGAATGCTCGTCAGTGAGACAATATATTAACGTAATGATCAAAATATTATCTTTCATTGTTACATTAAAATGTAACAATGTGCAAACACTTTCAGAATACTAAGGATATAATTAGAATATATCATTATTATAAATACTAAATCCAATAATATGTAAATTTGTACCCAGCTTAAGATGAAACGAACATAAAAGACGAAAAAAAAAATGAATCAAGAGCATTTCATTCCGCTTTCACAGACAAAATAACAATCTGCGATGAAATATCAAAGAGTGAAGTCGTTGGTGCGTGGAAAGAGCGCCAATAGTCTTCAGATAATGTGACGTTCCGTTTTAGAATCCTATCGGAGATTTCCATTACGATTTTATCTCCACATAAACGTAATGGCCTCGTAATAATCTCGCGGGAGCCTGTCAAATGGAGCGCGAGTTTGAGTCGTCACGCTATTGTTTTCGACATGTTTTGGTAGCAAGACTTAAAAAAAGAGATACCGACTTGAAACATTCAAATACGCAATATACTTACTCCCGTTATTTTGATTCTTAAACCAAACTACTGAAACGATTTTGATGAAATTTCTATAAAACCTACCTAAAAGTATATCCTTTCAAGCAAAAAAACATCTAAATCTGTCAAGTAGTTTTTAAGTAATCGGATAATATATTTGAAAAAACAATTTCTTTTGTTGCTATTTTTTGGAATTTAATATGAAACATTCATTTCCATTACCAATGAGAATATTCTATCTAGAGAAAGACAGGTTTTTTTTTGTATTATGCATCTATGTGATCGCAGGAGATAGCAACGCCTATGTTTTTACAGATCTAGAATAATTGTATTGTAAGTTGTTGTAACTCCAAAATTACAATTTTACAGTAGAGCACTTTTAATCCGTTTTAGTTTGAAAGTTACAACAAAATACGCCTTTTTTCAGGCGTATTTTTTTGTAACTTTTCTTGAAAAAAAAAGAGTTTTGGAATTTTTTCACTTTGAATGCATTAAGCAATGCAAATTCGTGTAGTATTCAGTAAAAACGCTAACGGCAATTTTGTGGTTTACAATAACTTACGTGGGAGGTATCGATATATATGTAAACAATGTATTTGTAAAATCTTAGAGACGCCCATGTTATGAAAATACGTTATTTTTACGATCGAAAAATGTAAGTAAAGTAATAAAATCTACTCGTTTCCATCAAGAATGTGTCACGTGAATGTTCTAGTGAGCGCGCGGTGTTTAATGTTTTATTCAGATTCGTCTTCGCGTACTCACGGTTATATTTTAATTTCCACAAACTCAACTCGCGACATCACGTCATCTTTTTTCATACTTTTAGGAAAACATCTAATATTTGGAACTTCTTAAAACTCTTATATTTTAGAAAAGGAACCCACTTCATGAGCAAAAAACGCAATTTCGTTGACATTAATTAACACTAGTGGTTGCCTAGCGGTCGGGATTCGACCGAAGTTTATTAAATTTTCAACCGATTTTAAGATTGACCACAGATTGTCTATTCTCAATTTGGTCACAGATTTTAACAATAAACATAAGAGTATATACGCATGTGTGTGTCAAATACATTGTAGGTGTGTAATGTTATTTTGATTGATTTAATGTATTTTTATACATAATAAAAAAAAAAATGCATTCCTTGACTCCTTCTCTCCGTTACTCTCTTCTCTTACTCTCCGTCCGAGCAATATTCGTAAAAAGATGTACAAAGGTTTACGTATTAGTATATAAATAATATATATAAAAGATATAATGACTCCGTCAAACTGAGAACCTCCTACTTTTCGTAAAGTCAGTTGAAAATAATATAAACATAATGTTATAGTGGGGTAGTTCACCTCATACAACTCTTTCTGAGTTCTGCGGAAACAGATGTATCAAAAAATGGGAAATAAATCATGAATTTTAGTATCTAAAACGCTTCCTGTTAATGTTAAAAAAAATTATGAAACGATTAAACGCAGAAGTGTGACTCCGCTACAGTTTTACTTTATTACAATAAACCCAAACGCGTGTATTTTTGATTGTCACAATAAAACTGATATTTCATTGAAAAAAATATAACTACATTCCTACTACCTTTTTGATAAAAATTGCGAATTTTTCATACGAATACCAATTTGAATCATTCTTTTTTTTTCTGATATCCTGAAATCGTATCCAGAATAAAATTTGGGGCAAAGCAGTTATCTGCAATGATATAAAATTAATTAAAAAAATCAAAAACGCGACTGCGTAACAAGACCATCTGAAGTCATCAGTACCGTATCAATGTCAGTTCTGTCTAAAGCCTATGAGTGGAAATCGTTAATAACCAACTTTAGATCGTTATAGATTAAAAAACGACATGAGTAACCTAAAAATGTCTTAATATCTAATTCAATTTAACTCTACTTGACATAGTTCGTCGATTTTCATTTTTTTTTCACATTATGGCGTCCAAAATTGGCAATTTTGATTTTTTTTTCAAGTTTTCATTCTATTTATAACGTTTGCGCCTTCATGATGAATCAAACGATGTATCATTTATTAAAATCGGCCCACGCGTTTGGTAGAAATAGTGCAACAAAAGTACAAACCCACATATACACTTACATGTGTACACAACAATACAATCTCCAGTTGACAAAGTTGGAAATAGGAACAACATACACAGGCTCATAAACACATTACCCTCCAGTGCGACGCGCAGTCTGGTAAAAGTAGAAATATAGATAGTACTTACTGAAGATTTAAATCAATGGAGCGCAACATTTTATCTTTTTAATTAACCGACTTCAAAATAGGTTATTTTATTGTTATTTTAAATTTGGGCAGGAAATATGTTTTAATCAAATACTTCGTTTAACTTTCGCAAACTATTGATGAATTTGTATGAATATTTTTTAATTCTCAGCGATACCACTTGTTTCTGCAAAAAAAAAATAAACAAAAAACATAAAAATCGTTGATTTTATTATTAAAGAACAAAGACTGTCAATTCTAAAAATATTTATAGTATTTTTTTATTTGTAGCCATAATATTGTGTTTAAAATGCATACAAATAAATTTTTTCTAATTATTATATTTTTGTATTAAGTAGTGAATATAAACAATAAGGAACTACGAAATAATGTTTTATATCATAAGATATGTAAAGTTTATAAAATTTTACGTTAAATACAATTAAATGTTTTAAAAATCACCGACTATTCCTAGACTAATTTTAATTACAAAAATAATGAAATTAGCAAAATGAAAGCCAGGCAGAGCTTCCGCGCAGTCTGAAGTTCAACACCAAAGTGATGCTCGAATGGCTGACGTCTTCCTTTTATAGCGATAGCAAGCTACCGTCATAAAAAATTCTTCTGTCTGATAACAATACAATAATCACATATATTAGAAAAACTTATTATTAGATAAAACTTTTGATTATACCAATTTGCTTTTAATTCATTATATCTTTTATCAGAATAGTAGGTGGATATATACTTCTTCAAAGAAATTTATAATGAATAGGTTTGACATCTTTAAACGTCATTTTCTCAAAATGTAGTCCTTGTGGCTTGACGCAGTATTGCATATCAACGTCTTGTTATAAAATATCATTGGCAATACGTACTCATCAGTATATCCGAAACAACCAAATATTAGCAAAAGTAAATTTAATGTAAACAACATTCGGTAAGTATCTATAAGAGATCGGAGTAAAAGCTGATTGAAACATCGTTACCGAGGTCGGAGATTGTCTAATGGGAAGCGGAAAATTGTGTATTTTTTTCCAACGAAAAGGAGATTTTTAATATCCCCTCTGTGATCTTCAGAATTCACCTTCCTTTGTGGACTGTTTCGTTGACGAAAACCGTTCCTATCAAAGAGACTAAGGGTACATTTTCGATGGCGCCATCATTTATGTTCCACATGTTATTCTTCGTTGATATTGGTGTACTTTAACGGTAAAGATTTTTGATACCTTGTGTATTTTCTGTAGCATCCTCCAATTAATCTCTTCCTACATATGTTGGTTATATTTACGTTCTTTTGAGGTTATATTTTTATAATAAATAGGAAAATGATATGTTCACAAACCGAAACGTATCTTAGTTTTGGTATATTTTTTAAGCACAATTTAATCATCGTCAAATTTAAGTAGAATGAGTATAGATATAGAATACCTTTGCTGGAATACTCGAAATACAGGTTTGAATATTTGTTCATCAGCTAACACGATACATTTTTGATCTATCACAAGAGTTTTTATAAGTAACTGCTTTGTCTTAAAAAATAATAAATTTCCTTATTACATGAATGCCCCTAGATAATAAAATATAATGAACATGTCAAATGAAAGTTATTTCGGTACTCAACTAAACAAAGCTGTTTAAAAATCTTCACTTCCAATAAGTCTGACGCGTCTGATCTTCTAAATATAAGGCCTATTGTTTTATTGATGGTATAGTAATAAATAAATTTAGGTGAAAACACAAACAAAGGGGATCCTTTCTTATAAGTTGATTTATCAAATAATAAAATATCTCCATTGTACAAACAATAACATTAGGTATATTATTGTTTATCCATATTCAAGTGGTTAATAAAGCTGCTTTCCGTAGAACCAGAAGTCAATGCCCCTCTCCCATTTCTTTTATCACTTCCTATTCTTTATCATTTCATATTTCTTTTTAATCTGGCAATTTGTTCACCTGGTGCTGTGAATATCAAGTGGTGGTGATGATCACTTAGGATCAGTTATCCGTTTCCGCAGAATTTTTCAAACTTTTTCTTTGATACAAAATTTTTCCTGACAAGTACGAACACAAGTAATTAATTTAAAAAATCAAAAACCCAACTGCGTAACAAGACTATCTGCAGTCAGCAGTACAGTATCAAAATCAGTTCTGTGTGACATAGATACATAAATAGGCTAATAAACACATCCTCCTTTGCGTCACGCAGTCGGGTAAAAAGAGAACTAACCAAATAACATGACGCACATACATACCTTCGAAAATTGCTTTTTATTTGTTTAAAATCAAATATACTAATTATTGATGTAATGTATTATTACATAATAATACTAGTGGCCCCTCGCTTTCACTAGTGTTATAATGAGACTGGGTAGATTTTTGTAAAATCCCGTCTTAGTGAGCACCCACGTCCTAAAAAGAACCACCATGCAAAAATCGAAACTCTTAGCACGTGTAGTTTTTAAGGTATCGCGAGTAAGTGACTTTTCTCTTTATATACATAGATTACTTATATTTTCTTTTGAGATAAAAACAGATAGATAAACCACATTTTAAATTACAACGATACGATTTAAAATTCAATAAGAAAAAGCATCACGAAAATTGATACAAAATCGAAGCCACCTGATCCTGAAACTGAATATTTTGATAAAATAAAAAACACATTACCGCTGACAAATTGTGTAACCTCCGAAATTAATTTAACAGGCCGGCGTAAGTTACGAGGCCTCGAGATTTATCCGCGCCGACGGCGGAGCCTGGGGAGGTTTTTTGCGGACGCGCATCAATCATCGTGATAAGTTCAGCGATAAATCGTCCGATACGAAAACATATATTAGCTTTTGATGGAACGCCGACTTTGATATTTACGAATTGGTGATATTTATCAACCATGGTTTTACACGAAAAATATGTTTCCTATATATATGTACATAACAAGACTTTTTAATAAAACCTACTTCAAAAGAAAAATATGCAATTTCGTTTACTTGAACGAGATACTTTTTTCAGTAATTCAGATTTAAAAAAAATACGTTTTTTGACGAAAAATAACAAAATCGGTCCAGCCATTTTCAAGTAAAAAGAATGCCCGACATATTGAGAACCTTCTACTTCTTTGGAAGTTAGTTAATAAAAGTAACTGTGACTGAGTGGCTGACTGATTGCCTGACTGGTTTATCAGAGGACAGTTTAAATCACACAATGGTTTGGGTTGATTTTTAGCACACAGATAATTACTACGACCTAGGCCTCCGACAAGAATGTATTTTCGGAAATTCTATCTATAAAGGAGTGAAACGGGGATTTTAAATATTTATAAAGATTTCCGGCCAGTGTGATGCGTTTTTTGGATAAACTGTTGACTTAAGACAGACAGATGGGGTATACTGGAGGCGAGAGGCTGTAGACAGAAGGGTATTGCGCAGTTTAGGAGAGGCCTATGCGCAGCAGTGGACTATGAAAAGCTACTAAATAGATGAAGAAATTAGATAATATAGATGTATCAATTTTAAAATTAGCATGATCACTTTGGCAGCAAAATAATATTTAGACGAACGTCCGGCATAGCAAATTCTATTTTAATGGGACTCCGCACGAAATGTCGCGAGCAAAACTGGTCACATAACATAACTTATATCAATCGAGTCTTGATATTTGCCATGATTACATTAATTGTATTATGAAAGATATATATTATACATATGGACGCTGATATGCAATACTGTGTCAAGCCACACGGACTTCATTTTGAGAAAATGGAGTCCAAACATGCCAAACCTATTTTTAATAAATATGTTTGAAGTAGTATATAACCATCTTTTCTTTTCTTTTTTGATAAAAGATATAATGAATTAAAGCGTATTGATATATTTAACGTGTTATCTAATAAAAAGTTTTACAAATATTTAAGATTATTGTATAAATTGCAAAATATGGAACGCACTTGGAAATCGAAACAATTAATTAAAAGACTTTTTCCCATAGCTATTGAGTTTATATGTCTTGAATTTTTTTTTAATAATGTTAAATAGGTGGTGCAGTATCAGAATATATCATTATCTCCAAATTTGAAATTTTGTGGGTTGACACATTATTGCTTATCAGCATCCACATATATTCAATTATAGTACAAATATTTGTATGTTCTGTAAAAGAACAGTTATGACTGCCTGGTAACGCAACGTCTGCGGTACGCCGAAAGTTTAACATTATTTTTCACGCATAATTTGGAAAAGTATTATATAAGTAAGAGCTTTGCAATAATCGAAACATGAAAACATCAAACGTTAAAACGTTTCTTAGTTTTAAACCATCTTCATATATATATAAATATTTCCTTTGAAATAAAAAAGATTGCTAAAGTAAACCAAAAGTTCTTTTAGCATGTGATACAGTCGTCACTTATTTTCTGATCGTTACAAAACTCCAGAAAAAAAATTCAATTACTTTAAAATTTAGATTTCAAAATTTCAACACAAAAGAAAACAACAATACATAAATTATTTTCATTATACACCAATCAACAGACGCAAAGCAAACGCTAGCAGAACACACAATAAAAATTGCGAAAATAATACATCAAAGGGTTGAAAAATGGAGCAATCGGTCTTTCATGAAATATTAATGACGTTTGCCTTCATTGGTAACGATACGTGGAGATTTGCATATCGCTGTGCAGCGCGCGCGCTCGATGATGCCTTCCGTTTCACGCAATTTGCCCGATCTTCATTGATTAATGACAAAAATATGGATATCTGGAATTCGGAATGTTCTGTGTTCATAACAATTCTATCGAACAATAGCTGGTTCTCGCGGTTTTTCCGCTTTTTAACCGACTTAAAGAAGGAGGTTCTCAATTCACGTTAATTCTAGTAAAAAGCACGGAAAATGTTTTACTCGGCGCCGACTTCGAATGGTTTACTTAGCGCCGACTTCAAAATGTTAATATTATTTTTTGCCTTTTAGTTTACTTGTATTTATTAAATAAGTTTTTGAAGTCATTTTCTTTTTTTATGTAAAAAGTTTTTATAGAGTTACTATTCTAAAAATTCATAGCCTGATGGTACATATACTTGGTATCTATAAATCATACTTAAAACTGGACTATGTAATTTAAAAAGAATATTTTATATTGATGTTGTAGAAGAGATTAGCGCATTTAAATAAACCATTTCTTTCGTTATCTAAGTTTATGGTAACCTACATTAAAAATAATAATTGACGGAGCATATTACACAACTCCTACATAAGGAGATTATTTAATGAATATATAAAAAACAAAGATACATAAGTAATGTTGGTTTCCTAGCAGTAGAAGTAAAGGAGATTAAGGAGTATCAAGTTTGGATTACAAATATTTACTTTAGTAATAGGAAGCGTTTATTTTCCATAGTCTACTTCATTTAGTATAATAAACGAAACAGAATAAACACGAGAACGCTCTCAGTTGGAGTCACGTTTTTTCCTTCACTCCGTCAAGCTCAGTCGATTGGAAACTACTTTAGTTCGACTCAAATATAAATTAAACTGCAGAAAATAACGCTCTTTTTTATCTCTTAAAAACTAAATTTCTTCGCGATATTTTAAACGAATGTTTATAGTCTCACTAGAGTGTACAATAAATTGTTTGCAGTGTCAACTGTGATTCTTTCTTTAATTCATTTCCGATGGAAAAGTAAGTTAAATATTTCAAGATGGTGTCTAGTGTAGACGTACGAGTACGTCTGTACCTCTTCTAATTAGTTTATTGTTAAGAATTAATATCAAAATTTGTTCCACTATAACGTAGATAATTGGAGAAACTTTTAGAGATTTCGTCTTCTATAATATGACTCAAAAATCGTGGGATTACATTTGACTGAGAAAATCGAGATGGTTTTGTGGTTAATATCTATTTTGAACTCACCAATATATTTTACCCACAAATATTCTATTAGAAACGTTTTAATATCTTGCAAAGATAGTACCCACATCAGATCTTTTAATTAAAAATTAATGAAATATTTTGGAGTTCGTATTTAAATATTTCCATCGATATACGCTTTGTTATATATAAATACCACTTTAGTCGACATTTCGAAATGTCTGACGCGAGCACCGAAAATAACAGAAAAGCATAGTGTCTTTCTAATTGGAATTTGCTGTCGCCCATTTAACTGCTACATTCGATTGAGGATTTGTCGTTCCGCATTTCAACTGTTTTCATTTTTTAGATGGCATTGACAAGCGGTAAAATTTATTTTTCGTATATCTACTATTGTACTTCTGTACTGTATGTAGTGTTAATACAAAATAAATTTTGTCTACAACTGTGAAGGTATTTTGGGTTATATGTTCAAAATAATAATATTTACAGACAGGTTTTTTTCAACAAAAGTATTTAATATAACTGCTAATATAGTTTTCTACGTGTATACGTTTTGACAATCGATGAGTTATTTAAAATTAATATTTAAAAAATGATTTTTGACTTGGTAACGTCTGAAACCTAATTGTGTAAAACTGTCGCTATTAAAACTTTTTACACTCTAACAGGTAATTCTCGTTTTTCATACTAAACGTCAGCTTAATTTTGTCAAAATAAACATAAAAACACACCATATGTTTTAGAATTGCTAGTTACTCACAATTTGCTCCCTGTATCATCTTACGTTTAGAAAAATAAAAGCTTATATGTTTTCAATCAAATGTATAATATGTAATTTCTTATTAGTTATTTCTTAGAAAGAACTTCCATTAAAGATGTTGACACATACGTAGTGTTTGCTAAGGTCGCTCAGTATTCCCTTAAGCTCAGAGTTCTTAATGAAAAATATATCATTCGGAATTTCATAATGTTAGTACGACTTAAATGAAAAATCAGTATTCTCATGAGGAGTTAAAAATGGGACGATGTTTTTTAGATTACCAAAAAGGAGGAGGTACAAAGTTTGGCAAATTTTGTATTGTGTATATTTTACGCAATATCTTTGTCTATTGTAAGCCAATTTTCATTATTCTTTGCCTTTTGTTCATTATCCAATGAATCGGATAGATCTCAATTTTAATTTGCTCAACATCTGATAAAATCTTATGGACAAATCGCTTGTGAATGCAATCATTGTAAATGGTTCGTTTAAAATCGGTCAAACTTTAAAGGAAAAAATTCGATTACGTCCAAAATTATTATTATTATATATTATATATATTATTACTAAATTCCCAGAAAGGTTAATTCCAATACAAATCACAATACGACTTCAAGCATTAAAATAAAATAAATACAAGTAACTATATGAATATCACTTAAAAACTAATTACTTCTAAAGTTACCAGACGATATTGTATTTAAGATCTGTTCAATTTCATTTTGATCGCTTTTAGTTATTGAATTTAAATTGTGACCCCAACCGTCTAGACATAGACGTACGTTTTCATGTTTATCAATTATGTTACTGATAATTAAACCAAACAAGCTCTCCATCCTTTACTTCCTATTCTTCTTGGTCTTTCATTTCTTTTTAACTGGCAATGGTCTAGACGGTGCTTTTATGAACAATATAATTTATTTTCTTTTCTAGATTTTCGGCAAGATTTAATCAATTTTTATTAGTCAATTCAAGTGTCTCGGAACAGGTGACGAATTATTGGATTTTATATACCTTCCAAAATTTTAAATGGAACAAAACTTATATCTTCCATATGTTAAAATTACTTAAACAAATATTTAATTACTTATTTCTCTCATGAAGAACAATAAAAAAATCTAAATAGATTAAAAATATGGGGAAGTGATAACTTTTGATGGTAAGGGAAAATGGTAAGGGAAGTTGAAATAACTAAAATTTTTGTATACGCTAAATTTGATCTCTTACAATTTTCAAATGAATATTAACTGTATAGATTATAATTTACTATGTTGCTGATTTGCCAAACGCTAAGAAAACTCATCATTGGACTTCACATGAAAGGTTGCTGTAGATTGATCGATATTATATCATTGAATATATCTACTGAATCAACGAATGAATACTCAAACGCTACCTTATTTTACGACGTTAATTAATCTAACGCTATCTCTGTTTATCATATCGCATTCTAGAGTAAAAAGGCGAAACTTAAAACCTGGCGGTAAAAAAATACGCGGTATATTTGCCGTATGTAAGATGATAGTAGATTTCAGATGGCAAGTAATATCATTCAACGTTAATTAATTAATTTCCACGGTTGGTGCTATCAGGCTCAAGGGACCAAATATCTGCCGCCCGCGACAAATGAACCGTGACATTAGTTACAATAATGCAATTAAACCTCTAAGATCTTTGTTGTACTTGATAAGTACAAAGAGATCTTAGCTAGATCACATTATCGTTAATATTAATAACATTTGAGCATCATAAGTGCATTGCTAGATTTCGTAGGTGCAGAAAAATACTGATACGTCCTTTTAGGATGGTATACCAGTTCAGAAACAACTAAAACGTTTTGTTTCTGCACTAAGATGCAGGCATGCAGACAACGACAAATATTTGTACGGCCAATACTAAAATTTGACATGAGTGAGGATTCTAATGTGTGGGGAGCAGCAAGTTCCAATGAACACTGCAACAGCCAGATGCCAAAATACTTTCCAAATGCTCCTAAACTTGCGATCGCATGTGGCCAGATCTGACCGCTTCCCATCAGGTGACTCAGCTGGTTTTTCTGGACACTTGCCAAAATAAGTTAACGGAAAATTACCGTTCGTATTACCGATAAAATATATACATTATGAAAGACTAAATAATCCATTGGATAAAACCCATGGAACTTAGTGTTATAAATTATCTGCTTACAAAGATGAAATAAAACCATGTTCAACACGTGTCTAGCTAAATAGTATTTAAAATTTAATCATCGCTTTAAATTATCTAAATTGCTTTACTGCGAGTAAAATCATGAAAAGTTATTAATAAAATGTCACACGTTACATTTGACAACTAAAATAAGTTTTAGACATCTTTTAAACTTTGGCGTTTGTTTAATACATAGTTAAAATTGTCTAAACCATGTTTAACTAAAAACAGTCCTTAAACACGGATATGTAGTACGAAATTTTATAAACACGCGTTTATGTTGAATTTTTTGTTGTCTGGCAGTATGTGTTTAAAGTCATTTGTGCTCAGCGGTAAAGGAAAATATGAGAGAAAATTTACATGTAGTCGGGAATTTTGAGACAATATTTACATAATACAAGTGAAGAAGCTGAAGAAGAAGTGAAGAACCTTTGCTCATTAGTGGGACGGTTCGATTTTCCCCGCAAATAATTCAACAATTTCACAGGAACGAACAGCACAAGTGGTCGCTCGAACCGAATAAATCCAAGCACCCGTTTCATAATTGATTTAGACGCAGTTGCCGATTAGTGGCGCTTAGTATTCACTCTTGTAACCGTCGCTTGTCACTTGTTAATTAATTGGAGTTTGACAAAACGCCAAAATCAACTTCAAACAAGAGATGTATTTGTAATTGATTTGCCACAATTTATCTATCAAATTTATTATTTAGTTTCCGTACTATATTTTAAAGAAATCTGTTATTTTGTTCCACTAAGTTTTTTTTCATTTTATGAATATGACAAGACAATTTGAAAGGATCAAATATGATACTGAAATTCATTGTTTAGTTCCATAAGCAGTTTTAAGAATGGTGTTATTTATACATATTGCCAATGCAATTACAACCATAGTAAGTAAATCTTTATTTGGAATATAAACATATTTGAAATTAAAAAGTAATAATAAAAATTTAACAATTAAAAAAATAATAATTACAATAATGAAGCAGAACCAAGACCGAATGAAATAACAAACAAAAAGATACTTAACACGGATTCAGACAAACTCATGTCACAAAAAGGTATGCCAGGTATGAAAGGTATATAATAATTCTACTCGTACCTAGTTCTTAAAAAATCCATATCAATTAAACATGCTGAAATTCAGATAGAACATGTTCTTATTGTCATTCCGTATGGTATGGGTGGTTCGTAGTCGATCGTTTCACATAAATAACAAGACAAACGGATAGGCCACCAATTATGGTAATGATATTATTCATGCAAGAATAATTTAAAGTTGCTTAGGTAATGACAATTCGAGAACAACAGGCGAAATAAAATATCCTTGTATTGAACAAAAATGTTTCTCCATTTTTATAACTGTTCAAACTTCCAACATTATTTTCGAAAAGAAAGTTTTTAATTGAAGACAGATAAAGAAATCTCGAAACAAACGTCCGAGCAAAATATTCTGCTTTTAATTAAGACATCTTAACGGTATTTTTTCGTCGCATCATTAGAACAGACACTGTTCTCAATTAAAACGAAGAAACGGCCGCGTCCGGTTCCTTTTAAAGAAATAATTTAAATTTTAAAGTTTTAATAACTATGAAAGGTAATTTTCTCACCATCGTCGAAAGTTCGATTTTGGTACTATTGCGGGTGGAAAAGTAGTATGCGGGGGAAAAGTGTGTTATCATTACCCTGTTTCACGAGACATGGTATTTATTACCTTTTTCATATATTTCAGAACTAATTTTAAAATTTAATTTGAATTGTCTAATCGTTATTTAAGTTAAGTAAATAAATAATGTGTAAAACTGAATAGGGGAATTAATTAGTAAAATTTTCATACAATATGCTCCATAATACAATCCAAGAGCAAGTGTTTTTAGCATGTAAAAAATTGTAACTTTTTTTAAATAATTGTTCCCGTGTATAAAGTGTCGTGCTGAGTGTTAAAAGTTTATTATAACTGTAGTTCCTCTTTTGTATGTTCAATTATATATGACTTTGTTTATTTTGACATTTTGTTTTCGAAATATCATTTTAGTTTTATTTAACATTATAAACGTTTTGGTCAAAAATAATTTTAAACATTACATATGTTAGTTAAGTAAAGTAACAGCCTGTAAATGTCTCACTGCTAGGCAAAGATCTCCTCTCCTATCAAAATTTAGAGCTTAATCCACCACGCTGTTCTACTGGGGGTTGGCGGATATACATATGTTAGAATTTCTCTCGGCGATGTGCCGGGAGAAATCACACAATGTTTTCCTTCACCGCCGAGCACAAGATGAATTTAAACAGAAATTATTTTATGTACATACTGTCAAATTTATCTTAAAATCATATCAATAGATTATTTCTTAATGTTATAATTTCATATTTGCTAAGTAACGAACTTTTGATACCGGAGTGGTAAGATATGTATATTAACTTCGGAAATGAAACAGGACATTTTTGCCCGGGTTATGTCACTCAAAAACACACCAATAATCTGTACTTCTTTTAGAATTAGAGAGACAAATTTTAATCTGATACATGATCAAACGAATCGTTGCTACACGAAAAGGGTGTTGGTATATCGTATAATACATTCGATCTCCATTTGCGGATTTAAAAATAAAAGAAAATCTTCACATTTATCCTTAATGCCATTCCCTTCCGTGTAAGGTTTTTAAATTCTTCATTTGCCTTATTTAAGAGTACTAAAATAGTCAGAAATTGCGTAACCCTTTCCATATAATCTATACAATAATTAAGAAAGAATAATTTATTTGTTGGTCACGTTTTCAAGCGTCAACTGCTCAAACGAACTTTCGGAATTTTGCATACACGTCCACAAAGATAACTCAGCTTTTAATTCGTAAAAAACTATTGTTTCTGAGAAAAATAAAATTACTTTTAGTAGTGCCAATCGTAGGACATAACAAAATCTACATTAACGAAAATAATTTTGGATGCTTTTGTGCTGGTTAGAATAAACAAATAACAGATAGTAAATGTTCCATTAACCCCTCCTATTAATGACAATTTAAAATTAGAATAATAAAATAAAAGTAATTCTTACAAAAACATTTTATAAAGAGGTTCAGCCGATACTGGATAATAGTTGAGCCACAGGTGCTTGAAGATGCTATCAATTAGAGTTACAGTCAAACTAAGTACCTATTTAAGTTAAGGGAAAAACGTTGTACCGTATAGTAATTCAGTTCTTCATTATAAATTATGTTTCGGTTCTTTAACTTTATTTATAGCAAGTTCTAGTTCAGTCTACCCCTATCGATTTCGAAGCAAAAACTTTTTAAATAATTAAAACCGTTCTCAGTTTTAAGACAACGAGCCTTGAAATTGAGCTCGACGTCAAACGCAAAACACATAAATTCGTTTACGTAGTTGACATACTTATTCTAGTTATTTTGATTTTAAAATCAAACTGCTGAACCGATTTTGATGAAAATTATCAAATCGGCCAAACTGCCTCCGATTAAACAGGGAATATACATAAGAAAGTGCTGAACTGAGAACCCTCAATTTTAAAGCCTGTTATGAATATTTAATATTACCTAAAAACATCGAGAATTTGTCTTAATAATTATCGTATAAATGAGAGAATTGTAAGTCATATATCAGGACCAAAAGGCATGTATTTTATTTACACATATAACATAAATAATATCAATATTATTTGATGGACGATATCTCAAAATTAACGTCCTTCGACTGAAACTTATAAATCAATTAACACGCGATAACTCTACGCGATACTGTTACACATGCTGAAAATCTGTCAATTTGTGTAATGATTTATCTTATTTGGAAGATTAATTATACCTTGACATGTCCCAGTTTCAATAATGATCAATAACCAAGGCGACTAATAATTATTCATCTTGGATATTGGAAACTAATCCTAATCATATAAAGTTCCTAACAGATGTCTCTTCGGGCGTACCTATATTTTAGGGATTCACTTATCAATACCCGCCGACAACCGCTCTGATGTCTGGTGTATTTGTATAAATATTTGTCCCCAGGTCTTTCCCAGGTCAGGCGTTTGTCCTTGTGGGTCTTCCCTCCGTGCCTCGGAGAGCACATAAAGCTGTCGGTCCAAGTTGTTATCACAATCACCTGATAATTATTGTTACTCTTAGTAGGGAGATTATTCTAATCTAAATGGTTACTGGCTTGCCGAAGATCAGACGGCAATCTCTATGTAAAAATCAGTAACTTGCCAATAACTGGACTAGAGTAATTAAGCAGACCCTGGTATAACTGTAAATGTTAGGTAGAAGATGACTTATCAATACACTGATACGTATATTTTACAAACGAACGAAATAATTATCTACTATCACTGGTTCGTTGACAAAACATTTAAATTTTAAACATTTAATGCTAATTTCTTGTGTTCATCATTTTGTTATACGCGTCTGGTGTTTGCATTCTAAATAAAGCAGTAATGAGTACATACTGTATTGAACATGGTTCCAATATTTTCGAATACAAATCCCTCATTATAACCATAAATTATCTGTAGATCTACCTGTATACCAGTAAAGGAAGCTGTATTAACTGTCTCAAAATCCTACACACAAGAGAACGAGAGGAGATTTTATTTAGAATCTTCCTTTTTAGTCTTTCTTGTATTAAGAAGTAGAATTTATTGTTTGTTGTTATAGAATTACTATGATGACTGACATACTGACCCTTATAATTTTTTTTAACACGTTATACCCGGATCAATTGTTGATACGAATGCTAAGACGTTAAAAAAGCAAATGATTTCAAAAACATAAAATTTCGTTTACTTCGATTACATTCTAATTTTTGAGAGTAACAAACATAAAAAACAAACTGTACGCATTAAATACATGCTTCTTTTTGAAGATGACATCAACTACATGAACCAAATTTAAGGTTCAATCGTTTCTCTCCTGCATTTATCCATAATTAAAAGTTAGCCGAGTCGTAAGATATAATATCGACCATTAAATTTCAAACTGCACGTCTACAGGTAATGCATTTTTAATGATTATTGCTTAAGCTCTTATTCTTTAATTACTGAAGTTAATTTAAAACTTTATTCTTTTTTTTATTTAGTGTCGTCTAGTGAGATTTTTTTATTTAAAATCATTATTTATATCTAAGCAAAAATAATAACGTTAAAGTACCTTCTGATTTTTACTTGATAAAATTGTATACATCAAAAGTTATGAAAATGTTCAGAATTTTATCTATTTGTTAATCAAACACTAACATCGATACAATGTTATCTGTATTGTTGTTTCCACTTTGCTCACAACAATAGACGATGGAGCCGATACGTGAGTGGAATGCGTTACTGACTCCATCACAACAGATCCCGAAAGAACTATTTGTTTAGTGAGAAATAGAAATTGTACAAATGTCATTATATCTGTAATAACATCCTAAATAAATACGACAGTATCAAACATAATAATTCATCGGATATTAATATCGGGAAAAGTTTTATTTTTATGATCATAAATTGAATAGAATATAAACAATTCCTACTATAAGAAAATCTATATACACGTTATATACATAAAATCAATTCTCATGCCTTCGTCTCGTGAGATTTCGAAAATGGTTTAGCCGATTTGCGAGTATTGTTTGATTTTATTCGTGTCAATACTGACTGTTAAGACAGAAGAAAATCAGACAAAACCCAATGAAATAGTTCCAAATCCAATGAAAAAAATATAAATTGGTAATTTCAGATCACATAAAAATCATTGGGTTATTAAGTATAGTTTAAAACTTACCAAATAATAAAATTACGAAAATATTAGATATAGCAGACACACAAGGATTTTTAACTAACAGAAGAGACAGAGGAATAAACAAGGGATGACGAATTGGGACAATTAATAAAAACTAAGCACACCGAATGATAACATCTGTAAATCTGTTATCTCTCTGGACGGAGACGTCAAACCGAGGGTTATTTATGTGGTTATGAGGGCAGCCCTTCGAATAAATCCAACTAAAGCACCCGTCCGATTCATAATTGATTTAGAGACAGTTGGCGATTAAATGCCTGTTATTTCCTTTACTAACCATGATTTGTTAGTTATAAAAGTAAGGAATATTATTTAGCAATAAATAAGAGGTTTAATGTTCGTTCTCGAAGCATGAGTTATTACAAAATTTACAACACTTAATTTTTTTATAATCATATTAAGATTTTTCTTCTATATCAACTCCAATTATATCTGGATCTAAGGGCTTTTTTAGAACTCGATGCTAATGGATAGAAATTTCGACGAAGGATTATTATAGTTAAAAGTAATTTAAATCAGAATAAATCTCATCCCGAGCTTTGTGTTGTGAGAAGAGTAAGTGTGGAGTTTAAAATAAACCTTTGTTTACTGCCCAACGTTAAGCGAATATCAAAAGAAAAAAATAATGCAAAGTTTCAATTTGCTTAAAACTAGAAGTTTTCGATAAATCGTTTTACAACTTCCCGTCTAGTTAAACTTCGTCCGCTTTCGAACAGCCACTTTTTAACTGGAACTTTTAACGGCGAATGAAAAAAAAATCTTTAAACAAACAATAGAACACCAAATAGTCAGTCGACGTTTTAATTCAAACGAGGGGAAGTTGCCAGTCTCCATTAATTTGGATTTTTCCATTCCATTCATTAAAACTTCAACTTTACCCAATTATAATGAAGTAAAACGCGTCGCGAGAGTTTAATGAAATACCATCAGAATCCACGAAATTTATTTGGTTCATTAATATTAAATGTTTCTTTTTAAATTTTAAACTAATTATATCATAAACTTTTCTACTTGGAATATGACGTACTTTGTCCGGCCGGTTGCGTTAGCGTTGCGTCAATCCATGTTTAAATATGTATATATCTTAATATAATTATATATTCATTATACGAATGCATTATTAATCGCGAGCTACTTGTCGTTTTAGTTGGAATATTCCGTTCTTTTCGACTTCTTTCCATCGGACCTTGATCGAGTTTAAATAGGCCTTTTTTTTTACAAAATATATTAAGCTAAATTGAATACTTCCTTAAGGAAGTCGGTCAGAAATGAGATGACAAATTTAGAACCAGTATCTGTAAATATATCTAGTGATATCACTTAGGAACCTTAATTTTCTAACTCTTTGCTTTACGTACACTAATTTTACTTCAAACGAGTTCAGAAGGACAAAGTTTTCACTCACTCAATATCAGAACCGTATATCTAATAAAAGTTGCTAATACCCTGAATTAGTTAAACGTTTAAAATAAGGGATACATCAAAGAACTGTAATTGAGCAATTAAATTATCAGATACAAACTCTTCTGTACTTAAAATTGAATTACCGAGTGCGATCGTAAGAGTGATTGGCCAAAGTTGAAATCTGTCCAATTTATATAATGATTCCAAATTGAATTTTGAGGGTGAGCCTTGAAACATTCAACAATTTACTTACTCCGAGTACTTACTATTAAACGCGTCTTCATTTTGATTTGATCAAATTAATGGTACTTTAAATATAATGTTTAACAATTACAGATTGATGGTTTGACAAGCAAGATTCAATTTTCTCATCGGTCTTTATATTATATAGAAATATAAAATATAATAAAAACATTCCCATCACGCAATGGTGAGAATGTTATGCAAGAACAGAAATTCAGACCTACAAAGAAGTATGATTGATTAAACCGAAAATTTTACTTTTTTTAAGGACATACTTTTGCCCAGTAACGCAATGTCTACATTCTACAGGTTCACCAAGGAATATTCGATATGAGTTACATTCACTTCACCGGCTTGCTTATATTGCTGCGTGCAGCATGTCGATATTTAACTAATTTAAATAAAACAATATTCTGTAGCATTTGAAATAACGTAAGTTATGTAAAAATATGTAATGTAAAAATATCAAACTTCGTAAAGAACGCATAAAAGTCTCGCTCAAAAAACATTGAATTTAGATTCTTTAACAAAAATCTCAGGATGGATTTTAAATTAAATTGAAGTAAATAGTAAAATGAAATGTAAGAGACGTGAGGACGTTTTCGTGTTTTCTTGCTAATGGTACTATTATAAATATCTAATGTATTTTAGCGTGAACAAAGATTTCGCCGGTAAGATGTCTTTATTATTGCATCACCCTCTCTACCAAGCGTTTTTACCAGTTATACAAGGGGGCACTAGTGAGCACAAAATCAATTACGATTATTATTCTAGGCCACGTATAGACATGTTATTGATTTTGGTGTAGAGCAATGGCCACTTGACATACGCAAAACATGAGGGCAAGCCAACAGCTATTCAGACTAGAATTAATCCATACTAAGAGTAGCCAACATATTCATGCAAGCATTTCAGGTAGTTGTGACAACAACCGGGACCCAGAGCTTAACAGTGATACCCACTAGGGCAAACACTCAGACTGAAGGACAAATATTTCTACGAATACAAACTAATATCTTTTCATGTTTATATAACGTGTTTTATCGTGATAACGAATAGTAATAATATCTTTTCATTGTCCGGCGTTTCGACAAAGGCGGGCGATACACCAGTCAGCTCGCGACCGCGACGGATGCAACTTCGTCGAAACGTCGGGCAATAAAAAGGTATTACTACCATTAGTTTAGCTATAAGACCCTTTATATAAAATATGAATACTATAAATCGCGAAAGTTTAAAATACAACATTAATATGTGCCCTAACCGGGCGGCGGACCGTAACCGTCGACGTTAAAGGTGTAATATCGTTACACCAGAGCGATCGTCTTTATTATTTCATCACATACTGAAGAATGGAATAATTATATTAAACTATAAATTAATTTGAATGATTTGGTACTTCATAAAATATACATATTAAGTAAACCTAGAGAATCCTTAGTGCAGTTTCCATGACTATGATATTCTATCACTTGCGAGACCTGAGACGAACTTGCCTGAATTATTAATATCTTATTTCCTCAAAGAGCGCTTTAGTCTTAAACACAATAGTAATTAACAACGGTGCCATTGCTCATTAGTGAAGCTTAATTATTTCCGTTTTATTTTAAAATTTAAAGCTGTTTTATTTTAATTAAGGATGAAATATGATTCAGGATGTTTAAAATAAAATATTAGCTCCTAAATATCCTGTAGTTGGAAGGATTAACAAGAGAAGATTATGAAACCGTATCCACCTGTGCGGATTGGCACGTAAGGGTTGCCTCGCGATGTTTTAATTTAACGCCGAACACGAAATTAATTGAAATACAAACCTGCCTTAACACACGGTAATGTTAGCCCAGACTGCAACTTTTCATCATAAGTTAAATTAACAATAGTATTTTTTTAGGAAATGTCAATTTATGAGTAGAATATTCAAATATGTTTTCAGTTCGTCCTAGCGAGAGTCAAAGTCAAAGATTGTAAAATGATTCGTCGAAGTGCACTAAAGTGACAAACATCCGCGATTCGGTTCCGAACGGATGAAATTGCCCTCTTTGACAAGTCATAATCGGATTTTTTTTCGATAGCCGAACGTCAATGGTGAAATGGATTCATAGCCATTGAATCTGAAATATGATATTCGAAAATCTAGGTTCGAGATCGTTTTTCGCTTACGATTTGTAATTAGCGTCTGTAATGGAAACATTTCATTAGATACTTTTAAGTGATTGTCTAAATTTGAATATGGATGCTGATAAGCAATAATGTGTCAACCCACAAATAGTCAAATTCGATGGTATTGATGTATTCTAATAATGCGTCATATATTTAACATTATTAAAAAAATCAAGTCATCTAAAGAAAATAAGTATCAAAAAAGTTTCTTAATTTAATGTTACGAATTTCAAGTGCGTTCCATATTTTGCAATTTATACAAAATTGCAATATATTGGAAAAGGTTATTTATATCGTTGTCTAAGATTTTCGCGATTATTACTCATTGAAATAAAACTATTTTAAACCGATTTAAATCGCGTATATAAACTATTTTTATCATCCCGACGTTTCGAGCACATTACAGCGTTCGTGGTCACGGGTAGACATCTAGTTATTTATATTATACCATTTATCAAAATAGAAAAAAAAATATGGATTTATACTTATTCAAACAATATATAAAGAATAAGTTTGACAACTTTAGACACCATTTTCTTAAAATGAAGTCCGTGTGGCCCGACATACGAGTAGTATTGCTTTGCAGCGTTCATATCAATTAACATTATAAATGCATTTGTGTATGTTATACACATTGTCGATGGTTTAGAAAAGAAAATAGGGTATCTTTCATATAAAGACAGTTCAATCGCAATAATGCAAGTGAAGCGGGAAAAAAATGTTTATAATAAAAAAATCTGCTATTATTTTCGTAAACAGTATTTTCATTTTAAAATAAAAGAAAATCCGACCCGAATGCCTGTTTTGGAATTAGAAATTTGAAATTTTTTATATTTCATTTTAATTAACATTCTCTTTTTGAACGTCAAACGTAATCTACCACGATTTCAAAAAAGTTAAACCTCAAAACTGGGACAGAGAAGAAGTTCAATAAAAAAGAAGTTCAACAAGACTTTAAATTTTTTTTAAATGTTACAATTGTATTATCGCTTCCTAATTTACAAAAACATATATTAGCCGTAGCGACACCATCAAACGCTATAATTAGCATTGTATCGTCTATAGAAATTATTGTTAGAACATTAGCTACATCATCGATATTCATCATGTTCGAGGGCGGGTCGATTTGTCGGCAATTTAGCCATGTTTATCTTCAACCCCACATTGACACTCGGGCTTTTATCCCCCCGTCTTGATCTGTTTGCTCTGGGACGCGTTAGAATTAGATCCCTTTAAATCATCCGTGCACGCTGGAACGTGTTGACTTAAATAAGATGTATCTCCTTCCAGTGTGTTATATTCTTTTATGTTTTTATTTATCGTCTGTTTGGTATTTGAAATCTTTTTTTTTATCTTTTTACTAAGTCTCCACAATCTGACTGTTTTGTCCGTTTGTTCACCTTTTGTCACGAAATGAAATACATAGATACTTGATTTTACATCGTGTGTATAAAAATTGGCACTGTAACAACGAACTATAACAAAGAACTGTAAAAACCGGTCAAATTTGAGTCGGATTTTACAAATGCATCCTTATTTTTATAGCGCCTCTTAGATCGGTTTTTGGAAATTCATTTTTTTTTCTAACATGATAAAAATAAAGAAGTTAGATAATAATAGTATATTGTTCTGAAGGTAAGTAGAACTTTTAGTGCAACGGTAGCGAAAGCGTTTTTTTCTCTGGTTGATGCAGCTCGGGACGGATATTTGCTTACGTAGCTCTTTGTTGTGTGGGTTTTGCAGTTCCTACCATACTTTGGCAAGTAAGTTGAGAAATCGTTTCCTATCTGGCTAGTACGAGTAAAAATAAATCTTTTCTTTAGATCGCGGAGACAATTGATTGGAAATATAGTCTGTTTAATATTAATAAGAATAATTAACAGATTTATACATAATACCAGGGGATTTTACGTCTTCTGCGTGCCGTTTTCTCAGAAGAATTTGATGGTAAAGGAAATTACTTTTCAAAAAAGTAATTAATGTTTATAACTTAATAATTAACACTTATGATATATATAGATGTAGATTACACTTATCAGATACGAACTACGAAATATTCTTGTTACTGTTTTCTTTATACTCTTTATCTGCAGTTGAATAGACATATTTATTTTGTGATTTAAGAATGAATAAAGGATATTTGCAAAAGTCACTTCCGAAGAGATCACGCGGATCCGTAACTGAACCCTTGCGAATTTAAGGATGGTGACTTGTAATATTTTTATACAAATGTCGGAATATATTTCTATAACTACACCATTATTATAACATCAAGAAAAATCGTAGTAATATTAATTTTATTTATTTGTACCAATGTATAGTTTTGAATAAATTAACCTCAAAATGGTCTGCTCACAGAGATTGGCAAATCTGACGTTGCCAAAACGCTGTCATTTGTTAAACAAAGTTATTTCCCTTGAGTTTGTAACCAACTGGCTCACTTAACTGCAATACCAGAATACAATGATACAAGAATTATGTTCAGCGATAAAATGGGACATTGCGTAAACATAGTATTTTCTTAGATTTTCACGATCACTTACACATTGAAATGAAACTATTTTATAAAATTTTAAATTGCATGTATTTATTATTACTCGTCTAGCGGTCGGAATTCGACCGTAGTAAATTAAATTTTCAACCGATTTCAAGATTAACCACAGATAATCTATTTTCAATTTGACCACAGACTTATGTGTATATATTTGTGTGCGTATAATGGTAGTGTGTATGATGTTTTTTTTTTATTGATTCCTTACATTTTGTATGCATAATTAAAATATATATTAGCATTCCTCTCTCCTCTCTATATAAACTGTAAGTGTACGATATCTAATACTTCTCCGTCCACTCAATTTTCGTGAAAGGGGGTACAAAGTTTTTGCGTCACATATTAATATGTAGAATCACATATTAATATATAGATTATGTTCCCGACGTGACGTTTCGAATCCTTCTTAGCGATCGTGAATCGCGTGACGGGTAGACTGAGGTTACATTAGTCTGCCAAAAATTAAAAGATTATTCACAACTATACGGATGCCATTTCGAACGATATTCAAGATAGCGATTTATGTTTATTTTAGCCGATGTCAATAATTTACGTGTAAAGTTTTTAACACGTTATTAATATACGTGATTGAAATATTTTTAAAATAGTTTATTTTTTATAATAGAGTGATTAGTTCTCACTCAGCCTACACTGAGCATCATCAATATGTGCTAATTAAATGACCATACATAAAAATATAATTGGAAACGACATGAAATGAGATTTTTTTATTATTCATTCATACAATAATTAACGTATTGAAAATTCAGGTTTAATTAACGATGAATAGATCCTTTTACACTACTTAATTAGCATTTTAATTTGCTTTTATAATTGGATTCAGATCGAATTTTAATAATGAACATTATAATGTTATTTTATGAAATATGAGAACATATATTTTACTTGGCCATTTTGCTTTAGGTATTGTTAAGCTAATAACGTAATATGGATGCTGAAAAGTCGTATCAACTATTTATCTATTTGAAAATATGCTATAGATAAGAAAAGTTTACATCTACTTTAGTGTTATAAGCCGTAATTTATATTCTCGAGATTTGAAGTATTAAGAGTTCACAAGCTAGTACAGTAGGAAACTTTCCAAGCTTGAAATCGTACGGCTTCTCTGGTTCTGATATAACGTTGCACAGCTTGCTGTAGTAAAATCGTTATGAATAAAGCTTTACATACGTAAATTACGTAAAATTTTCATTTCCTAATTTTGAGTCTATAAATTAACTATAATTAACTGCCCCATAAATTAAAAATTACTATTTCATACGAATATTTGCTCGCGGCTTCGCACGCGTTATTGTATATTATGTTATGCCGGGCGATCATCTAAGGCGAGAATTACGTTTGTAAGTTTTACTCTCTTGAGAGAGATGTAATAAACTCTGTAACCCAGTAACAGAAACGAAAGTAGTTACGAAAGCTGTAAGTGTCAAAAATAAGGCTCTGGTAATAAATTCTTTCATTTGTAAGTTTTACTCTAGAGAGCGATATAAACCATATATTCCCACCCGTATATAGTCATTAGGCTTCAGTTAGGCTCTGCCTCAATATGTTAATATTTAGGCTTTCGAACAAAAGTTCGGATACAATCATAGTCACGCTGATGACAGCTATTTTTTTATTGTTTTTTTTTAGCTTCCGTTTTCATTCAGTATCCCGCCGCACACGTGACGCGACGCGACGATAGCGTGTCAGAACGTGACCAGAATGTGACGCATTTGTTATACACAACTATTGTTTCAGATGAGAACGGAAGTTCTACGAATAACGTTTTGTTTTAACCCTTCCTAAATAAATAAAAGTCTGTACAGATATTGTGTGGGGAACTGATTCACTGTTTTAGTGAATATAGCAGAAAGTCAAGGTATATATCCATTTGTATTTTATCGGGCGTTGTTGGTGTGGGTCCTAATGTTTTAGGATATAAAAATATTATGTATACTTTCTAATGTATTGTTTGTTTTATAGAATTATTAGGAGAAGATGTTTACTATACTATATTTTTAATCTTTTCAACTGACTAAAACTCAAAACATACTTTATTCAAATGGGCTTTTAAGTCAAGTCAAGTTTCATGTCATATTTTCATTTTAGATTTTTATAAAGCTACCACCGGTTCTTAATGTAGTCTCTACCGAGAAGAACCGGCAAGAAACTCGATAGTAACTCTTTTAAAATCATTTATACATAATTTTATTACATTTTAATTATGTTATCCGGATAGAAAATCAGCGCGTATCTTAACATAAAAAACGGAGGAGGTTCTTATTGAAGGCATCAGTGAATGAATGACCATTTAGAATCGAAATAACTAGTAAGTAGTAAGTCTTCCAAGAAAACGAAATACTTAAACAAAGGCACAATAAAACCATGTTCAACATGTGTGTATATATACAGCGTTTAAACATTGCTTCAAATATGATCTAATTTGCTGAACAACTAGTCAAATCATAAAAAAACTTATCATTAAACTCTTACACGTTACATTTGACAGGTGAAATAGGTTTTAGATATCTATTAAACTCACTTAAACGTATGTTAATCTATATCTAAAGCATATTTAACTCGAAACTGTCCTTAGACGAGGATTTGTAGTACGGTTTTTTATACACACGTATTTAACGTATGTTTAAATCTTTTGTGGTAAGGCAGAAAGTATTTTAATTGTGCTTTCATTTCTTTTTAGTCTTAATAAATCATTAATATTAAAAAAGAAAAAAAAATTGTGCGCTATTGCTACCTCTCATAAAGCATTATCCTCCCATTGACTCGAGCGTTATTATGAAAAATTTGATAATCCCATTAAAAGCGAACTCGTACATTTCAAAAAGAAAAATTGTACAACATTGCGGCGTTGATAAATGTGGAGTGCACTTGGCCGATTATACCCGGGGCTATATTTTGCGCTGCACGTTTCCGGGGCAGGGTGGGGCAGAGTGAAGTAGGGTGGGGCAGACAAAAACTGTCCCACTTTGTCCACAGTGAGATTAACCCGCCAATGCCCTCGCTATAATCTAATTTGCGGGGCACTCCGCCACCGCCGCCGGCGGGTCTTTTATTTCGAAGTGAACAATGTCCAAGGATACAACTTGCTTTGATTACAATGGATGCGTGCTTTACATCTATAAGCTTGTAATTTTTTTGTTCGTCCTTTTTTAATTACTTCCTTATAATGTAAAAAGGTTGAAAAGGTTATAAACCATATATATCTTTTGCAAGAGGAGTGTATTTTCTAAGTATACACTATATTCCTTATTATTACACATACGTATTAACTGTCCTTCGCGGTTTGCATTCGTTTATAGTTTCAGCTCCACTCCTACAGGATCATTACCTACTTTTTCTAATCGACATGGTACGTCTCGATATCAACACGTTCATAAACCCTGGAAAATTGAAAACATGACACCTTTCTCCATCAATCTTGTAATATTATCATTTGAGATAAAGCCTAAGTGTGGCGCCCTGACTACAGCACCTCACTGTGAGAGTAATACAACTACATTTCGTTCGGTAAGTGACAGATCTGGAATCCTATCATCTCCGCGATTCCTTCCTGCACTTCGTAGTCCAAACTAACAAGGCGTTTGCTCCTATGGTGCTGTGAAATTTCCAATGGCAGTGGGGATCATTTAAGAGGCCTGCTTTAAAAAAAACTTTTGTATCATTTCATCTCATATAATTTACTCGAAACAATTTAAGGAATACGCAACTAAACACCAGTTCAACTACATTTCACTTCAGCAAAATAAAACAACATCATTTTCATAACAACTAATTCATCCCGCAATTTATGCGCTGTGAAACACCAATGCAGTGAATATTTTTTTGCAACAGCACATTTAACAGCACAATCGTGATGAAACAATTGTCGCAAGCCGAGTGAAATAATCCCAGCGTACGCCTGTGTACGCCAGTGTACGCCTGTGTACGCTCGTGTACGCCTGTGTACGCCCGTAATTACTTCCTGGCTGAACTCGAGCACTCGCTAACTAGCTGGCTGCTGGATTAGCCTTAGCTTAACCGAACGTTGCCAACTTTATTACCACTTGAGTTTCTGTTAATGCTTTTGAAATTTAAGATATGATAAGTTTAATTTGGACGAAATATATAATATAATAGAGCCGAGATGGTCTAGTGGTTAGTACACGTCGATCTCAATCGGTGAGCGCGGATTCAAAACCCGACGAGCACCACTGACGTTCTAAGTCCTAAATTTTGTGAAAACAGCGTGAGGAAACTGGCATGTGCCCGAAGAAAATCTGACACATGTGTCACCCAACCCGCAGTGGAGCAGCGTGGTGGATTAGGCTCTAAACCTTCTCCTTAATAGAAAAGGAGGCCTCTGCCCAGCAGTAGGAGATGGACAAGTTGTTACTTATTTTTTAACTTTACTTGAAAGATAAATTAGTAACAAATATGGAAAACACTTTAGGTTATTTATTTTTGACAAAATAACAACAGTAGATGTGCTGATCGATTGATCAACATTGCTACTTAAACGTTAAATATTAAGTATTAAATCTGTTTTATCTGCTTTTGTTATATTATTAACTAAATAGAACATTTTACTAAAGACAATGAATATCTCAAAAAAAAACCGTTACAATAAATATTTAGAACGTCTCGCTATATTTAGTATAAAAACAATCTTCTTAATTGTGTTGTTTAAAAGTAAAGTGAAAGAATATTTTAAATCAAGGTAAAGAATTAACAATAAATAAAATACGAAGACAAACACTTTGGCTTATACTAATGTAAATAATATTTTAAGACGGATAAGTAATTTCTGAAAGAACCTATTCACGCCAGGACGGTCGCACCGAGTAACAATCGATTTACAGTTTTGGTAGTTTTGCGACAGTTATGTATAAACTATAATAAACATATAATTCGTTGTAAAGCTCTTTACTGCACAATTTTATTATTCAAAGAAATCAACACTAAGGGTCAGGCGTACAGGCGGTTGTCACGACTGAGGTAAACCGTAAATTATGTACGCAGCGAATACTGGAGCTATGAAGATGATAATTTATTCAATCGTCGAAGGTAAAGTTCTATTTCTTACTCTTCGAACAACAGCATAATTATGCTGCTCTTTCAAAGTTAATTTGCGACTGGTAATATTGTTAACATTTTCTTTTCGTAGTGAGCCGAGATGGCCAAGTGGTTAGAACACAATTTGTTTTTAAATTTATCTCGAGCTCTACGGTGAAGCCCAGCAGTGGGATATTAATAGGTTGTTACTTTACTTTTTTTTACTTCTTTTCGTAGTGGTGTCTAAGCGGCTTTTCAATTATTGGTCACAATCGGACAACAGAAAACCGTAGTGCGAATACACACTAACACGGTATTTACGACCCTACCGTGAATGGTTCTTTTAAGGAAGACAGCCATCAAATCTCACCAGTAGTTTACGACGTATTTGAAGAAAAAGATTTCTTAATAAATTAATCTCGAGATAAATCTGAATTCTTTAAAAAGGGAAAAAATAAACGAAAATGTAAAGATAGAGTCATGATTTACTTTTATGTCTCAGGTTCTTTCATTTAACTTGAATAATAGAAGTAATATTTTATGAAAGCGTATACTTTTATTATAGAATTTTATGTGTAAAGAAAGTCAATTCACATTCAGACATCATTGAATTGAAAGTCTGCAATATTCTATCGACGTCTCTATTCGTATTACGTGTTTTATTCATCTCCGTAATATTTGACCTCGAACGTCACCATTATGATTAGCATTTATAGTTAACAACAAAGAAACATTCTTTATTATTGTACAATATATGGTGAATTGTGCCAATACTTAGTAAGTTACCAATAATTTGCAAGCGAATCGATCATTTGTTTTTTTAGCAAAGAATACTTTCCAGCAAAGGCTGATAAAGTTCTAAATCTAATACTTTAAATACATTCCGAGTTTAGAGATTTTTGGCAACTATCTCTTCATATTAAAAGTTTTGTTTTTTTTTATAGCTTTAGTTCTTCCGCATAGTTCGAGCACCCTAAATACATTCAAAATAATTCAACGATTTAATCGTATACAGGTACCAAGTAATCATAGTTACTTTCACAATTATAATCTTAGCACGGACATGGTACCCAACAAAGAAGTAAGCTAAATAAGTAACCAGATAATCTCGAAGTTTGACCTGATTCTCTTGGCACTTACAATTCGGATAAGTTGAGATAACACAACTTATACAAAACTGTTCAAGATGCAGATGGAAAATCTTAAGATGGTTCGCGGGGGGATTTGACTGAAACTGCAAATACGAGTAACCTTTATGTTTCTCGAAACTTATTTACTAATGCAAAACGTTTTGTTAATCTTCTTAAACAACGAAATAAAAATAAAAAATCTTTATACTTAATAATACTCATCTTTACAGTTTACAGTTTAATAATAATAATAACAAAAATAATTTTGACATTTGAAGATGGATTTGACCAAACCTACATTCAATAGAACAACGTCCAATGCGATGGATTGCACAGTTAATAATAATAATGATTGCGATTATAGTAAATTCAAAAGTAATGTACATAGAAGACACTACGCATTTAAACTTAGAATATGTTTACGCGAGTTTATACAAACATACACGCAGATATATGTATGCTACCAACAAAGAAATTCGACATAATAAACGTCATGAAAGACAACTAAGTCTAATTACGTAGTTAAAACGATTAAAAAAGGTTATTTTTTCTCCCAGTAATCACACACTGCGTTCATTGCCGCAGTCGTAAGAGCCTTTACAACCCATTTGTCTGTCCCAATAACAATCTCGGCTCGGTGGAGGCTGATATCAGAGTTTATCACATCGCTACGTGACGGGAATGATTCAGAGCATCTGCCGATCGAAACGATAAGGTTTAAGGCGATTTTATTAAACTTCCAAGCAGTTCTGCTTTAATAAGTTCTGTGATTCGTTATATTTTAGGTCCAAATTATAATAACAATAATAATAATACAAACAAATGATATATTTGGTGTATTTTTTATTAATTTTTTAAATAAAACACCTAAACTTTTCCCAATTACAATATTGGTAATATAATAATAATGACAATGACAACGAGTTCAGGAAATACTTAATTTTAAGTATACAAGGATAAAATACATCGTAAACACCGCCATGATCCCCTAAATTATAATTGCATAACGACAAAAACGTGTTTGAAGGAGGCCCATAATTCTCAACTTTGTCCAATTTACGTTACGTGTTAGCGCCATTAAAACTTCGAGAATAGGGCATTGTGTGAAATTTTTAATTGAAAAATGTCTCCGCCTCCCTGATAATGAATCATTAATGAATTTCCGTCGTAGCAAAACAAGTGTTTAGCCTCGTGATGATCCTTGTTTAAAATGGTATTATATTTCAATTTTTTTCACAGTTTATCAATAACAAGTGGTAGATGAGAAAATGTACCTGATACAACAACTCTTTTATTGATATTGATATTACGAGAAAAAATCTTGATAGCCTAATAATAATATATACTATATTATTTCACAAAGTTGTTTCTTTTACTTCATTCAAATTAGTGTTTAATATGCCATTTTCAAGACCAATTTTCGCTGTAAAGATGAAAATCAAGTAAATATTAAAAAAACAGTTTTTATTCAAAATAATCAATTTTAAAATTATACGCAATTATTACGTTTAAGTAATTGCACAGATCATTTACCGTGTTATACTCGTATTTGAAATGTTAGCTACTATCTTAAAACGTTACAACTTACATTATTATACCTGCTTCTAGCTGGCTCATTGCCAATTTGCACTATGAGATTTAAGATGTTATTCCTTGTGCCTCTAACTACTATATAATGGCTTACTTATGCTGTAAACCAGAACATTGCAATACATTGTTATTTAGCGGAAGACTACTCAATGAACGTGCACTGAAATCCCACGACCTGTATTGTTACTTCTGAATAAAATCCAGTGGGAAATAATTATATATTAATTAAGTCATAGCATCATTAAAAATATTGAAACCAGACAACGCAAAATATCATTAAAAGTAAAAAAAAATCAAGCTGGTATTTAATTCCAATGTAAATAATTGATTTGAAATGTCTGATGTGGTTTTCAAGTGTGAAATCTATCAGTATGCTCTTGATGTCAATATTATGACATCTTATAAATTACATCAACGTACAGCTGTACAACGCATGATCCGTCAGCACTGGGATAGGTTAGGTTAGACTAGGCTAAAGTCAAAATAAGCCCTACTAATATGATTCAGCCGAAGACGACCATTTCCCCATAAGAAACTAACACAAGACAAGTTTGAATGGTGTCCCAGATTTACCGAACATATGGTAATGGTAACAAGAGGTACGTCTACTCAACCCTACCTCGAATATTGCTAAATGTACCGAAAGCCCCGAATAAATACCTCCGCCCGACTATTGTAAGCCCGTATTTAAATATAAAACGTATTCAGCTCCGATAATACATCAAAATATTGCTCAATATGAATGAAAATCCCTTTTTAAATCTTGGAAACCTTGCGTTGAATAATGTATATATGGACACTGATAAGCAATACTGCGTTAAGCCACACGGACTTTGTTTTGAGAAAATGGCGTCTAAAGATGTCAAACCTATTCTTAACAAATGTGTTTGAAGTACATACATATATATCCAATTTTTCTTTTAGTTCTTTATAAAAAGTATAAGTAATGAAAAAGGCTGATATATTTAATATATTAGTTAATAAAAAGTTTTTCAAATATTTGGGACTATTGTATAAATTGCAAAACATGGAACGCACTTGAAATTCAAAACCATTAATTAATTACCCATTAATTAAGAAAGTTTTTCCGCACTTATTTAGTTTATATGACTTCAATTTTTTTAAATAATGTTTAATGAGTGATGCAGTAGCAAAATACATCAATATCTCCGAATTTAACTTTTTGTGGGTTGACACATTATTGCTTATTAGCATCCATATAATGTTATAGTCGATGTGTTATTTTTGGCAGCTATATGCATATAAAATTCGGCTGTAATTATTATGTATATGATTACTATTGAGTATGCATTAACTAATTTGAGAGATCATCAGAATTTCCAAAAACGTAATCAAATATATGTCGACTTGTGGTTAACATTTAGCAAATCTTGCTAATACATTAAAGAAGGTCTTTTATTTCCAAAGCTTATCCCATCTTTGTAGCTAAACGATACGCGAAAAGGGAGAGTAAAAAGATACCATATCTTAGGACGTAGTAATCCATACAAGTACATTCGAGTAGTCTAAGCTAACACTCAAGACAAAAGCAACAATTTGTTTTTTTTCCGGATTCATACAAAAATAAGAATATTATCAAAAGAGTTACTTAAAAAAGAACAATAACCACCATATATCTACTCCCATAGTGTTGGACTGCCATAATCACTTTGAAAATTTTCGGACCAAGCGCTGGAGATTTGTAATATATCTAACACATCACAAAAAAAATCCTTTATGGATGGAAACTTATGCAACTATAGAACTTTATTAAAATTAGCATGGACCACTTTGGTTTTTTTTTGCAATTTATAGGATATTTATTAAAGGACTTAAAAGGGTTATCAGAACAAAGTCAGAAACTGAAAGCGAGCAGAAAATAAAAGACATAAAATAAACAAGATTAGATTCATCCGATTCATCATTTTCGGATTTATTCACAAAGAGGGAATTGTTTCGCATTGTACATCATTATCAAATCAGCTTTTGTACGATCGTATTGTCATCAAAAATAAGACGAATAAAGGACAAACCCACGTTCAATTGGATTTGTGATAAATAAAGCCTCATTTCATGTCAAATATATTAAATACGAGCGCTCGATTATTTACCTTGATTTTACGCTCGGATAAATTGGTTTGCATAATTATAATATCAACAGACCGCCATTATAGGATACAAATAATAATCATTTTACTGAGGAAGAGGCTAGCTGTAGCGGATTAGCTTATATGCGGCCTGGCTCGACAGGGGGAAGATCGGCGTGACGTTGCTAATATAACTGCGTTTCGTTTGGCGAGTGAGAGGGCTGGAAGCCTAATCCGTTCATCTATTCGTTTTCTTACTTGCTATTATCTTTCACCTCTTATTGATTTGTCGGCTGATAACATATTTGCGGCTCCTCTGGTACTGAAAATGTCCATAGGCAGCGGTACTCATTTAACGTCTGGCGTAAAGTAAAAAAAAATGTATAAAGTAGCTCGAACAGGTGAATCTTAACCGATGATGTTGAGAAATTCATGTTTGCACCATTAGTTTGAAATTCTTTTCTTTTTCAACGGTGAAGAAAACCCAACCATAAGAAAGTAAAAAAGAATTCAATAAATTAATAGTTTAAACTTTCATAGTAGTCAGAAATATATCAAGAAAATGAAAGATAAATATTTGTTTATCTTTGAAGCTGAGGAAAACGCAAACATAACGCTTATTATAGTTAAATAAAAACAAACTGTGGAGCAAGTTATCCTTTCAAGACCAGTGAAATACGCCGACTAATTGCTCTTATCGTCAAAACCCAAACTATTTATAAACTTTCAGATATAGTTGGAATATCTTGGAAAGTTGAAGCCTTATATTTTTTTTACTTAAAAATAAAGATCAAACTCAGTAAGGTGTACATTTTTTCTTTAGAAACGAGTATATATTAGCCAATTGTCTGTCCCTGTCGATATGCGTACGCTGACAGAACCTGTAAAAATCATTATCGATTTGTTGGAGTTTCGTTTCTTTATTCGGTAGATTTCCATTGTATCTTGATCTTAATAATAATAAGACTACAAGACCAGTGCCAATATTTCGCACAGTTATCATTCAAAATTCAAATTTCTATTATTGGATGAAGATCGCTTAGAAGCAGTAGGTTTCAATAAAACAAATTGAAAACATCCTTTAGAAGTCGATTAAGAAGTAATTACAAAAAAAAAATCAATCGAGAGATTAACATTAAATTTTACCCAGTTTTATTAGAAAACTTTTGTTTTCCCGAGGACTCAAAATTATGTTCTAAGGTTTTACAAAGAAACTAATCGTTTGATTAATATTAAGCGTCTTTATGATCTCTAGTAAGTTTATTTGGGTTAAGTGGAATACATGTCCGTATAGATAAATTAATTCTAACTACGCCATTCATTTGTTTGAGATCGTAGTTTATCGTCTGGCTGGGAGACCCTTGGTAACTAGGAGTATCTTGTGCCTATTGTTCTAGACAATGGTTATTTGTCTGTTAAATATCTAGCGAATGTAGTTTGTTCAGCCAAATGTGGTAATTTTCCTTTTGAACTAGAATATGTTGACTTGTTGTGACTATTCCTTTACCAGATTTGTTTTAACATTTTTGGTAAAGGTTTGAAATAGTAATTTTAGAAAACTTTATCTTTATCGATATAATGTAAAATAAAATTATTAATGTTATTGTAGTAATTTTCGGCCTGTCTGTTTGTTTGTTACAGAATGTGGGTACAGAAATTGATCAGACCTTGGAGAAAGAAGGAAGGCATTTTTCTTGTAAAAATAATTGATAGGCGATGGACGAATCTTTCTACGCAGACGAAGTCACAGATCTATTAGTTTCATATAATTGTGGGCGTGACATTGTCTATACTTAATGTTCGAGACTTAAAACAGACAGAGGTTATTTTAGTTATCTATATTGGGGCTCAGTTTTATCTTTAAAAATAAGCTTGTTTAAGTACTGGGCACTAAAAGACTGTAATAAATCCTAAATTAAAGTGACTAACAGATCTATGCTACTCAAGCACTTCTTAGGGAGGGATATTTTAATTTTGCAGTAGACAGGACGGACGGGCGGCAGCCCCAGATTTTATTGCCGACATAAACCAAGGTTTATCGCTCGCTTATCAGAGGAATCTTCAAGTTTCTAACGGCTTTATTGTATTTTGACATTGTCCAATTATTTTGTAAAGAAATTTCGGTAAAATTTAAACGTATACATTGTTGTTTGGAGAAAGATTAAAATAAGATTAAATAAATTTAATATCCAAAAACTCTTACTGGAATATGTCACTTGTATCGAAATATATTACACAAAAGTAACCAAACATATCATACCATATACGTATTGTAAATTAATAGATTAATATATGCTCCTTACATTGAAGATACATTTCCATTGTCAATTCCCATTGTTCACACTGCCAACAATGAAACCTGTAAAGATATGACCAAATTGGCACAAATAGATGATAATGAATGTATAAATAATTCAGCATGAATGGTTCCCTTTAAGGATTTGAAGATCTATTGTACATGGAGACAGGAAATAAATAGAACTAATATGAGAATAAGACTAAACATCTGCTGAGACACAGGTTATATATAGGTATGTATATAGCTCACTACAGCTCAGTGCATAGCAGTCTTTATAAATTATGAAGAAGTAAAAAAGTATATTGTGATAGAGCCTGGTTGTATTCCACTAACAACAGCTCGTATATGAACAGCCTTGCCGGGAACTTACTACACTCTTACAGAATATCGGCGTCAAGTAGCTAATATAGCCAAAATTAAGAGATCCAGAAACGTAGCTCCCTTCCACGACTTTATATCCTGTCCATGAATTCCAATTCGTGTTCACTCCTCATCCAAATTTTAGCTGGCAACGCATAAGTTTATTTATAAAAAATAGTTGTCAAACGAGCAGGCAGAACTTGAAGTGATCACCACCGATCATAGATATTCGTAGCAACAGATGAGCTACAAATGCGTCGCCAGCTTAAAAACAAATAAAGATTGCAACAGTTAGTAAGGAACGGAATAGGGTTGGGCTTCTGGCTCTCTTAGTTACCGTAAGTCTGTAACAGTGAGGTCAAGTCAGCCTGTATAGTATACAGCTAGGCTCTACTACCATTAACACTGCGTTTTGGTCCAAAATATGGCCTGGTATGGTTTTTATTACTGTCTATGTAATGTATTGTAATACAGGCATCTTTTTTTAGTAAAACGATTTTTTTACAACTTAAACATCTGTATCAATCCCTTAAAAATTATAATCGTAATTTCACGCTTGTCATTGTAAGAAACCTTTTTCAAATTTTTAAGACATTCTTTGATTTAATATGTACGTTCATAAATGTGTAAGTCAGTGGGCAGAATATCTCGGGCTCGAAATTGGATGGATGCGACGTGATATAAGATCTGTTGCAATATGTACTAAATTGTAGTAGTCCTTAGACATTTCAGTTTTTCTTTAACTTTAGACTATATTTCGCAATATTAAAGTAATTCATCAAGTGATCGTTTTTAACAAATATATTTTACTCTGATTTTAGATTGCAAGGAATTAAAATTACTGGTTTTACTTTTAGTTAAATCACATAGGCTTTACAATATTATAAAATATATACACAAAATACATAAAATTACATAGTGACTGATTGGCCTGAACGGTATATTTAAAATAGTTAAAAACACTAAACACACTTAATATTTTAGTTTTAAATAAATTTGAAATAAATTTTCACAATATTTCATGAAAAATACATAAAACAAATTGACTTTACATTCTAAATTAAAAAGTTCGTAATGAAAGATTCTTAGTTTTAAAATCTTTTTGAACAATGATTTACTTTCAACTTTAAATTAAAGTTTTGGTCTTTTTAACCCTAGACTTCTATGAAATTCTTAAGGTAATTAAGAATTTGTAAATTTACTTGGTCATATTATAAGTCTGAGATTTTTTTTTACAAAGCGTTTTTCATTAAAGAAATGATTTATGAAAGGACTTTATGGCACGGTGGTGCTGGAGTATTTTTCTTCGGTTAAGTATTCGATTTCCGCTGGAATCGGATGTTCGCTTCACGGCCACAACACATAACACATTTTATAAAGAATGATATCATCGTGATATGTCACGACGTTACGTGCTTTGATGCGACGTCGCATTGCGTGTGTGTTTTGGCTCTTATTGACTATTGACCATTATTGTGGGTTCTGATGTTGGTAACTATAAAATACGTGTACGTTTCACTGTGAAATTATTATGACTGTACAGCACTAGATATCGTGACGAAAATTTTTACGAATCATTTATTGTAGAGCCGTAAAATTTTTACTTTTATTTAGCCATAACAAAAATTATATTAAAACCAGCGAAATGCTAGTTTTACTTTTAATATATTTTATTTCTTTTTTTAACAAGGTGTATTACGTATATAAGCGATTAAATGAATAAATAAGACAAAATCAATGAAACACGAGTAGGACAACGCACGAAAGGTTCCACGCCATATTACAAGAGAACACTATACACCCTTAAAATACTTTTCTAAGGAAAAAGAAAGGCAATAGAGCAATCTATACAAATAAATAAACTTAAGGTATCTGTTTGTAATTTAAAATTGACAATTTCATCTAAATGCATATAGTATGTCCGTACATACTTACATTAAAAAACACAATTTTTTAATTTTTTTTTCTTTCCGTCTGTTTGTTCCGGTAATCTCTGAAATGGCTGGACTGATTTTGACGGGACTTTCATTCACAGATAGCTAATGTTATAAGGAGTAACTTAGGCTACTTTTATTAAAAAAAAAATATTTTAATTAATAAATAAAAAAGAGGGTTCCGTGAAAACAAAATCGAAACCAATGAAATAGTGAACAATATCTGATTCAAGTATAGAAGGTAAACATTATATAAATTTAATATTTCCCCATATTAACGCAGGTAAAACCACGGGCCACAGCTAGTATGTAATAAGTAATATTTGGTGTACGAAGCTCGCAATTAACCGGTTTTTTATTCTGCATGTCACAATTGTATTTCAACTAATCCGTTCACAATGTATCAAACACAATAGTTATAATATCCCATTACCAATAACCATTAGAGTGGTAATTAGATGATCCCTGATTAAGGACGATACAATAAATTGTCGATGACTGTGTCTTTATTCGTTTCAATTACTCGGGATTCAGTGGGATCTTGATTGCTTCGTATTTGAGGAAAATATTCTTCAAACCAGCTTCCGGACACGCGTTCGTCATGGTCAAGTATTTTTAAAATGATAAGAATTATTTTTATTCAAATCAAAATTTTTTGGTTGGCGTTCAAAAAGGGACGTTCCCTTAAATTAATTTAACACGGTTTCGGAGAAGTTAAACCTCAGACCTGGAAAGAAACCGCAAAAGGAACTCAGCGGAACCTTTTTATTCTTAATTTTTTTCTAATAACGTCAACATTAACCGTCGACGCAATAAGGGGCGTGTTATAAGTTTGACCGCTATGTGTGCTTATGGCACCGTAGCTCCTAAAAGGACTGATTTGCGGTTTTTTTTATTTGTAAGAGGGTTTTCTGGGGATGGTTCTTAGACATGCTCTACCAAAATCGGTCCTACCATATCAAGATCATGAGCTCTTTTCTTGTTAGCTGCGATATGAATCTTAGTAATAAGTATTTTAATTACTTCAACAATAATAATTTTAAATACTTCAAAAATAAGTGTAACCTAAAATTTTGAACACCGTGCATGAAACATATGCAAAACTATGGAATTCCTGGTCTGATGCTGCAGCCAGGATCAGCAGGATACAAAACTCTTCAACAACTTACATCAGAAGTACCAACACGCGAAAGAGACTATTCTCAATGAGTAGATTGTCGGGGATTTTTATCATTTAAAAGTTTAGACAATTATTAAAATTATAATTTAAATTTGTATCGAAATAGCTTGGAAGTATCTTAAGACCACTTATTTCTATGATATTAAAAATTGTATATTATTTTGTAATTAATATTGGTTTAGATCTACACATACATATATTGTATAATCACTTGTCCTGACTGACTGATTTATGCAACGCAGAACCTAAACCACAGTGTCTCCAAACTTGAAATTTTGGCAGTTACCATCTTTTATGTTGTCAGTATCCACTAAGAAATGATTTTTAGAAATTTAACTTGTAAAGGGGTACAATAAGGCTTGTATGAATATCCATTCTTTTCAATGTGAGAAACACGAAATATCATATGCGTAATTATCGTAAGAAATCAATACATGTATGTATGTGTATATAGGCGTTTTTCTAAGTTCCAAACCTAAGAGCGTGGATTTAGGGTAAGTCTATATACAAACCGCACGAACCCGGAGCAGGTCTCTAGTTTGAAATAGAAGTTAATTTACTATGTCACAAAAATATATCACGTCACAATGTAGCCTACATTAACATGAATAGCACCCTGTACATTCAATACAAGCAATTAATAAATTCTGACGTTTTGCAAACTACCCGACTATCAATTAGGCTGATTGTAAACGCATTCATTCGGTAATTTAGAATGATTCAGGTGTATTTGATATTTCAATGTGCACGTCACCAACAATACACGGATTTCACAAACTAGTTTTAATTAATATGTAAACAGTGATGTTTCGTAACTACTAGCTGTCCTTCGCAGTTTCACTCGCGTTTATGGTCACTGCTTCGCTCCTGTGAGTTGCAGCGTGATGTAATATAGCCTATAACCTCTCTCAATAAACTACAGATTATCCAACTCATAAAGGATTCATGCTCATGGATTTTGGTACTCAAAATGTCGACCACTTTGATTACGTTGCCTAGCAACCAGTTGGTACCATAAATATGACAGGTGAGAGTGTCTGTGGGCAAGTCTATTGACGAATTTGTCAAAGTTAGAAATGGGTAAATACTTGTAACGTCAAAAAAAATGAACGCGACATAACTTCACTCATAAAATATCATTTAAAATAATATATCGAGATGTTATATGTATGTATTAACTCATACGTGAAGAAAAGTTTATTTGCCTTTTCAAGCATGAGGCATATTACATTTGGCATATATAGGGTTCACGTTGAGAAAGTAAAAATTTAACTTGTGTGTTATAAATACAAACACTCAAAATATTGAAGTTTGAAAATTAATTTGACTATATTTCACCACTACACGACCACAAGATTAAATCATAACCTACTGGTCCAGTACACGTCGCTCTAATGATAATTCGGGTTCAAATTCCGGTTAGCACCGCAGACATTCCGTTTAATCGTATATGACATAACACTATGCACTTTTTAAATCTAAAAAAAATAACAAGGCTTGTATGTTTGTCGTCATTTCGACACCGTCGTTCAGATTGTGATGAAACTCTTATAGTACTCTTGAGATGCCCATACGGGCTCTTATATATAATAGACTAACTGTCCTTTGCGGTGTCACTCGTGTTTATGGTTACTGCTTCGCTCGTATGAGTCGTAGCGTGATTCAATATAGCTCTTAGCCTTCCCCATTAAATAAACTATCTAAACAAAAAGAATTTTTCAATTCGAACTAGCAGTTTTTGAGATTAGCGCGTTCAAACAAACTCTTCAGCTTTATAATATTAGTATCGCTCCAGGAGCTGAATTATAAAATAATGAACGTATAAAAAGATATGATCCCACGGCTTCCGGCTCCACGTACTACGTTCATGCGCTATGGTTTTGTTTATTTTTATAGGCTCCATAAAATTTGCAATTACCTTCCTTAACGCCGTGTCCGCGATGAGAACGCAAGTTTAATATTTATTTAAGATTTAACATAAAAAGTGAAGAGAGTTTTCAATTTTAAAATTAATTTTTAGGATAATCTTTATTTAAGGAAACATTTTTATCTTAAGAAGTGTAACAAAAGTAACGAATAAGTTAACTCGTATCTTCCAAAAGTATGCTTCAAATACTACCCACTAAAAGCAAGTATTACTTATTAGAATAAATTATTGAATGTTTAGTTTTCTTTAAAATATAATTTTACAAATACTAAAGACTCAATAATTTTTCTAACTTATTTGAAACGAAGTTTAATGGCTGTTCAATTCCCAATGAGATACTCGAAAATAGAACTTTTAAATATGATTTACCGTTATATATGTGAGTATTCCTTTAGATAAACAGGTCAAATTCATTACAGATAAGTGTATAAGAATCTATACTAATATTATAAAGCTGAAGAGTTTGTTTGTTTGTTTGTTTGTTTGAACGCGCTAATCTCAGGAACTACTGGTCCGATTTGAAAAATTCTTTCAGTGTTAGATAGCCCATTTATCGAGGAAGGCTATAGGCTATATATTATCACGCTAAGACCAAAAGAAGCGGAGCACCAATGAAGAATGTTTCAAAATCGGGGGATATTTTCCTATTGAGAAAGCTTACGCTGCGTGTGCTGCGTAAACGGTTAAAGTTTCGCAAAAATCATGTATGACAGAATTGTTCCCCTTTCAATGTTCTAAAAAAAGTCCGGAACAGCATATGTCTATCTTTTAAGGTTAGCTCACTATAACCTTTTTTATGCTAACCAAATTTGTTCTAAAATAATTCATTATTAGCCCAAAGTAACTATTCCACGCGGACGAAGTCGCGGGCGGAAGCTAGTGTAAGTATAAACATTACGCGACCAATAAAATGCTAAATACTACTGAAAATTTAAGGAAATATTGGAATGTTTCATCTTTATCTATCTGAGATATTAAAAAACGTTACCAATTTTTTTATTTTAAAATTTATCTTAAAAATCTTCTTTTAAAAATCTTGTTCTCTCAAAACAAGGGTAGTGACTAATATATTGACAATGATTTTTGCTATTAAGTAGTCCCTCGTGCAATTATTATTTTGGAGGAAACATGCTAATGATGTCTGTTATTATATACAAGTAGATAGTAAATTGAATTCTGATTTTTCATTAGGTTGAAAGTTATAAAAATCAAAATATTTTTATTCAAATTAAGTAATTTAAATTCTCTTTTTGAACGTTAAAGAAATCTCAAATCTACCACGGTTTCAGAAAAGTTCATTTACGCGTTCATAAGAACCATGTTTATTTTAATTCATTTTATCTAAGTTCCCATTGTAAAAGTTTAAAGCTTAAGATGAGATAATACATCAAGCCTACTCTGTTTAAAATGAAAAAAGATCATGGTATATGTGCAGGTTAAATTGAATGTATAAAACTATACATGTACTGAAATTAGGCTAAAAGCATCTACTAAGATACTCTGTTGGTTAATTTCATGGTAGAATAAATGTTCCTAACAGTTGAAAGATACGATAACAAAGATAAAGTTCTATTAAAAACTAAAATACAAATTAACAAAAAAAAAGTATATTTCGAAATAGTAATTACGAGATAAATTAATAACTTTTATATGAATTGGCGTTAATTCTTCTATAATACGCAATTAACCATTACCATATTGCATACATTGACATCAAAATGGCGATTAAACATAGTTGATATAACGGATTTATAAATAATGAATCATTAATATATTTAAATAATTATGTTAAAAAAACGAGTGACATACGAACGTATTATGTTACTCTTAAAATAAATTTTAAACGTGTTCACGTCCATAAACGTAAAAAAGAATAAATTGAATTAACATAATATCAAAGGAAATATCACTAAAAATAAATTACGCAGCGGCTCCAAAAGAGACTGTTTGGGTCGGAAATCGTGACCGTTGCTCTGTAAAGTGGTGCTTATCTGCGGACCACAAAGAACCCACATAACACCGCAGTCCCGACCAGACACACTAATCTCGACGACGAACTTATCTCGTAAAACATTTATCCTTCGAGAATTATCCCGATAACTAGTTGAGCAAGCCGCTTAACTTATTAATAAGTTAAATGCACCAACCTCGAACTGTGCCGGCTCTCCGAGGCAGCCCCGCTTTACGATTCACTTGACACAAACACAGTAATTCACCATATCTCGAGTACACAATACACTTGGTTCGAAACACTGCCCGAAATTGGGGGAAACGAATTCAGGAGGGAACACTGGTTTCGTAGATTTCGCCGCTAGGTGAGGGTAGGGAACACACGTCTGAACGAGCGAGCTAAGCGGCGGGCGCCGCGCGACTGCCTCGGGGCGATGACGGAGCGAAGCGCGCGCCGCCTCGCGGCTCACCGGTACAACTCGACCGAAACCTATTTATTTGACCACATTCTATTTCCTCCTGTAAATATTTATGATTGAAATCTTCAGAGGTAATGCGTCTTACATGGATTTGCGGGTGTCAAAGGCGTGGTTCGACCGATGAACGGCGGTGTTTAGCTGAAGTTTTGTCGTCAATTTCGTTGTACAATTATTCGGGGCGACTATCTTAGGTAAATTAGTTATTTAACAAAATCCAATATATGTATTCATTATTTCCATATTGAAATTAATTAACATACTATCAAAGTACAACAAAATTTACAAAACTATACACTTTCCAATGATAAATATTGCGTTAAATGTTAATCGCCTTTAATTACAATTAAAATGCAATGTTCAAGAGTCGCTCTGAATGCAAATAACACATGAAATTGACATGTCAAATGGAATTATATGTGACATTAGGTTTATGTGTATTTCATTAGTATAATTATGCAAATTAATATAACAATTGTTGATAAATTTAGCAGATGTCAATTTATTTGGAAGTTAATTTATTTCAGTCCATAGTAACACGAAAATTAAAATTTGACACCAGGAATTACAAGGTAATGGTCCGATTTCAAAACTTCTTTTTGTGTTAAATATCCCGTTTATTGGTTAAGGTTTCTTAAAGGTCGCTAAATTTACGCTAAAATAAAAGAAAAAAACTGGCAAGTACTAAATCACGGTCGTTAGGCACAAGTTACAAATAGATTGGTTATTCTACTCAAAACTGTATTAGATACTATACAAAATAGTTACATTAACCTGTTAGTAAACGTACTCTGACGCTTCTGGCTAATATTGCACTAAAAAGAGTATCTATCAAGTTTCTTGTTCGCATATCTCCGTAGAATTTACATTCAGAACCGGTGGCGAATTCATCAATTTTTTTTTTTGTTTCTGTATTGATGATTCAAAAGTGCTTCTAAAGAAAGCCTACTCGAATGAAGTATATTGATTAATATGTATTTATGCAAAGTATTAAAAAATGTAATTAACTATTTGTAATAAAATTTAACTTTGCTAAACTACCGCCATCCACACACTCGATTATACAATACATGCGACGAAAAGTTTGTCGAAAAATTCTACGAACAATTTCCGAAACAGTGTCGACAGCACGTGACTTCGGCGAAGTTATAATGAGTTCCCGAATAACTAACGGCGATAAACTGTTACCTAGAATACACTCCACATGAGTAATGTTGATAATTAATTTAGGATGATGTTTTTACTAACCTATTTTTTCATTATTTAATTTTCTATTGAAATGTTTTTTGTTAGTAATATAAAAATTGTAGGTATTTTATCAGGGATATAGTCGGTCACCGCACCGCCGATCAAATATTGTGACAATGCAAAAAGTTAAAATATTTTAGATAAACAAAAAATAGCTAGAATTGGAATATAAGACATAATTATATATCCATGAAAAGGTTATGCAAAGTGTTATGTCAATGGAATCACATTTTTTATTTGTTTTTTATATTATTTTTTAAATATTTTAGTATTTGTGCTGTAATATTCTCTATTTTCATAAAAAAAAAAAAAAAAAACAATACAATATAAAACTCAATACAGCCTTACTAACGTGAGGCAAATACATTTGAGATCTTCGTTGTAGTCATATAATAAAATGTTATACTACCCACGTGAAATATAAAATTTTTAATACTTATTATGATATAGCCTATCATATGAATAATATTTTAACCAATGACAATGCGTTTGAGGTTCTTCTGGTGATTCTTGAAGCCGAGATGGCCTAGTAGTTAGGACTCATCGATCTCAACCGGTGATCACGGGTACAAACCCCGGCGAACACCGCTTAGTTTTTAAGTGCTAAGCTTTTGTTGAAATCACATCGTGCTCGGGGTTGGGCAAACATCGTAAGGAAGCCTGTATGGAGGAATTCGGACACATATATATCCGCCAATTCGCGATAGAGCAGCATAGTGGATTAATCTCTAAATCTTTCCTTTAAAGGAACGAGGAGACCTTTGCTTAGTAGTAAGACCATTACATGCTGTTACATTACATATTACACAATGCATAATGGTGCTAGAAATGTTTACGGGCGGCGATGAGCGCTTAACATCAGATGTCCTGCTCTTTAATTATTAAAACAAATAAATAAAATGTTAATTAAAATATTACAAGTTTAATAACACTTATTTTGTTTTAATTTTCAAACAAATAGTTTAATTGGTTATCTATCTTCAAACTCAGTTTAATCAGCCTTCAATTTGTCTAAACTATTACTGTAGTTTCTCCGTAGATGATAATAGTTATTCGGAGAAGTGTCTCGATATAGACTGTACAGACAGAGAGACTTAAGAGGAAAAGTTATCTGTACTAAACCTTGCTGTTTTGAAACGATAAATATTGTGTGAAACAAAATTAAATTGATTATTAATGGCTAATTATTAAACATTTGGTCATTAATTTTGGTAAAAATTGTGATTTTAAAATTTTTTTCGAAAACTTTTCAGTGTTCGTGCTCACGGACTGACTGATTCACAAGTAATTATATATATATAAAAAACATTTAAATATTCGAAATAGTTTTGTTAAACAAGCTGGTGCAGAAGTTAACACCCATTTTTTTGTCACATAATCGTCACCCTAATGTAAGATGTTATAATATTTGGAAGTAGCGACAATGGCGATTCTGGTTTTTCATTTATGTTTTTGGTTTTTATAGACACTTACCTAATATACGTCAACAAACTTGATTCGGTATACTCCTGAAGAACGCGGATATAATCTCTCGTATGATAATCTCTTTATCTCTGTGAGAGTGAGGTACCGCCCTGGTAGAACCATACAGGCTGTACTCTATGGGATGCAGCTAGCCTTAGTAAAGATTTTCTAAATTTTATTTCGTCGTATCTAAAAAAATTATAATACAATGTTCAAGTTTCCATATTAGTTTGGATACTAAAATGTTTGATCTGAAAGTCAAAGTCGAAACATACTGTCAGCGACATAGTGACATATTGGTGCACCGAAGGCACCCATGCAACTATAAATACATGAATAGCAATAAAAAAAATTAAATATGACAATGAAACACAAGATTAGATAGATTTAAGATGAGATATTATTAGTTATTGTAACTCATCGGGTCGCACCGCTAGTTAATATATAGGTGGTACACAAGTAATGTATAAAAGCAACAGAACATAATTTAAAAATAAAAAAATACTATCATAAGTTTCTAATGAAAACGTTAACGTGACGATGCACGAAAAACAGCAATCATCAAAAAAAGCAAATGTTGAACTTAGACGACCGTATACCCTATTGAGCAATCAACTGTTTCTAGGAATAAGAAGGAGACAGAGAAGTGTCGTAAATAGTTACCATATCCGAATCCTATGAGAAAATAGCGACCAACATATTCATAGATCTATAGTTATATATCAATTTATATTTTACATTACATATATATTATACTAATATATACAATTGTATAATATAGATATTCTTAAAAAATGAATAAAATATTGTTCGTTTTCGTCATTGGATTTCATTTCATTATCCAATCGTCAATTTACAATTTAATCCTTAGCTTTAATATAACGATAACACCTAATAGCAATGTGATTTTTAATAAGAATCATTGTTAAGAATTTAATTATTTACACCTAAATAAATACCTAAAATTTTCTGTGGGATAGCAAAATAATTATGTAACAAGGACGTTCTCAATTTACAGTGTATTTCTTTATCAAAATCACTGGATTAAATATATCATTCAAGTTAATGAAACTGTGTTTTGCTTTAAAAAAGAACGAGTCCCGCTTACACTCAACTCACGCTTGACCGGTTTCAATTATATGTTAGGATAACCTAATATCCTCTATAACGTGATAATTACAACCAGGGGGCTAATTAGTGAAAACTATCGCCATTAAAACATGCAACATACTCTCAATTTAACTGTCCGAATGATGTTTTGATTACAATAATGTTTGTCAATTAATCCGTTGATACCTATTCTACGGTCTTGTTCGACCGCGGCAGTATCTCACTTTCGCAGAAGATAGGCGTGAAGGAGCTCATGTAGCTGCGTTTCGTAGGGTTCAAGAATAAGCCGATAGGCTTACCTCCTCCTCCATTCCTTTCCTTACTTCCTATTCCCTTTTATCTCTTACTAGCTTCCGCCCGCGACTCCGTCCGCGTGGAATAGTGACTTTGGGTTAATAATGCATTATTTTAGAACAAATTTGGTTAGAATAAAAAAGGTTATAGTGAGCTAACCTTTAAAGATAGACATATGTTGTCGCTGACTTTTGTTTTAGAACTTATAAAGGGGAACAATTCCGTCATACATGATTTTTGCAAAACTTTAACCGTTTACGCAACTCACGCTCTCTCAATAGTAAAATATTCCCCGATTTTGAAACATTATTCATTGGTGCTCCGCTCCTTTTGGTCTTAGCGTGATTATATATAGCCTGTAGCCTTCCTTGATAAATGGGCTATCTAACACTGAAATATTTTTTCAAATCGGACCAGTAGTTCCTGAGATTAGCGCGTTTTATTCCTTTCTTGGCTGGCAACGCATTTGTGGCTCCTCTGGCGTGGTAAGCTCTTAACATCATGAGTCTCGCATTCATCGGTTAGTTATAAGATAAGTTTTACACTCGTAACTGATATAAAACAACTCTTGGTAACAGTCGCCCCGGTAACTATACACAAGCTGTGAGTCAATAAACTCACCGACAATAAAATCTTGAAATGTAGAAGCTAAAGAACTAAATACCATGTAAGGCTGTCAGTCAAACTTATAATTCTCGCCTTACAATTATAAAGTTAAAGTTTGTACGATGACATATGTTTTTATTTTTTTACTATCTGTGATATTCGCGCCGAATGACGAATCAAACGACGTCTCATTTATCGAATTTAGCCCACGCGTTTGATCTAAATAGAGCCACAAAGGTACCCACATCCATACTTACTCCTTTGCGTCGCGCAGTCGGGTAAAATCGGTCAAGTACAACTCGGCCTCGCACTCGAAGGGTTATTTATTACTAATTGTTATAGCACCACTCTTAACCTTTTTAAGAAAGTATTTAAATAGTACATAATGTCATATCTTTTAGTTTTACGATTGTACTGAACCCTTCTGAAACTGTTTTTACGTCATTGTCATAGCAGTCACTGTTCGCAGCTCGTCGGCGCCGCGGTCTCCGACGAAACAATAACAAACGATTTGTCATCCAGTAATCTGTTCCGAGCGATGCGACTCCTCGCCTTTCTTGCTTTGTATTGATTAAGTTTAATGAGATGGAAAATATTTATGATTGTTTTACAAAACGAGATCCGTAACTTTGATTTTTTCACGTAATTATTGTTATAATAATCCAATCAAAAACATTAATGTGAAATGAGAGCCAAGTTCAATATTGCGATAAATGCCTTGGTTATTAACTTGAACGACAAAAGAAGTAAGAACTAAGTGGGTGCCAAGTTCAAAGGTCAGTCCTGAAATTTATTTATAAGTAACAGTATAACATATCATATCTTCTTATAGCATAAGATAATTTATTGTGTCTTGCCTAGTTTTTGTAAACCTTCCAACGTATTATTATGTTCGATCGCTTGTTTCTACCAATAATCCAAATTTTCGGAATCATAAAATAAGAACCGACAAATACTTGTAGGTTTAGAACGGTCAAGTGTGAGACGGACTCGACATGAAGGGCTCCGTACCATTGTACAAATTATAACTCTATGTTTTTTTAATGTTTTTATGTCTCATTTAATATATATGAAAAATTTAATATTTATTTGTGTGTTCGTGTCATATATGGATATCGTTCAAGCAATTGTGTTAAAATTTTGACAACGAATTGTTTGCACTTCTGAAATAGTTATGGGCAGTACATTTACATTTTTTCACACTGGTTTTGTTTTGTTAAGTAAATTTACTAATATTAATTTAGTTTTGTACTTTTAGATATAAATATTATTATAATGAAATTAAGTTGAAGTTATGTTTAGGAGTATCAACACTATTCTGCACGCTGTGTTCTCCAGTACTTGAAGGTACATTTAAAATTTTATTGTGTAAACTTGTATTTGTATTTTAACGTGTACTTCTGTTGGAGATCGGTTGGTCCTTATTAAATAAATAAAAATAAAACATCAAAATGAAAACATCTTATTCAAAATAGGAATTTGAAACTTTTATTGCCTTCCACTCGGTGGTGCGTTTGTCTCACTGACCAAATAAAAAATAATTTTTAGATGGTCGTCCGGCATAATAATATCCACATTAACGCGAACGAAGTCGCAAGCAGAAGCTAGTACTGTATAAAACTAAATGAAATTACTAAACTCATGGCTTCAGCTCCCGTAAACTATGCGAAGGTTCCAAGATCATGTCAGACAACGTCTAAGTTCATCTCTCAAAGGCACCGCAACTCGTAGTTCATGATAGCCAATCTAACCACTAAATATCTGCTATAGTGAACTTAATAATTGATTATAATTGAAAAATATAAAAAAATCGAGGTAGATTATTTAACCTATAGTTATTGAGACCATTTTAACACGATACCTGCATTGGAAGTTGGTGAGGAGCTGCGTAGCCCGCTGATCCTGGCTGCAGCATCAAACCAAGAATTCCATAATATTACATAACTACATACATACAATAGTATACATGTGTGTTTAAAATTTTAGTTCACATGTGTTTGAAAGTAAATCAAATACTTATTATGCATCTAAGATTTCTACCGCAGCTTAGAAGAAAAGAGCTCATGATCTTGAAATGGCTGGGTTGATTTTGGTAGAACATGTCTAATAACCATTGCTAGAAGATCGTCCATCAAACATTAGAAACCACTTCTAAATTGGTTCTCCAGTTTAGGTGTTACGATGCCATAGACACACACATAGCGGTCAAACTTATAACACCCCTTTTTTGCGTCGGGGGTGAAAAATAATAAGTCATTGTATCTAATAATAGCATAATCGCAGTTTCTCTCGCCTTAATGTAAATTTTATTTAAAAATATTACGCATACCTACATATATACACATGCGTAATGCCCCTCGCGGTATACTCGCGTTTATGGTTACTGCTTCGCTCCTATGAATCATAGTGTATGAAAATCAGAAAAATAATACATTTTAAAATGACATTTCAACTTTTAGCATAAAGAAAATGTCTATACATAAAGTTGAACATACTCGATGCATTCTTGCATACTACACCCATTTAAACATTTTGAATATTTCATGGTATATAATATTAGTGTATTGTTCTCGTATATATAGTATAAAGTATTTTTCTTTTTCTTTCATTGTTCTGTTTAGAGTGAAAAAAAAAGTGAGAATTGTACTTAACTGCACGATTTATTTAAAAGTAGATAACTGTGTCTAGCGACAAACTGTTTTGCAGTTTGGCAGAATATTAGTTTATACAAATAACACTATGAAAGTATAGTAAAAAAATGTAAATAAAAAAAGATTATTGACATATTTACATTTTAGGATTTATGCAAACGAAATTATGTAGTGTCCTTAAACAAAAAAAAAAATCTTCAAATTGTCATTAATATAGTTTTTTTAATGTTTAATAATAATCAGTTTTAATTAATTATCTATGTGCATTCTGCTAACATGCGAGTGTTAATTTAACGCGAAATTTCATGATGTTACAATTAAACGCAGCGGCGGCCGTGTTTTGTTATAATTTACCGTCCGATAACGAAACGTAACGTAACGTACATTATGTGACGTGGAAATTCTAAATACTATCAACTTAAATAACTATTTTTAAAACGATTACCTTTCTAAATAAAATTCTTTTTTAGAGTAGAATCAGCAGCTGTTTTTACACGTTTTTTAATGTATGTGAATATATGTTTAATGTACATAAATTATTCTTACATTTTACCTAATATACGAGTATGTGAAATTGGCACAATTAAAAGCCACTAACTCTAAAAATGGCAATTTTATTTCATTAACAACCATTGTCTTTGTTTCCTATTGTGTAAATCTATTTAAAAATATATTTATTTTGAAATTAGTAATTCTCTCATCAATCTGAATAGTTAATAATATGTGAAAGAATGTATGACATAAAACAATTTAAAAAATAATATTATAAAATTGTACTTAAATGTCCTTTTATTCTAGTACATAAATTACGTTTCAAGATAAATTGAGTAACAAAATAGTCGCTCTAAGAGTTGTGACAACTTAACGCCATTATTTCAAAGGCTACGCGGGAATTGATAGTATTAGGTAAGGCGAAGCAAAGGCTGAGCTGAGATCGCATTACTCGGGTTGCAGTTTTCCCGAGATATAGGTCAGTTTTACGTACAATCACATTCACTGGTTTTCTTTTGTAGTTTTTAATTTTGTCCAACGTTGTTTGATTTTGTAAATGTAGTAATTTTTTGTATACTTCAAAGAAGGGTAATACAATTGATATGAAATTAAAAGTTAAAGATATATCTTGGCTATAACAATTACGATAGATTATTAAGGGATATCATATCAAGTCTTTAGTCTTAAATAATTTATATCTATATATTACTACGTCAAGCAAAATCTTTCTACCTCTTTTCACAAAAAGTGCGCGAAAGATGACCAACCCAAGCCCATATATACTTATGTTTATTGTTACAGTATATGGTCAAATTGAGAATAGATTATCTGTGGTCAATATTAAAATCGATTGAAAATTAAAGAACTACAATCGAATTCCGACCGCTAGGTGACTACTAGTATACATTACAGATATTTGGTATCATTTTGCTCGGGGTTTAAAAACATAACCCGCTTACGGCAGTCGCGCAATAACATGGCATATTAGTCGTAATGCGTAATTCGCGTGATCGTAAACGTTCGTTTCGCTTTACGACTTATGCGTTCATAATAATTAAACTTGTCACAGTACGACGACTCGCCATGAATTCTTTTTAATACATACATATTGTATGAAAATGCCAATAGAGCTGAGATGGCTTTCTCTAAAGAGATTCAGGGGTTAGGGGGTTCCAAAACGTCTTATCGATCTCTTAACCTTCTTCGTGATTAGACATTTACAATTGTATGAGCTTGACAATAACCTATACTAACTAGTATTATAAATAGATACAATTTATTTATAAGTTTGTATGTAGGGGGTAATCTCTGAAACTATAAATCTGATTTGAAAAAATATTTTTGCGTTAGATATCCTATGGGTTCAGGAAGGTTATAGACTATATTACATCACGTTATAACCGATAGGAGCGAAGCAGTAACCATAAACGCGAGGAAAACCGCGAGAAGCAGCTAGTAGATTTACATTTTTAGCTCAGTGTGTGTTATTTAGGCATTAATGTTAGTCTGTTAAATTCTAATTTGCCAACAAATTGACCAACAAATTGCGTCGTGCGGTTGTCATTAGTTCCGGCAGTACATTTATTAACTATAAAATTTGTGTGTAGATCTTTCGCTATTGGTCAAAAACCACAAAGCATGTTGTAATCGTTGGTGATGGTTTGTTTAACGTTTTACCAACTGTTAATATAAAAAAAAAATATGTAGCAAGGAATTAAATAACTACGTAGATTAAATCTAGCCTATGACATCTGGGATAACAAAAGATTCTTGTTACTGGTGATACAACATCCAAATCGTTTAAGGTGCTTTTATAAAGAAATAAAGAAGTTTATACTCATAATTATTCTTACATACACGCACACACGCCCATATGCAATATTATTTTTATATAACTATATTTTTAATTAGCACAAATTTGCCCAAAGGTCAAAACCTAATGATTATTAGAAATTTAAGGAAAGCATCGAATTGTTTTGTTCTTAACTATCTTTCCTCGTAAAAAAATGTATAATTTTTTTTATATGATAATATTTAAGCTCGTCAACAGCTGCTAAATAAATCACTCAGTTGATAATTAAAGCAAAAGAGGGCACTGAACTGTTTTTTTTTTTTGTCTGTTTATACAGAATGATTCATGACATAGTAGAAAGAAATCTAAAACTATAAGAGCTAGAGAAATTCGTTGAAAGGAGCCATGTTGCAAATTTTAAAGATGAGATAAACTCGGTTATTCATCCCTAGTAAGTTTATAAAAAAAAACATATTTTATAACTAAATTTTGCAGAAATTATCGATCGTCGTAGAGTTTCAAAATCAGCGACATGGTTCCTTTTAATAAATTTCTCCAACCTGACCAATGTACATGATCAAACTGTATATAGATTAACGTGTATATTAATTAAGTGCAAATATTTTTTGGCATATGATAAATATACTAATAGTATTATTTCGAATTATTTTCAAGATATTCAAGAACGTCATCGATAGGCACTACGTTAAAATTTGTAGCGAGTATCGATTACGGGCAGCAATAATGCTTAATCACAGTGGAGGCATTCGTAGCCGATAGCGCGAGAGAATCGTAGCGAGTGCTACGAAATTGTAGACTCGTAGCTAACTGCAGCAATAAGCGAGACGCTACGGCGTAACCACAGACTCGTGGTCAGATATTTCATAATAGAGTTTATTTCCTGTTGTTTTGATTTTAGTTTCGAAAATGAAAGATTTTGTATTGATATCTTTTTATATTTATGTACTTTTTAAGCTTTTTTATACAAACCGTTATACTTTTTGGAGTACGTTTTGAAACATTTAGCTTTGGGCGAACGAAATGTTTGAAGGTAATAAATATAAGACGGCGACAGCGATAGCTGAGCGATAGTAGCGTCTTCGTCTACGTTCGGTGGTACAGGGTCCATCACGATTTTGTACACAAAACTAAACTGCGTGTAGGTATAACCAAAAATACAAGGTAGATAAACCGACATTTTCGACTTGGAGGTGTAGACTCGACAATTTCTCAAACGTAAGTGTGCACACAGTGCCCCACTATCCAACAAGACTACATCCACCTGACTCACAACAATGTCACCGTGTTTACCTGTTACTATTCAATCAGTTCAGCGACTTCTAATAAAAATTATTGTTGTTCCACGACATATATATTTGTTAAGCTTATTTAAAAAAAAGTATAATTTGATTTTGATTATTGTTAGAAATTTGAGTATTGCTGTATTTATAAGAAAATAAGGTGGTCAAAACATTGTAGCTCAGGGATGTTAGAGTGGGCCGCTAATCAATTTGATCAAATAATAAAGGCTTTTTTATTAAGAAGTACGTAGTTTCACTGGTTATCGAGTTAGTTTTATGCAGGTAAGCACAAATAACAATATAAAACAAATTAATTAGACGTTTACAAAAATCTTTGTTAAGAAAATATTCGTATATAAAGGTTTTATTTACTGTACAAAACAAATTAATGTAATCTAAGAAAATAATAAAAAAATAATTAGATAGATGTAAGAATTTATGAAAATACAATACATACTTTAATAAGATATTATAAATTTAATTTCCTACAACCATTTCCACTCTTACAAATCATAATATTAAATCTCCCACACATTCTAAGAAGCAACAGATAATTTAAAGAAGATCCAATAAGAATACAAAAGATTATTAGAAAATTTTATCAAACTTTCAATTTCCTCTTTTTTACGTTGTCTAATATTCTAATCCTTTCGTAATAACAAATACTACAGGCGCTCATTCAATTCCCAAGGTGCATTATCTATTGAAAATCACCATTTCTATACCAATGTTTTATCGAAGAGATATGGGCATAATTTATTAGACAGCGCGGCGCTGCGCCTAATTATGTCGTCCCGGCACGAACTCGCTCGTAATTAATATTCACACGACATTAATTTAACTACGGGAATCGTAATCTATATCCACTTACGGACGTTCAGGAATCTAAAATCAATTATTGCTTACATTATACACTAAGAGCTTTTAATGCCAAAAACACGTTATATTCACTTCATTGTAAAGTTCGGGTGGTGCCTACATGGGAGCAATTTTAGATATTTTTTTAAACCCTGATCCAAAAACAGGAGGGCTATAATTTTGAAGTACATATGTGTATTGTAGTTCCCTAACGAATGGACTTATTTAGGTGTTTTATATGTTTAAAAGGATACAATGGGTTCTTAACTATAATTTATTAAGGTCAGTTTCAGACGATTGAAGGTTATCAGCTCTTTTCTAGTTATTGAAAGGATCTGAGCCGCTTCTGGTTGTCCTATTGATTTGAAATTTACTATATTGTGAATGATATTAACATAAAATAGTTGCGTAACCTTGACGTGACGTGACGTGATACTGCAGCATCACCTGGAACCACAGAACTCCTATTGAGGTTGTTGTAATGGTAATGGTCGGAATTTTTTTTTAAATTTCTAATTTTTTATAATGTTTCTTACAAATGAAATAACTTTTTGCTTTTATTTTAATTTATCTGGTTAGTATTTCAAGGCTTCGTAGCGCATCGTTTTACCAGATCTTCCTCTTAGTAATTTTAAGACAATGAGCGAGATCAACGTGGACAAAATTGATGTTAAAATGTTGTTAGCTCTCAGACCATCATGCATATGACACTTACCTTATTGAAATGTCACAAAACGGTTATCAGATATATAAAAAAAAACATAAATAGCTTCGTGTCTTACGTAAATGGTTATATTGAAAACTAAATACATGTGTTATTTTTAAAAGATAACGTATTATATGTCATATATTTTTTATTATAATTTCAGATTTTAGATTGAGACAAAATAAATTTTAATACATTACTCTTCATAACTATAGCTTACCAGTCAGTTTCCGTGACGTTGTCTGCGTAGAGGGTTTTGTTTCAAAAAACGCTCTTCTCATTTCACTCTCATAAATTATCCACCGCAATTACAATGTAGTCCTGAGAGTCAAACACATAAGAAAAGTCTTGAGCATGGTATTAACGAAGTATAAGTGTATTAAGGATAACAGATGTGTTTAGTTAACAGTGTTGAGGTAAACCAGACATCTCGAAACTACTGTGGATGTAAATTACTCGCAGGTCCAACCGAAACCGTGCAGCCACAGACAGACAAACTGTATCAGGATCCCATTGGAAGAAGGAATATAGCAGAATACTTTTGACATAAATAATAGTATTTTTAAGATAAATTAATAATTACGTTAAATGTGATAGAGCTTGACCACAGCTCGTAAGATAATCAACTTAAGGTGTCTACTTGTCTTTTTGGTAAAAAATACTCAGAACAAAGATCGCAACGAATTTTTAAACATTAATTTTCATTATAAAAAATGTTTTAGTTTTATCATTCGATCGATAATTCCTCATCTAACTCTTCTGTTACTAGTGCGCCATATTCGTCTGTTAAATAAGACGAGTAAAGAACAACAGACTGTATAGCTGTACAAATATAAAACAGACTGTCGCAGTGGTCACTTCAACTAACTAAAGCGCTGAGTATTGCAAGTTCGTTCCCCGCTCGTAATAAACATCTGTATAGGACATATAGGTGTTTGTTGTGGTCTAGGCGTTAGTGTTTCTGAACCAACATAGGATCATAAGATTCTAATGGGGACTGTTAAATGTGATGCGTTTCAAAAAGAATGACAAATCTTAAGATTTATATTTTATTATGCATTGTAAAAGCGATCATACATCACGTCAGTCAAGCTGTTAGTAAACTTTCACTAAGACCTCAGAATTCCATGGTATTGACATTAGTCCTGTCAAAGGTTTAACGAGTATTGATCGAAGTGTAAATAATAGTTGCTCATTTACTATGTATTTTCAACATCTGTTGACATTACGACATCTACCTGTCCCTCTCTGATAATCGCGGATTAACTCAGATGTATAATGGAGTCTAGCAGTCGTTTAAATCGCGGTAACGCACTCGAATTATACGAAATTGTCGGGAAATTGCTCTTTCGAGGCAATTACTGGAGTTCGAATGAGTTTTGTTTTAAAAAGGAACACTCATTGAAATTAATGTGTTTGATAAGAAGTTAGAATATTGGATTAGAACTTCGTCTTATCGGTAATAGGCCTTTTCAACCAACTTCAAAAAGGATGAGGGTCTGAATTTTAGTGTGCTTTTTTATTGTTTGTTACCTCAGAACTCTCTGATTTCTGAAACCATTTCAATTGTTTTTATTTGAAAGGAAGAAATAATTGAAATAAGTGTGTCATCCAAATGAAATCATGTACTTTGAAATTGAAGTCCGTTTCTTTTTTTTTTAAAGCTTTAACTATTATGTAAAAATTGAAGTCGCAGAAAGTATTCCTCTGTTGAGCAAAGTCATCATGTCCTGCGAATAAGGATTTGACCGTTTTAAACTGTCACGATTCTGACTCCGATTTACGGATATATATGTAATATACGAGTAAGTATCGATATCTTCCGGCACATAAGAGAGTCCTCACAGTTTGAAAAGTCCAGCAAATTATTGTGTACGTACTGTACACTTACATGTGTACGTACTGTACAAAAATTTTATTCAATTAAGGTTTAGCCAAGATTTATGCTATTTTTAGGCTTAATATAAAATAAATTTGACATAAAGGCTTTTTTGTGGCCAAGGATATGTCATACAGCGACAATTAGTAGCATATTATTTAATTCACAAATTAAAGTCATAATAAGTTATATTACTGTTTATATGTAAATGTTTGTCGATACCTACTATGTATTTATTCATTAAAAAAAATCCTAAGACAAATATCGACATCCACATTGCAGCACTAAAGCAGCCACAAATTCGTTGCCACTCGGCAGCCAGGAAAAAAGAAAGGAAATGGGGAGGTGGTTATGTTCCGACTCTCTCACTCGCCGCACGAAATACAACTAAGTAGAAAAAAACAAGTTCCATCAATAGTCTTTGAAATTAATTTCTAAAAACGATTTTAGAAGAGACGAACTTTAAATATGATCTTTCCCGATGGCCGCAGGTCGCTGGCCGTTTCTCTATTAAAGATAGTCCGCGGAGGCGTCCGCGAGCCAAGTCTCAGACAAAACACAATTTCCTCTATAAATAAAACGTAATATTTCTTGTTTAACTTCGGCTCCGCGGCGCGCGTGGGCTGGGTGATATTGCTTTGATGCGCGTTTCTATTGTGATGGTATTTGTAATTTTTAATAGACTTTCAAGAAAGAAGAAGGTTTTCAATTTTTAGAGCGCTTTTTTGTGTATGTACCCCGATTTTTCATAGAAAACGGCTTGATTTGGTTGTTTGTTTAAAATTTTCATCAAAATAGGTTTAGTCATTTGGTTTTTACATCGAAACAAGCAAGCCAACAAATAAACGAAACTATATATTTTGTTTTTGGAGTTTTAAAAACTTATATTATTTACCAAGCGTTGTCGCCTAATTTCTTAAAAAAAAAACGAATTTTTAATATATTAATTACGCAGGAACAATTACATTTTATTCCTAGCACGAGTTTCTTAGGCCAAGCCCCGGTTGAATGCCCGGCAGACGTGAAACGTCTTTTAATTGCAATCTCAGCTTAGATATCGCCAAGGAAAGTTAATCAAAATAAATAGACTAGATGGCGCTAGACAAATAGTACGACGCGTCTTGCCGTATTTTTTTTTTAAATTTTTGTCATAACTTACCATTACATCAAGAGTTACAGTTCATTATAGTATATATATTGATAGACCCTGGCTGAAGCTCGTGTACAGAGTGACTCGACCGAGGAAGTACCACACTTTCACAAAAAATCAGTGCAAATTAGCTAGTATAGCTTTAAGTATAGTAAGTGACAGAGCCAGAAACCTGCCCCCTCATCTGTTTTATCACTTTTTTCTATTCCTTATTTTCCTTGTTCGTCTTTAAGCCAGCAACGCGTTTGTGACTTCTCTGGTGGTTTCTTAACGTAGAGGGATTTATAAAGCAATTTCTACGATGTAACGAGAAATAGATATATAATTTGAAAGGCAATCGTAGCACGTATGCGATAAAATCGTAGCTGTTGCTACGAAATCGTAGCAATGTAGCGATAAAGTTGTTACACAAGATTTATATTTCATTGTTAGAAGGTGGCTGTACGATTTGTGATATTAGTTATAACGAGCTCTCCCTTGCAGTTTAACTCGCGTTTATGGTTACTGCTTCTCTCCTATGAGTCGTAGCGTGATGTAATATAGCCTATAGCCTTCCTCAATAAATAAACTATCTAACACAAAAATATTTTTTCAATTCGAACCTGATCCTGTGTTTAGTGCGTTCAAACAAGCAAACAAACTTTTCAGCTTTATTATATTAGTAAAGATATTTCCCCTATCTTGAACTATTCATTTGACCGATGTTTAGTATCGTTACTGTTAAAAAAATTACAACCATGTAAAGTTTGTAAAGTATTCTTGCAGTCATTTATTATTACTTAAAATATGATTAAATATATAATCTTTTCCATTATTTCTTGAATCTATCGCAATCACGATGCAATATATTATAGCAGTTGTTTTCTGATTTTTGAAAGTCAAAATATATCGCATTACGATAACGGTAGCTTACGAAAATAACTCACCAAGTAATTACAATTTAAAGACACTTTAATTAAATACAATTTAACACAGCAAGACGTAAACCTGTCTGCACATGTATTTATATTTGCGTATTTTTTTTATTTGATACCGAACGTGAACGTATAATTTTAGTTTTTAGAAATTAAAAAGCAATATTAATACGAATATTATTTCTTACAAGGTGACTCGCCTTAATACTTCGTTTAAGTATTTTCGGGGGGCTGAAATGACCTAGTGGATAGAAAAAGTCAATATCTATCGATGGTCACGCGTTCCAACCCCGGCTAACACCGCCAGGTTTTCAAGTGCTAAATTTGTATTGCGCACGGCGGCCAAAGAAAACATCGTGAGAAAACTTGCAGGTGCCAGATGAAATTGTAACACATGTGTATATGTAAATATAATAGTAAGACCGATTAAGAGTTTTGACTGTAAAATATATGTACAAATATACATTTATACAGTCGGAAGCAATATTTATGTTTTATCAAAAATGTCGCTGTTATAAACACTCGGAAGCATATTAATTGGCGGGATGCTGCGTGCCGCACACAAGGGATACAAGCTAAAGTTTTGCAACATCCAAGTCTTGCTATAATTATATTGCCACTGTAAATTTAGGGTTTCGTACCTTAAAAGGAAAAACGGAACCCTTATAGGATCACTTTGTTGTCCATCTGTATGTCTGTTTGTCTGTATGTCTGGCTATCAACCCTTTTTTCTCAGAAATGCATGGACGTATCATGTTGAAATTATTATCATATACTCAAGTCTACGATAACATGCAGCTGTGAAAAAATTAAAGTTCTAAGTCAACGCAATCAAAAGATAATGGCAAATATGTTGCATATTTTGACCATTTAAGCGGTTTTTGCGAGTGAATCAAAACCTATAGGGTACTTCCCCTTCCCTACTTGGAAAATAAACCAAACTTGTGTGTGAGATCTTATAAGAATAGAGCGTATCAAGCTGAAAATAATTTAATCTTAGAATTAAAATTTTGGTGGTCCCATTGTCTTCAGGTCAGGATCTTATGATGGAATTCTGGAGAAATAAATTGAACTCCTCAAATATTATACGCACACTTATACCGATTTAGGTATCTTTGATAGTAACTTATGTATTTACCTTCAGAAAATCACTTTTGGTGAAATGGAAATGATGATGAAGACCACAGATGGCCACCAAAACTACTCAATAATAAGTATTTCACGGCTTGCTTTTCGACTATTTCGATAAAAATGCTAAACAATTAAGAGAATAGAACCTAAGAGATACAAATGAACTAAAAAGCATAAAATAAATGTTATCTGAAACATTAAAAAAAAAATAACACGTAAGAGGATTTACATGGCGCCGACTTCGAATGTTTTACCTGGCACCGACTTCAAAATGTGGTAGAAAATATTTAGTTTTTACTTTTTAGTTCACTTGTTTCGGTGTCGAAGTCGGTTTGTTTTTTTTTTAAGTTTTTATTATATACCTATAATTTCTAGCCGACACGGCTAAATCGGCTACAAATGGTTTATGAAGGGCTGAGACGTCGCATCCGTTGGTGTGCCCTTTGATGACTAATTTTTTTCGCAAATGTGCACTTTGGCTATAACTAAGAACACCATTTACATAGTTATTTTTTCGAAGTGTAGGTGGGTTGGTTTTATATAGATTTCTACAAATTTGTACGGAACCCTCGGTGCGCGAGTCCTACTCGCACTTGACCAGTTATTTTTAAATTATTTTTCTTTTCTTTTCTATTATTTTTCATTTTTGTTTATGTTGTAGTAGTTTATGCTTGTGAAATGTATATGTAAAATAAAGTTACTCAAAATAAATAGACTTTTGTTAAAGAATATAATGCACGTTTTTACAAATTAAATTAAGTATTTACTATTAATAAAAAAGATGTGACTGACTGATTAATCTATCAAAGCACAGCTTAATACGCGGAACGGGTTGGATTATAAGGCACATTCTGATCTTACAAATGATGTTCATGAATGTACTCATTAAAAATGTGGCGATGTGCTCATTAGGCATTTCACTCTGTGGATCGTTCGATAGATGGTTAGTTTCCTACGGGGACGTTTTGCTAATTAGACATATGGCTCATTGGACATTTTCAACAAAAAAAATTTGCTACTTAGACCTTTTGATATGGAAAACTAAGATGGTACAGCCTCCTCTTTATAAGGTTTTGTTGATATTATATTTATATGATCTTATGCAAAAACTAGAAAAGGTGAGAAAAACAAAGTTAATATGTATTAAACTTTTTATATTGATAGATTAATTATGACAGACGCGTTGGTGCAGTGGTCACTGCAACTGACTAAAGCGCTAACGGTCGCGGGTTCGATCCCCGCTCAAGGCAAACGTGTGTGTGTATTGGCCATACAAATGTTTGTCGTGGTCTGGGTGTTTGTGTTAGTGTTGTGAGTGTTTCAGGACCCCCGACACAAGGTCACGCGATCTTAATGGGGGCCGTTGTAATGTTGGGACAATAAAAGACGGCTGTTCGGTTCCAGGTTCTGTTTAATACTGTTCTAAGTGCAAATAACGAATGCCGTATGTGACATACACTACACCGTTGAGTGTGATGCGTTATTTATTTATTAACTCGATGGTGCTCGATATTTCGTATGCACAAGATTATTTACTCCAAATTTTAATAGTTATTATCGTACCCCTATTTCAACCCCTTACGGCCCTTTTTCTCATTGTAAGGTAGTCTATCTCCATTTTGAGACTCTAGACTATCTATGTGCAAAATTTAATTTAAATCAGTTCAATAGTTAAGGCATGATAAGTATGAAAATGTAAAACCCTGTGAACTTCGGTAGAGTCAGTTAAGCGTCAATTATATTTTAAAAAGTTAATATTTCTTCATGCGAACTTTTAATTAGTAAAAAAGTCTCATACAGATGCTATACGTTCGTTCAATAGTTAGTTCAAAAGTTTGCAAAAAAGATCTCTTCATGCAATACTCGTAGCAAAGTTTCCCGACGATGTTTCGCTCCCGGCAATGCTGCCACGACAATGTTCTGTTCTTCTTTCAACACTTCGATTTTCAAATTGTTTATTTATTATTTCGTGTTAATCCACACGTGGAGAAATTGTATTAAACTTGATTGAACCCGCACCTTCCTGCATATCGTGACAGGCTCTGCAAACACCTGTGTACTCTTATATCTGACGTCGGCTAACAAAATCGCACACACTTCATGACATCGGTGCGCGTAAACTCGCTGGCAAGAGATCACTTTGAATAATTAAGTAAGCGAACGCACGAGATCACGTCAAATCGAGTGAATGATAAAATTCATTACACGAACATGCGACGACAATCCTCGCGTGCTGTGGCCCGCTATGAGAATATTTATATGATTATGGTATGGTATACTATACTAGTATATATACTCATAATGCTATTAAGATGACAGCTTTATTATGTTTACAAAGTATTATATGAGCATGCGTCAATATAAAATTTCGTATATTTTTACGGCGAAACCAAGCAAGGCTCTGGTGGCTTAAAGCCGTCTTTGTATGTATGTGTTTATATAACTAAAAATCACAAAACAAAAAAAAAGATTTTTTGTATTTGCTTATATTTTAAAACTACTGAATCGATTTTGATGAGTAGTTCGTAAAAATTGTCCAGGTGACATAAGCTATATAATTGCGTTCATATTGTGGATTTTATACGTAAATTATTGATCTAAAAAAAAAAATTTGTATATCTTATCAAACGAAATCTCTGGACGAGCATATGTAGACGAGTATGTATCTTCATGACATTGTCTAAGTAAATAAATGATTAAATTGTTAACAAATACTACATATGACGCAGATAATCAAATCTTAATACCGTAGTCGGGGTATTTTTTTAAGCTTTTTCTACGAGTATATATATCACATAGCTTTTAATATCTAATCAATAGGCATTTTTACAGAAAGGTTATTTTTTTCTGAAAGAACGTTGTCTCTTTATGTCGCTTTTGATAAAGTGTCACACGCAGAAAAACGATTTCTTAAGAAGTAACGTAAGCGTGTTGACCTTGGAAATATACGTGTTCTGAAAATAAAAATAGTAGCGAAATTAATATTCAGTCACCTTCAAGATAGAAGGAGGTTCTGAATTCATAGCGTGAGTTTTTTAAATGTTTGTTAATGACTTCGTCATTTCTTAACTAATTTAGATTCTTTTTGATAGAGTGTCCTTTCAGATTGGTCACTTACAAAGAGTTCAGAAGCATACAGTATATAACACGATGTACTTTATATGTATATACTTATGTTAAAGAAAAAAGTGGAGCGCCCTACGAATGGACGGACAAACGGACGGCTAGCTGAGATTTACAGATTCTCATCGAAATCCTTTTGGAACCCCAAACAGATAATTAGAAAAACGCAAAAAAGCCATCGAAAAATCAAAACTCATAATTTTCGTAGGTAATAAAAGCATTCCATGCAATATAGATGTTGTATTTCGCTTGTCAATTAATCTGTCTGTCGTGTATGAGTTTGTAGATTTGCATTCGACGCAGGGCTGCCGCATAAATCCTCTCAATCGGCTTTGTTATCGACTAAACTGTGTCGATTTAACCGCGATCGCTAATAGTTTGTGTATCTAAATCGCTTTCGATGTTTTATTGTTCAATGAATTAAAAGTGCCAGCGATGCGGAGCGGTTGAGTTTATTTAGGGCATTTTTTAACACGATTTTATTAGCTTCACTTGTAACTAAATGTACTGAAATTAGCTGTCGGTTACTGGGTACAGCTCGTACACGGGCTGGTGCAAACGGGTCAGTACTTCACTGTATTGGAACTTTTAGTTGATGGCTGGGTATTTGCATCTAATATCATACTTATAGTAAATAATTTCAATGCTTTCCATAATTTATTACTAATTTTTAAATAATTTACAATAATTATATTAAAAAGCATTACTTCATGACGAAATAGGCAGCGCAATTATTTTTCTTCTTTTTTTTCTTCAAATGATTGAGCAAGTTATTAATGCATTATGCCTAACATAAAATAATATGTTATAAAACGTATTCACTCACAGTAAATCGGCGTGAAGTAGGCGTTTGCTTTTAATATAAATATTAGGAATTCATACAGTAAATAAACGCTAAAATCCTTGCACAAGTGACATTCAATTTCGTCTAAAGTCAATTAAAAAGGTATTACCGTTGAAATATTTTTAATATTCTTTCGTATATTTTCCGCTAAACAAATTGTTATTTAATAATACAATATAAGATTATTTTTCCGTATTAATTTTGCAAAGAAAATAATCTCATTGCTCGGAAGGCAATTACTGCGAGCATCTGAGTATTCTACAGGCTGTTCGAGAAATCGCATTAGTTATACTCAAATCGTTTTTAGGGTTCCGTAGCATAAGGTGATATCGTGATACTTGTATTAAGCCTGTACGTTTTCATCGTCGGTTCTTCGTTATAAATTTTATTAAAGTAGATGATCAAAACAAACGGGATTGCGAACCGATTACAGAGAAATTTATTACATTCGCTCTACTACGCTTCGCGCCGCACCGCGCTGCATCGCTCCCTGCATTCTTGTCTCGCAGTTCACTTCAATAGAAGTCAACAGTTTGGTATTATTGCGATGCGCCGCGCCGCATCGCCTTCACTTAAGTAGGACGCCGGGTAAAAGGTATTATAGAATATTAAGTTTTCACTTATAAATAATGGAAACAACATAAATTAAAAAGTATATGGATTTAAGTGCAAAAGTAGCTCGTCTTTCTACACGACTCAATCTAAATATAGTACACCAAATTCCTTAAAATTGTTTTAGCAACTCAGACGTGAGAAGGCAACGAGAGACAAATAGAGTTACTTCAAATTTCATCAGTGAATTACCGCGTAAGTCAAATAAGCAGTTTTAAAATGCAAAAAGATGTGAGAAAAAATGCTGCAAAATTTTTAATAGACCATTTTGAAATAATCATTTTAATGATATATTATTTACATCGTTTACATAAAATTTTATTTATTATTGATTCATATTGATGTCCATATATGTAAGTTTATGTACTTTTTTTCGCTTTCCCTTAAGCCAGCCTATTTTATCTTACGCGCGGTTAGGACCTTATAATAATAATGCGAATTCTATCGTATAAATGGTAATATATATAAGCGATAAACTTAATATAATACCATTATTATAATTATTATAATTAATTATAAATAAGTAATTAGTTGACACCATTGTCAACTATACGGTACGATAAAAAATAATCACAGCGAAATGCCAGTAGTTTAAGAATAATACGGAATCTCCGTTACGCGCATCTGAATCGCGCTTCGCCGTTTTTATAGAGCATCTTAAATGAGGTTTTTAAGAACAGGTACTCGCTCGAACAAAACTGTCCCATAAAATACGGCAGTAATAGTGAAACTTGTCGAAAATAATTTCGAATTTTATAAGCACTGACTTTAATTTAAAACTTGCATGTCGTAGTCTCGCTAGAACCTTGTGAAATATATCAACGAATTCAGTTAACTATTACTATAATATCAGTATCATCATAACGTATCTTCTATATATAATATCTATTACCTACACCTAAAATACTGAAAGAATAAATTCCAACGAAAAGTGTCTCAATATATTTGCTTAATTAAGTTGACACAATAATTTTGTTTTCGCTCTAGTCTTACACTGCACGTAATTTTATAAACTCACGTTTAACGTCTTTTCACATTTATGGCTAGAATTTCAATTTTAAACGACATACCAGAAATTGTGATCGAACCCGAATCTTCCTGCATTCCGTGCCAAATGCTCTACTATTTGAGCTGCACACTCGCGGTGCGGAAATTTTTGATATACATAAGTCTGTTTTATAATTGTTAAAAAGCGACCGCGATGTTGTATATAATGGATATTTTCGGAATTCTTAACCACTTAAAGGTTCATGTTACAGTGACGAGACACGGCGCTTTGGGAAATTTATATTGTTCCTTTATAATTTCGTGTTTATTCGTACGAGATGTAATAATATTTAAGTAATAAACGTCATACAAAAAATTGCGCCTCATAAATCTCATAATAAAAGCAGTTTCATGTTAATACGTACTTTAATAATGAACATTAAAAAAAACTGATAAATTTTAAAGTAAAGAAAATCGCTTAAACTAATTTAAATATTAGACTAAGACTGATACAACACTATTCATTATTCAGCATTCATCGGTGAAAATCCTTGGAATGACTCCAAAACGTCAAATTTCAGTCTGGTCTCCCACATCGGATGCGACGTAGCTGTTCTTAAAGTGACACAGACAGACCGAGACTTCTGCAACTTTTAGTATTCATTTTGGCAAGTGTACTTTACAACCCGCGCAGTTTATAGAGGTTCTACAAGCTCATACTGATATTATAAAGGGGTCAAATTGGTTAGTACGTTCGTATGTATGGTGTCATCTGTAGAACGAATGATCCGATTTGAAAATTATTTATATATTTTAATACATATATGCAAATCCGAATTTATATATTTTAATACATATATACAGTTCCGCAAAATACCCTACATTGGGTTAACTTTATCAGGAACTGGTGAAACAGACTCTTAGTATTTAAAGCACCGATTATCATTCATAGGAATGTGTTAATCCAAGAGTGTTTTCGTTGTTCGAAGCTAATCCGGTCTGCGGGGGAGTCGGAACAAGGCGGGGCTTATCCGCGGCGCACGAGCTGGTAATGTAGAGGCTTATGTCTAAGCCTCGAGCTACGTAGAGAGATGTGAAGAATTTTGATTGCTGATTTGAGGTATAATCGATTTAGAAGTTGACAAAATGTTTATGCCTATAATTGTCAATGCATGCGCATGTTGTAAATTTTGTTTTGTGTTTTTAACGACTTTGAAATGTGGGGCTCTTCATTTCTAATGTGTGTTTTTTACACGACTACGCTTTCGTAATGTGTTTATCAGCCGATGTATTTATATTATGTACGTTATGTGTAATGAAAATCGACAAACTATGGTGAGGTATCGTTGAATACATATTTAAAAATCATTTTTAAGTTTATCATATATTATAGGAGTAAAGATTATTTCTTATATATAGGCTTTTATACAGAACTGATATTTGTACGGTACTGCTGATTACAGATGGTATTGTAACGCAATCGGGTTTTTTAATTTTTAAAATTAATTACTTGTTTTAATTATTGTTACCATAGATCTTCATACTTTTTTTTTTATTTTTCACAGTATGACGTCTAAAATCGGCCATTTTGTTTTTTTTAATTCGTTACTTCTATAAAATTCGCGCCGTTTTGACGAATCAAACGACGTTATCAAAATCGGCCCACGCGTTTGGTCTAAATAGTGCCACATAGGTACAAACCCATACATACATCGTTTTCGAAGTCGGTATACTTTTAAAGCTTATATAATTTCTATCAATAAACTGTTTATTTGTTCAATAAATCGTGCCCTTCTACACTTTGCGAGTGCAGGCGGCGAGTGCAGGCGTCAAAGTTCGAGTCGACGGAACAAACACAACAGCTCGCGAACTCGAGGAAATTCAACTGTCTCGTAATAATGTTTCCAAAGACTCAAGATTCTCTTGTTTATAGAAGTTTATTTTTCTTTGGCGAATTTTCTCGGTATCTAGGCGAGGTTGTTGTTACAACTTCTAATTGTTATACTTACTGTTCTGAAGGTATTTGCATGAAAAGATGGTGAAAGTATTTGCAGTTCGACGTAAAGCTAACGTCAGTTCATGTGGTTTCTTTCGAGAAGAGATGTTCTATTAATGAATTTATAATTAAAACTTGCAATGTATAAAGTAGACAATGTAATGTAAGCTTTCTTTGCAAGGGTAGTTTAATTTTACTTTTCTTTCGTAAAAAATATTAACCCAAAATATGTCTTAAAGAATGTTCTAATTCTTTGTGATTTTTGGGCTAGAATACGATGCCGTGATCTTAAATTCCTAATCTATTTCTAAAACTCAGAGTGTAAAGTAGGCAATTGGCATTAAGTACTTGTGACTTTAAATTTTATATTGTTTCAAAATACGCCTAAAACGGCAACGGTAACTTCTCTGCAAGTGAAAACTGCAATTGAATACATTTCAAGTTATGATGGATCTTGTTAGATACGACTTTACAAAGTCCTTGTTTTGAATCACTTATGCATATGTTTTATACCTGTCACAAGTATAAATGTACCCACGGTTCTCAAGCACCAACTGAGCCCGAGGGGGCCGTTAGTTCAATCAAAACGTCCCCTCGCTAAGACCACTGACCGATTTTCACTATGATCACGATCCTTCAAATGAAACAATTACAGCACCGATATGCATTGCTGGCTTTGAATGACTTGCAGACAAGTTTGACTTGTAAAACGAGCAATGGATGATAGTCTTAAGGATATAAGCTGATGTAAATAAGTTAACAAAGTATGCCAATACTTCGATGTACAGAGATACTGCCAAGAACAGCCAAGTTGGTGTATTTGCAAGTGTCAGACATACATACATAAATTAACGTTAGTTCTCGGGAAGACAGACATACATATTCATCCGGTCTTAGATTAATCGCCGTTTCCGTTGAAGTAGTGTGGAAATGATAGCTCTTGAACTTCGTTGTAGGCATTTGCATATACGGTAGCGAATATCAAAATTAATACGGACAACTCGTAATTGAGTAAAAATGTTTTTAATTCCATTTAAGGTTTTAAATTAGATAAAAGTAATGTCTACCGCCGTGTGTTAGGATCAGAACTAGTTGGGCTAATTGTCGAAAACGGTTATTATCGCGTAATGGCCTTTTGCGATCCGATTTCTGTAATTTTGTAAGGTAATTTAATATGCAATTTTGTCATCTCTCGTGAAATGTGTCCCGTGAAATTAATATTTAATAGTTAGGTACTGGTGTGTAGTTTTCACTACAATCATTAAATTAGCTTACTAGAGGCACACCCAAACTCGCTCACGTGCACGAAGCCTGCAGTTTTCGTGCATCGAAGGAACATAGTATAGTCTAGTATATATTTTAGACTTTTTGTTCGCGTGCAACAGACAGTCAAAACACTCGTTCGCGAACATATCGCGTGCATGTTACACGCGAACCGTACGCCGCGTACATGCACATTTTTGGGCGCGGATTAAGGCTAAAATACTACTTATCAAATGATAAAAATAGACTTATATATAAAGCAATTTCCACAGCGTGCAAAAAAACTCTTTTGCCTTATATCAATATTCATACAATAAAGAGTCAGTAAATTTCGTAAGTGCGACGTAAATCCCGGAACCATTGACCCTGTTTTAAAAATTATGGTATGATTTAAAAGATATATTATTCTAGAGGATATTAGGGTATATTTTTGATGTATATGTATTGTATTTTAAATCAAAATTTACATTCACGCGAGCTGTCTGTAAAAGCTTCTATTTAATATATCAATAAACCTATTACCGTTTAAATAAGGAATATCCGGTATAGTACAGCACTAGCGTGTAGCCCAAGTTCAGACATGTGCGATAAATAAGCTAACGACATCACAAGCGCTAACAACTTCGCCCGCTCTTGTCGCTGAGTTATTAGCGGGTTCAGTCCCCGGCACCTTGTTTCATAATACATTCGCCGAAAACTTTTAATAAATATTGATAATAGCATTATATGCATGAATATGCGTCGTACGTAAACTATACTAATTATTATAACTAGGAAAGTAGTCTACTTAATCTGTTGTTTAAGTTGCATTAAAATTGATAACGCTTGACTGTCAAATCGCTTTGAATTTTGATGAAATGTTCTATGGAAATAGCTTGAACCCTGAACACAAAGAAAAATAAATAGTGTCCCACGGCTGGGCAAATGCCTATTTTCCCATCTTTCCAAATAATAAAATTGTAACTGACTCGGTATACAGGAGATAATATTTCAGAAAAGTTAATACGAGGTGTCTTTCTTACGAGTGGAAAAAATACAATGTGCAAGAAAAAATTTTCTCACTAGTTAAAAATATAATGGCAATTATTTTGCCATTTTTTTTTTAATTTTTTTATTAATCCTAATCGACTTTTATTATTTTACTGTTACTTAATAGTTTGAAGTTTTCTCTTGTATCTGTAGTCCCCATGACTATTTTTTTTAATCCTTATGTATATTATAAACACGTTCCATATTCTTTAATCTAAATAATGTTAAATATCAGGGTCACGGGAAGAATTTTTTAGATTTTTATATTGTATATTATATAAAATGTATATTCAACTGCAAGTTTCACAATTTCAAAAGTAGCACATTCTTAAAACGAAGTTTCAACTTTTGAAGTTGGAATGAAAAATATTATCTCTCTGAAGTTCGTACCGAGTCTGTAAATAGTCGTAACCTCATTGTAGTATGAAATGGTTTCTTACAAGTTACTTATTGTAACTTATAAGAAACCTTAATAACGTCTCACCATCTGCCTATCTACACTCATATTTTGTGGAAATTGTGACCCATTTTAATTAAGGAGAAAAAGTTTTTTTTTGGCTAATTGTTTTTAAACTTAGCTCGCAAAAATCGCTTTCATTAAATTCCAAAATATACACGGGCGAAGCCGCGAGGAACTGCTAGTATTCCATAAATCAAATATAACCAAATTTAATTTTTCATCTATCTCTATACCAAAATAGCTTAAAAATGTGTTTAGTTAAAATGTAATAAACAACCATAACGACGACGTTGAACGAAAGGAAATACGAAGTAAGGAAAGGGCTCATTCCTTTGAGGATTAGAACTCCGGCTATCTCACTTACCGCACGAAACGCACTGGAGCCGCCTTCTTCTGTAGAACAAAGAACTGGTCGAGCCAACTCCTCCTCAAGCTATAATCCGTGGGCTACAGCTAGGCTCTAGTGGAGTAGGCGTAGTTTCTCTAGTACACACTTACTTTTGCGCGTGATCACATTTTTTCGTCGATTTCAATTTTTTTTCTATTTAAACATTGTGGCAACCTATATCGACCATTTCGATTTTTCCAAAGCCTTATGTTTTTTTTTGACATTTGCGCTTTCATGAGGAGTCTAAAGACGTCTCATTTATCAAAATCGACCCACGCGTTTGGTATAAATAGTGCCACAAAGGTACGAACCCACACACATACATTGTAAAAGGATAGTTTAAAAATACTTTTTAATCAATCTCAACATTTAATTATTTATTGAAAGTAACAATATTATACTAGTATCCATGCTTTCTTATAATACTGAATGGACGTACCACGAATTTTCATCTATTTTAAAAAGTGTCATCAGCCAACTTGCTGTTTACTAGATAAACTCATTACCCTCCTTTGTGTCCTGCAAGGATAAAAGTCGCCATTACAGGTTAGCGCACTCCATTTAATCTAGTTCTTGGTTATGAAGTTACACCACTCTGGCTGCAGGTACAATCCGTACATTTCCGCGAATGAGTATCGGAGCAACACGGCTTCGAAGTTTGTACAAGTGTAATGACATGCAGTTCCAATGCGGCAGTATTTTTTATTTCCTGCTTCTTGAACTAGTACAAGAATTAATTATTTCTCTGCGGTTGGAATTGAAGTCGCATAAACTTTAGCTCGCATGAAGTAGTCGCGCGGCGCGTAACTTCGATCATTATAAGTAAGCTATAGCGTATATTTCATTTATTTTTCTAATAAGCAAATACACTGTTTGTATTTTTATCATAAATTTTCTATACGAATCAAAAAACTCCATAAGTTTTTTCTCGTTTACTTATTAAAATACTTTAGTAATTACCAATATTATAAATCCGCACAGTCTTATGTGCTTTAGATAACTTAAAAACTCAAAATTTTGCAATGAAACGTACAAAACCCATTTCTTATTCCATCCCAAATTCTTCAAGTGTTCCTCACATAACACGGAAGGGCTCCTCCGCGGCGTCGCGATCAGGAACACACTGTAAAAATACGAGACGCCGAAATCACGCGATGCCATCTGGGAATTAGAATACCTAATGTCTGTGCTAAAGTTCAATTGTCAAATCAGCCACTTCTTTAAATAGCTACGCTGTTTATGAGAAACCATAATTATTAAATCACTAGCGATCCGTCTCAGCTTTGCTCGGGTGCAATTTAGTTTTTTACGATACCATATTACCACAGCGATTTGATTTCTAAAGATACATTATTAGTACACTTTCACAGCATCTATAAAGCATATATTTTAAATTTCAAGTCTCTTACGTCAAAACCCTATGTTTTTGACTTAAAATTCTTTCTAACAGACTTTCAAATCCAGTTTTACACCCTTAGGAATGAAGTTTCGTTAAATCCGGAAATTCATAGAGGATGCCTACACACGATGAGGAACCTTCCACGTTTTATTTTAAGTTTGTAGATGTTACACTTTTTGTAATTTTGTGATGAATCAGTGAGTGGTATATCGGTTTTATATTTGATATACATATATAGGTTAATAAAGGATACTTAGTAAAAGTACTTGAAAATAAAATTTAATTAAAACCCTGAGCGCTGTTCTATATAAACTATTTGGGTAAATAAAATTGTAATTTACTGATAGGTTTTATTTAATAAATTACAAATTGGCAATAAATTTAACCAAATATAAGTAACCTTAATTGGTTCAGTTATTTCCAAATGACAAGGTTTAAAATAGCTCATTCGTCGCTGAGCTGTGTATTCATGCAACGAACGACGAAGGTCTAATTAAACACCGGTATTTAACGACCTAGCCGTCTTATTAAGTGGCTGACTTAACGCTCCCACTGCGACATCCAGGGAAGGAATTCTAGTAAAAGACATAAGTCGGTAGTTTTAATACTGAATGCGAGCTGCAATTCACTTACGTGGCAGGGAATTTGAATATGCATGTTCTAAAAAGAGGAAGAATTGCATTGCTAAAAAAAATCGCATTTTGAGGTTAATAAAGGAAGATAGACTAGCCTATTTTCTACCTACATATTATAAACTGAATATGTTAATATTATAAATACTAAATTTACTCAGGTATTCTAGGAATACATTTTTAAACTGCAACATTTTATGTTTAAATATAAAGCAGCTCACGCAAATAAAGCCACTGGGTTCTCCCAGTGAATAATTGTATGCTGATAAGCAATAAAGTGTCAACCCATAAAATGTCAAATTTGGGGACATTGATGTATTCTGATATTTCTGATAATACGTATTTAACATTATAAAAGATAACTCAAGCCATCTAAACTAAATAAATATGGAAAAAAGTTTCTTTATTTAGTGATTCTAATATTGAAATGTGTTTCATATTTTGCAAATGTAATTAATAATAATAGATAAAACTTTTTATTATACCGAAAATATGGCTATATACTTCTTCAAATACATTTATTAAAAATAGATTTGATATCTTAAGACGCCATTTTCTCAAAATCATGTCTGTGTGGCTTGACATAGTAATATTTATCAGCGTCCAATTCTAGGTAGGCGTGCCTATCTGTCTGCGAGCTGTACCTCATGAACTTATAATATATAATCAAAACCGGTATTTCTCATTACTATAGTATTATAGATGTTGATCGACAGTTTTCAAAGTAAGTAAAGTAACAATAAATGTCCCACCAATTTAAAGACAAATTTAGCACTTGAAAACTCAGCAGTGCTAGACGGAGTTTGAACTCGCGATCGTCGGTTAAGATTAACCACTAGGCTATCTCGGCTCCACTTGACGGTTTTACCACATGCTATTAGAACAACACTTGACTCTACCAGAGGGAGAATATTTATCTATTTACATTATGAGGGTAAAATAGAAATATTTTCCTCTCTGCTCGGAATCCTCTTACATAAAGAGCTCGATCATTTACTTGAAAGCCTACTTATTGAAATTATAGCAATTCATATATCTAAGAGAGATATAAGCATCTTTTTTAATATTCCGCGTTTAAATGTTAGAATATTTATAGAATCACTCGATTGGCGCCTGTCTTTGTCACAGATGTTTTTCTTAGGAATACATTTTTAAATTTTACTTTCGTAAGTGACATAGAGCTGAGATGGCCTAGTGGTTAGAACACGTCGATTTCAACCGATAATCGCGGGTTCAAACGCCGGCTACCACCACTGATTTTTAAAGTGCTATGTTTGTGTTTAAATTCATCTCGAGCTCGGCAGTGAAGGAAAAAATCGTGAGGAAACCTCCATGTGCCGGGAGAAATTCTGATAAATGTATATCCGCCAACCCGCAGTGGAGCAGCGTGGTGGATTAAGCTCTAAACCTTCTCCTTAATAGGAGGGAAGGCCTTTGCCCAGCAGTGGGATATTAACAGGCTGTTACTTTAAGTGACATAAAACAACTTTGTAACCTGGTAACTGACCTAGGTTACGAAGGCTGTTGCTGACAAAAAATAAAGGCACTGACTGTAAATTCTTTTAGGAGTGAAGCAGTGTCAAACGATTTATTTAAATCATTATGAAAATTTGAGAGCGAAACTTATAAGTGTAATTATCGCCTTATAAGTGTTAATTCGTATTATTGATATTACGAGTAATTTCGAAGTTAGAGGTTTTGTTATGGTAGTGACGTCCGAAGTGTAGGTTTTTATGAAGACCATCACATGCGGTGTGTACGAAAAGCTCTTCATTGCACCAAAAATTGATTAGCTTGTGTCCAGGAATATACTTTCAAAAATAGGATTATTTGTAAAGATTTTGGAATGCACAGTGGACACACGTACAAACATTGATTTATCTACATATTAATATCTGAAGCAAAAGCTTTGTACGCCTTTTTAAGAAACTTCAGTCAGAGAAGTATGAAATTATATTTTATACAGAAAGAGTAGCAGAATGCTATTTTTTCTTTATTATTTGTGCATAAAAAATATAATTAATTAAAAAAAAACATTATTTATTTATTTATTTCATAGGAAGCCAACATAATGTACAATGATCTAATTTTTTTTTAACATCAAAAGTTTTACAATATAGAATATGTAGCTACAAAGTACACTACAATTATAGGCTAACTCAGCATGCACTGTAATAAAAACTTAAGAAACTTTTCTCACTCCATGTTTACAAAAATATAAATTTAAATTATTCTACATGCAATATATATGTATGGAAACAGTTTAAAAATAAAAGTAAAAGCAAATACAAAAAAAAATGATAACTTCACACTAAACATCTTGTTAAAAAAAATATCGTTATTAAACTTTGTAAATATAAAAATATAACTTAAAACATTCACTTAAGCTAAATAAAAACAATAAAAATAAAATAAAACGAAAGCAAACGTGTTTTCTGATAAAGTCTAAACCAATCTAAGCTTCTAATTAAAAAGTAAGTAAAGATAAAAAATTCAAACAATGATATAGCTAGTTTAAAACACAAAATAAAAATTATTACATAATAAAAATAATAAAATAAAATAGTATAAAGAAGAACTCTTTTGTAAGAGGTATATGGACTATTCCGAAGACATTTTTTTACAATAACTATATTACGCTAAAAGATTAAAATGATTTTTTATTTTAGTTTTATAAGATTTTAGATTATCGTTATATATATCGATACCAATTTCTATTTCAAGTTCTAAAAGCCCTATTTAAAGGTGCCGTTATTCCTAAATTTGTTCTCGCAAACCGACATTTGAAAGTTGGTGTATTTGTATGCCTCGCATTAGGTCTCGGTACTACTATATTCAATTATTTTAGTAATTGAGGACAATCAATATTACCTGATATTATTTTATGTAAAAAACATAAGTCCAGTATATCTCTACGATTTTTAAGCGTTATCATATTGTAATGTTTTAATAAAGCATCATAATTATTAAGCATAATCGCGTTTCTATCTTTGAATCTTACAAATTTTAGCAATTTCTTTTGAATTCTCTCTATCCTGTCTATATGTATTTGATAAAAGGGACTCCATGCTACTGAACAATATTCTAATTTACTTCTTATAAACGAATTAAATAATGTTATTATAGAATCTGATTTTTTAAAGGCTTTTGTACTTCTTTTTATTAATCCTATTATTTTAAATGATTTACTGGCCAGTTCGTCTATATGTGGAATAAAGCTCATTTTAGAGTCAACAGTTATACCTAAATCTTTTATTTGGTTAACTCTATTTAAAATAGATTTATTTATCCTGTAGCCATAAATAATATTGGATGTTTTTCTGCTGAACGTTAAGATGTAACATTTGCTTTGATTTAAATTCAAACGATTTTCCCTGCACCACTTTGCAAATCTGTCTAAGTCTAACTGTAGCAATTTCGAATCCTGTAAACTATTCACGTTCCTATAAATTTTCAGGTCATCTGCATAAAGTTGAATTTTACTGTGATGAAAACAATTTACCACATCGTTTATAAAAATACCAAATAATATGGGACCCAGACAAGAACCTTGGGGAACTCCAGAGGTTGCCGAAAACGTATATGATTCATATCCACCCATGACCACATTCATTTCCCTTTGTTGTAGGTAATTATGCAATAGTGTAAGCAGGTTTCCATTAAATCCATATCTGTGAAGCTTGTTCATTAAAATATTGTGATCTACGACATCAAATGCTTTAGCCAAATCGGTATATATACAGTCAACCTGATAATTATTATCCATAGAATTTGAAATACTATTGACAAATGTGGCCAAATTAGACATTGTGGACCTGTTTTTCACAAAACCGTGTTGATGATGTGTTATTAGTGATTTCATTGGCCAAGTTAAAAAAGGAGATAGCAATGACTCAAATATTTTGGAAAATATAGATAAAATTGATACGGGTCTATAGTTTTTTATATCTTTTCTGTCCCCGCTTTTAAAAATCGGAACTACCCGCGCCTTTTTCCACAAACTTGGATATTTGCCTTCATCTAATGAATTTTGATAAATTATTGAAAGTGGAATTACCAAAGCTGATGCACACTGTTTAACAAAAATTGGAGGAACATTATCTGGACCTGTACCTACACACACTACCATGTTACCTCTTTTGTTTATTGTTTGAGCCGGTATTCAAATTGAGAATATATTATCAATGGAACTTTAATAACGTTCAGACTTATAATTCAAATTAATTGGATAAGCCATATCAACCCACGAAAAGTCAAATTCAGAGATTCTGATAACGCGTCACGTATTTAACATTATTAAAAGAATCAAATCATATAAAATAAAAAAAGTTTCCTAATTTAATGTTTCGTATTTCAAGTGCGTTCCATATTATGCAATTTACACAATAATCTCTTATATTTGAAAAACATTTAATTATATTAATCTGCTTTTAATTCATTATATATTTTAGAAAGAAAAGAAAAGATGGATAAATACTTCTTCAAAAAAATGTATTAAAAATGGGTTTGACATCTTTGGACGCTATTTTCTCAGAATGGTTGAACACAAAACGTGTGGTTTAACACAGTATTGCTTATCAGCGTCCAATTATGGTCGAGATTTGAACAATAAGCGATCACTAGTATAGATAAAACTATCACAGTGTGCAAGGGTTTCGCAAACTATTAGTCAACGTGAGTAACGGGCGTTGCGCTGGAAGAGACGTTGATCCCATTACGATGCTTGGAGAGCACTCCTCCAGACACTCGCCCCTCGGACGTACTTCTACTGTCCCATATATTTCAATAACTACTATATATGTACATAAAAGTAAACATACGTATATTAACAAAATATTAGCGTTTATATGTAATTTCCAAATCAATGCATGTCTGTAACCTTCAGATTTTATAACCGACTTCCAAAAAAGGAGGAGATTCTCATCCCATTTGGTTGGTCCCATTGTCTTCAGGTCAGGATCTGATGATGGGATCCTGGAGAAATCGAGAGAACTCTTCAAATATTATAGGTACACCTATACCGATTCAGGTATTTTTCTCAGAAAGTCACTTGGTGAAGTAGAATTCATGATGAAGACCACAGATGAGACACCCGAACTACTCCGTAACAAGTATTTCACGGCTTGTGATTTGATTATTTCGATAAAAATGCTAAAGAATTTATTTTGCTCATCACAATGCATATGGTGAAGTGGAGCTGATGATGCAATACCAGGAGAACTCCTCAATAATTAACAGCCCTGCATCGGGAAAAGCTATATTTTTTTGACGGCATTAGGCTATTGTAACTCAGGTAAATAACTAAATATAAGGTAATATTTTGATAAAAAAAAAATTTTTTTGACGTCATTTCGTAGATTCGCGCTGTGGTCGCGAGCTCAATGCCTGCTCACGGCAAACATCCATATTGGCCATACGGATGTTTGTTGTAGTCTGGATGTACATATGTTTTATGTGTTTTCGGATTTCCGACTCAGAATCATGAAATCCTTATAGGGCCGTTGATTTTAAAGCATTTATTATTAATATTGTAGCGAGGAAAAGAAACGTAAGCCATAGATCTATATTATAAATATGTATATGGCAGGTATATACATAACTAGCGACCCAGGCTTCGCACGGGTGCAGTGAAGTTTTGAACGGCATCAAACTACAAATCTTTGAAATTCTCTGCTTCCATCTAATATAATTTGCGTATATTATACCTACATGTAAACATTTTTCTATAATGTTTATTCATAAAATTTAAGATCTTAATTAATTTATATACATAAATTTAAAAAAAAAAATAAAAGAAAAGATTATACATTAAACTATTTACATCTTAATTACTATAAAAAAGGATTATATTTTACAAAACATTGTAGACCTCATCTAAGCCACATTTTTCTTGAATCACTCTGTTTATTGACGTTCCGTTACATACTTACAAACGGTGGGAAGCGACTTTGTTGTATACGATGTAAAGATTACATAGTAATGTATAAAAATTAATGGATGTTTGTTGTACGCTGCCATATCATTTATTCAATTGCGATAAAACAGTGTCACCTCAAACTTACCGACTGCACTGATGGTAAGGTAACAGGTAGAGTACGATTAACTTCCAGTAGGTAGCCGAGATGGCTTAGTGGTTAAAACACGTCTATCTCAACCGATAATCGCGGGTTCAAGCCCCGGCTGATTTTTCAATTGCTGAATTTGTGTTTAATTTCATCTCGAGCTTGGCGATGAAGAAAAACGTCGTGAGGAAACCTGCGTGTGCCGGGCGAAATTCTAGCACATGTATATTCGCCCAACTGCAGTAGAGCAGCGTGGTGGATTAAGCTCTAAACCTTCCTTTGCCCTGCAGTGGAACATTTACAGGCTGTTGTTGTTTTTTTTTTTTTTACTTTTACGTAGCGTGTATCGTAGCATACACAAAAATAAATTACAGACATTCATCCGGAATAACAAAATCTGCATTAGTTAATATTTGTTGTTTCAATATTCCAGCATTTCACAAAATTATATTTCACGATAAAAGCATAGAGCATAACAATAATTTTATAATAAATGTGAAAATCTATTCAATAATACTTCGTTAACTGTGGCCGGTTGTACGAACTGAACATTATTGAATCATTTACAAAGCGAATATTAAATAATATTTGCTCTCAATTAACTGCGTATAGATCATTAATATCACTGTTATGAAATCACACCTCGGTTCAGATTTATTTTACTAATTTACATTTGTACCGCTGTTCACCAATGTGGCACTGCCTAGCGTTACGCGATATTGGCAAAACAATCTGCGCTCATGTGGCACAACCAAAAGCCATAAAAAATTGAATTCCATTAAAACAATCATCATCATCTACCTAGCATTTTTTCCGGTTACACCAGGGTCTACTTTCTATTCTAGTCCAGATATTAACGAGTTACTTATTTTTACACAGAGCGATTGCCATCTGACCTCCGCAACCCCTGAGGGCAAGCCAGTAACCATTTAGACTAGAATAATTTCCCTACTACGAGTAACTACTAGTATCATTATCCGGTGATTGTGATAACAACCGGGATCGCTTTACGTGCTCTCCGAGGCACGGTGGGGAGACCCACAAGGACAAACACCCAGACCTAGAAACAAATATTTATACAACTATAAATATCTGCCCTGAGCAGGGATGGAACCCGCAACCGTCGGCGTTAGAAGTACATTCAGTACCACCACACCAGAGCGGTCGTCAATTCCATTAAAACAATAATTGAATTTGTCCTATCGCGGACACGAGCAGTGCAGCGTAACTTAGGGATTTTCAAGCGTTGGGTATATAGACACATTTCTGTCAAAGGCCGGCAACGCACCCGCGACATCTCTGATGATGCAGATGTCCATGGGCGATGGTGACCACCTAACGAGGTGATACAATTTGCTCGTTGGCCCCTTTTTATATAAAACTGCGGTTCGTGTGCATTTTATAATGGACATTTTTGAACATGTGCAAAAGAAAGCCAAAACTCAGTACTCAACGCGCGCGTGTATAACATTGTGACGCGTGCGACGCCGCTCTAGGCGCGTAGCGTGCACGTGAACCGCACGCTTCGAGCACCTTTGCTTGTAACCAATACTGTCATATATATTTACAATCATAATATTGAAACCATAATTGTCAATAACAATATCATTAGCCTAATTAACGTCACCCGCGTCCCGGTCGCTATTGATTTAGTTAATATCAAGAGCAAATAGTGGTTACGCCACAACGTCATATTTACTCCGTGCTATATTACTTGATATTACAATGATTTTGCTATTACAAACACGGACTTAATTTGCTTAGATGGAATCTATGAGTAATGTTATAATATTATTACTTGTGTGATAGTGATGTTTCTCTGTGTGTGTGATTTTAGTTAGCTGTACTTTTTTTAAGCGGTTATGATATTTCTTGATAAAGTTTTAATAGACTATAATATATTATCACTGCAACTGACTGAAGCGCTAACGGTCGCGGGTTCGATTGCCACTCACGGCAAACATCTGTATTGGCCATTTGGATGCTTTTCATGGTCTGGGTGTTTGTATTTGAGTAATGTGTGGGTTTCCGGACCCTGGAAGCTGGATCGTAAGAACCTAATGGACGCCATTGAGTGCGATGCGTTTATTTAGTTATTTATCTACAAATTCAATAAAAAGATGGTAACGGAATATGAGAACCAGCGGGTCTTAATGGGCTTTAAAAATATTGCCTTAAAGCATTAATTAAATTACTACGCCCAAAATATATTATTGTATAAGTATACGAAGTAATTAAAGTATTATTTTTTTACGGTACTATCGGGCAAACGAGCATACGAGTCCCTCACGTTAAGTCGCCAGCCTCTCGCCGCCATAAAAGTAGAATCTCAACGGTGCTAGTCAGGAATACAACCTGCGAACATCGGTTAAGACTTACGTTTTGCAATTAATAAGTCATCTTGGTTCACACAAGCTACGGGTTATTTTATGTGTGTTTCGGCCATTAATTCTTCGTCTTTTTATACAAACAACGCCTTTATTCGCATAAAATAGCTTCTTTTAACCAAATAATCTATATCGCATCTGAAGGTGAGGCGTCCTAATCCATCACGCTGTTCCCTCACGGGTCAGTGGATACATATTCAGAATTTCTTTACATAAGTCCTTGTAATGTTTTCTTTACCCGCTGAATATAAGAACGCTATAATGACTTAAATAACTTTGAGGCTTGCCAGTACTTGAACTCGTGACCTACGCATAAGATCCTCGCATTTTTATTAATACATCTGGACTTTTTAAAAAGTTCAGATATCCCCTTTCAAAGGGACTTTACATGATGTTCTGAAAATACACAAATATTTTTATAATTTATATTTATTTTGTTTATAAACTGTGCAAAAAGAAACAGTCATATGAGTGTTAACGTATACTATAAAACTATACTAAAAAGGTAAAATTAGTTTTTTTCTAACTTTGTATGAAGGGAGTAATCCGAAAATACTGATCCGATATGAGAAATTCTTTTAGCGTTGGGTAGCCCGTATATTAAGCAAGGTTATAGGCTATAATAAATCACGCTACGACTCGCAGGCGCGCAGCATTATTCATAAGCTAAGTCTAATCCCTTTGTATATTCGTATCCTATGTACTGAAATACCGTTCAGCGGAGTGCGTTTTAACTTTGTTAACTTATTGTTTGTACTTACGAGAAGGTTATAGGCATAGTATAATTAATTACCAATAGATGGCCCGCGATGATTGAGACGATATAGCCTAGTGGTTAGAACACGTCGATCTTAACCGATGATCACGAATTCAAACCCCGGCAAGCATTGCTGTGTTTTCAAGTACTAAATTTGTGTTTAAATTCATCTCGAGCTCTGCGGTGAGGAAACATCGTGAGGAAATCTACATGTGCCGGGAAAAAATCGGACACATGTATATCCGCCTACCCGAAGTGGAGCAGCGCAGCGTGGTGGATTAAGCTCTAAAGTTCTCCTTAATAGGAGAGGAGGCCTTAGCCCAGCAGTGGGGCATTTACAGGCTGTTACTTTACTATTTCTACTTTACTAGGTGGCGCGCGGGTCATACCGGCCAGACAAAAAAAATGTTTTAGATGGGCCTTCGACATCACATGATCTACATTAACACGAACGAAGCAGCGAATAGCTGGTATATTTATAAGGTAGCTGCCCCTCGCAGTTTCACTCGCGTTTATGGTTACTGTTTCGTTTCTATGTGTCGAAGCGTGATGTAATATAGCCTATAACCTTCCTCGATAAATGCACTATTCAAAGCAGAAATGATGGTCCAAATTGGATAAGTAGTTTTGGAGATTACCTCCAACATACAAACTCACAAACAAACGTTACCTCATTATAATTAGTATAGATAATGAATCACTGTTAACGTCATCGATTGAGCTCATTAGGTATCAATTAAAGTCAAAACTACAATGAACAAGATACGATTATTGACTTCCTAATTAAGTACTCAGTTTTGATTTCAAATTAATTCGTGAACGTAACAACATGCGTGCTCGTACTCTTCGTAGTTAATCACTATTTGCTGACGTTCACAAGTTCGTTGACATTCAAACGATACAATATTGGTGTGTGTTGTTTGTTTAATAAAGATTTGTAGTCGTCTATTGTTTTTAAGTGTTCTAATTTCACTTATAACAGGATGCTGATAAGGAACATTATATCAAGCCACACGGATTTCATTTTAATTTAATAAATTCGTTTTAAGAAGTACGTATATATTTATTTATTTATTCAATTATGTACCAAATAAAATTTGTACAGATAATAGTATACATGAAAAAAAGTGTACACAGGATAACTTATCTCTTACAAGAGATCTCTGCCAGTAACGCGAGACGTTATAGAGATTATTTTATATCCATCTTTTCACTTATATTTTGATAAACGGTATATTAAATTAAAAGCAGATTAGTATAATAATTTTTATCTAATAATAAGTTTTTCAAATATATTAGATTATATACTAAAAATACACATACAATACACTTCTATATTCGAAACATGAAATTAAGTTATTACGTACTTACTTAGTTGAGATGGATCTCTTTTGATAATGTTAAATGTTTTACGCATTATCAAAATACATCAATATCTCCTAATTTGAATTAGCATTCAACTAAGACTATACAAATGGGCACCGCCTTCAAAAAACGAAATTTCGTTTACTTCGACGACATACTGTTTTCAATTATTTTGTTGTAAAGCAAACCCGCTGACCCGATTTTATTATATTTAAAAGGGCATACTCTCAGTTTTGTCCCATAGTGCTTTAATTACAATCGGTCCTGTACTTTATGGACAAAATAATTGGAATAAGTACGCCATTAAAGTAAAGTAAACGAAATTACATATTTGGTTATTGAAATCGGTTGTTTTTTTAAGTCTTAATCACGTAGAAAGTAAACATCCAGATAATATGACTCCAATGCCAGACAGGAAATAACTTACAAAAATCTTAGGAATTGTCTTAACTTTAACATTTTCTTACAGTTGGCGTTTTAAAAGTGGCTTCACACCGAAACAGCTACTAACACACTCTTTTAAAAGTCTTTTTAAAGCAGTACATACAAAGAATAGTAAAATATGGTGCTGTGAAAAGCGTCGGAAATTGTTTAGGTGATGGGTTGATAGTAACTTTCTCTGCGAATGTAAAAGCTGTAAAGTAGAACGGGCTGTTCGACCTAACGCAGACTGGAGACTTGCAACTTGCCTATCTACCCTATGTTATAAAGAAGAAAGTTTTGACTGTCTGATATTTTGCGTTGAATAGGCTCCGAAAGTACTAGATCGCGTTACGTTACGTTAACTCGCTTATTGAAGAAGGTTATAGATATATTTCAGATTACAACTTTCAAATAAACAAATAATCTCTTTTGCTTTATATCAATCTACACTTCTATACAAATATATAAAGAGTTACCATTTGATTTGTGAGTTTGAGAGTAAAACCGCGAGGAGTAGCTAGCACAATTTTTGCTGATTATTGGCTGAGTCGACATTATTTACAATTCTACACCTAACATGCTGCATTCGTGCTAGTACTTTTAGAGATTATGCTCCAACTTTAAAATTACTTTTCAAAATGTGAAATAATGTTATGGGGTACCCATAATATAATAGTCTATCTAAAATTGTCATTCTACAGAAACTTAGCCAGTTCCTGCCGCTGACTTGTCTTGCTTGTTATAAATGAGAAAACTTAAGTGTGATGTTTGAATGGATGGATGCGGTGGCGTAGGGCGGACCCAGCGCTGCCAAAACACTGGACGCTGACCCAAGAAGAGCGAAAAATGACCAGACTGGGAGCAAATTTTAGATCACGTGTAACAAAGATAAAATTTTTAATAATAGAATTATTTTGATTGAGCTCGTACATTTTATTATCAGAGCCAGATACGATTTGAATACTTTAAGTTAGTCTAGTTACGTTCTGGATGTATGTACGGATTGATATACACAAACTGAACAGCCTTAAGTTAAACTTTATACTATCAGAATAACACATACTACATTTTATCAACATACAATTCGAGCGAAGCCGCGAGCGGAAGCTAGTATTTTGTAAATGTACTTATTCCTAAAAGGGTAAGGGTCCATAAATAAATATTAAGTAAGCCCTTAAATTATCGTCCGATACAAAGTCTGGAGTCTGCGGGGAACTGTTTGCATGGGCGGTTTTGAAAGCCGAAGTTGTGTGACCTGAACAGATAGTTTTATCAGAACAGTAAACATACCTTTTAGTGGCGGTGTCGCGCTACGATCGTTCGATGTTTACAGATACAATTTTTTAACCGACTTCAAAAACGGAGCTTTTCATTGTTATTATTTTTTGTGTAGATATATTTTAGTGTGATATTTTAATTGTAAACTAAGTATAATGATATCGTTTTTAATAAATAGGCTGCACCTCGAAGATGGCTCTACTTAATTTTGAAGAAAAACTCTAATAGGTACTATTTCCTACTGCAGTCATACTATTTTTTTTATTATAAAAAAAAGAGGGGCAAACGAGCAAATAGTACCACCTGATGTTAAGTGGTTACTACCGCCCGGACATCTGCAGCACCAGGGGCGTTGCGGGTGCGTTGCCGGCCTTTAATTATATATATTGCTGTATTCTTTTAAAGCCACAACGCGTTCGTGGCTTGTCTGGTTCTACAAATGTTCATGGGCATCGATAATCACTTTACATTAAGTGAACCGCTTGCTCATTTGCCTACTATTTTCATAAATAACTAAGATTAAATAAAAACAGACTACATATTTCGATTTTAATACTAAACAACTAAACCGATTTCAATGAAATATAGATATATATCCTCACAAACGAAATAAATAAGAGGGTTGGATGCTGATAAGCAATAATGTATCAATCCACAAAAAGTCAAATTCGGAGATATCGATGTATTTTGATACTGCATCACCTATTTCACATTATTAAAAAAAAACTCAAGTCATATATATAAGTACGGAAAAAAGTTTCTTAATTACTTGTTCCGATTTCAAAGTGCGTTCCATATTTTTCAATTTATACAATAATTTCAAATATTTGAAAAACTTTTTATTAGATAATATAATAAATATATCAATCTGCTTTTAATTCATTGCACCTTTTATCAAAAAAGAAAATAAAATACTTACTTATACATATATACTTCTTCAAACATTTGTTAAGAATAGGTTTGACATCTTTAGACGCCACTTTCTCAAAATGAAGTAAGTGTGGCTTGACACAGTATTGCTTATCAGCGTCCAGTTATTAAGTAACAAACATTAAACAAGTAATTAATTAAAAAAGTCAAAAACCCGACTGAATAACAAGACCATCAGCAGTCAACAGTACCGTATCGATATCAATGTTGTCTATTCAACGATACCCCACTTGACACAGTACGTCGATTTCAATTTTTTTCTTTTTCACATCACGGATTCCAAATCAGCCATTTCATTTTTCTTTGCTCTCTATAACTAAAATAAACACATTACCCTCTTTTGCGTTGCGCAGTCAGTAAAAAGCTATTCTACGAAATTAGAACCTCCTCCTTTTCTAAAGTCGGTTGAAAATACGTACATACATAGGTACACAAGGGGTACACAGCGAGGCGATCGAGATGTCAGTTTCGCACACAGCCGCACGCTCGCGGAACACGCGCGATTATAATTAATGGTGACCCTTGTTACTGTGAACCTCGACACTGGGTGTAGGCTTTTTATTTTCCCTTCGGACGTTACAAATGACGTGATATGATTTAACACGTTAATTCGAGTAATCTTTACTAACGTTAAAGATTAAAACGTTTTTGTTAAAGGTATCAGTAATTAAATATTCATAAGTCTGATTCTGAGTCGGAAAATTATTTCTTTTTAGTGTTTACCCTAATTAACTATAAATAAAAAACCGACTTCGAAAACGAAACAAGCAAACTAAAAACTAGAAAATATTTTTTTTCACAATACGACCAAGTTTGGAAGTTTACCGAGCAAAAAAAATTCAAAATCGGCTTACAAATGGCAGAGAAAACGGTGACAAATACATACGGCTGAATCTTCTTCTTTTTCGAAGTCGCTTAAAAACTGTCGCTACCAAAACATACTACATTCTGTCAGGTTATTTCTGATTTGTACCTATTAAAACACCTCGTATAAACGTCGCAACGTTTTGATAGCGATCGTTTGACACAACTAGTCCCCGGGTTATTGAAACAGCTGTCGCTTTATATAATCACGCTACTACTCATAGGAGCGAAGATGGACTACAATTATAAAAGGTGAAGCCGTTCTGAAGTGATGCGGTACATACATTTCGCAATTGGTTTTTGTTAGTTTATATCAAAATATGTATTTATATAAAACCTCTGTTACAATATTGTCATGAATTTATTAAGAAATAAACTGTCACTTTGTTCATGTCCCTTGAAGACGTAGTTTTATTATAGGTTATGGGCCCAGGACGATATTAATTTTTTCTTGCGTTATAATTTGAAAAGTATAAGTAATTTTCATTTCGCAGTATAAGAAAGTATATTTCGGGTGTAATCATGGCTTCGAACTATGTTGTGAGTGTACCTAAGTTAAAAGGTCGTGAAAACTATTCGGAGTGGGCTTTCGCTGCAGAGAATTTTTTAATTCTAGAAGGGATGCTGGCGTGCATAAAACCAGAGCTAGGAATCCAAGAATTAAAAGCTGCTGATGACGCGAAAACAAAAGCGAAGTTGGTTTTGACAATAGACTCATCTTTGTATGTACACATTAAAAATGTTAATACTACAAAAGAATTATGGGACAAGCTAAAAACCTTATTTGATGATTCAGGTTTTACGAGGCGTATAAGTTTATTAAGAAATCTTATTTCTATTCGTCTCGAAAATTGTATGTCAATGACGTCATACGTGACTCAAATTATTGAAACGGGTCAAAAACTAAATGGAACTGGGTTTAGTATTAATGAAGAGTGGATTGGTTCGTTATTGTTGGCAGGTTTGCCAGATAAATATGCGCCGATGATTATGGCTATTGAGCATAGCGGTATTCCAATAACGACAGATGCCATTAAAACTAAACTTTTGGATATGGAGCCGGAAACAAATGACGTAGTTTCATTATAGATATTGGTTTCGTTGCGAATGTGTTGCTTGCAAAGAAAACTGGCCGACTCTTAAACAAATGAATGCCGAATCACCAGTATACTTTAGGTGCCCGAACGTATACTGTGCTGGAAAATTCAGATGGAATAAAAATCATCCAAACAGGTGTTCCAAATGTTCCGCGGCTATAAATAAAGATTTAATAAAAACATATGTAGAAGATATCGACAAATGTTTATCTCAATATCAGGAGGGGGCGAAGATAATGGAAGCGGAAAAACCTGATGAAGCTATCAATATATTATCATCAGCTGTCGATGACTTCTATAATGTTGCACGGCCACCTCATTGGGAAACTCACATTGCACAAGAATCACTTAGATCGTGTTTCGCTACAGCGGGTAATGTGCACGTCGTACAACACAAACAAGAACAAAATAATTAACTCCTTGTCAATTTCAAACATCAACACCCCTTAACACCAAGGTTGAAAATGAAAATCACGGCCTCATAAATGAACTCGTGAAGTATAAAAGCAATGTGAATGTATTTCTTAACTATGTTACCCTTAAACTTTTCAACGTTAAAAATCTATACCAATTTCCAACTCGTCTATTCACTTGTTGGAACAGATGCTCTAGCCTAAGATATTCAGTCGCTTCTTGGTTGCTAGGCAACGTCGTCCAAAGTAGTCGGCATTCTGGGTGCTATATACTATATCTATAGATACTAGTGGTCACCCAGTGACGATAGATTTTTTTATGCATAATTATAAAAATACATATTAGCTCTGAACTCATCATTCGCCTGTGCTATTTTCGTATAAAGAACTACAAAGTTTTGGCTTCACGTATCCATATATTATATATTGAATTGTTAAATAACACATAATAAAATCTTGGTAAGTGTAACATATACTTCCATATAAATATTGGAAAATTGATGTATAAAATCACTACCGGCTCTGCGAATGCCAACGTAAAAAGATTAAGCGACTGTGAAGAAAGTGCTGCAGTTTGGTGCCCGAGTTGTTCTGGAGTTGCATTCTGTTCAGTTATGTGTCGCGACACTGCTCTTTCCACCTACCATACATATGAGTGTCAGTTTTTAAACCTTTTCATAGGGTCAGGAATGTCAGTGTTGAGCCACATCGCACTACGTATGGTGACACAAGCTGGCCTTGAAACGTGTCAACAGATACACGCAAAATATTTGGGCGAAGCGAAAACAGTTTTATTTATATAGAATTACTAGCTGTCCCTCGCGGTTTCAGAGGCTGTTACTTACTTAACTTATTCTATATAAAAATTTAGCTATAACCGTTTCGTCTGAACGCTTAATATATAAAACAACCTCACGTATAAGTTCCGAATGCAAGTGTGGCTGCACCGAGCGAGCACTCGCAGGATATCTCTGCGACAAGATGAAAATCTCCAGTCAAATGGCAGTCGACGTTGCCGGAGCGAGCTGTACGTGACTCCCGTGTGTCGCGACCACGTCGATCGCTCCCCGCGCCGCATCTTGCGAACACTCCGAGAGAGATTACTAGTGTTGGAGACAGACTGGTGAAACGCTACGTTGAACTGTCAATATTAGATGTATGGCTATAAAGTACAACCTTTAAACGTTTTTCTTATAAAAGGTATGAAAGAGATGACTAAAAAGTATGGTTACATAGTTACTATTAAAATGACTACATAAAAAATGTAGCAGAAACGAGTTAGTTAAACTGCTATACATCCTGTTTCAAGATATTCTGTGGTTAACTCTTTATGGTTAAAAAAAAACTTTTCTATTCCCACCTTTTGATATCAAAGTCTAAATAAAAGGCTTTAGCGCAAATCATTTTTGCGATTTCCTAAACATGTGATTTTTTAAAATTCCGTAACATTTCGTAACAGTCACGAGGGCTCACCGTTTGTCGAGCTTAACTGATTCTACTCGTGTTTACAAACGCTACAGTGTAGTTATTATTAGTAATTATATATATTTATGTTATATATATTCACGCACACACAGGTAGCTAAGGTAGTAATTTTTATCGTACCGGATCTATTTTTAAAAGAATACATTAAATAAACCCGTCGCAAAACGCGTCGTACCAGTCTATTTCCATCTCAAATAAATTTCCATTATACATTTACGCAAACCGCAAACACTCGGGATAAGGCGAAGATCTAAATCATGCAAAAATATAAAACACGGTTCTATCATTCATTACACAGCCGTAAAGTGCTCCGAGCAGCTCCGGAACAGCTCGCTCCGGATAATGAATATGTTCAAACACGCCGGACGAGCGGCGGTGAGCTTCAGCTCTCGAGATCGCAGAAGAGACGTCATTAAAGCGACGCCGGACTCGCCGCCGCGGGCGCGAGGAGGAGGTATTCGAAAGAATTGTGTAATCAGAGAAATTAATTCGTTCCACCTTCACCAAGATTTTACCAACACCAATGATATTTTCTAACTATATACATATATGTATGTTACGTCCATATTATGTGACGTTAGAAGTCTGTACCCATTCCCAACTTTGACGAGCGCGTCAATTGACTGACCCAAACATACTCTCGCCAGTCATAATCAATGGTTAGCTGGTTGCTAGGATGCCTAAAGTGGTATCGAGTTTCTTGCCAGTTCTTCTCGGTAGAATCTGCGTTCCGAACGGGTGGTAGCTTCATTATTGATGTAATTTTGTTTTGTTTTTTTTTTTTTTTTTTTTTTATGTATGACGTGAAAGTGCTCGTTAGAGCCTACTTAAATAAAGTATTTTTTTATTTTGATTTTGATTTTTGGTCGGCATTCTGGGTGTCAAAATCCATAAGCTTATAACATATTTATAGCTACATCGCAGGTAGAAGTCATTAAAGCGACGCCGGACTCGCGGCCGCGCGGCGTGGAGGGGCGGGGGGTATTTGAAAGAACCGTGTAATTAAAGGAATTAATTGGTTCCACCGTCACCAGGCCCTTTTCAAATACGCACCTTTTAGAAGAATACTCAAACATTTCAATTCAGTGGCAAGAATTAAGTAACATGAAACATCGGGGAAAGAATATTATAAAAAAAATAAATTATGTAACTTCAAAAATTAAAATTATTTCGACATTATTTACAAAAGAAACCTCTCGCTTAACGTAGGACTTTCATACAAACTTTCAATCCCCCGTTTTACCCTCTTAGGTGTGGAATGTTGCGAAATCCCATCTTGGTGAGCACTTATGTCCTAAAAATAACCCCCATGTAAAATTTGAAACTTCTAGTTGTAGTTTCCAAAATTTCGTGATGAGTGGGTGACCTTTCGCTTTTATATATATAAAAAAGGGCGCTTTTTTAATTTTATACTTAAGCGGGTAAAAAACGGTTGTAAGTCTATAACTCCGGCGAATACGATGCGAGCCTCTTCTCGAGAATATAATTATCTGTTAAAATCGATTATTGCTATTCAAATAATAAATAATAAAAACCATACATAAATACATACTTAAAAAATCATTACTTCCTTTTATAAAATGGCACAAACAATCCCATACTTCTTTCTGTTAAAAGTATTTCGCCTTTGGATGAGCGCGGAATTTAGAGATATTTATAGTCCACGCTCCGACGGACAGACAACAAGTTTACATTCAGATGCAGTACCTCGGAGACCGCTACATAAATACCAGCTCGCGTGCTGTTGCCAACGTCACGCTCGAACGATCAAAATCTAGTTTTCATTTTACAATTAGGCTGAGCGTATGCTAGGAACGGCATGATTCATCGCAGCGCGGCGCAGCACGAAGAAGTAGGTGTGTGCGACGCTGTTATCAAATATAAATTATACTTTTTTCGAATATAATCAATATCAAAATTAAAATATACTTTATTCAAGTAGGAAACTCCATAGGTTAGGTACATATCGAGTTTTCTCTTTCAAAATTTTAATATTAAATATCCATACATAATGGATATTTATTATATGACTAGCTGTGCCCGCGACTTCGTTCGCGTGGATTACAGATTGCTTGGCATGTTTCCTGCAAAGCGAGGTTATAATAGTCTGCGGTGCTGCTCAAGAAAGGAGCTTCTTACTTTAGATTTAGGAACTTTCTGGTTGTATTTATAAGCAGACTCTAACTCAGATACGGTATTCCTCCACGGTTTTCACTATTAATGTTGAAGAAAAGTGTTTTGTGCTAGTCTTTAAAATTTCGACTGTAAAACAGTATGTTCCCGCCGAGGTTTTCCTTGTATTATATATCGGGTTACTTTTTTAACTGGGCTTGATAGGCCATATCCGGAACTTTAAGGAATCGCGAAAAATCTTAAAGGTGTCTCGTGTCCGATTTTGAGAAATTTAAAACTGCATCATAGGTTTTTTTGATTTCATGATTCTCCTAGCCAGGAATTTAACCCACTAATTAAAAAAAAAGAATTCTGTATTATTGCACCACCTACCTAATAGTGTCACTTGTAAGAATCAACTTTTGGAAAGTAATAGTAAGAGACAAATTAACGGAAAAGATTTATTTTTTAACAAAATTACATTAAATCTATACATGAATTAGAAGTTAAGTAATCGATTCTATATATATCAAATATACATAATTAAATATGTGGGTTCAATCATGGCTCCCGGTAAGTTTAGAAAAAAGTCTGCATTACTTCGAACGATTTGTTTATTTGCATCAAAATGCTAGTCACCTACTAAAGTAAGGAAGAGTGTAAAGAATACAATCAAAAATATATAAAATGAATATAACTCACAGTAACTTCTTTTATGTTTGTCTATTTTTTCTATGTGAGTTATACAAAGTTGATAGAATGTGACGTTTGTTTTGGTCCCAGTCACCTACTCCGTTACCTAAGTAGGTTTAAATAATTCCTAAAAAGATGAATCAATTTATTGAAAATCTACGTTTCACTGGACTCGGCTATTGTACTCACCCGCTATTAGCGTTACAACATCCCGTTATAATTTTAAAATTTCACTTTTAGGTATGATCGTTTTTTTGAAGAATTACAAAAGATTTAATTAATGTATGAATTTGATAGAATTTGCCCTTTCTTTTTGTTGTAGTTAACTATATACTAATACCTCTCTGAAGTTGATTCTTATAATATGTGACAGTATCAGATGACGCAATCATACAGAATGTTAATTTTTTCCAAAATCAACGTGTTCGTTTCTGGCTAGGAGAACTTATTTTTTCAAAAAACTAATGATATAGTTTTAGTTTTTTTCGCCTTTAATTATTTTTCGCTATTGCTTATAGTTTCGGATTTGGTCTATCATATCCAGTAAAAAAATTACCCAGTAAATATATTATTTTCTAAATTATTATAGTTATATAATATACATATATCTTCCCTATTTGAATTAGATGTTGTTCACTATTTCATTGGTTTCAATCCTTATTACTTTAGCTTTCTTTTCAGTGAAAGTTTCGTCAAAATAAGTCCAGCTGTTTTAGATATTAGCCGTAACAAACTGAGTGACAAATAGACGGACAAAAATTTTAAAGTTATTAATTTTGTTGTCAGTACCTTGTATACTTTCATATGTATTTATTTAAAATTACAAACGGACACATCAATTATATTTGGACGCTGATAAGCAATCTGTGTCAAGCCACACGGACTTCGTTTTGAGAAAATGGCGTCTAAAGATGTCAAACCTATTCTTAATCAATTTGTTTGAACACCTATATATTCATCTTTTTTTTCTATTTTGATAAAATATATATTGAATCAAAAGCAGATAGATTTATTTAATATGTTATATAATAATAAGTTTTTAAATATTTGAGATTATTTTATAAATTGCAAAATATGGAACGCACCTGAAATATGAAACATTGAGTTAAGAAACTTTTTTTAATACTTATTTAGTTTAGATGACTTGAAATTTGTTTGGATAATGTTAAATAGGTGACGTAGTATCAAAATACATCAATATCTTAAAATTTGACTTCTTGTGGGTTGACACATTATTGCTTATCAGCATCCATTTATATGTATAGATGTATATTCTTCCCTTTTTAAATCAGAAATTGTTCACTATTTTATTGGGTTCTACGATATTTTGTTATCGCGATTACGCAATAACAAAATATTAAGAGAATTATCTCTTTTCTACTTATTCATTAAAATAAATATATTTTTTTAATAAAAGTAGCCTAAGTTAATCCTTATAATATTAGCTAGGTATAGGGGCTGTTCATTAATCAAGTAAAGTTTTTAAGAAATTTTTAGACTTTGTGATATTTCGTAATTTTATTTTCTTCTCTGGACCTCATGTGATTAATGGACATCCCCTAACTGCAAATGAAAGTCCCATCAAATTTGTTTCCGCTGTTTCAGAGATTAGTTGTAGGAAACAGACTGACAGACAAAAATATTAAAAAATTGGATTTTTTGATGTAAGTACTGTAAATACTTTCATGCATTTAGTGAAAATTACAAAATAATGTTAGATGTGAACTCTTAAATTTACATAACTTTTTTATTTATGAACCGATTGAAATGAAACAATCACTAAATGTTAAGTGAAGCTTACTGCAATATATTAATGAAAACCACATCTAATTCGGATAAGCCGTTTCTGAGATTAGCGGACACAAACTCACAGATAAACAGACAAATATTTAACAAATTATTGTTTTGGGTTCTATTGCGTAGGTAAAGACCTCCAATAATATTTTTTTTATATATCTGTCATGTACAGACAGTGACCCGTTAGATTTTTTTGTACGTATCGATTAAAAATATCTAAAATAGAAGTCACTCCTTATAACATTTGCTAACTGCAAGTAAAAGTACCATCAAAATTGGTTCAGCCGTTTTAAAGATTAGTCAGAACAAACAGATAGACAGACAAAAATTTAAAAATGTATTTTTGATATAAGTACTGTATATACTTTCATGCATTTAGTGAAAAGTATAAAATAATGTTCGACGTGAACCCTTAAATTGACATAACTTTTTTATTTATGAACCGATTGACATGAAACAAAGCCTAAATGTTAAGTGAAGCTTACCACAATATATTATTGAAAACCGCATCTAAATCGGATAAGCCGTTTCTGAGATTAGCGTGCACAAACGCACAGATAAACAGATAAACAGACAAACAGACAAACAGACAAACAGACAAACAGACAAACAGACAAACAGACAAACAGACAAACAGACAAACAGACAAACAGACAAACAGACAAACAGACAAACAGACAAACAGATAAGAATTCTAAAAATGTTTGTTTTGGGTTCTATTGCGTTGGTAAAGGCCCCGAGTAAGATTTTTTTTCAAATATCTTCCATGTACAGACAGCGACCCGCTAGAATTTTATTATTAGTATAGATATAGATTTATCTTTTACAGATTATTTAATATAAACTTTTAATTTATTAATCGGCAAATATAAATCTGCAGGATTTTATTATAGATGCGATTACCAAGCCCCAAACAGTCCGCAACCCCCGCAATCATTGTGTATGTCCGCTCAGGACAGTTATTTGTTTTTGTATAAATATTTGTTACTAGGTCTGGGTGTTTGTCCTTGTGGGTCTCCCCACCGAGCCTCGGAGAGCACGTAAAGCTGTCGGGTCCATGACCTCTTAGAAGGGAGATTATTCTAGTGTAAATGGTTACTGGCTTGCCCTCGGAGCGGAGATCAGATCAATCAATCGTTCTGTTTAAAAATCAGCATCTTGCCAATAACCGGACTAGAGTAATAAGCAAATTCTGGTAAAATCGGGAAAATACTATGTAGATAATGATGATGATAACAAAATTTCAATTAGTGTTATTTATTGGCAATTCCGAAATAACTGAGATACAGTACAGTAGTGTACTGTATCTCAGTTATCTCAGTATACGCTTTCCTTTACGATCGCTTGTCTACTAATTTTGTTAGTTGAGTTGAAACATAATAACGATCCAAGAATATCTTACCATTATCTGAGATGAGCTTAGAAGCTTGATAGCTAAGAAAAATCTATACATCTTTATAGATGAATATAATCTTAATTAGCCCATGCAAACGATCTTTGAAGACTGTTAAAATGACGCCTGCTTAAGATAATGAATATATGCGAGTGAAATCCATTAAAAATGATAGAATTCTTTGTGTGTATTAATTTTGCTGTCAAATTTTCATACAGATTTACATAAGTTTTTTCTCACTGCTTTATACCTGAAATAATTGAATATCAATGCCTTAGTTTCGAGATTCACAGCTTTGGTAAGTAATTACGACGTATCTGTTACTAGGTTATTGAGTTTTTTGTACATAGCTTTCGAGAGTAACACTTATAAATGTAATTCTCGCCTTAGAATATCTACTTTCCCATTCATAAATATCAATTATGACAAACGATGACAATGTTTAACTGGCACAACTAAACATAATGATGTTTGGTTAATGAACCAAAAAATTGAATTTAATTGAATGATGAATTCTTCATGTAAAAAAATCTACTTATATACTTTTTAAATCTAATTTGATATCTTCACTGACCTATTATTTTATGTTATTAAAATGTAATCCGTAAGGTTTACATCAAAACATTTTAGGTAGAAAATTGTTTTCCGTTATACCTAGCTGTAGCCAACTGACATCAGCTCGTTTACTGGCTCGACCAGAGCTACGTTCCGGTACCTCACCCTCACTGAAAATCGGATAAGGTAGCTCATATAGCATAAGCCTAGCACATTATGGCCATTCAATTCCCATCCTAACCTTACTTCATATCTCTTTCTTTCCTATCTTTCTATCAGTGCACTATGAAAATCGACAACTCATTCAATTATTTGACCATTAAATAGTCACACTCACCTGCGAAATCAATAAATACCAATACAGAGTAGTTTCATAATAATTAGTTAATGATAATTTACAGAGCTTATGTGATGCTATAACACGAATATGGCTGATTATGAGACCACGACCGTGTTGCTGTGAATTTAGTCCGTTTATTTTGGATTAAAACCGGTTTTAGAAATGTTTAAAATATTATTGCAATCAATGATCCTCAACTAGCCGAAGATAATTCTTGTGTTAGCGATATAATATAATAATGATAAACGATACATATAAAAGTGATAGTTATTTAAAATCAAGTTCAAGCACAGCTAACCGCTCGAGTGTGTCATTCTCAACCTTTCCTCTAAACCCGCACCCTGGCGAGCTCGACAGGGAGGAAAATAATGCAAATGTTCTCTTTCAGTGTAAGTTAAAAGGAATTGCAACTAATTCAGCAAACAATAATACAAGGCAATAATAATAATAATCGCAGCGTGTACTGAACCTGCTATATAACAACGGGTGACCGCCGCAGGCCGCGCCGCCGGCGCTCGTAATGCTTGTGTCACCTAAATATGTATGTAAATAATACAATAGAATAGCATTATTCGGTTAGACTCTACGCTTGAAAATGTAGTAAAGCAAAGAAATACAGTGAAACGAAAGATCACGAACAACTATAAAAGACTAAACTACTCTTTATGATTATTACATCAGATCATAAATTAGAATGATTTAACCTGACCTTAAAATGAATCTAATGCCTAAAAGGGATCATTTACATGTGATCAGCTTTAATTGTCTTTTTCAATTATTTCTGCAATTTTTTTTACTTACATATACACTTCAAAAAATAATTCTTTTGTCTTTGATCATTGATGTTTCAGTAACTAATAATTACACTGTATATTTAGTGATTGTGTTAACTTGAATAAATTATCTAAATGTACTGTCAAAAACGGTAAATAAAGATATAGTCCCAATAAGATCGGAATACTTTAACCTAAGTGCAATATCAAGCCCTCGTCTGGAACACCGCACGAGAGCGCGCTGTCACAAATAATTCAGCTCTTCAATGGCGTTTAAGTGCCTTCGCCTTCGATTCTATTGCGATTCTTTTTATTTTATCGTCACAAGCTAATAACAAACTCTATTACTGAAGAATAAAGTGATAATTTTCTGTTTGTCAGTTCAAGGGTTCGGACGCAAAACATCCGAATTTGTATCTAGAGTGTATTAGAATATGTTGCACTGAATGCTGCTTTTCGACGGTAAATGCACGGGTTGTTGTAGAAACACAAAAACCGATCGGTACATAATATTTATTCCAATTTAACTCTTAGATTTGTTAACATAACATTCATGATTATCGTCAAAAAAAACTCCCGCCTCTTCGCCCTGTCTGACTTTTTCTTTCTTCGTTTTCAGTCGTCTGTATTTTTTTTAATTTTAACTTGTTTTACGGCCCTGGGTTCAAGCCCTTTTGAGCCTTAATGCAGCCGTCTGTCTTTTTTTTGGTGTTGCCAATAAAGTTTTAAGATAGTTTAATTTGACAAAATATTTAAAAATGTTAACATAATAAAATAAAATAATAAAAACGCTAACAGACGGCCGTCCTGTTAACGGAATGTCCCTATTCCGATTCGGCCATTCGAGAAAAGAAAAAAAAGAAAATGAAGAAAGAGAAAAAAGAAAAAAAAAAAAAAAAAAAAAAAAAAACTTTATCCCTCTATACATGGATGTGATATCAAACAAAATATAACTAATTCTTAAGAATATAGAATTCTGTACATAACATCTGATACCTGATTTAAGCAAATGATTATTGCGGTTTATAGCATAATTAAGATATATGTCTAATTGTAAATTTACAATCAAGTAAAATATAAAGTATAGTTCCGAGATAAAATTATTTAAAATTATGTTGAATCTAAGTTTAATTTTCTGATCTATAACTTGCTCTGCGGACTGCTTAGTTCTTCTTCTTTTTTCTTTTTTTTTTTTTTTTTTTTGATAGTTGGTGTTTGGGAGTCCTGTAAATAGAATGAAAATTACTTGAATGTGATATATAGTTTTTTTTTATAGGTTTTGTTATTCAAGTAAAAATGAATATTGTGTATAATATGAAAATATACTGTGAACTCTTGCTAGATACTGTATTTATAGTGATTTTTATGAGTGTGGAATTACTTTTATTTGTATTTTAACGAATATTACTTAAAATAATTAACTTAGTATGATAAAAATGTTATAGTGATCACTGCAACTTCAGCAGTATATTTCACTTGGTCATCATGATCACTGCAACAAGCAGCATATTTCATTTAAGTAAATGAATAGTGATCACTACATTACAGTAGCATGTTTCACCAGAATGAATTAATTAATATATTTGCAAATATGACTTTTATGGTGATCACTGCACCGAGGCAGTATATTTCACTTTTAAATTCTTAATTACTTGCTATCAATGTTTTTGACAATACACAATATTATAATACTTACACATGTTTATTTAAATTTTAGCCACCAACTGAAAATATACCCAGTGCATGTATTGTCAGCATTACTTGTTATCCTGAAATATTTTTAACTGCTAGGATTTGGAACTCTCATTTTTAATTTACTAGGAATAGGAAGGGAAATCGTTAATGGGATATTATATGTTACTGTGTCTAATCGTCATTTTGTGTGTCATCATTACTTGAGTCATCAAAAGTTATGAGGTCGTCATGGTCTCCTACGTCAGACATAGTAAAAGTAATCCACTTCTTTAATGTATCCGCAGGGTAAATACTTTTGTATTTTCGTTTTGAATGCCCATCTATACTCGAAACTTCGTATCGGTCATTTTTAAGCACGGCACTTATTTTAAAAGGACCTCTGAATTTTGGTTGTAATTTTTTGCTTTTTCCATTTGCGGGTAAGTGATAGTTTGGAATCATTACAAGGTCACCTATCTCAAAAAACTTAGTGGGGGCTTTCTTATCATTGTAATATTTTGCCATGGCACGTTGACTTTCTTTGGTATTTTCTACAGCACGATTTCGCACTATATCTCTTGTATTATCTATCTCGTGATTCAATGTATTTGATTGGTTTATGGAATCTTGAATAGCATTAAGTAGAGGGCCTTCACAGGGATTGGTGGTATTTTGACCAAAAACAACCTCGGATGGGGTAGTACCAGTAGACTTGTTTCGTGTGTTATTTAAACTCCATTGGACTTTATGAATATGAGTATCCCATTCACGTTCATCTAAACCATGATTGGACGCAGCCAATGATTGTAGAATGGTACGATTGTATCTCTCAATTTGACCATTGGCACGAGGAGTAGCGACCGCATTTAGAACATGCTTTGAACCAATAGATTTGACAAATTTTTGAAATATTTTTGAAGTAAAGCTAGTTCCTCTATCTGTTATTATTACCTTTGGGCTACCTATTAAGCTAAAAATATCCGTTAAAACTCGTACAGTTGTATTGCTTTTTAAATTCTTTACAGCCCTAATGAAGATAAATTTACTAAAACCATCGATAACGCCTAAAATATATGAGTTTCCAGACTTACTTTTAATAAACGGTCCTAGATGGTCCATATGTAGAGTATGGAATGGAATATTCCCTTTGGGTATAGGGTGAAGAAACCCACTACTTTTGGCTGTTGAAGCTTTATTATATTGACAATTTAGACATGCTGCTACGTATTTACGCACAAATCGATTCATCTTAGGGAACCAGTAATCTTGTTTCATCTTTTGTAATGTTTTCTCGAAGGAGTAATGACCAGCTTCATCGTGGCTCAACTGACAAACACGCCACCTTGCATTATTTGGAACGACCCATTTCAATTCGTCACATACTTTTCTGTAAATTTTACCGTCTTTTATGACATAATTGTCTATTATATCTCTAATATCCTTACTATCACTGTCTAAAATGGCTTTTACTAATTTTAATTTAGGATCAGTCATTTGTACCGTTTGGAGCCATTCTGTAGTAGAAATTGTCATTATTTCAAAAACGCGCATATCATCTAGGTCAAGTGAATCTATTTCTTTAATAGAATTTCGACTTAAAGCATCTACATGTCGCATATTTACTCCAGGTCTATATTCAATACTAAAATTGTACTCCTGCAGTAACAACCACCATCGCGCTATCCTAGGCACTAGATCTCTCTTAGTTAGGGTAGTTCTTAAAGCATTACAGTCCGTGTATACTTTGAATGAAATCCCTATCAAATACGTACGAAATTTCTTTAAGGATAGAACAACAGCGAGTGTTTCCAACTCATAAGAATGTAAATGTTCCTCATCCTTTGTTGTCTGCTTACTAAAATACGCCACTGCTCTAAGTTGAGACTTATCGTCAGGTTTTTGCAACATAATACCACCTAGGCCTAACTTGCTTGCGTCACAATGAACTTCTGTTATGTACGTCGGATTATACAGAGCTAAAATCGGTCTTTCGGTTAGCTTAGATTTGATCATTTGAAAAGCAGATTCCTGTTCTTGTCCCCATTTCCACTGTATATTTGATTTAGTAAGAACAGTAAGTGGTTTGGCTAGGCTTGCAAAGCTAGGGATAAACCTACGGAAAAAACTAGCCAGACCTACAAACTGTCTCACTTGATGTACATTAGTAGGTGTGGGGAACGCAGCCACAGCTTCTGTTTTTTTTTTTCCTGGTCGCAAACCGTTACTTGACACCTCATAACCTAAATAATCTAATTCTTTTTTAAAGAAATAACATTTTGTTAAATTCAAAGTAAGGCCAGCATTACGTAGAGATATCAAAATTTTGTACAACTTCGTTAAACCTTCTGTAACGGTTGCTGCTGGTGATAGTAAGTCATCCATATATGGAATAGCAAGATCGTATCTATCCTTGCCGAGGGCTTTGTTTATCATATGTTGGAATACAGCTGGAGCATTAATAAGACCAAATGGCATGCGTGTGTATTCGTAGTGCCCGTCTGGCGTTCCAAATGCTGTCAGGTGCTTAGACCCCTCAGCCATTGGTATTTGGTAGTAGCCAGACTTAAGGTCTAGACTAGTAAAATATACTTTACCACTGAGTCTATCTAGTTGATCATCTATGACTGGCATTGGATAAGAGTCTTTTATCGTCTTTTTATTAAGAGCCCGGTAGTCAACGCATAAACGATGTTCTCCGCTTTTTTTTTTGACTAATACTATGGGGCTTGCATAAGATGAATTAGATTCTTCAATTATTTTAGTCTCCAATAATTCATTAATTATATCGCGAACAATTAGCCTTTCACTGTAAGGTAATCGATAAGGTTTATAAGAAACGGGGCTATTGTCATGTAGTTGTATATGCATTTCTGTAATATCAGTCATACCTAATTCATTCAAGTTAAGCGCAAAACAGTCTCGAAATTCGTTTAGCATAGTCAGAAGTTCTTGTTCTTGTTTTTGTGTCAAGTCGCTACCTATGTTTAGCATATCTATAGTAATTGTCTTATTAGATACTGTATGTGGAGATTCGTTTGTTAGAGCCACTATATTTACCTGAAATTTTGCTGGAAGTTTTGTTGGTAATAAGTTTTCCTGCACAGGTAATAGACACGCTCGAGCTATAAGTCTATTCTTCTTTAATTTAATACTGTCATTTGTTAGGCTTACAATAGGGATGTTACCATGGTTTTCTTTGATGGGATATATACCGGGTAGTGTCATAATCTCTTCACCATCCTTAAACGACACGTTACCAGGTAAATAGATATGTCCTGTATATTCCACATCACAGCGTACTCCTATTACCTGCATACCACGAATATCTATATCCTCCGCAATAAATAATTTTGTCTTAGTTGTCTCGGGTTTTTCCGAATAAAGTATAAGGCTCGAGTTGGTTTTCAAAACAACTACTTCTTTCATCTCGGTAACGTTTTGTCCCAACAAAACATCAGTATTTAGAAACTCATCGGCCACAATATACGCCTCAATCTCTGACCTTACAAAGTCTATAGATATATCTATAGTTATCCGGCCCTTGGGTGTTAATGTACCAAATCCAAAGCCGGTTATGAGTGGTAGATTGTCGGTGTTTCTCGGTACATTTAGCTCATTTGCTGTGCTTTCTTTGATTAAGGTGCACTGACTTCCAAAGTCTACAAAAGCACATTTATTCCTATCGTTAATTTTTACGTTTTTATAGTATACATCGCCCGTTTCGTTTTGGGTTGTAATTCGCTGTACTTTGTTCACCATATTACTGTCAGAATTGTTGGAGACATAGTTTTTATTTTCCACATTTAGATCTCGTCTACAGTATTCACTCATGTGTCCAAACCGACTACATTTAACACATTTTTGAGGCTCTTTACGACATTTTGGTGCGATGTGTCCTGGCTCAGAACAATTAAAACAAATGCGTGAGTTATTAGAAGTTTTATTGTCTTTATTATTTTCACTACCTTTAGAAAGGTTAGAATTGGTTCTAGTAGTAAAGTTAGGTTTCCTTATATCCTTTGTTAAAACTTTTCGTTGTAATACTTCGCAAATATTTAAGAAGTTTATTTGGGCTTTTAAAATTAGCTCCTTGAGCATTTAATTTAATGTTATGATCAAATATGCCATGTATAATGCAGTCAACTGCATCCTTTCCCTTAATGTTACAGTGACTGATCAATTTAGACTTATCGTAAAAATACTCTTCTAGGGTTTCCTCTCTACGACTTCTTCGTGATAGCATTTCAGTTAATCTGTCGGCATAATTTCGATCATCCGGAAAGTTATGTAGCAGTTTTCTCTGCCATACTTTCCAGGTTAAATTGACAGATGGCAAACCTTCGTACCATTGACGTGCCAAACCGGATAATTTTGGAAGTGCATGGAAGATGGTCTGCTTATCAGTCCAATTGTAAATTACCGCCGTCTCATTCACTTTTCTTAACCAATACTTAGTAGATTGAGTCTTTTGACTGGGGTCAAAACTAGGTATAACGTTATGGGCTCCTATAAATGTATTACGTCCATGACTACTAATTGCGTCAATAAACCGTTCCATGACATTGTTATCCTCTTTATCACGGCTTCGGCGTCGAGAACGATTTTTGTTGCTTGAACGTCTTAATCTTGACCGATAGCGTTCTGAGCTTGAGAGAGAGTTTGAACGACTGGAGGACTTTGATGTCATTGTGTTGTTTGAACTACTACTCTTCTTTGTCGTAATTGAACTATCACTTGCAGAGCTAATTGATTGGCTGCTGCGATTTTTATGTGACAGGCGTTGGCGCGGGGATCGTGATCGACGTCTCATAGTGTACCTGTTCTTATTGCGTTCAGTTCTAGAGCGACGACGTCGACGTTTTGAATCTAATCTGTGGTCTCGTAATAGGCTTCTCGACTTGGATCTACCCCGTGTAACAGGGGTTTTACTGCGCCATTTATTTCTTGTAGTAGACACCATTTTATTATTCTTTTTCCTCTTTAGAACTTCTTCTGTGCGTACCGGAGTACATGCGTTACGCTCGGAGTCTGACATTATAATCAATATTTATAGTCAATATTGAAGTTTTATATTATCTCTAAAATTCGAGTATAAAATCGGGTCAGGGATGTTAGAAGGGGGTTAAATGTTTATCATTAGTATTACATCAATCAATTTGTATATTTTATAATAGCTATTTACAGGATTAGGTATTTGAATAATAATTGTATTATGTATCTTTTAATAAGTTTCTAGTAAGTATTAAAACATTAAAAGAGAGCCAAGGAGGGCTATTGACTAAATTGTTAACATACACATAATGAATATTAATTCCTTAGGTATAAAAATCCTTCTATTGATTTTTTTTTTTTACGAATTATAATCAAGTAATGAGTATCATAACTAATTTGCAACTTTTTATCATTTTATATAGAAGAAAAAAATATATATATTAATTCATTCATATCATAATCAAAATGTAGAAATAAGTAGGCTTTCGAAAGCTATTTTAAATTGTCAAATCATACATACATGTACATTTATACATATATATATATTTTTTTTTTTATTGATGAAAGAAATTCATAATGCAAATGTTATATAAACAATAAATGAAGTTAATACAAAAGGTCCACAAAGTTACGCCACATTTACGCTTTTTACGACTGTAAGTTATATTGATCATGATCAATTAATATAAATTAAGGTTATTTTGCGTAATCATGACTGTTGATTATTAAATAAAAGATCGCTATTAAATTATAGTAGACACAACCGATTAAACAATAACTACATACCTGTGGGCTTGAATTATCCATCCCACTTCTGAATTATTAGAATATGTTGCACTGAATGCTGCTTTTCGACGGTAAATGCACGGGTTATTGTAGAAACACAAAAACCGATCGGTACATAATATTTATTCCAATTTAACTCTTAGATTTGTTAACATAACATTCATGATTATCGTCAAAAAAAACTCCCGCCTCTTCGCCCTGTCTGACTTTTTCTTTCTTCGTTTTCAGTCGTCTGTATTTTTTTTAATTTTAACTTGTTTTACGGCCCTGGGTTCAAGCCCTTTTGAGCCGTAATGCAGCCGTCTGTCTTTTTTTTGGTGTTGCCAATAAAGTTTTAAGATAGTTTAATTTGACAAAATATTTAAAAATGTTAACATAATAAAATAAAATAATAAAAACGCTAACAAGTGCGAAGTATTTTAATTTGTAGACATATGTGTGTAAACCCTAAAATATATATTGAATTATATTTAATAGCTTTAAACGAGCAATTTTATATATATTTATTAGAGTGCAGGAGTTTCCGGACCGTAAATCGATCAAGCTAGATATAATTTTTAGAAAACGTAGTTTCATCCGTGTTTTTAGGCAATGAAAAAGTGCTACTATTTTATTTTATTTACTACTCTAAATATAACTTCCGAAAACACGATTAACCGAAGAAAATACTGAGCAAAGGAATTATATATTATATTATATTATCCAGGAAAGTGCATTTGACGATTATTTTAGCGGGTTTTTGAGGACTTTCCTTCTCATATTTAGTTAGTATAGCTATCGGTAACCTTTTTAAGAAAAAGTAATCTTAATCTTCAAATTTTTCCAAAAACTTCTTACATTTGTTTTCAAATTTTAGATTACAAATGACCCATGCTAAAATAGTTAATTAATTCGTTTTATAATAGTAGCCAACTTGTTTCTTCAGCCGCAGGGTCAGAGCAACACTTACGAAGCCGAAGCAATCATCGCGATTCTCTGGAGGAGGAGCTATAAGCCGGTGTAATGGGATTACCGTCTGATTCAGCGCAATCTCGCAGACTAATAGACGGGCGAAGCCCTCTACACACTAGCCAAGATCTGAACATCCTTTACACAATACATTTGTTACAAGAACAGGGCAATATCGTGAACTATTTATCCTGTGCTTATTATTTTATGTCGTCCAATTTACTGAAATTTAAAATAAATAATAATAAATAAACGCATCACACTCAACGGTCCCCATTAAGATCGCGTGACCTTGTGGGGGGTCCGGAAACACTCACAAAACTAACACAAACACCCAGACCACGACAAACATCCGTATGACCAATAAAGACGTTTGCAGAGAGCGGGGATCGAACCCGCAGCCGTTAGCGCTTGAGTCAGTTGCAGTGACCACTGCGCCAACGTGTCTGTCAAATATAGATATAGATAGATATATATATATAGATATCTAAATATGCTGAATGAACATTTAGATTTAATGTTTCAATATACAGACCAATCCCTGACTATTATTATATTTAATAAATAAGATTTTTAATTTCGGACCCAATATAATTAATAGTAATTAATAATTAAGATTCACGTAGATAATGTGTGATTTTACTAATGGTTTCACTAGCAGAATTGTAGATTTCGTTGTCGGACGACCGTCTAAATCTTATTTTTTGGTGACCAATACGACACGCGCGACATCTACTGAAAGTTATTGTACTTAAAATATAACTTATATATACTCGCTAGTGCAAAAATAAATTGACAAATCGCAAATGAATGAACGGTATGCCACTACATAAAATACTTAACAATAACATTCTTATTAATTGTGCAATATAAAGCAAAAGTAATGTTGCATTGTCAGAATATCTGCCTTAGAATATAATGTTCAAACAAAGAAGTAAACCAACTTCAACTTTCAATATAATATCTGTCATTAAGAAATCATTAGTACTTTATACTTCATAGATAACAAAAACTCAATGCCTGAATTGTGCACAGTCCCTTAGAAGCATACATTTCCTTCTGAACGAGATCTGAACTGAGAACTAAATGACAGACACAGGCATTGTTTACACTGTGAAATTGCTTTCACAACTTAACGTCGTGTGTTTGAACTTCTGTCACCTGCGACGAGTGCCAGCTTCAAATGCAAACTATCACAATTGCAGGAACGCTAGTTTACGAATCTGCGAGGCTGTACGCTTCTCGCTAGACACATCTTGACCGAGAAGTTGGAACATCTTTATATATGGATGCCGATAAGCAGTAATGTGTTAAATTTGGATATATTGATTTATTTTGATAATGCGTCATGTATTAAACATTATTCAAAAACTTTTAAAGTTGTATAAACTAAACAAGTACGGAAAAAATTTACTTTATTTAATATATCATATAGTATAATTAAGTGTGTTCCATATTTTGAAATATACAGTAATATTATATGTTAGAAAACTTATTATTTGATAAAACTTTAAAAAATACCTATCTACTTTTAATTCATTGTATCATTTATCAAAATAGAAAAGAAAAGATAGATTTATACTACTTCAAACAAATGTATTAAGAATAGTTGTAACATCTTTAGACGCCATTTTGTCAAAATGAAGTCCGTGTGGCTCGACACATTATTCCTTATTATCATCCTAGCTCCGCCTTTACACGGGTGCTATTTAGTTTTTTACGACATTACATTACAAATCTATGACATTCTCAGCTATTCTGTACTGCAAGGGGAGAATTACATTTGTGAGATTTGCCCTCGTATTTGATATAAAACAGCTCTGTCAAAAATATGGCACTGAGAGTAAATTATTTTACATGTAAACTCATGAGAAATAACTTATGTAATTTTTTTATGAAAGTCTGAGAGCAAAGGCTATAATTGTAATTCTCGCATGATAGGCATGTAAACCTTCTTCTCAAAGACTTGATTTATTGATAAAAAAACTCATTAAAGTCCGTTACGTAGATTAAAAGATCTAATCGTATAGACCCACAGGAAGGGACTGGTTTATACTATGTAAAGGTAATATGTAAAATACGTCATAATGTTACATCGCATCGTGCTTGTGTTTTGTCCTTACATAAGCCGAACCTCGAAAGATAAGTATAATAAGCATCGCATTTCGTTTCATAAATATTATAAATACTATCCTCTATTTCTCTCTTGCAAGTGAGCCAAATCTAATGACGCCTCTCATGCTGACATCCATCAAGCTTATTAGGGTGAATACGAAATTCACAATACACATAATTATGGACATAGACTCAAAGGGAACACGAAAAGAAAAAACAATATCATTAATTCAACTAACAGCATTTACAATTGAAAATATTTAAATGTAAAAATTTCTTTATTTTATAACTATATTTGATAATTTTCAAACTCAAACGACACATTGTCAGCGAAATAATTAAACTACTAGAGTAACTTCAACTTATTATTTTTCCAACATTTAACGAATGAACTGCGACATAAATACAATGAAATAAATTTTAAAACTATATTTTACGTGATTAACCCAAAGATAAACGGTAATACTTTTTTATGAAAAAGGAGAACAAGAAACAGATGTATAACCTGGTGTAAAGTAATAACTAACAGTCACGAGCATTTGTAACACCGGAAGAGTCACAAATGCGTTACTAGATTAATAATCGACTAAAATTCAAAACTTAAAAAACCCTTGACAATCTATTCATGAAGACCATCATTTCAACGAGCACCAACACGATACCTCTGTTGTAAATTGGTGAGGAGTTGTGTATCCTGCTGATTCTGGCTGCAGCATCAGATCAAGAATTCCATAGTTTTGCATAATTATGTTTCATGCCCTATGCATGAAACATAACTGTTTTAAAATTTTAGTTCTTACATACTCGTATGTTGGAAATAAATTAAATACTTATTGTGAATCTAAGATTTCTACTGCAGCTAAAAACAACAAGGGTCAAACTTTTAACACTCATCTTTTGCGTCGGGGGTTGAAAATAATATCCCTACCCTTCGACATACAACGTGGGAATACATATGTTATGTATCCCAAAAATTTTTAATTAATTTTTATATTACGAGACCAAATAAGCTGATTTAGTAGGTGGCTGTTGAAAATTAGTACGATTTCCAGCGTTGAATCATTATTATTATAATAAGAATACTGCACGCAGCGTGTAAAATGTGAGTTCTCGTTAATATGTTCCAGGGCGTTTTAATCCTTACCTGTTAATTCTTAGGCGAGAATTATATTTGTAATATTACTCTCGTAACATAAAACAACTCCGTAACCAGCTAGCAGGTATCGTGGTTATCAGTAAGCTGTAGGTGTTAATAAAAAAAGCACAGACGGTACTTTCAGGTGTAAAAGTTATCTATAATTTTTTTTTTATAAAAATGTGAGAACAAAACTTAAAATTGCAATTGTCGCCCGTGTTATTTGCCAGCTGTATTTATTAATTATCGTTTATTTACATTATATTACTAAATTTTATAACAAGTGCGTACATAAAAAGTTTTACTTGGCACCGACTTCATAATGTTGAAAATATTTACATTTTTTTAATTTACTTGTATTCAATTAAATTCGTTTTTTAAATCGGTTTCTTTTTTTAAGTTTTAATATCATTGCATACGACACGTAGTAATACTTCAGGTACAATATATAATTTATTTGTATATTCCAAATTTGGAATTCGTGATAACTTTAAGATGTCTTCGGGTACAATCACACTGATGTAAATTGACGATTCAAAGAGCTTGTTAAAGTCTACTTATGTTAAGAGTACCTCGAATTTCTGTCTTAACAATGTTTTCAAAATTTCAACATCATAGGGTCACAGAGGTGAAACGGTTATAAAAGAACCTTCTTTATTTAAGTAGGTAGAATTTGTTTTTTTTTTTTTTATAATTGTGCGTACCTATAAGTAGACTTCAGCAAAATACGCGATTACGTTTATTACGATTTTAAAATTCAAACTGATTTCGATGAAATTTCTATGAGAGCAAAGTGAAACCATATCCTTTTAAAGACAAGACGAAAAAAGAATTTTTAAAATCTGTTACGAAATGATGAAGTTATGGACTAATTAAAACAACAAACCACGAATTGAGATTTTTTTGTTTCATATTACTTACTTGCGTGATTATAACCATGGTGCAATATGGCTATTATATATAAATGAAAATCAATCGCCGAATCTGTGTAAGCAATGCATTGCTTTCGGGGTCTCGCTCAACCGTTTCCATACGGTCGCGAAAAGGACGGCAGCCGGGATTGCCTAGATCTGCCTGAGCTGCCTGAACTCCTGAGCCCAGCTCCGCCAGCCACGAGCCGAGAGTCGCACGGAAGTGGCAGCAGATGCGCCATTCTCTATTGGCCGAAGGCATCGCAGGGTTTTGGGTGGGTACGAATCTCCACATAACCCAGAACCTATAGAATCGGATATCTTTTCGCAGATTTATCTTGCGTAAACAAGAAAAGGTATTGCTTCAGAACGGCTGAACTTATTTGGCTAAATGGATGCTGATAAGCAATACTGTGTCAAGCCACAGGAACTTCATTTTGAGAAAACTTCATTCACGAGCTCATAACATATCTATAGTTATATAAAAGTAAAGTAAAAAAGTATAATAAAGTTATATAATACCATTGATATTTAATACGATTTTTTTATATCGGGCAAAAAATATAGGTTACTCAAACATATAAGCTGTGGCTAAACTCTTTAGTTTTGTATATTAGTAAATACCACCGTCGGTCGAAATTCGACCGTTCGTTAAATTGTCAACCGATATCAAGATTGATTACATAATCTATTCTCAATCTTACCACAGACTGTAACAATAAAGAAAAGTGAATATATATGTATAGTTTTTTTATTATTTAATCCGTAATTAAAAAAATAGCGTTCCTCTCCTCTTCTATATCTAAAATATAAGTGTGCGAAATTTCGTACTCTTCCTTCTGTGCTATTTTCTTAAAAAAAGTATAAAAGTTTATACTTCACGTGTTAATACATAGATCTGTACATACACATCGATACATTTTATGTTTAATTTCAGCCCTACATATACCAATTCGTGAGTAAATATGATCTAAGTAAATTCCCGTGTAATTGTTAGTCGAGAACATTGTTACTAAATTACACATTCATCTTGATTTTACCGAATGTATAACATTTACCTCCATTGCGAAACAATTAAGTCTCAAATACCCAATTATATCACTATAAGTTCTAACAACATCTTCTATGTAATTATTTACCATGTTAACGTTATGTATAATGTTACGTTGAAGGTTTGTGTATTTAACATGAATTATGTTTGGAAATTAATATCTTCTATTAATAAAATTATATGAAAAGTTATGTTTTAATTAAAAAGAAGAAATATTTATTTGGAACATTATAAAGTCATATTTAACTAGCTTCCGCTCACAAGTTCGCTTGCTATGTTGCTTGCAGTACATGAGGGGCACAATTTCGTTGCCAAGCTAAAAAAGGAAATAAGGAAAAAGGGGACATTTCCTACAATATACATATCAATGTCTGTTTGTTTGCTGGTACTGTATCTAATGCGCTGCCACACCACCCATCAGTTTGCTATAAAATTTGTCAACTTATTGTTACGTGCGAGAAGTTTATAGACACTAATTGTAATATGAAAAGGTTAGTGAAATGTAAAAATCTATACTAATATTATAAAGCTGAAGAGTTTGTTTGTTTGTTTGAACGCGCTAATGTCAGGAAAACTATAGGCTATACTATATTACATCACGCTACGATTCATAGGAGTGAAGCAGTTGAATTGCCACCATTTCAGGGAGTGTACTCAATTGGGTACAACGGCGATTTAATAGTGCAGACTGTTTTATCATATACTTTCCACGCAAAATATTTTATATAGGGAAACCTTTGTAACATCAGGTACACATTGTTTCACAACAGACTACTCCGTTTAAATCACACAGGCACATGAAACACACAGTATAATTAATTTTAAGCACAATAAACTTATCCGCGACGCGAACTTTCACATTCAGGAATATTTTTCTTATCTTATTAAAGCATTATTTTATCTCGCAACATTTTTCTCAAAAGTAATAAGCGTGAAAGCTTTTTTCTACTTTATACAGACTAACGTTTTGGCGACAAATATCGTCGAAACTTTGTCATATAAGTATGAAGTTCGTTTTAGCATACTGTAGACTGTGTTTAAGAGATAAGCCGATGCAACGGTTCCAGCTTAGACTGAATCTTTGTTTTGGAGAGAATGCTCCCTTTGTATTCATAGTTGGAAAACCTTTTAGAGATAGGTAAAATCAATGACAATAAAATTTAAAATAGCTACCCCAATCTTTAGGGGCTACTTTTGTGGCACTATTTAGATCTAACTCGTAGACCGTTTTTGATAGCCGATTACGAACGCCAAAAAGTAAAAAAGACGAACATAAAAATCGACGAACCATAGCCAGTTGGGTAACGTTGAATAGGTTTTAAAAAATACAGATGTAGCCACTATTTGTGTCCAGGAACATCTACTTCATAAAATGGACTGCCGATCCGAAAGTGTTAATTATCTATAAAAACACTGGAAACAATATCTACATTTGCGCAGCAGCTAAGTCACCGCGCGGCCGTGTCTCCTTCTCGTTACGAGAACTTGCGTTTAGTTTGCCAAATTGGTTAACGTTTTTGATAACTGCTCTGCTCCTGTGGCGCGGACTGTTATGTACGATGTTCCGAAGTACAATCCGTCTTCCTGGCCAGGAGTGTTATTACGCGGAGCGGATAGTTTTCGACTTCGCGAAGTAAATGTTTCTTTTCTGGGGCAAGGTATTCGTTTTTATAATAATTTACCCCAAAAATGTTTGCAGTTATCAGTGAATAGATTTAAATCATATGTTAAAAAGTACCTAATATCTAAAGCATATGCCTATATAGAAGATTACGTTGACGATAAAGATGCGTGGGTATAATATACGCTGAATTTCATACAGGATTTTTAATATATTTTTAATACATAAAAGATTGTGACCTAATTTTAAAAGAGTAACTATTGAGTTTTTTGGCGATTCTTCTCGTTAGAATCTACATTCCCAATGTATCGTTTCGGAATGTATTTTTATTATATTGACAATTCTACAGGGCTAGTGAGAGCCTCCTTGCATAAAGTATATTTTGATTTTGAGCTACCGCGATACATTTTGACAGATTATTTGTTTATTAGTAGTGCAAAAATATGAAATGTCATAATGTATTACGTTGTGATAGCGGTAGTTCACAGTAAATTACCCTCCAGAGATAATGATATCACGATTTGATATATTTCTACGTCCAACTACGACGTCACTAATTCCGATTCCGAGTCCGCGTCGATTCAGATTTCATTACGACTGGCCAATATGCTGCAATGTTTGTCGGAACGGGCCTATAATAAAGATTCCTTTCCTCAGTAAAATGACTATAATTTCACAAAAAATCAACCGACTTTAAACGCAAAATACCTAATTTCGTTAACTTTGACGACATACTTATTCCAGTTATATCATTTGCAAAGTAAACTACTTACCTAAAATTAATAAAAATATCTCTCCCATTCTAAAAGTACATATACCCTTTGGAACAAAATAAAATTTTTAAAATCGGTTAAGAAACGAAGTGTTGAGGAAACAAATATTTAAAAAAGTTCTACGAATTAAGATCCTCCACATTTTTTGACATCCGTTGAGAACAGAAAAGAATTTCCCAAAGAAACAATTTTTTTTTATATTTGATATTAATATTATAGTTTTTATTTAGATGTCTTGATTAGTATACTGTTTCGGTTAACGTAAACTGAAACAGAGCATCTTGAAACATGACTAGTGACAGAATCCTTGATCAATAGTACCTACACAGAGGGAGAAATTTCTTACGTAATCCCTGAATCAAGTTTCTCTTTGAATGAATTCATAAATTATAACTCGTATACCAAACAATTTAGTTCAAAGCACTCGTAATAAAAATGTCAAGAAGCAGTAATCCTGGCGGAGGGTCGCTGGCCTAACAAGGGTCGCCCTTAATTATATCCTCGGAGCAAATGTTGTGTGGACGTCAGCTGATCCCGCGGTCGCCAACAAACGTTCGTATATTATCGTCTCCGTGTTAATTTATTTGACTTTACACCAGCTTGATGTCGTTATGAACCAACTTCAAAAAGGGTAAAAATGGCTTTTTTTATAAGTTACGTGATTTTTTCTTTTTTTTTTTTAAATAGCAGGCAAACGAAAACGAGTTTCGTTGCCTGATGTTAAGTGATCGCAATGGCAAATTAAAAACAAGTGCAAGAAAAAGGAGAATAAGATATAACATAAGGATTGGAGGTTTAGACTCTCTCACTCTCCCTATTAATCTCAGCTATATTAGCTCCCTGACGCTCATTTTATTTGACAGTGTGTCTCAATTGAGTTAGTCCGTATAAGCTCTAGTTTCTACAGTTCAATTATGTAATACGATAGTACGAAATCTATTCACATATGTGTAAACAATCACAAACATGTGTGTATATGCAAACAAGTGTATAAACTCTATAATAGTACTACACAAGTTAAACATTCGAAACTGGCACCGACTTCAATATGTTGTAGAAAAAAAAAAAAAAAAAAATATATATATATATATATATATATATATATATATATATATATATATATATGTATATATTAGTTGACTTGTTTTAAATTATTTTCTGAAATTAGTTTTTATTTTACTCTTTTAAGTTACGAATATAGTAAGTAAGTAACACTTTTTAATTTACCTAAGTTACAATAGCCTAATTTTAACTGCTTATCATTATTTACAAAATATTGCTTTCCCCGAAGCAGGGCTGTTAATTATTGATTACTTCTGGTGTTTCACCATCAGTTCTAATTCTAGCCGTCTGTAGTCTTCATCCCCAGTTCCACTTCGCCAAATTTTTTACTTTTCGAAAGCAGATAAATCGCTATAGGTGTGCGTATAAAATTTGAAGAGTTCGCTCGATTTCTCCAGAAGCCCTGCATCAGATCCTGGCCTGATGACAATAGGATCAACTTGCAACTTCACTTTTTTAAACAAATAAAAATACATAGCCGAACACAGTTTCATCATATTCAAAGGTAAAAATAATATCATATCTGTCTGGAACGTAAGGAGCTCGTTGTCTAACATGTGTCAGTGTCGAGATATTACACCCACGTGCCCAATAAATCCGTCGCGCGCGTCTTGTCTAAAAGGTTTAATACCGCCACCAAATTTCCATATCGCGGGCGGCTACAGGTTACGCTGGACGCCATACATCGCGCTGAGCGTCGCTATCAACGGAGGCGCTCATGAGTCCCGCGAGATATACGCGGTGGCTTTATTCATTTTCACCGATAAAACTGGCTTATTGCCAGGGTGTGAATTATTGTTATATATTTCACTGTACATTTTCACCGACATTGTTAGAATAGAGGGTACTAAATCCAGCTATTTATAAATCAAAAAAGTATTTTTATTCGAAATGGTAATTTAAATTCTTTTTTTTAACGTCAAATTTAAAGCAAATGAAAATTGTTACAAAATTGTAAATATAATTTTGTAAGTCATACGATTTTAAAGAAGTTATTTATTTATTTATTCGTGTCAGTCCACACGTGGGGAAATAATATTAAACTTTTACATAAAATCAAAACTGGCGAGTCAGCGAGAATGGAGCCCACACCTCCCGCCCCAGGTTTTCTGCCAGCAGAACCACGACCGCACACTCGCTATGTCAAATTTCTTGATATGATGATTTTTAAATACGGTATAAAGAGATCGTGGTGTTGTCTATGGTTGATTATTTTTAGTTTTCCTCGTATCTAAGATTTATGTTACAGTAAAATTATTAAATTTTTATCATTTATTTAAAGTTTAATGCTCTAAATATAAGTCCGCTACACTCGTAATTTCAAATGTAATTAAAAAAAACACCAGTTTAAGCAATAAATATAACATTTAATCGTCTACAAGTAGGTATGTAACTTTTATATAACTTAAGTAATAATACATTAATCAACTACGAGTGTTCAGCTAACGAACGAACGAATACATCGTATTTCCTGTATTTTAGTTAATAAAATAATTGAAATTCATAGAAGCCATGTAAAGGACGTAAGAGATCTTATTACGCTGATTCCGATCCGATGTAAAAGGATTAAAGGCCCGACCCTCGTGCGGCGAGCGCGGACGGACCTCCTGAATATGTAATTAATGACCTACACCTTCCACCCCCTTAATGGAACTTCGGGATGATGGATAATTCATATATTTGTTGTTTTCTTTATTAAAGCTTGTTTAGTGGCTCAAGACTTTGGTAACGTTAAACGAAATTAAAAGTGAAGTCGGAAATTTTTGGCGTGACGTACTATTCTTAATAGGTTTCCATGAAATATAAAATAAAGTGAGCTAGGAAATAATACACACGCACTTTCCTTAAATAAACGATAATATACAATAAAAGTTAAGATACTCGTAAAGAAACATACAGAAAAAGACAATTTGTTCAAGCACCCTCTTGAAAATCTTTCAGTCGGCCGAGAAGCATTGTATACATACATTTTATACAAAAATGTTCTTACGCATGGATGTATATAATGGATTAGGGGATCCGAACACCGCCCCCCCCCCCCCTCCTTAGTATACGACTTCATTATACTAAGTACATTGAACGAATGGTAGGGACAATAGTTTATATAATTTCTTAATAACTGAGATTAGCATTTAGAATCATACCATCTTACTGGGTAATGCTCGGACAAAAATTAGTTTACCTTTGTACATTCTGGACGTTCGCATCCTTCCCTTGGACGGACCCCTTCCATATGAAAGCTATAGTCATGTATGTTCTTACGTAAGAATAGACGGAAAGAGAAATAAACGGTTAAAGGCAAGTCTGCATAGATTATAGTCACACGTCAAAGTTTACGAAGTTATCGCGTGTTCTCGCCAAAATATTCCCGCGTATATTTTGCGGATGAACTGCAGCGGAGCGCACGGCGCCGCGCCCGATCCACGAACTATTTTGGGATGACAAGTAAATTTAGTTTTCGATGAAGAATATCGTCTATTTTTGAATGAACACAACATTCTTGAAGTGCAGCACGAAATTACTTCAGACGGGTACCGGTAACGTAAATTCTATAGCAATATTTCTCAGTTCTTCCATTAAGTAATATGTGGCCCGCTTTGACCCCATCACTCACCTCCACTGAGTGACTGGAAGAGATCCTTTTTAGAGATAAGCCCACCTTTGCCTATGTATTTACTTTGTACTTTTCCATAATAATGATTGAGTGCAGTAAAGAATATTTAAATTTAAAATAGTTACATAACAAGATTCTAACATGCAATGTTTAGAGCATATAATGTATTTAGAGCGCATACTGTGGTTCACCTACAAGTTTATGTTTCTCAATCGAATTTCAATAAATTCCAAAACATGTATGTGGCGCTGTTAATGTCCAACGGCGGCGGTGATCACTTACCACGTGTCCCGCCTGATCCTTTGCTACCTATTGAGAAAAAGTACATGTACAGACAAATGTACAATACTATTTGAAATATATTCGGTAATAGTAAAAATGAATATATTCTTTAAAATATAAAAATCAATTTTACTGATCATCGATTTTTCTTTACTTCGTAAAAGGAAGTACAACGTGATTCATATTAATTAGTCAATTACAGTTTGAAAAAAAGCCTATTCGTTATTTGTAGTATTATGTAAAAATTGATAACCAATAAGTTAATTAAATCGTGTTTTAAAATTCTTTTGTCGGCTCTTATTTGTGAGGTGATTGATCCAAGCATTTTCATTAATTAACTTTACAACAAATTTTTTAATAAAAAATTGTTAATCAATACAATTTTTATTCGGCAACTCTGTTTATATGGAAATTGTATATAAAGAAGGTATTTTGTTTATGAATATTTTGAAATCTCTTATTTATTTTCGAAGTCATGTTCACTTTAATATTTTAACAATCAATAATATCCACGTGATACACACACTGACGAGTGAAATTACTTTTGATTATTCGGTGTATATTATAATAGAAAAATTTGATTGGCTTCCGGCTCTCAGAATAGTATTTGTTGTGTTCGAAAAACTTATTGACAAACTTCTGACAGGGAGGAAATATTCAATAATATTTTTATATATTTTTTTTTTATTTTCGCCAATCATACACCGATTGTTATGAAATAAAAATACCTCTCCTATTAAAAAAATATATCTCTCTATATCATACTTACTTTTTATTAAAATAAAACGGAAAAAAACAAATTATTTATCATTATAAATATTACAAATTGTCAACTAGTAGACACTCATGTCGACGTTTCAATAAAAATCTTTCGCATTTTTAAGCACAAAAAATGTAATTTATTATATTTCGATCACAATGGATAAGGAATAGGTGGAGTGCGGTGTGAAGGGAAGGAGGAATTGAGTAATAACTCAGCGGACCGCGGCCGCCCGCACGTATGTTCCACTAAACCATTTTATATCCCTGAATATTGAAAAATACTCGGAGTAATGTATGCCCGGAATGAGGCGACGTCGTAAACGCTCAGATTGGAACAAGAGCTGACAATGTTGTAAAATACGTTTTTTTAGGAAGGTTAACTTTGACATAACATACAAGGCACATAACCTATGTACATCTTTCACTTGACTCTGCTCAAGTGAGGCGTTCTTCTGAACCTTTGCCCTATCAACTGGCAGTCGGGCTGGAGTTTGAGATGGCAGTGAAAGTTGATCGTGTACCGTGTGTATAGGCAGTTCGTACTATTCTAACCGAGGTTTGCAAAAAAGTACGACACCGCTAGTCATTCAGAGGAAAATGATCGAATTGTAAATATTTTATTTTTGATATTTACTATTCGATAATTAACCTCGGTAGATGTTGTAGTTTTGGGCCATAAAGTTGTCGTGGTCGATTTTTGCCCTATAAACGCCACTTTAGCAACGCAAAGTCTGTCGACACCTTATCTTTGTTTATCCGACTTCAAAAAAGGAGATAATTCTCAATCTGTAGTAAAACACAAAAATATTTTCACCTAAATCGGTCCAGTAGTTTGATTTTAAAATAACAATAACTAATTTAATTTTTTTTTTATTTTAATTTTTGCGAAAAATCAAAATAAATAATTTTCATCAATCAAAATAAATAATCAAAATAAAAATTTACCTGAATTACTCCTTATAACATTAGCTATCCGCGACTGTCCCTTCAAAATCGGTCCAACCGTTTCAAAGATTAACCAGAATAAACAGCACGTTTTCCTTTAAAAATTGTTTTTAATGCAAGTTACATATAATATATTGTACCTATAAGATTTTATATGCATTGAATGAAAACTTTTTAATTTGAAATAACAAACAGATTCGTCAATTTTAGTTATTAGTTCCTTACCAATGGATAAAAGAGATCGAAACGATTTGTATAAAAATAACGCAATAAATTCGTCGCCAGCTCTCCGAGCAGGTTGTATGGAGATATTAAAGTTTACACGCCCTGTGTTCTACGTGACGACGAGCTCGCGCGCGGCATCAGCGCCGAGGATGCTGTACACAAAGATTTAAGTTCGCAGTTTCTTAAAATTTTCTCCTTAACTTTTATTATCATAAAACTTATATTGATTTGTTCAACGGATCTAATGCGGATTTATTTTATCTAGCGGTTTCTTGTGACTTTGTCTGTGTTCTGCAGGATTTTTCTAACTCACTTGATACTTATCGTTATAATTTGGCCAATTTACTGAATATTTCTAAAATGCGCCTATATGTTATTCTAATATACAAACTAAAATTCTATAAAATTTCATCAAAATCTGTTTAGTATTTTGTCGTCAAAGAATGACAAACATATATCTTTATCATTCCCGCTGAGTTTCTTTCGCGGTTTCTTCTCAGGCCTGAGGTTATACTTTTTCGAAACCGTGGTGAATTCATTTTCTTGACGTTTAAAAAGAAAATGTAATTTCCTATTTGAATAAAAATACTTTGGTTTTGATTTTGATTGATTCTATAAACTTTCACATTTTAATATTAGTTGGTGTGGATATGTTGGCCTGTTTGGGTGTGAAAACATTTTGAAGGCAAGGCGCAACGTCAGTCGGCTCGTCTTGCGTCTAGTCAGCTTTTTCCGACTGCGCGGTTTTCTCTTTACACTATATTGGATTATGGCTTTAAAATAAAACGAAATATTTCACTTCAACGATATTGTGTTTATTCCTTTTAAGCACTAGGAAGCTTGAAGAGTAGATGTTAGACATTTAACTTAGTATGACAACTGCAATGTGCACCAAAGTGTAAACATTACACAGATTATATACGCATAGTGACTTGTCTTGACGTGACTAAATTCACAACTTATTTATTGAAGATTAATTTTTGTATATTAAAATTATCATGTCAACACATTACTAGTGCAGTCATTTAGTGTTCAAAAATAGGAGTTAACTTTAAATTTTTCCAGAAGTTTTGAAAGTTGTTAATTTGTGGCGCTCGTGCGCTTACTCTATTAATTTTACTAAAAAAAACAATGACATATCTTATGGTAAATTTCCCTAATTTAATTAATTGCATAACATTTTTATCGTTACATGAGTAAAAAAGAAAACATTATCCAAAATTATTTTTAATTGCTATTCATCCAACATGGCGGCGCGAGGGACAAAGACACGAGTAGGCAAAGTACATATTTTTGAAGATAACATTAAAATCTAAAAAATCACCAATTTTTAAAACTTATCGCCGGATGTACATCGCATATTTATGTGTATCGATTCTTTTTCATAAACTACACGCTAAAACGATTTTTTTTTTCATTCTTTTTTAAAAAGTTCAGTTCGTTAAAATAAAGAATATTTCAATATAATATATATTGTTATTTCATATCTGTACATATTCTCCGATGGCCCATTTTTAATTACTTATTTTTTATTTTCGGTTAGAGCTAAATACCTCAGATACTTATATATAACAAAATAAATAATAAAAGAAATTAAATTACGGCGCATAATTTAGCAGTTAATACTCAGATACATAGATACACACACAGACATAGACACATACGTCACACGTTAAATTTATATCTTCCCTTTCTTCGGGTCGGGGGTTAAAAACCAGTTAACAGATTTTGTAGCAAGAGTATGCACTTACTGTTCTATAATCGTTGATTAGATAGTTTCTTTATCATATATTTGCGCTCAATCGGCGTAAGGTTTATGGGCTGTCAAGTGACTGTATAGTCTGTGACATTTGTAACAGTGATACTCTGTGACATTATTACTATTGGGATCCGGTTTCCAGCGCTCGCTCTCTGCTACGTGACTCCGATGCGCGCACACTATAAACAACAACAGTTCCTGAAAATCATCGTGTTTACCAACAACAAAACATGGCGCAGTCGCAATAAGAAAATAAGAACGAGATTCGTAAGTTTAAACATTGGATTAAATACGATTACAAGATGGATCGATTCGTAAAACTCCCACCGAATTTCGACCTACGGGCCCCCAATGCTGCGTCGGAGTGGAAAATATGGCGCACATCCTTCGAAGACTACATGCTTACGACAGAACAAGATGTAAGTAACGATAAGGTCAAAATAGCACTCCTGAGAAACATGCTAGGCATCGAGGCATCCAGAGTACTGCTAACAATACCGCTGACGCACGAAAAACAGAATAATTACGATAGCGTAATGGCCGCTATTGAAAAGTATGTGAGTCCACGTGTTAACGAAGTCTTCGAAAGATACAAATTTAACGAGAGGAAACAGAAGCAGGGCGAAAGTATTTTTAGTGAGTAGCAATTTTTTTACTGACTGCAAGCAATTACAGTTAAATTGCAACTATCAAAGCAAAAACGAACCCATCGAAGACCAGCTCCTGAGGGACAAGATAGTCCAGGGTATCAGCGACAAAGGTATGCAAGAAAATCTCCTACGTATAGACAACCTAACCCTAGAGAAGGCTACAAACTTTTGTAGAACATCAGAACAGAGTAAACTGCAAGTGAAGGAGATGAACCCCACATTGGAAATAGATTCCAATAAGCTCCAGAACAAGACCGAGAAGGGCGTCTTCAAGTGCAGGAGGTGTCAACGAAACCATGGTCCCAGGCAGTGTCCGGCCTTCGGCAAGAGGTGCAAGAAGTGTGGTATCAAGAACCACTTCGCAGTCAGCTGTAAAGTACATAATAAGGTGCAACAAGTGTTAAAGTGCGCGGAAAGTGATGATTCTGGCCCAGAAGACATGTGTCCGGTCTATTGTAATATGGCTACAATAAAATCAAGTATAAATGTAAGTAGAAATAATTGGTATGAGAATATAATTATTGAAAATTTTCCAGTTAAATGTAAACTAGATACAGGTGCTGACGTTAGCATTATGCCATCAGAAATTTTTAATAAAATAAATAAGAAACTAAATATTAAATTGTTAAATACAAATATCAAATTAGAATCTTTTGAAGGTAGTGTAGTTAAACCAATAGGAATGGTTAACTTAATGTGTAAATTTAAAAATATGAAAAGTTTTGAAAATTTTATCATAGTTAAGTGTAAATCTATGTTGTTGGGATTACCGGGGTGTATATCTCTAAATTTAGTAAAAAGAGTTAATAATATAGAGTCCAAATTGGATAAGTCAAAGGAAAAGTTCATAATGGAACATCAAAGTGTTTTCCAAGGCATAGGTAAACTTCCAGGTACATATAGTATTGTAACTAGAACATTTGATCAACAAATCTGTTATCCACCATCTAGGATTGCTAATTGTCTTATTGAACCGTTAAAAAATGAGCTTAATAGATTAGAAAGTAGAAAATCAATTGTAAAAGTAGATAAAATTCAAGAAAATTCTTGCATAAACAGGATTGTACTCGTTGAAAAACCCAATAAAAAGGTTAGATTGTGTTTGGATCCTTCTGATCTTAATAAATATATAGTTAAAAAACCTAAATTGTTGCCTACACTAGATGAGCTTGCCATAAAGTTAAAAGGAAAAAAATATTTTTCAGTTTTAGATTTATCAGAAGGTTTTCATCATATAACTTTAGATGAAAATTCATCTTGGAAATGTTGTTTTGCCACACCATTTGGTGTTTATAGATATCTAGTTCTACCTTATGGTCTAATGAATGCTCCAGAACTTTTTCAAGACATATTAGAATCTTATTTTAATAAACTTAATAATGTTGTAGTATGGGCTGATGACATACTAGTTATGGGGGACACCATTGAGGATCATGATAGGGCTTTATTGAGTGTTATGTTAAAAGCCAAAGAGATAGGGGTTGTTTTTAATAAAAATAAATTTCAATTTAGGCAAAGTGAAGTTAAATATGTTGGTCAAATTTTTAATGAACATGGAATGTCAATTGATAAAACTAGAGTAGAGTCTTTGTTAAAACTAAAGCCACCCACTAATAGAGATGAGTTGTTAAGGATTATTGGTTCATTTAATTATGTCAGAAGATATGTACCCGAAATGGCAGAATTAATGTCACCACTCTGTAAGCTTTTAAAACATAATATTGAATTTATGTGGTTACCATTACATGATAAAGTGTTCTCTATGTTAAAAGATAAGGTGAGTAGTGCACCAGCTCTCAGTCCATTTGATCCTAATAAGAAAATTGTGTTACAATGTGATGCATCTAGTAATGGTTTAGGATGCTGTATGTTTCAACCTGATAGTTTTGGTAAATTTAAATTAATTGCATGTGTTTCTAGAACAATGAATGATTGTGAACGCAATTATGGACAAACAGAAAAAGAATTGTTAGCTATTCAATTTGGTACTAAAAAATTTCATAAATATATATATGGCTCTGATATTGATATACAAACTGATCATAAACCTATTGTATCTATTATGAATAAACATATAAGTAAAATTGGTTCTCCCCGTTTAAAAAGATTAAGATTAAAATTGTTAATGTATAAGTTAAATGTATATTATGTTCCTGGTAAATTTGTACACTTTGCTGATATGTTGTCAAGAAATAGTTTAAAATATACAGAACATGATAATGAGATGTTACAAATGGTACATACTGTGTCAAAACATTTACTAATGTCATTATTATTATCATGGTATGTAATTATTATTATCATGGTTGGCCAAGTAAATTAAGTGAAAGTTGTAAACATTTTTCAAAAATAAAAGACCAGTTGTATGTTTATGATGGATTTTTATTTTTTAATAATAAAATTGTAGTTCCTAGTAAACTTCAATCATATGTCATTCATTTAGTACATGAAGGACATATAGGGATTAGTAAATGCATATCCAAAGCTAGACAGTTGTTCTATTGGCCTGGTTTGTCTGTAGATATTCAAACTTTCATATCAAAATGTAGAACTTGTGAAAAATATAGACCTGCCAATGTACATGAACCTATTTTGCCTCACAAAATACCTAAATATAGATTCTATAAAGTAGGAATGGACATTATGGAATATGCAGGTAAATCATATCTTATAATAGTAGATTATTTGTCACATTGGATTGAAATAAGACCTTTATCAAATAAGAATTCTAGATCTGTCATTGACTGTATGCAAGAAGTTTTCACTAGATTTGGATATCCAGTAATAATTATAGCTGATAATAATCCCTTTAAATCTTATGAATGTATTGAATATTATAAGTCTAAAGATATTACTATTATTACAAGTAGTCCACATTATCCTCGTAGTAATGGCATGGCTGAGAAAGCAGTTAATATAAGTAAAAATATTATTAAAAAAGCCATGGAGGATGGTAAAGATTATCGTGATTATTTAATGAGTTATAATAATAGCCCCTTATCTGGGTTGTCTGTGTCTCCTTCTCAAATATTAAATAGTAGAAACATAAGGTCAAATATTCCATCATGTTCATCATACTTAGAACCTAAAGTTGTAACAAACATACATAAATTATTGACTTTAAAACAACAGGTAACTAAATCTTATCATGACAGATTTGCTAAAAAGAAAGAGGTTAAATTTGAAACTGGTGATCATGTTGTATATCGTACAGAGCAAGATAGCTATTGGAAAAAAGGTATTATTGTTAATAAATGTAAAGAGCCTAGGTCATACATGATTAGTAAAAATATTAATATGAGACCATTTAGACGCAATAGTTTTCATTTGAGAAAGTCATATAGTGATGTAGAAAATTTTACTAATAATTATGTACCAATTGAAAATGATATATCAAATGATAATTGTAATAATAATAATCATACTAATTATAATGTAAACAATAAACATTATGTAACACGAAGCGGACGAACTGTCAAGCCCAAACAAATTTATAATCTGTGACATATAAGTTTAAAAATTGTTAAGTATCAATATTATGTAAATTATATAATAATATTATATGTTTTAGATGAGTATATCTTAAAGGGGGAGGTGTTCTATAATCGTTGATTAGATAGTTTCTTTATCATATATTTGCGCTCAATCGGCGTAAGGTTTATGGGCTGTCAAGTGACTGTATAGTCTGTGACATTTGTAACAGTGATACTCTGTGACATTATTACTATTGGGATCCGGTTTCCAGCGCTCGCTCTCTGCTACGTGACTCCGATGCGCGCACACTATAAACAACAACAGTTCCTGAAAATCATCGTGTTTACCAACAACAAAACACTTACCACATTTTGACAGTTAAATGAGCATTACAAAAATGTAGCATTTTGCGGTAGCGTTCGCTTAAACTAATTAGTTTGCTAGTCTGCGTAAGAATGTTTTAAACAGATACTTAAAACGTGCTTGGCTGCACTAATCTAACTAAGTTATGAAATTTATTACTCCTGACCTGACAATAAGCCAGTTTTATCGGTGAAAAATGAATAAAGCCACCGCGTATACCTCGCGGGACTTATGAGCCCCTCCATTGATAGCGACGCTTAGCGCGATGTATGGCGTCCAGCGTAACTGTAGCCGCCCGCGATATGGAAATTTGGTGGTGATATTAAACCTTTTAGACAAGACACGCGCGACGGAGTTATGGGGCGTTTGGGTGTAATATTACTCTGACACTGACACGTGTTAGACAACGAGATTCTTACGTTAGAAATAGCTGCAGCTATCTATTTTTATATCAATAAAAATGGTATCTGCTTTCACATAGAGTTTTCTTTATTCTGTACTATTTATACCTACTATATAATATTATTTCTTACGGTTGTGGATGGCCTGGAAGAGATTTCTTATAGAAATAAGCCCGCCCTGTAAACAATAAATCCCTTTTAATTCTAATTCTAATTTGTGTTTGATTTTTACTAGCGTTAACAGAATCGATATATTAAAGTTAAAAAAACTGAAGTGAACTTCTTATAATTTTTTTCAGAAACAATAAGCCTATACATATGTCGATACGAGCCTACAAGATCAAACGTGGCCTTAGTGGCCTAATGAGTTTAAGGTGTACTAAAACTCTGCGGGTAAGATAAATGTTACTTATTAAAAAAATCTCGATACACGTTCGTTTTGAATATTAATGTGCATATAAGAACAAGTTTATTAATGCAAGTGAATGAATATCAGCATCTGTTTCAGTCGTGTCAAGTTCAAATCTCAAGCGACTCGCGAGTACAGACACTGTCTCACCGAACTCAGCAGGTGGCAGCTCGCTTAAGGCATATTAGATGCGTAGTTCGAGAGTTTGGATACGTGCTTCTGTAGCATGCGACCGATCAATTGATTTACCGACATAGTAAGCTTGTAATAGAATGTTTTCGTGATGTTACGTTATGATTTCATACAATCACAGCGTCACTATTACTATATTGTGTAAATATATAAAAGATTGAAATATCCTCTAGAAAGAGTCTAATATTAGGCCATTATGATAAAAAAAGTAAAACTTATGCAAAACATTCAAGTCATCCATAGAAACTTTATCTTTATAATTTGTGTCATTTCAAATTTGACCTAAAGTTAACCTAATAATTTGTTTATAAATAATGTTCTTTTACAGTTCCGTGATCCCATAATTGGTACGTTTTTGTGATACACTTTGTGTAAACACTTCTAAATACTAAAACATAAGATTGAACATACACTCCCAGTAAATTATTGAAAAAAGCATAAAATTTGAATACAAAAACTGTACAATTGACAGCACACCTCAATGCCAACAATCCCTGAAAAGGTCCGAACACGCATTCGTTATCTCGATAATAAACGCCCAGCATTCGTCCCCATATTTGCTAAGAGCTCACACAGCATCCGTATTTAAGCCCATAGATCAGCTGAAATGAAGGGTTAAAACCGACGTCAGCTAAAAACCGTTTTGGTAAATAAAGATAAATAGAGACAAAACGCTCGGGGGTCGCGCGGCCCGGCCGGCGGGCGCGAAACATTCGCCGAGTGTATAATTAATGGATGCCCTTGTTACGCTCGGGATTAGCTATTGCTGTACTCGATTATTTTTACAGATGTCCAGTATTGACGTTGCGTGATCAATTGCGTTTTGGTAGGTACTATAGAATTTGACAGTGATATTTGTTATCGAAATGTATAATGTTTTGATAATTAACGGTGATGTTTTTACCCGACTACGCGACGCAAATAAGTTAATGTGTTTATGAGCCTATATGTATGAATGTGGATTTGTACCTTTGTGGCGCTATTTAGACCAAACGCGTGGGCCGAATGAGAAATGACACGTCGTTCTTTCGTCGTTGGTCATTTGTCATGATGATGCAAATATCATAGAAAGCGTAAAAAATAACAAAAATGAAAATCAACAAAGTATGTCAAGTAATGTATCGTTAAATAGTTATTTAAAAATCACTTTTAGGTTTCTTATATCGTTTTTCAATCAGAATCACCGTTTAAGATGAATAAGTATTTAAAGTTCGTTAGTAACGATTTTCTCTTATAGGCTCTTGAACAGATCTGATATTGATACTACTGCTACCTGCAGGTGGTTTTGTCACGCAGCCGGGTTTTTGTTTTTTTTTAATTATTTACTTGTTTGTGTGTTTAAATCGGTTTGAGACGATTTTGATTTGAAATTGTACCCGATACGTAACGCTATTATTGAGCAGGAAACCATGTGTCTGATCCACTAGTAATTCTATAAAAATCAGCCGGTAATTATCCTAAAAACTCAAAACATTCTTATGAAGTAAATTAAAGCGTACGTAGACAAAACCGAAAAAAGTCTTAAATAAATGCGAAATGTTTTTCTTATTTCAAACATATTACTCCAAGCATTTCAAGAAGGCATCAATAAAGCATTACGCTAAAACACGACTCCGCTGCAACACTAGCGACGAGCAAACGTCTCATTATTTATAAGTCAAACGCTACACCGCGGCTAAGAGCGATCGCTCCTCCCTCCCCGCGCGCCCCCAACACGTCGAGAGAGATTACTGAGGCTGGAGACAGACTGGTAAAACTCCAAGCGATTACGGATCTTTCAAATACATAAATAATAATGGTACCTATATTGTTTCGTCGATTAATTTATATTTTTAACTGACTTTGAAAACAGAGGAGATGCACACACATGCACGAACGGCTACATGTGTGTGCTTTTTATTATTGTTCACCGACTTCTCCGCCGTTTGTAAATCGAGATTTTTTTTTTGTATACCCGTCTAAACGTGTATACTGTATTTATACAAATAAGTAAAATTTTAGAAATGTAGTTTGAATAAAAATTTCTATAAGTATCTACACAATATACAAACATTTGTGTCGGAGTAACTTAATACAGTATCATACGTAAAAAACGACGAAGAACGGCCTTACTATAATATATGTATATTTTGGGCAAGAGAAACTTAGAATTTCAAATACCTGCAATGTGATGTCGAAGAAACAACTGGTGTGTAGTGTTGCTAATGCAAAATATAAGAGACCTTAAATATTTTTTTAGCAATGTTACTCTACTCAAGGACTCGTGACCTGAACTTCTGAACTCTAGAAAATGTATTGTAGCGTGGATTTAGAGAATTTTTAGGATCCCCGAAAAGATACCACTGCAGACAACACAACAACAATTTCGGCATTGCGAGTGCGCAGTGCAGCTCAGTAATAGGTAGAATACCTGGCCCGGTATACATTCGTGCGGGTTCGAGCTCCGCTCTGTCGCAATTTTTAGTATAACATGTTACCCCCGACGAGGTGGTATACGTTTGACGTGTTATATGTATATTTGTATATCTCTGTGTGGCAATTTTGATGTGTTTTTTTTGCTTGAGATCTGATGTAATCGAGCTATATGAAGGTCCGTTCAGACTTTAGAACTTACTAGCTTTTGCCTGCGACTTCGTCCGCGTTTTCCTCGTTTTTCGTAAAAAAGTAGCGTATGTCCTTCCTCAGGGTTCAGTGGTTTTGATGTGACAGACAGATCGTATTTTGGTAGGGTAATATAATACGTCAATCCACTATACTTGATTTCTATGATTTTTTTATTGAATAGGTAATAATGTTAACTTTTATAAATTAGGGATGAGTGAGAGTCTTATAAACGTAAGAGTAAACAAATATAATCAGAATGCGCCGAACTGCTAAGCTATCAGGAGTTACACGTGTTATTGTGAGTTAACCATAAAAGATAGACATATGCTGTTGCGGGATATTTTTTAAAAAATTTGCGGGAAAATTTTATGTAGAATATTTCTTTCGTACATGATTTCTATGTAACTTTAACCATTAAGGCTGCATACGCGACGGAAGCTTAAAAATTGGAGTAACGTCTCCCGTTTTCCCAAACTTTCCCTTCATTACTCTGCTCCTATGGATTGTAACGTGATGAAAAGTATACTATAACCTGCCCAGGAGTACGAAGAATAATTGTACTAAGTTTCGTTAAAATCCGTCGAGTAGTTTTTGTTTCTATAAGGAACATACAAACAGACAGACAGACAGACAGACAAAAATTTTACTGATTGCATTTTTGGCATCAGTGTCGATCATTAATCACCCCGTGATAGTTATTTTGAAAATATATTTGTTCGATAGCTCATTAGAAATTAAGTATTTTTAATTAAACATTAAATAAACAAAAAAACTTTACATTCATAACTCATTTTTACAACAATAATACATATTACGCAACACAAAAATCAATACATTTTTTTCACGTACTAAATTTGAAAGGAGAAGAAAAATAAAATTACGGCCAGTTATATAACGAAATAAATTACAGATTTCATAAATCCTATTTAAATATATAACTTTATAATAAATGTGAAATAATAATAAAAATATATAAATTGACCATAACAATATTCTATGTACAGAATTGACCTCTCTACAGATTTATTATAAGTATAGATTATTCTTTTTCTAATCGTTGCAAGGATCTAAGCAATTTCGACTGGTCTGATTGACTCGAAATTTACTATACCGTGAATGATATCGAAATAACATAATTGCGTAACCTTGACCTGATGCTACGGCATCACCTGGAATCAGCAGAAGACATACTCGTAAATCTTCATATTTATAGCAGAATCATGTTGAGGCTCTTTGAATTAGTCTCAATTAATTGACAGGTTTTTTTTTTCTTAATTTTCAACTTTATATAATATTTCCAACTCAACATTTGATGTTTCACATCAAAAGGATACGCTACCGCTTATATTGCCTGTAATATCATCACGAATGTTCTGCAAAGTATTCCAGTATTCTACAAATCAATATTACTCTTCTATTTTCCAATTACAAATCTCATACGTTCATACGTTAGAAGTTCAAAGACAGTTTTATAAAGATTTGTTGCGCAGTTCGTATGAAAATATCTCTGAAATATAGAGTATCGAGATTAACTTCAAGCTTCATTTGAATTGCTGAGCAATAAATACACATTTCTACGATGTTCTTAGCAACCGGGACTTCGTTTGCGCTGGAAGAGAATCATATTTGTAAGTTTTACTCGCGTAATTAATATAAGACAACTCTCTCACTATAACAGACTCGTAGTAAGTACTTACAGAAGCTGTGAATGTTAAAATAAGGCACTGATATTAAATTCTTTCAGGTGTAAAGTAATGACAAACAGCTTAAATAAATCTTACGAAAGTTTAAAAGCAAAACTTATAAGAGTAATTCGGGTCTACGAGTAAGTTTTATTCACCGACTGCGCGACGTATGTATGTATTCATGCATGTAAGAGGGTTTCTACCTTTGTGGAATTATTTAGACCAAACGCGTTAGCCGATTTTATTGTATGTGGGCGGCGCAAATATTATATAGAAAGCATAAAAATTTAGAAAAATCGAAATGGCCGATTTTTGAGGCCAACATTTGAAAAAGAAAAAAATCTTATTCTGATGCATCAGAATTTAATTTGATAAGGTTGTGAAGAAATGTTCTTGTGTAAGCAGCTACTACCTACATTAAAGATAAAATATTTGATGGTGAAACACGATTGAAATGAGGCCTTCAGGCATCCTTTTTTCATTTCTTTTTAAAATCTGTAACCGATTTTGAAGGAAAAAACCATTAAAAGATTCCGCGAAATTACTTTCGCGGCTTTTTCTCAGGTTTGAGATTTAAATTTTTCAAAAAATTAGTAGATACATTTCCTTGACGTTCAAAAACCGAATACAAATTCGTAATTATTTTGAACTAGCTGTCCGTTTCCATTTCACTGCTTCGCTCCTATGAGTCGTAGCGTGATGGAATGTAGCCTTCCTCAATAAATAAACTATCTAACACAAAAATAATTTTTCAATTCGAACCAGTAATTCCTGAGATTAGCGCGTTCAAACAAACAAGCTCTTCAACTTTATAATATTAGTATAGATAAAACCATTTTAATTTTGTTTTTTGCTTGGTTATTGCCGAAAAGAAGCGACTTTACAAATTCGGATATGGCACTTTTACATAATAAATTTTATCATTTTATATAAATAAATATTGCCACTAAAACTGTATTGCCACTTAACCCGAATCGAGCAAAAATACGAAAACATATTAGAAAGAACCAAAAAATCCTCGGTCGCGTGGTCAAGTTTATTAGCATCCGACTGAGTACGGACGGACGGGCAAAGGGATCGCTTCGCGTTGTATTCATTAAATTAACATATTTGCATTAAAAAGGAAGCTCGGATATAAGCTCATCTTAAGCCGTACGAGGTCGGGGCGGATAACTAGTTTAGTAATAACTTAATATAGTTTTTTATTACGATACTTTTTAGGGTTCCGTACCTTAAAAGGAAAAACGGTAAAAGGGTTCCGTTTTTAGGGTTCCGTACCTTAAAAGGAAAAACGGAACCCTTATAGGATCACTTTTTTGTCCGTCTGTCTGTCTGTCTGTCTGTCTGTCTGTCTGTCTGTCTGTCTGTCGGGATGTCAACCCTTTTTTCTCAGAAATGCATAGACGTATCATGTTGAAATTAATATCATATAATCAAGTCTACGATGACATGCGGCCGTGAAAATATTAAAGTTCTAAGTCAACGCAATCAAAAGATAATGGAAAATATGTCGTATATTTTGACCATTTTAGCGTTTTCGCAAGGGAATCAAAACCTATAGGGTACTTCCCATTGACCTAGCACGATGAAATTTGGCAAGAAGTAAGATCTTATGGTACAAATAAAGGGAAAAATCTGAAAACTGTAAATTTCTGTATGTATGTTTGTCTGTTTGTAAGTTTGTCTTTCAACCTTTTTCTCAGAAACGCGTAAAGGTAACAAATTTTTATCAACGTCAAGTACTCAGAGTTGTAATTACTAAGAGCTGTGAAAAAATCAAACTTCTAAGTTAACGCAATCAAAAGATACGGTCATTTATATCACATATTTTAAGTATGATAGCGTTTTTAACGTTTTCGCAAGGGAATCAAAACCTATAGGGTACTTCCCATTGACCAAGCATTATGAAATTTGGCCAGGAGCAAGGTCCTTTAGTATACATAAAGGAAAAAATCCGAAAACTGTCAATTTCTGTTCGTGTGTCTGTCAGTCTGTACGTCTGTTTTTCAACCTTTTTCTCAGGAACGCGTAAATGTATCAAGTTGTAAATTGATCAAGCGGAAAATATATTAATCTTATAATTAAAATTATATGTACTTGTAACAAATTAACATAGAAGTTGACCATTTAAAAAAAAACAATTTTACAAACACTGAGAAGAAATTTGTATCAATACGAAAACATTAAAAAGCAGCAAACCTTTATTAACAACGCAATGCAATCTATATATCGCAGCTAACAAAATGATAGCGCGATGCAGCGTACAGCTAATGCCATCTATTACAACATTATGACATTAACTGTTATATAATTCTGCTCGATTAATAAAAATTTTTATTTTAATTATTATTTAAACGCGCTAAAAATTATAAAATAAACTTTTCATTTAAAAGTTTTATCGTCGATTTATAACGTCGTTACGTAATTAACATTCAATATAAGAGCTTCACGCGATTTGATTTAAGTACTCGTTTTGACTTAGTACGAAAATTTTAAAATTAAATTCAAACAGATCGAGTTATTTAATTTACTTATTTATCTATACATATAAGGTTAGTAGTAATATAATTAGTTATTTATAAATAAACAATTAGTTTTGTTCGAATTAAGGACTAATTATTTTTGTCTTGGCAACACTAATATATATTTCGATATTTTGATTGATAATGTAAATCTAAATATTTTACGAACGTAGTGCAGGGGTAGTGGAGTGTAGTAGAATATAAATAAAAATAAAACGAGAATAAAATATAATATAATTATGTTGTTAATGTCAAAGTCAACAAGTTTGTTCATTGAAGTTGTCAAGAGATGGCGCTAGGTGTATCCTGAATCGCGCTATAACTTTTTTTTTTGAAAGTATAAGGTGTATTAGTACTTAAAATAAAATTTTGTGTTTCCATGAATTGCATCCATGATCGTGTTTTAAATTAAAGTGCTCCTAAGTAGTTTCAAAATAGTTTTTGGGACGTGATCCATATTTACATAATATTTGATTATATTTAAGCAACTTCTAAAAAGGAGTGTTTTCAATTCGACCTTGTATTTAATGTTTTTTTTATGTTTGTTCGCCGATTACGCCGCCATTTGGGTACCGATTTTCAAAAATTTTTTTTTTTTTTGAAAAGGTATACTTCCAAGGTGGTCCCATTGTCTTCAGGTCAGGATCAGATGATGGGATCTTGGAGAAATTGAGGGAACTCCTCAAATATTATAGGCAAGCGTATACCGATTTAGGTATTTTTAATAGTAACTTATGTTGGAACTGATGATGAAGACCACAAATGGCGAAGATGGGTTAGTCTTATATAGATTTCTATAAGTTTGTACGGAACCCTCGGTGCGCGAGTCCTACTCGCACTTGACCAGTTTTTCCTTCACTTGATCACTTTGTTGTCCGTCTGTCTGTCTGTCTGTCTGGCTGTCAAAACTTTTTTCTCAGAAATGCATGTACGTATCATGTTGAAATTAATATCATAGACTCAAGTCTACAATGACTTGCGACTGTGAAAAAACTAAAGTTCTAAGTCAACGCAATCAAAAGATAATGGAAAATATGTCGTATATTTTGACCATTTTAGCGTTTTCGCAAGGGAATCAAAACCTATAGGGTACTTCCCATTGACCTAGCAAGATGAAATTTGGCAAGAAGTAAGATCTTATGGTACAAATAAAGGAAAAAATCTGAAAACTGTAAATTTCTGTATGTATGTGTGTCTGTTTGTAAGTTTGTGTTTCAACTTTTTTCGCAGGAACGCGTGAAGGTAACAAATTTTTATCAATGTCAAGTATTCAGAGCTATAATTACTAAGAGCTGTGAAAAAATCAAACTTCTAAGTTAACACAGTCAAAAGATACGGTCATTTATGTCGCATATTTTAAGTATTTTAGCGCTTTTAACGTTTTCACAAGGGAATCAAAACCTACAGGGTACTTCCCATTGACTTAGCATCGCGAAATTTGGCCAGGAGCAAGGTCCTTTAGTATACATAAAGGAAAAAATCCGAAAATTGTAAATTTCTGTTCGTGTGTCTGTCAGTCTGTACATCTGTCTTTCAACCTTTTTATCAGGAACGCGTAAATGTATCAAATGTAAATTGATCAAGCGGAAAAAATATCAATCTTAGAATTAAAATTTTATGTACTTGTAACAAATTAACATAGAAGTTAACCATGGTCAAAAAAACAATTTTACAAACACTGAGGAGAAATTTGTATCAAAACGGAAACATGAGGGCAGCAAACCTTTATTAACAACGCAATGCAATCTATATATCGCAGCTAACAAAAGGAAAGCGCGATTTAGGGTACAGCCAGCGCCATTTCTTGACAATATTATTACCTATGATAAAATTCTGCTCGATTAATAAAATTTTGAAATAATGTTATCCGAGGTAACATCATTTTAAAATTTAAAATTTTAGTTAAAACAAATATATATTTAATCTTATTGTTTTCATGAAAAAGTTAGTTAAAATTATACTAAATATGAAAATAAAGATATAATAAATTAAAAATATTATTTAAACGAGCTAAAAATAATAAAATAAACTTTTCCTTTAAAACTTTTATCATCAATTATCGTTAATTTTATCGTCATTACATAATTTACATTAAATACAAAAGCTTCACGCGATTTGATTTAAGTACTTGTATTAACTTAGTTCTAAAAGTTTTAAATTAAATTCAATCAGATCGAGTTAATTAATTTACTTCTTTATCTACACATGTAAGTCTTCTGGTTGTTAGTAATATAATTAGTTATTTATAAATAAACAATTAGTTTTGTTCGAATTAAGGACAACTTATTTTCGTCTTGGCAACACTAATATATATTCTTTCCTCAACTCCTCAAATATTATAGGCACACCTATACCGATTTAGGTATTTTTGATAGTAACTTATGTATTTACCTTCAGAAAATCACTTTTGGTGAAATGGAACTGATGATGAAGACCACAAATGGCGTAGGTGGGTTAGTCTTATATAGATTTCTATAAGTTTGTACGGAACTCTCGGTGAGCGAGTCCTACTCGCACTTGACCAGTTATTTATTTGCTTTTTACTTTGCTCGCGTTAATGTACATTTTCTTATGCCGGACGCCGTCTAAAACGTAATATCCTGTCTGCCCGGCAAGACGCGCGCGCGACGTATTAGAATTTTATTGTACTACACCTGTAACATTCTCGCAAGTGTAAATATTTTTTTATCACAATGGGATGTATGATATAGCAGCGTATAAGATACTCCGGATAGCGCCGATGAGTCCTGCCCGGGCAGAACGCCACGCCTATAGTCTCGTGCCGGATCGGAAAGCGGTTGGATGAGAAGAACCAGAACGAACGAACACAAGTACAAACAATAAGTTGGCATAGTTTAGTGACATTTGGTTAATGCCAGAGTATACCAGATACAGGATTCGATCAAACGAATAACTTTTATTACATTAAGATGTTAATTTTGAAGAACGCAAGATTAAATCCTAATTCCTAAACAGTCTAAGTATTTATAATTCCGCTATTACTTTTTTATTAAGTTTGTAAAAATGTTTTTAATTTTTTATACCCATCGTTATAACTAATCTAGTGCCGGTTCAGTGAAAATTGGAAATATAAATGAATACCGGATTTGTTTGACTTGTACTAAATCTGTACAAGAAATTGATTAACTTTAGAGTAATGTATCGATTTAGGTTCTTTTAAAATCATTTTAATTCAATATATATAAATTAGAATTTGAAATAAAATAAAATATGAATTATCGTGACAATTTAAGAAAACATTAGATTATATTTCCTAGTTTAGTGACTTTTAACGTTTTCAAAGTCGAAGAATGTTAAATATTAGTATGTTGTTGCACTTGTGACAGATTATTTAACAATTTTAAATTTTTGGTTTTTTATTTGTTTTATCGAATTGCGCTATATTTTTTATAAAGTACTTAATTTCCTCGAATGAAACTGAACCCTACTTTAAAAACCTCCTAGTTTTAAGCGGGATACTTTGAGAATGTTTGTTTTACGCCACCTAAGTTTTTCACTTCACTTCATCACGAAAATTGAAGATGCATTTACTTTGTTACAAATATAATATCTCGAAGGACGGCGTAATAAATTTTAAAATATAACGTTCCCACAACTCTTGCCAAGATCACGCTCTAACGATCCGACGGAAGTTATTCTTTTGATTTTATTACAATTTATCGTTCATATTACGAGGTTTCGTGGTTTCTACGTTAAGAGATTTAAGGTTTTATTAGCAACTAGCTGTGCCCGAGACTTCGCTCGCGGGGACTACAGGATGGCATGTCTCATACAAAGCAATACTCTGCTCTGTAGCGCCTCTCAAGCAGGATATTACTCGCATTAATTAATAGCATTTTGTAAAAAAATCCTTTTCCTTTAGTTTGCCTATTTGATGGTGCAATAATACAGAATGTGTTTTTTTTTTTTCAAAATTAGCGGATTCGATTCCTGGCTAAGAAAATAAAACTTCTAAAATATTAGGTATCTCCTAGTTAAAGTCCCCTCAAAATCGCTCTAGTCGTTCAAGAGATTAGCTAGAACAAACAGATAGACGAAAATTTTAAAAATTGTGGTATTGGTGCTTCCATCACGTGTGTTACGGTAAAGCAAACAAACAGACAGTTCAATTTTATTTATCTGTATAGACTAGCATTGGCTCAAAGTTTCGTTCGCATTAAATCGTGCCGGACGCGCGCCACCTGCAAGATGTTAGTTGTCCTATGATATCTATATGGGCTATAAGGCTCTATATTAATGAGATGATACGGTTGATGCAATAAATAATAGGACACATGGACATTTTGTTTTATGTTCTTCGGTTGACTACTGATATCAAGAAGTAGTTTTTCGATTCGTAATTGTACGCAATGGTTGTAACGCAAGGGTGAGTACATAATTATTAAAACGAAGATCTGCGATTTGATGAAACATGGAATGACTTCCACGATACATTAAAGATAGTATTATTTGTAAAGAATTTCATAGCTCATTCATCATCACAGATTATAACAAATTTTAAATTAATAAAACCGTTTTACTTACTTTCTATAAAAGTATATTTTATCATAATTAGGAGATGCATTAAAGAAGTTCACAGCTGAATTACTTCATAATAATTCCCTATTCTGAGATTGTTGGAATAAGTAAAAGAGCTAATTATCGCGCAGTCAGAACTGGAGATCCAAGTTGAAGTTCGCGCGCTGCGGTTTAGCGCACCGCGGGCGCGAAACTTTAATCATTATGACCTAGAGGAGATCTTGCAATCGGGACTGGTTTAAAATTAATAGTTTTCAAATATTAAAAAACTCATTTTAATTAATTTACCATTTTTGAATGTACCCCTAATTCGAGATATCATAAATACACCTCAAACTCAAACTCAAACTCAAAATATACTTTATTCAAATGGGCTTTAACAGCACTTTCGAATCGTCAAGTTACATGTCATATTTTCATTTTTAATTTTTATAAAGCTACCACCGGTTTGGAATGTAGTCTCTACCGAGAAGAACCGGCAAGAAACTCGATAGTTACTCTTTTAAAATCATTTATAAATAATGTATTTTTATTACATTTTAATTATGTTATCCGGATAGAAAATCAATGCTTATCAAATCTACGCCTCTTTGTCGTCAAAATATTCTTGTATGGTATAATATGCTTTATTTATTAAAGATTTTTTAACGTAGGTTTTAAACTTATTAAGTGGAAAATGTAACCCTACCTAATGTGTACCTGACGGATGAAGACTTCCTGGCAGACCCAACCTTAGATGGGTTCGATTGAAATAATATTTAAAGAAGTTGGGAACATGAGGTAAACAGAAAAGACCACAGCTAACTCTGTAGGCTGGAAAAAGTCGCTGTAGCATCTTAATTATGATGGCGATGGTGGAAGCAACATAAAAATGGGTCGCTAATAAGCAATAGTATGTCTTTGTCTAATAACTGGTCAAGTGCGAGTAGGACTCGCGCACCGAGGGTTCCGTACAAACTTATAGAAATCTATATAAGACTAACCCATCTACGCCATTTGTGGTCTTCATCATCAGTTCCAACATAAGTTACTATCAAAAATACCTAAATCGGTATACGCTTGCCTATAATATTTGAGGAGTTCCCTCAATTTCTCTAGGATCCCATCATCTGATCCTGACCTGAAGACAATGGGACCACCTTGGAAGTATACCTTTTCAAACAAAAAAAAAAATTAAAAATCGGTACACAAATGGCGGCGTAATCAGCGAACAAACATAAAAAAAAATTAAATACAAGGTCGAATTGAAAACACTCCTTTTTAGAAGTCGCTTAAATATAATCAAATATTATATAAATATGGATCACGTCCCAAAAACTATTTTGAAACTACTTAGGAGCACTTTAATTTAAAACACAATCATGGATGCAATCCATGGAAACACAAAATTTTATTTTAAGTACTGATACACCTTATACTTTCAAAAAAGCAAAGTTATAGCGCGATTCAGGATACACCTAGCGCCATCACTTGACAATTTCAATGAACTAACTTGTTGACTTTGACATTAACAACATAATTATATTATATTTTATTCTCGTTTTATTTTTATTTATATACTACTACACTCCACTACCCCTGCACTACGTTCGTAAAATATTTAGATTTACATTATCAATCAAAATATCAAAATATATATTAGTGTTGCCGAGACGAAAATAATTAGTCCTTAATTCAAACAAAACTAATTGTTTATTTATAAATAACTAATTAAATTACTAATAACCAGAAGACTTATATGTGTAGATAAATAAGTAAATTAAATTACTCGATCTGTTTGAATTTAATTTTAAAATTTTCGTACTAAGTCAATACGAGTACTTCAATCAAATCGCGTGAAGCTCTTATATTGAATGTTAATTACGGAATGACGTTATAAATCGACGATAAAACTTTTAAATGAAAAGTTTATTTTATTATTTTTAGCGCGTTTAAATAATAATTAAAATAATAAAAAAATATTAATCGAGCAGAATTATATCACAGTTAATGTCATAATGTTGTAATAGATGGCATTAGCTGTACGCTACATCGCGCTATCATTTTGTTAGCTGCGATATATAGATTGCATTGCGTTGTTTATAAAAGTTTGCTGCTTTTTAATGTTTTCGTATTGATACAAATTTCTTCTCAGTGTTTGTAAAATTGTTTTTTTGACCATGGTCAACTTCTATGTTAATTTGTTATAAATACATATAATTTTAATTCGAAGATTAATATATTTTCCGCTTGATCAATTTACAACTTGATACATTTACGCGTTCCTGAGAAAAAGGTTGAAAGACAGACGTACAGACTGACAGACACACGAACAGAAATTTACAGTTTTCGGATTTTTTCCTTTATGTATACTAAAGGACCTTGCTCCTGGCCAAATTTCATAATGCTTGGTCAATGGGAAGTACCCTATAGGTTTTGATTCCCTTGCGAAAACGCTAAAATGGTCAAAATATATATCATATTTTCCAGTATCTTTTGATTGCGTTGACTTAGAACTTTAATATTTTCACGGCCGCATGTCATCGTAGACTTGAGTATATGATATTAATTTCAACATGATACGTCTATGCATTTCTGAGAAAAAAGGGTTGACATCCCGACAGACAGACAGACAGACAGACAGACAGACAGACAGACAGACGGACAACAAAGTGATCCTATAAGGGTTCCGTTTTTCCTTTTAAGGTACGGAACCCTAAAAATTGAGTCTAAAGATGTCAAACCTATTCTTAATCGACTTGTTTAAAGAAGTGTATAGTGTGAGCCTTCTCTTGATTTCTATTTTGATAAAAAATAATGAATATAAAGTAGATTCATATTATTAAAAGTTTTATCTGTTAATAAAGTTTTCAAATATATATTCAATATTCGAAACATTAAATTAAGAAAGTATTTTCCAGGCTTATTTAGTTTAGATGACTTTAAACATTTTTAAATAATATTAAATCTTAAGCGCACTATCAAAACACATCAGTATCTCCGAATTTGACTTTTGGTGGTTTGACACATTATTGCTTGTCAGCGACTATATATGGTGGGTTTATAACCAATAAGGACTCCTGCGAACACTCTGCAAGAAACTCAGATATTTATTTAAAATCGGGTATCTTAGTACTTTATCTATTGATGAGATTTTAGTCTTGAAAGGGCTATTTTACTAAAACATCATACTAAAATATACCATTTATTTTTCAGAGTGAGACGACAGGATCTGATGGAACATTTTTCTTTTAAGTCCTTCCTGCCGAGAGGTACTTTAAATCTAAAAGAGCTCCTTTAATGGCTATATTAAGAATTATTAAAAAATATTGGTAAGTGGTTCTATATTTTCAATGACTAAAACCGCTACTTTGATCACGAACAGCCTCGATACACCTTTTTATATATATTAAAGCGAAAATATCAATTCATAAACTAAACCCAAGCAAAGAGAATAAACCTTGAATCTATAACTAAGAAATAAATTTAATAATAAAAACCAAAATTCCATCTACTAAATAACTTGGAAAAATATTTTTAAAATTACCAATTTTTTCCGACACAAAAATTTGTCAGACTTTCGCAATGTCTTCTTTTTCGTCGGATGTTGGAAAAATGTAGAGTTCATTTGTCATTTTGCGCAGAGTTGTTTTTTGGTTTCCATTTCAACATTTTAAAAGAGACGTCGCGACAGACAAATATATGGGCTTAATATTTTTAAATTTGCTTTTACGTATATACGTTAAAATAATAGTCATCAGCGCTCTGATGACGTCTCTTATTTCGAAATATTTCCTTTTGTTTTTGGCGAGTAGTGAAAAATATTATTATCGCATCGATTCCCTGTGACAATCTATTTATCTTCAAAACGTGGAAATTAAATTATATTCTTGTTTAAAGGATAAAAGGTAGGCATAGTAATTATTACGCTATTTTTAAGGTTTTCGCAGTCATTCTTATAATATGTCGAAAGGACTGATTTTATATGATTGTATTAAATATTGTAACTAATCTTTAAAAAGAGATACATTAAATGTTAAATCAAAAAAAAAATACGTAAAGGTTTTTATTAAAATAAATATATAGCTAGCGTTCTTATCAAACGATACTTTGTGCTACGCCTTATTGCCGACAGGCGTGATATTATTCTAATCCGAAAATTACACATAATATTATTTGTTTTTTTTTGTATTGCACATTTTTCTGAAAAAATCTTTAACAACACCCTATCCTTTCGTCATATCTCTGTTTATTGTAGGAGTCTAACATTTGGCACGCGAGCCAAATTGTGATAATTCTGTTACAAAAAACAAGTCCAAGCTGTATTGTAAGAGTCGGCGGCAATTGTTTTCAAAATGAAACAAAATACGCGTCGTCTGTTGAATATCATGCAAGAATGTTTCACGAGAACTAATACCGTTAACGTGACATTTGAGACTGCTCCGAGAACGACAGATGTGAATGAAATTTTAAGAATTAACCAACTATCTTACAAAAGATCACTACTACATACTTAATAACTTTGTTTCTCAAAATACGAGTACATACAGTTACCGTTAAAAGACTACGTTAATAAGTTTTCTATTCATAGTTCTATTCTATTAAAATTAGAATATACCTACTGACAAGATTGTTTTTATACGAGTATGTAAGCAATATATACCTAGCTAGTTGTCGCTCGCTGTTTCACTCGCGTTTATGATGACTGCTTAGCTCCTATGAGCTCCTCCTATGCTCCTATAACATGGCCTATAACCTCTTCACTAAACGAGCTATCCACCACAAAAAAGAAACAAAATGAAATCAGATCAGTAGAGATTAAGAATGGTATGTAAGGGATTATCAAATTCTCCTTATAATATTAGTCTATATATGTAATAATTTGAATTAAATAGACACTTTATTAAGAATGTATTATCTAAATTACTTTTTTTTCAGTAAACAGAAAACTTAAAAAAAAACTTAGTTTCTAGTTAAATATGAAGATGGTGTCTGTAACTGTAACTAGTCAACCATAACTATGACCCACGAAACCATAACAGGAAGAAAGAAAATAAACCCTTAATGCCTTTTCTGGAAATAATTCTCATCTCGCGTGATCTCATCTAGTTTGATAAAATGGTACGTTCAGTCGATAATGTACTAAGATGAAATAATAGCCTACACTTACATGAAACTGCTGAAGAGTTTGTTTACATAACGACATTAAATAAGTAGTTTGTGACTCGAATAACACTTGTGTGTTTAGTCTCGTAGTTAACAAATATTATTAATAAATAATAAAAATAACTCTGTAGCTTAGTAACAGCTACTTAGGAAATCTTACGAAAGCTATGCCAAAAATAAGTCACTAATATTAAATCTTTTGGTTCTAAAGCAATGACAAATTACTTACGTAAATCTTCGTGAAAGTCTGAGAGCAAAACTTGTAAGTGTCATTCTCGCCTAAAACAACCATGTGACCTGATAACAGTTGCCTAGGTCATTTTACGAAATCTGTAAATGTTAAAATTACATCACTGATAGTAAATTATTTCAAGTGTAAAAGCAGTAATAAAAAATAATTTATGTAAAATCTTATAGAAATCTGCGAGGAAAACTTACAAGTGTAATTTTCGCCTTACAATTCACTATAAATTATATAAAGGAACCACAATTCTATAATAAATTGACTTCATAATAGGTCAAGTCACTTTTGCAGAGTAAATTAATATTACAAAACATATATTTTATTCAAGTAGACGTTCACCTCATCGTCAAAACAGAAACTAATAAAAATAATGGAAAGCTGCCACTGGTTATACAATTATTGAATGTAATTATGTCACATTTGCCGAATTCATCAAAATTAAAATAAAAATAAAAAAATACTTTATTCAAGTAGGCTCTCACGAGCACTTTTGACTCGCCAATACATGAAAGAACAAAAAAAATTACATCAATAATGAAGCTACCACCGGTTCGGAACGCAGATTCTACCGAGAAGAACCGGCAAGAAACTCGATAGTTATTCTTTTAAAATAATGTCAATATGGATCATTTGTATGGATTGTGTCCAAAAACAAAAATTTTAAAGTGTCTGTGGCGGAAAATTACCAATACTTAATATGCTTTTTTAAATAAGAATAATTTTCTCGCAATATTCTTTTCGATATATTTCTCATGTCCCCATTAAGCACTGAGCGTCGTTGGAACTGGCTTTGTAATTGAAAAGCATTGAAAGGCGATTACTTGTATTGATATTTCGTTAGAAGACGAGCAAAATAGACCAGCTTACTTCCGCTATTAGTAATAGAAGACTTACACATTTATTGGTATCTCAAGACTTGAAAAAAGGACGATTAATTGCTTGTGATTCTTGAGAAAAATTACATTTATATGTTTTTTTCCTGTAACAAATGTAATAAAAAATGTAAACAACTCCGTAACTTGATTACTGCAACTCAGGTAAGTTTTAGTTGCAAGATTCAAAATCTGAATCAGAGGGCTTCTTAGAAAGTAATGAACTGATTATTGGTTTTTGATTTTTGTCAGTCAAACGAGGTTTTCATAGAAAAAAAGAATTCAACTTAGTACATTGATTAATTTGAAAGCGGTCGTTTTTTATCATTAGCCCCTTGGTCTGAACATGTCACAACGCACTCACAGAAAAATAATAATAAATTAAATACTAATTTACTTAAAACGAAATTTCACTTTTAATAATTATGATTATTAAGTTTATTTATACTATGGGTTCTTTCAGGTATTAAGTTGTAATAATTGTTTTCAGATATTCATACAGATTTACATAAATTGTTCGTCATTGCTTAATACCTGAAAGAAATTACTGTCAATGCCTTATAATCGACCGATTCGCAGGTTTCATAGGTAACTGGTATCAGGTTGCCGACTTGTTCTATATGACTTACAAGAACAAAACTTACAAATGTAATACGGCGAGTATTTTTAAGTCTCAGAACAAAAGTATTTGCCTTGCACTATTTATGTTCTGTCTTCAATCATCTGGTAGTTTCAGAAAACGTATTGTGAGTTTGTGACAGACAGGAAGACGTTAGGGAAATTTTACGTGTTTTCTTTTAGAGTACAGATCAGTAAGTTTTTATCTTCTGTTGTAAATCATTGGTCTCGCGGGAGATACATGTACGCAGAGTACGCAATCAAACAATGTACGAATGTGATGCGAGATGAATATTACAGCATCGCTCCGTCAACTGCGTCGTATCCAGCCATCAATTCTACGAGAGTAAAAGAATTATTTTATACTGACGCACCATTTTATTTATGATACTTTTTTTTAGTAAGACTATATAGGATTTTTGAACCGACTTCAAGCAAAGGGGAAGCATTCTATTCGTAGTGTGTGTTTTTCTAAATTCTTAGTAATATTCCTAAGTCTGACGTTTATTAAACGATTGCGAAAATTCTTTTTTATTATTTTTTTTAAAGGTATAATTTCAATTTGGTCACGGAGGATTTTAATCGAAATAAGTTCAGCAGATTCGAATCACAACGAAACTATGTTATTTGCTTTTAAAGACGATTTTTTTATATCTTAGTTATCAAAGGCAGACTATATAAATCAACTGTTAAAATAATATAATCTTTATTGACGAAGGCCACATGGAGCTGTTTTGTCTTGTCTATTTATAAACTCGTATAGAAATTATTAGATTATAAGGCCTATAAATTTCTTCAAAAATTAGGCTATAAATATCTCTTTTCAATATCAATTTCACAAATTGAGCTGGTAGTTTCTAATTATATTCGTTCAAACATTCAGCTAAAATACTTAGCGTAATAATATTAATACATATTTACGTTGTAAGACTTAGTGAATAAATAAAAATAAGTAAGAACGAGGAATTTACTTCAGAATAAAAGACTGTAGCAGAAAAGACTCGTATGAAAGTCGGCCGAGGAAATCTTACTAACTTAAGTACTTAGCAGTAAACAGCCTTCAGTACATATGTGGACAGACGAAATGCGACGATAACGATTTAGGAATAAGGTGCATATTAGCTTGTCAGATGAAAATAAAAGGAATTAAAATAGAACCAAGACTGGCGAAGGCACTTAAACGCCATTGAAGGGTTGAATTATTTGTGACAGCGCGCTCTCGTGCGATGTTCTGGACGAGTAGCTTAATATTGCACATTTTTGCAAGCGATTGCGCTTAGCTAATAGTGCTACCCGAAGATTATACAACTATGATATTTCTGTGATTATATGTACCTTTTGGACAATTTCTTTTGAAAGAAAGAGCTTTAATATTATTTATTAATGGGATAATAACTCTGTCTGTCTCTTTGTTACGTTTTCACGACTAAACCGCCTAATAAATATTGATGAATTTTGGTATAAAAGTAGATTGGATTTTGCAGAAAACCATAAGCTATTTTATGTCACAAAAATAATACGTGAAGGAGATGAAATAGGGTATAAAATTTTTAATCATACTCGTTGCAGAGAACGTCTTGTAGAAATAATAAAAGATTAAAGAAATATGATTTGAAGTATTCATCGAAAAAAACTAAGAGCTTAATAGTTGATTTAGAAGTACAGTTATAGCTATGTGATATTTTGCTAGTTATTTCAATATAAAATTTATGGGACCAAATTATAAGTGTAGAGGTAACACACATTAAAAAAAACATACACTACAAATTGAGAATCTCCTTTTTTGAAATCGATTGATTATGTTATTCAATCTGGCTAACCAAACGACGAGGCGAAGTGAGAACAATGATAAGTGATACAGGGTCCATGACAGCGGTGGGTCGGAGCAGGTTGACCAGAACCAAGAATTACCGAGATTGCTAGGAAATGAACATATAAACAACCTAGAAACAGCTAGTATATAGACAATTTACTAATTATCAACAACAGTAAATCTGGCTTAATGAAAAAAATGCAGTACCTGCAGTTTTAATTTTTTTTCAATTATCATTTAGAATTCTCGGTAAAGCAAAACGAGCTCTACTAGACGGACATAAGGCTGTAGTTTGTGTAACAAACAGCTGAAAGTAATAACATGAGGTTGGCGCGGCCTGCGGCGGCCACTCGTTACGGCCGTCCCATACACGCCGCGATAATTATACTCCGTTAGTTGTTGACTGAATTAGTTTAAACCTATTGTGTTTCCCGGTAGCTATGAATTTGCTGTAGTTCATTCTCTCTATATTATATTTATCAATAGAAAATATTTTTACAGAGGACTGACTTTCTTGAAAAGGTATTGAAGCTTTGAGTTATTTGTCTATTTTATTTATGTTAACCTTTTTTGACTCTTCGAAAATCAATCGAGTTCAGTGTTTTGATTAATTTATGGATTATTTTAACCTATTTAAAAAGGACAGGTTCAATTAATTTTTATTTGATAATGAATGTGTGCCTAAACTATTACTCAATACACGTTCTAACATTTTGTTATTTTTTGCAACTCGATTATATTGGGGCCGCTCATAATGAACTTTCTTTTGTTTAATGAATTCGACATCAAGTCTCTTGCAGAAAAAGCTAGCGAGTTAAAACTTCTGATCATTAAGAATGCAAATGTAGTGAAAAATTTAAGACTATGTTTTTTAACGGTCCGATAACTCGCACAGTAAATTATAATGACAATATTTTTGCGAGTATATCTTCGAAATATTTGGTTACACGTAAATCATTAATAAAAATCGATTGACGAATGTATGTAACAACATCACTTCTAACATTTTTTTTATTTATTCGTAACTGTCAGGATTTGTATTAAAAAAATGTTTTAAAAGTTGTATGGAAAAGCTAAAAATATAGATGAATAAATGACATGATCATTCTATAAAAGGAAAATATAGTTTCAGTCGAATCGAATCATGTTTAAATGTACTCTTTCGTTACTTTTATTATATCAATAGCGAGCAATGGTCCGCTTTGAAATTTCTATCAGCAGCTCGCAAGTTTTCTGTATCATCTTAAATTTATATATACAAGACATAACCAATATGTTTGGGTCAGTCAATAGACGCGCTCGTCAGAGTTGGGAATGGGTACAGACTTCTAACGTCACATCCACATTGGACGTAACATATATGTATATAGTTAGAAAATATCATTGGTGTTGGTAAAATCTTGGTGAAGGTGGAACCAATTAATTTCTCTGATTACACAGTTCTTTCGAATACCTCCTCCTCGCGCCCGCGGCGGCGAGTCCGGCGTCGCTTTAATGACGTCTCCTGCGATCTCGAGAGCTGAAGCTCACCGCCGCTCGTCCGGCGTGTTTGAACATATTCATTATCCGGAGCGAGCTGTTCCGGAGCTCCTCCGAGCACTTTACGGCTGTGTAATGAATGATAGAACCGTGTTTTATATTTTTGCATGATTTAGATGTTTGTCTTATCCCAAGGGTTTACGGCTTGCGTAAATGTATAATTGAAATTTATTTGAGATGGAAATAGACTGGTATAACTCATTATTATTATTATCTTGTTATAAAGTAGGAACATATAAAAATTGATGGATTTACAAAAATGAAAATAAGTAACATGCTTTTAAAGGTAATTTATACGGTTTGAGAATTATGTATTTTTTTTTAACTGTATTGTTCTCTTTTGTTAAATGTGTGTGTGCAATAAAGTTTTTATCTATCTATCTATCTATGTAAAATTATAATTACAATTACCAGTCACAAGTAAGAAATATAACATACTTAATTATCATCAAACATATATTACACCTGTAACGTCGTTTTGCTTTATATACTTAACAAACTTTAATGAACTTTAATTGTTTCATGTCACTTTTTCGCTTCTCGGCTATTTAGGTGTGATCAGTTGTCAGGACTACAATTCCTATTGACAGTACGTTGTAGCGTTTTATCAATCTGTCTCCCGCACAAGTAATCCCTCTGACGTGTCAGGCGTCGCGGGGAGCGGTGCGGGGAGCGGCGCGGCCGCGACACACGGGAGTCGTGCACAGCGCGCTCCGGCGACGTCGAATGCCATTTAACTGGAGATTTGTTACGCGTCTCAACGATATCTAACGCGTTAACCTCGCTCGCTGCAGGTGCACCTTATTTATATTTGAACTCTGTACAGAAGGTGGCGTTTAATTCTGTATTAAACGTTTAGACGAGATCGCTAGACATTTTGTGTATATTTACATTAAAAGTGGTACTGCTAAAGCCAAATTTATATTAAATACTATCATGGGGCATAGTGGAAAAGGCCGCCTTAACTAACTTACTACCTATGTAAATGCAGTAGAAATAGCACTACTTTTAAGGAAAAATTTAGTAGAGTTAAAAAAAAAATTAAAAATCTTTTAATAAAATCTCTTATAACCTAAATTTTGTTGCCCTGGTCACTGGCCCCTCGTGCCCTTATAGCAAATCCAACATTTGATACTTCTAACGGCAATCTAGATGTAATCCGCGGTTTTCGCCACTTTTTCGCCAATTCGGCCTTTCTTAGTAATACGTGGTGTTTGCCTCGTAATTGTTCTGTCTTCGTACTTATTTCGTTAAGTTCGGAAGTCTGGTTGGTGTTGCTAATGGTTATTGTGGCCCTATCAATTACGATATGAACCTGAACCTTTTACGCTTTAAATGAATAGTCTAATTTATAAGAATTATTTTTGTCTGTTTATTTGTATCTTATGTTCTGTCATACCAAAACAAAACTTTGTCAACTTATTGTTTGCGCTTGCAAGAAGATTATAGTGCTGTCATAGCACAATTAGCTTGTAGCTCATGTGAGTGCCACTCCAACCAGGTAGGAGAATGAGTTTTAGACCACCGTATTCGGTATAACAAAATTTACATAAACAAATTTCACACGTGCAAAGCCACGAACAAAAGTAGTATTAGCATAAATTATACGAATGATTATGTAAAATCATATCACGTCATTTGTAAGTATCAAAGAGAAAATAAAAAGCCTAATCCTGGTGTCGCGGTCCGTAACAAGGGTCGACATTAATTACACTCGCGAGCATGAACTGCAGGCGAAGCGACTGGGCTACAGCCGAATGTATGGGTTTCATTATTACTGCACGATCATCCTGATTTCGTGCGAATATGACTAGGCCTTATAATATCCTTTGATAATTTTTAATTACACTATAGCTGTCTATGCGAAGTCAGAAGAAATGATTTAATCTCAAAATGAAAACTCAGTAGGATTTTCATTCATTTTTTCATTTTTAGGGTTCCGTACCTTAAAAGGAAAAACGGAACCCTTATAGGGTCACTTTGTTGTCTGTCTGTCTGTCTGTCTGTTTTATTTTATTTAGGTAACTTTTATGTTCATTACGACCGTCTTGAACTTTAGTACTAAATTTAATAAAATGTTTATTAAAATCAGTTAAACTGCTAACACATTAAATACATTATTAAATTGTACGTAATAGGTAAGTACTTGCAGTTTTAATAAATTAAAATATTACGGATTATTTCTCGACAGACAAAATGTTATGTAAGAATTAGAAGAACTTTATGTGCAACAACACATATGGAATACAATTCAAAAGAATAGACAAAACCAGAAGAATAACAAACACTCTGCCGCTAATTATAAGATGTGTTTCATCAACATGTTCTCTCACGTAAGCACTCTTAAATTGATCTCGAGACGCGTATTGGGTTCAAGCTGAGATCATTATTAATTATAATAACGTATAATTTAGGAAGGTTTCACATAACCATAATAAGTGGATACACTGTATATGGTTATAGATTTATTATGAAGCTAAAGTGTGTACTTTTATGTTTAAACGCTAATCGCTTATCTCATAAATTATTTTAAATTACTATATCAATAAGATGTCCTCTTTATGTTTGCCCCACGATTTGACAGAGATGCAATAGTAATGATAGTAGATATTATTGTCGCTTAGTACGACAAACCATTGAAATGAAAAAACAACAGAAAACTCATATTCGCGGTGACAGGTTTAAATTGTCTATCATTTAGAATCCTGTTATACATTTTAACAAAACCGAAGTGCCTTGTACAATGTTTCTGTAAACCGATTGTATAAGGGTAATGTGCTCTCAGGATTATAGCAACTGTAAAATCAATATGATGGTGAAGTGAAGAAAACTCTCCTACTTGTCGCCAGAGGGCGCGGTACTTCAGTCAGATACAACTCTATCGAAACGTCGGGCAAAATAAAAGGCACATCAATATCACGGTAATTAAAATTAGAAAATTTATACTAACATTATAAAGTTGTAGAGTTTGTTTATTTGTTTGAACGCGTTAATCTCAGGAACTACTTGTTCGAATTGATTTTTTTTTTGTGTTAAATAGTTTATTTATTAAGAAAGCGAAGCGAAGCAGTAACATAAACGCGAGTGAAACTGCAATGGACAGCTAGTGTGAATATAAATTGTGAAAGTTTAAAATATCTGTTTTTCATTGAAAACAAAAAAACTAATTAAAGTTGTTTTAATTTTTCAAATTAAACATAATTTTTTTACAAAAATCGATAAGTTCCATCTTTAATAGACCCTTTTGATTGCTACTATACGTCATTAATAACTATATACAACAGACTCGCGTTGATTGTTTGCCCTCCCGTATTAATTTGAAATCAAAGCGGAGTACTTAATTGCGAACTTAATATTCATGTCTCGCTCATTGTGGGCTCGACTGTAATCGATTTCTGATGACTCGAAAATCGACGTAAATTGTAATCGGAAGTTCGTGGACTTCATTTGTTTGAATGTTAATAGACTAGCGTTTGCCCGCATCCCTGGCGTGGCTACTAATTCCTACTATTTAGCATGCTTTCATTAGCTTCATCTGTACACAAATCTTTGAAATCGAATGTAACCAACTTCTAATTGTCATATTGATTTGAAACGTTAGAAAAGTTTAATAATTTTGTGTCAATGAGTTGATCTGATGATGATACCGCTAAGTGGATAATAGAACCTTTTAATGACTTCTTGTTATGGGGTTGATCCCCGCTCCGGACAGATATTTGTAAACTCAAGCTTTTCTGGTACCTAAACACTAAAATATTGTATTTTTTCTAAATTTTCTTCTATAGTATTTAAGACGAAAGTATAAGCAGAGGTACCTAGTATTTGATAACTGAAATATTATTTTATTTGTAAAGAAGAATTTGAACATTTCAGCAAAGCCGCGCACCATATCGCGCGAGTCGGCCGATGCAATGCGGTTTCAATTGAACGCCGCTAATGAAATTCAGAATGGTTTAAACTTTTCGTAGTTTACGTTAAAATTTAATTTTATCTTTATCTTTTTATATATCGATACCTCCCACGTAAGTTATTGTAAGCCACAAAATTGTCGTTAGCGTTTTTATTTGCTAAATGCATTCAGTCATTTTGTTCATTACTAAATGCATTCAAAGTGAAAAAATACCAAAAATCTTTTTTTTTTCAAGGAAAGTTACAACAAAATATGCCTGAAAAAAAGCGTATTTTGTTGTAACTTTCAAACTAAAACGGATTAAAAAGCTCTACTGTAAAATTGTAATTTTGGGGTTACAACAACTTACGTGGGAGGTGTCGATATGTAAATGACCCACTGCTGCGCAAAGGCTAGAGGTAGTGAATTTGTCATTAAAACCATAGTTTTTTTTGTACAAAATTATTTATTCATTTGTAAGTAAGGAAAATGAACAGCTTATTATATCTATAAAAATTAACTTCTGTTTCTCTATTCGTATCTTTTACATTTCCATACCGTTTATGCGAGTGCAATTGTTTTCACATAGTGAATGTATAGTTGATTAAACGTAAGTTTTGAATTAAAACATGTAACATTATTATTTTTTTAAGTGAAAAGCATGTAAGTTAGAAGTTAAAGAAGTCTTATGTTACACATGAAAGTTCTTTACACATGAAAAATAAGTCACAAAATCAACACTGCGAAAGAATCCAAGAGTCTTCCTTGCTTTCATTTCCTCTTTCACGGACGTCCTTATTTAAAATCACCACCACATAAGTGAAACGGCGGCGACATCGCTCGCATTAAGCAGAAAACGACCAACTCCTGCCTTTGTTCGCTCGAGTTCTTATTCAGTGCATACATTAGGTATTCTAATTCCCAGATGACATCGCGTGATTGCAGCGTCGCGGGTTCTTGCAATTCTTTCCTGGTCGCGCGTCTGCGGTGCTTTTGGGGCATTTCGAGAAGGCAACGACATTAGCCTGTTTCGTGAGTTGAGTTTTCAATTTATATTCCGGTTGATTTAAATTTCCTTGCACCCGTGCTTCATGTGCAAAACCGCCAAGGTGTAAATTGTTTCAGACCTTATTGCAAGCTCTAGCTCTAGCTAAAACAAGCTACCTAAAAATTCTATAATCGATATTTTTAAAATTAATGCTTAACAAAAATAAATTTTGAGATATCCTCGGTGATACTACATACACAATACACTGCGTAATAAAAATTCCTTATTATTATTAATAATTTATTTAAATTTTTGGTTGAAATTTAGATTTTACAGAAAAAGCTAGATACGATGTTTTGCAGTATCCCCGACTATTTGTTGTTTATACTGAAAATTAATTTCGCGGTTGGTTTTTTTATATTTTTGAGATGTAACATATTATCTGAAAAGACTCTTTACAATGTGTACAACTTGAGTGAAATTTCAAAATACTTATAATAAAGAACCTTCTACTTTCAGAATAAATAAATACACAAGAGAAAGAAAGTCACCCAAAAACTATTTGTACGAGAAGAGACAAAACGAATATTTAATTTGCAAATGACCTGTGAATTATAAATCCTTAGGTCACAATGTTCAAAGTTTTCGCTCCAGCTCCGCGCCGACCGCAGGGCGGCGGCAGCGAGCAGGACTCTCACTTAATTAATTAAATGCACTATTTACGAATCCATCTATAAACATATAATTACTTGCCCTAACTGACAGACTGATTCATCAACGCGGAGCCTAAACCGCTGAGACTGCAAACTTGAAACATAGGCAGTTGCTACCTTTTATGTTTTAAGCATCCACTAAAAAGATATTTTTTTGAAATTTCACCCGTAAAGAGATAAAATAAGGGATGAACGGTGGTATGAAAACCCGTATTTTCAAAATAAGAAACACGAAATTTATTATTAGCTACTTCTAGTTAGAAAGAAATGCTCATGTTTTTTAAAATGCTACCCCTGAGCGGATGAATAAAGGATTATAAATCTATATGTAGGCCAGGCGATGGCGATGCGGTCTGCTAGTACAATTATATAAAATGCAAAATTTGTGTATACCTATGTCGATTATAGCCTTCAAAATCCAACCGGTGTGCCCCTAACCATCATTAGAAATAGTGTTACGTTAAGCATGAGAATTCCAAACTACACGGGAATACGTAACAAAATATTTATTTACAAAAAGTCAGATTTCTGTAGGTTATCCAGAAAACAGATTTCAGGGCCGGGTCCGTAGAATCTTGTCAATGAGTCCTCTCACCAAGTCTACACAGTAAGACTCCTGTGTCGTTCTTGTTAGTAATTCGACGGCAGATCATGCAGCGAAACGGTAGTCAGTTGCTGTACAACATGAGCATGCAGCCATTTACATACAACAAACAGCAACTTATATTATTTAAAATCCGATAAAATAAAGATAAAAATCAACGTCTCTCCTTAGACATCCAGACGTCAACCCCCTTACTTTTTTAAAAAACAACACACTAAACACTTAAATAATATAATAAAACAAAAAAGGTTTCATAGCACAACATACCCAATTGCAGTGAGAACTAACCATAATAAAATATTAAATAAATAAAGAATATTTAAAAAATTATCACGTTAGTCGTGACAATACCCCCCTCCCTAGAGAAGGATTTTGCCTAGGTAAAATCCGATGCAAAGCATATACTAGAATGTCTTAATTAAAATTACGAGGAGATTAGGAAAATATGCAATATTACAAAAACGAAAATAATTAAAGTTTTATATCTTTTATGTGCCAAGAACCAATGTTACGGCCTGACATATCCTCCAATACGTAGACAAGAGGAGAACGCTTAGCAACGACACGACATTTTTCAAATTTGGGCGCTAACTTTTTAGTAAAATGAGCATCCCTATCGCTCTGAAAAAAACATCTTTTCCAGACAATATCGCCTATACTAAATTCCGCGTCTTTTCTCCGAAGATTGTAACGCTGTGCCGCTTTTTCGTGGCTATTATATAAGGCCATTTGGACTTTATCAAAAATATCAGCTAGATATCCTAGATTTTCTGCATAAATATCTCTCGGTAGAAATATTAGGTCGTTCGAATTATCGTTATCAATATAGTGCGATCCACAAGACACTAGTTCACGGCCATATACTAAAAAACAAGGACTATAACCGGTAACCTCGTTTACGGAACAATTAATCGCAAATTGCACTTTTGGTAGATCCACATCCCACGCCCTATGATCATTATCAATTAATGTAGAAATTGCAGCAATAATAGTTTTATTATATCTCTCTACTGTATTAACCTGAGGCGTATATTTAGGCAAATAATGTACAATAGGTACTTTATATTTTAACAGTAGACTATTAAGTTGATGACTTATAAATTGCGACCCATTGTCCATTATGATAGTTTGAGGAATACCGTGAACTAGAAAGACGGCATCCTCTAATACTTTACAGATAGCGGTAGAAGTAGCCGTTCGTAAAGAAAATAGCAAACAATATTTCGAAAAACAGCATGTTACAACGAAAATGTAATTATGTTGCTTTCGACTAGTCGGTAGGGGTCCAATTAAATCAATAGAAAGAACCTGGAACGGACGCGAACAATGTTTAGGTCTGCCCATTTTACCAAGGGTACCATGAGTTGGTTGTTTGTAAGCAAGGCATATTTGACAATCAGAAATATATTTAACTACATCACTGTACATGCCTGGCCAATAGTATTTTAAAAGTAAACGACGATAAGTTTTAAAAATACCGAAATGTGCCGCAGTAGGCACAGCATGATTAGAATAAATGATATCTGAACGACGTTCTTTAGGTATTACTTCCTTCCAGCTAAATTCAGAAATTAATGAGTTGTTACCCTTCATGTAACGAAATAGAGAACCACACTCCACTCGGTAATTAGGAAAACTGGAAGGAGAGTTTAAACAACCGTTGAAAATATTTAAATACCATTCATCACTAGTATTCGGCGGAGAAGGAGATGTAATACAAGGCGTATTAGTTTGAGAATCTGCTGATGGAGACGTCTGTCTAGAAATCGGAAAGGTTGAAATTTCAGCTACGGGACAACGAGACAATGCGTCTGGAATAATATTATCTTTACCGCGACGGTGCTTAATTTCGAAACTAAATGAGGATAAACGGACACCCCATCTTGCAAGGCGACCGGAAGGATTTGAGAGAGAAATAAACCACTTTAGGGCAGAATGATCTGTATAAACACAGAATGTTTTTCCATTTTCTAAGTAACAGCGCCAATGTTCCAGTGCTGATAAAACAGCGAGTGTCTCTCTTTCAGTTACACTGTAGTTGCGTTCAGAACCTGAAAGAGACCTACTCATATAAGCCACAGGATGTTCTACTCCGTCTATAGTCTGTGACAGCATGGCACCTACACCAAAATCACTAGCGTCCGTGTGAACATCAAAAGGGTAATCAAAATTTGGACAAGCAAGGATTGGAGCTTTAACTAAAAGAGACTTAAGTTCAAGAAAGGCTTTATCTGCTTCAGAAGTCCATAGAAAAGGTGACGAAGTCTTTTTTGTAGAAGTAAGCCTGTTTAAAGGACCAGCAATTGTACTGAAGTTTGGAATAAATCGCTTGTACCAAGAGGCCGTTCCAAGAAAACGCTTAACTTCCTTTTTAGTGGAAGGGGTTGGAAAGTTAAGAATTGCTTCAACCTTCTCAGGGTCGGTACGGAGACCTTGTTCATCTACAACGTAACCTAAATAGCGAAGTTTATTTCGAAAGAACTGACATTTACTTAAATTTATTGTCAGATTTGCATTACGAAGTTTTTCAAGAACACGTTTCAATAAGTCCACGTGTTCCTCAAAAGTTTTACTGACGACAATAATGTCATCTAGGTAACAAAATACTTTAAGTTCAAATTCAGGACCAAAAAGAAGATCCACTAATCGCTGCTGTGTAGCTGGAGCATTAGAAAGTCCGAAAGCTGTTACCTTAAACATTAAAGATCCACGTCCCGGGACGTAAAATGCAGTCTTTTCACGATCAGGTTCGTGAATAGGAATTTGCCAAAAGGCTTTTGAAAGATCAAGGCTAGATAGAAAATGGCATTCTTTAAGGTTATCTAAAATTTCTGACACATAGGGCAGACTATACGCATCTTTTTTAGTAATTGAATTTAATTTTCTGCTATCAAGACAAAAACGAGGTTTTCCGTCCTTTTTTTGGACAACTAGTACTGGAGAAGACCAAGGGCTTTCGCAGGGCTCAATAACATCTAGAGCAAGCATCTCATCAACCTGTTCTGTAATAATACGCTGTTTTTCAGGAGACATTCTGTAGTATCTTTGTTTAATTGGTGTCGATTCACCAGTATCAATTTTGTGCGTAATGAGATGAGTTCTGCCAAGACCCCTGACTTCAAAAGATATATCTTTAAATTCATCGACTAATTTATCAGCGAATACCTTTTGAGTGTCAGTAAGATTATCATAGGATTGTATAAAATTACAACTTAATATTCCCATAGTCTTAGGAATGTTACTAGATAAAAACGTTACTTCCGATAGGTTATTAGGAAAAATATTGAAAGTTTTTAGGAAATCAATACCTAAAATTAAAGAAACTTCTATATCCCGGACGAGCCCCACGTTGGGCGCCATTTGTTACGTTGAGCATGAGAATTCCAAACTACACGGGAATACGTAACAAAATATTTATTTACAAAAAGTCAGATTTCTGTAGGTTATCCAGAAAACAGATTTCAGGGCCGGGTCCGTAGAATCTTGTCAATGAGTCCTCTCACCAAGTCTACACAGTAAGACTCCTGTGTCGTTCTTGTTAGTAATTCGACGGCAGATCATGCAGCGAAACGGTAGTCAGTTGCTGTACAACATGAGCATGCAGCCATTTACATACAACAAACAGCAACTTATATTATTTAAAATCCGATAAAATAAAGATAAAAATCAACGTCTCTCCTTAGACATCCAGACGTCAACCCCCTTACTTTTTTAAAAAACAACACACTAAACACTTAAATAATATAATAAAACAAAAAAGGTTTCATAGCACAACATACTCAATTGCAGTGAGAACTAACCATAATAAAATATTAAATAAATAAAGATATATTTAAAAAATTATCACGTTAGTCGTGACAATAGTCCAAAGATAGTTTTCGTGGTCTAAAACTTGAGTATTTGCGGGCGAAACCGCGGACTACTTGTACCTAGTTAGAAATCACAACAATCAATCTAAGTTTTACTTTTTTTCTATACACCTATGTACACATACTGTTTTAATGATAATGAACTCCCGGACCATTTAGAATGCAGGCAAGGCGTAACGGCTTTCAAGTTTTATAAATAAAAGCAAATTAGTGATAACATAACACGACAGCCTACAGACTTAAAAAAGTCCCCGGATGAACAAGCTTTGTTCGGTATTTTTTGGTGAATCGAGTTTTTTCGGAAATTATATATTTAGATACATACGTATGAAATATGAATAATATTTTTCGACCTTAGCGATTGCCTGAAAAAACTAATAAAAGGACGTTTTCTGAAAAATGAAATCTACCTGCTTGATTAATGATTCCTGAAACCCCTGCGTACAAAATTTCACGAAACTTGTTGAATCCGTTTCCGAGATTCAGATTACATATACATGAAAATTGCTCGTCTAAAGGTAAATAGAAATTAGTTGAGACTTTTAGGAGTTATAATAGAATAGAAAGAAAAAGCTATGGATTTGATTTCTCTAGGTATACGCCAATGTGTATCACGGACTTAGAGGCTTCGTTTCCGATCAGTTGTGGAATAAAGTAAACAATAATACTATTGGATACGTAAAATCCACGTTATTTACGGATCGTCGTGTTTGTAGCGATAAAAGTTGTTACAAGAAGATAAGTTTAATGTTCCTCCGCTATTCAGAATAAATCACTCGGTTTGAAATAACCGGGCAGCCGGAACATAGCCGCTCGTGGACCTTCGAAGTGTAGCCGAGGAAAGTTTGTCAGCTTCGGAATAATATTTTCATTTAAACTCTAAACTTACCGGCAGTTTGGAGCGTAACAAGTCTGTGAATTCATGGAACTACCCTAGATTCGCTACTTGCGAGATATATGGAAGACTAACTGCCCGCTCCGGCTTCGCGCGGATTTCATATATAAAAATATATCAAAAGTCATGAATGAATTAAAGCTTCAATAATGATTATAATATTTAATTATAGCATATGATCCTATCACTAATTGTTAATCCTACTAATATTATAAATGTGAGTTTGTTTGTGTGGGTGGATGGATGTTTGTTACTCTTTCACGCAAACACTACTGAACCGATTTGGCTCAAATTTAAAATGAAGATGGCTTATATCTTGGATTAACACATAGGCTACGTTCTATCCCGAAAAAATTTGAAGTTCCCACAGGAATAATTTAAACAGTAGTTTTTACTTTGTCACGCAAAAACTACTGAACCGATTTGATTGTTTGAAATGAAGACGGCTTATATCTTGGATTTAAATTTACTATTCCACGCGGACGAAGTCGCGAGTGAAAGCTAGTAATACATAAATTTCTTCAAGAAGTTTAATTATATCCCAGTTTGTTTTTGCGGCTCCATTTAAAATAATATATGTTTTAAATTAAAATTTGATTTATTAACACTGCATATGACAATTTAGTATATAAGATTACATGTACATTTCAAATAATACCATAATATTTAAAATCGGTTGAGTGGCCTCAGAGCCTCCTTTATTATATTATTATAGATTGCTATCACGAATAAATTTAAATGTATAAAGTTGATTTTCACACTCTTCACTCCTAACAATGGCCAGATAGAACAAGAGGCCGTCCCCCGAGAGCGCTCCGCCGGAACTTTCTGGTTTGTGCTCGAGTATGAAAACTTAGTCCTTATGCGAAAAGAACAAAACTGAGCCCTTTGTCTTGCATTCATTCTTCGCTCGACGGAAGGCGGTCAAATCTTACTCGTTGATAAGGAGTTGCAAGTGCGGACATTATATAATTATTATTTATTTTATTTGCGTGACCGTTTATGCTCCTTTGCTAGGTATTATAAAACGTTGTATTTAACAATTTTGTGAATTTGTTTGTAGCTTTTTTATTTCAAATCATGCAACATATAGTTTCTATTACTTTTTAACCGACTTCAAACAGAAGGTACTTAATTCGTAGAGTATGTAAATATTTTAAACCTTCGCGATTTGTACTATTTATATCTAATATAACGGGTCTTATCGCGGTAACTAATGGTAGACCCAATTATTGCCCAACGTTTCGACGAAGTTGCATCCGTCGTGGTCACGAGCTGACTGGTTTACCACGCGTCTTCCGGCGGCGAGTGCGCAAGATTTCTTACCCTCACAGTAAAAATGTATTACTAACCATAGTTACGCCTTTTTTAATGTTATTAACAAATAGAACTTCGTCATTTCTTAACTGATTTTGAAAATTGTTTTTATACTTTCATGTTAGGCCCATAGAAGTTTTATTGAAATTAGTTATCAAAATAACTCATATCATGTTTTTTTATTTATTTTTCTTTATTTTAATTATACTAAACCAATTACCATAACTTCCACATCAATTTATCCCCTGTGACAATACGACCTTCAGCATGAAGGCTCATCGGTGAAAACTGAGGTTGATAGCGATTAAAACGTGAATGACAGTTGAAGTCAGAATTTTAGCACGAAAAATAACTCAAACAGTCAAAATGGTACCGTTTTGATAGCAATATCTTCAACAATAACGTCCAATTATCACTATTAAAACACTATATTCTGACTCTTAATTTCTGACTTGAATGTGGAATCGCTCCCATTAACTGTCAAAAATCAGAAATCAACTGTCCATCCATCTCAATAATTTTATTCTGTTAAAAGCCGAAGAAAATACTACATAGAATATTTTTAAGGTACAAACATTTTTATTGCTGCACAAACGTAGCGTTTTGCTTGCGACGACAGGAGAGCATTATGACATACTTCGGCATACAAATATTTTTCATTTATTCTTGTAAGTTAGGCAAGAACATATATATGTAAGTGTACATGACAGGACATAAGTTTTAGAAACAATTTGTTATCCGATTTATGAGGGATATGTTTTTCGAACGCATATGTGTATGTGTGTATATCCAACTCTTTGGCACGCTCTACAGTCTTAACCGTTTGACGGTTTTCAGCATTTGAGGTGACATGAAATTCTTCTCAGTTCTTGGAGTGGTATAAAGTATATTATTTCCCGAAATTTCCATGGAAACGAGAATTACAGGGAAAATACTAATCTCCAATAATACATTTTCGATTTTAAAACTTCTTTCACTATTGAAAAGTTACATAATAGGTTTAAAATTCCTCATATTATTTTAGTCTTGTTTTGATTTTTAAATAATTTTATTTTACATATATGAAACGTTAGGTTTCATTTTTATAACACCATTTTTTAATGCTATTAGCACTAAGAACCTATAAGAATTTCTCGTGAGTAAAGCCATATATGTAATTCTCATAGGTAAGGTCACCCACCTACTTGAGAAAAGCTTATTAGAAAGTCACCGACCTAAGGACGTGAGGTTTTCACTATTAATTTCGTCATACACGAGATGAATTGAAAAAAAAATATTCAAAGTGAAACTTCCTTAAAAAAGAAGAACTTTGGTTAGAACTATAATACGTATTTATAAAGTTTTATTTCATTATATTCTTCTTACTTAAAATGCTTTACATTAAATAAAAAATATTGTTTTTTTGTTTAGCAAACAAGCAGGCGGTGCATCTGATGCTAAGCGATCACCGCTGCCCGTGGACGTTCGCAGCTGGAAGAAGAAAATCAAGTGCGTTACAAGTTGAGGTAAGAATGAAGTTGAGGGATGAAGAGGAATTGAAAGTAAGGAAATGATGTATATCCAAGTGAGGATTTTTTTTTAACAGTTAAACTAAATTAAACTAGCTCAGTCTACATACAATCAAAAGTTAAAATTTTCACTGCATTACATGAATCCTGATGAGCTGAAACTAAAACAGAACTTTATGGGGCGAAATGGAGTTAAGCGCGATAGGCGATGAATCACAAACAATAACTACGCTTTTGAGAATGTCTGTCTTGCGACTGGTTGAATTGATTTTATGAAACGAAGTATTAATAGAGGACTAAAAGCCGACGTATCTTAATGAATAGAACATTGATCTTAGCCAGTGGTCGCTCTTTCAAATATAGCTAAGTACTTTTGAGTTTTCTAGTGATTGTGTTCAAATTCATCTCGTACTGATCTCCAATATGTATAGCGAAGAAATCTTGCTTCGTCGGGAAAAAATCTGAAGTACGTGTATTCATCTATCTGCAGTGAAACCGTGTCGTTGATAAAGCTTAGAAGATTTGCCTAGCAGTAAGATATTTATGGACTACTAACCTAAGAGCCATCGAAATCATCACGAATGTCAAAAATCAAATTATATCGCGGCTTATTTTCCTTCAAAATTTGCCCCACAGTGCTGCGCGAAACTACTTCAATTGCTTTATTCATTTTGAACGTTACATTTCGCGCTAAACCAAGTTAATTGGTTCTCTGATCAACAACATTTGATATACCGGCAACCGGAAGTTAGGTACGATATTATTTTACAAAGACAATAGTGCGCGTATTCGTGTACAGGTGATCGAATTACTAAGAGTATCTGAAATATTTAACTCGTATTTCGACTTTTATTAATTTAGCTTTGCAAATAGGATACTGTATTTATTTAACAAAAATGTAATATTACCAATTGTAAAATTCTGTCCGCAATTTTTATTCTGTTTGTACATATTATTGCACTTTTTTATAAAATAATGCGAACTAATAAGAGGGCAGGTCACCAGATCGTAAGTGATCATCACCCATGACTGTCTGTAATCCCATATACATTATATATCTATTAAAACTGCTAAGCTGAATTAATAAGTATGAAAACAAAATAACATACCTTGGCCTTATATGGCTACGACGAGGCTTTACCAAATAAATGTTAAGTCGAATTGAGAATCCCGTTTTTAAATTGAACGGAAGTAATAATCTTAAAACATCATACAAGAGCAAAATACTCTTATATCTGAAGCAAGAAATATAAACAGCCCCGACCGCGGCGTCCGCGCGTCACGTCGTAAGAGACGGGAAGAGAGCCGTCATAGAGACATTATGTAATTTCCGCCATAGACCCGCGCGGGAACACGTCGACGACGAGGACGAAAAATACCAAGAAATCGATTTACTTATCATATTGTTTAAGTTATAACATATAGGAACTGAATATATTTTTATGTAAGTACATTCTAATAAAAATAAAATAAATAAATAATAGAATAAATAAGTATAAGGTATCTATTGACTATATTGACAATTTATATTAAATTAAAAAAAATAGTTTTTGAGACCTATAAAACATCTGTGCAACATTTCATGTTTATTGTTTGTCAGTTAATATCAAAAACTAAAAAGGTAAAGAAAATAATGTAAAATGGGTTGTAGCGTAGTGATCGTAATGTTTTAAAAATTAGACAATTGTGTAGACAGAGAAATAAGAAGCCATATTTTAACGGAGGTAATTTAGCTGTAGCCGTTCAGCTTCTATGGTACTAACCTTTGTTTGTATACTGCCACTGATATACGGTCTGGCTCGTCCAGGGCTGTGCCTCATGCTCCCAGACGATCAGCGTGAAGTAACGTAGCTGTGTTTCGTTCGGTAAGTGAGAGAATCGGAAACCTAACTCCCTCATTCATTCCTTCCCTTAAGTCCTATATCTTTCATCCCTCGATCTATTTTAGGCTGGGAATGCGTTAGGAGGTCCTCTGGTGCTACAAACGTCCATTTGCGGTGGTGATCACTTAGCATCCTGAGTTGGCTAACATCTTAATGGATATCCCGCATGTTCGTTTGTCAGCTACTTTTTATAAAAGAAAAATAATCATGTTAATGTAACTTTTTACTTTTTGGAATTAGAAAAAGATGAAAACGTTTATTTCTCAACACAAGAAGGAAACAAATGTTAATATTTACGTATTACTTTCGAATGCAGGCGAGTGCTATATCAGTCACTGAGTCCGTCGTGCTGTCAGTCAGTCCAACGCCCCATCATTCCATTAACTCCCCACCTTATGATGTCCAATCAATCTTCTTTGTTATCTGACAGGTAAGTTATATTCTTAGTGACGTGAAAATCATGATTGTTTAATGGAATATGATAGACTGGTCTTTATGCAATTGTATACTTCGAATGCCAAACAAAATGTTGAATTGGATACCGCATATTTCTTTAGCACCCAACATAAAGAGATAACAACGGTATTATAGCAAAATAACAATTTAATTCTATCTATTTTAAATGTATACGAAAAGTAAACTTACGTACAATATTCAGAGATGATATCGACATGCATAAATATAACGTTTAAAATCAGAAAAACATATTTTTTAATTAATTCACGGACGTTTGCAGCACCAGAGGAGCCACAAAGGCCTACCCAATAAAGATTAAGGGATAAAAAGGAAAAAGGAAGTAAAGAAAGATTCGGCTTCCGGTTCTCTCACTCACCGGACAAAACGCATTACGTATCACACTCAATGGCCGCCATTAAAATATCGAGGCCTTGTGTCGAGGGTCAGACAACACATAACACTAACACAAACACCCAGACCACGACAAACATCCGTATGGCCAATACAGATATTTGCTGTGAGCAGGGAATACAGACAGGGATCGAACCCGCGACCGTTAGCGCTTCAGTCAGTTGCAGGGGCCACTGCGCCAACGTGTCTGTCGCGGTTAAAACAGCGCGCTAGCGATCTACCTCAGTAAAGTTAACCATACTGTACACGTGTAATATTATCAAATTGAATACCCCATCGCTGCAGATTTGAATTCCAATAAAATAGTCATAAACAATGATAACGGTAGTCAGTAGTAAAATAGTGATCGCAAACTTTACGAGCATATTTACCCGCTAGCAATTGTCACTACCGCATTCATCCCGAGCGTAAAACGTGAAAACGATTGCTATCGCTTTATTGGTTTGATTTAATAGGTATTGAAGACTTGCGGTCTCGGCAAAGTGCATTATAGCCGAGCGTAAAATATTATCTTTAAAGTTATATATATTAATGAGTCATATATTTTTAATTATGCTGTTCATGTTCTTTAAATAGAAACAATTAGAATCTATTAGTTAATTTAAAAAACGTTAAATCTACAAGTACTAATCAAAATTTATATATACGTGAAGCAAAGACTTTGTATTTTTTTTTACGAAAATTTATAGACTTATAGTTTGTATAGAGAGCAAGTGCAGAATGCTAATATTGTTTATTAAATTATGCATAAAAATACATAAAATCAATGACCAAAACATTACAGACACTACCATGTGTTGGACACGCACACGCGTATATTATACTCTTTTGTTTAAAATTCAAAATCTATCAATATCGAAATCTCTGATCAAATTGAGTAAAATTATTAATAAAAATTATTTGTCTTTACTGCATGTCAGACAACATCATAATAAATTCATTTCCTAAATTAATTATAATAGAATTTCAACCACTGGGTGATCACTTGTTATAATAATGAAGAAAATACATGACGTTGTTGGCAGTTTTGATGACCTTAAAAGCTATATCGAAATAAAATAAACTTGAAGTTCATAATAATAGTAATATCTTGAATGTACAATACAATATAGAATCAATACTTGATATGTCTGTTGTCGCCGCAACAATAACCTATACATCCACAACTTCGATAGCGACTGAGTTCAAAGGAATCGTTAGTTTGATCAAAACGCCCTTCCATGCATTTACTCACACAATCGCATAACCGGCGCTACGATATCACTCTGAAATCGAAGTCAATCAGACTAGTGGTATACATTTGTAACAATCTTTAGTTTATACAAGAGAGACGTACACCGCACGTACACGTAGCACCGCACCGACCATTCAACGCAAAGGTAACAAATAATATTAATCATACTATTGTGACGAGTTCTATTTCACTTTCAATATATTATTGTGTATTCAGTATTGCATGTGATGTGAACATAAATTAACCAGAATATATTATTTTAGTACAAAAAAAAACAACACATTATTTAAAGTAATTGTTTATATTTTCCACGTTTATGTAATAACTTACGGAATTATTACAACAGACTCCAGTTCCTGTAGTTGTACACTTATAAGTTTTGCTTTTCGACTTTCATAAAGATTTACATAAGTTTTTAGCCATTGCTTTCTCGAAAGAATTTACTGTTTACCTTTATTTTTAACAATAATAGCTTTCGTAAAGTTACCTAGGTAACTTTTACCAGGTTACATCATCTACTAACGAGATAAAGTGCTTAAGGTTTTTAATGTCTAATCATAAGCCAATTAAACCAACCTACGAACGATTCATCCTAAAGGTATTGAAATCAAACCCGAGGTATACTCTAAAGGGCAAGAAGACAAGGGAAATTAATTTAAATTCTAAAATCTGATAATAAAAAGCAGACAACGTGTACTCCACGCCCAACTAAGTCTGAACTCTGAAAGGAATGCAGCGAAAGTTGGAACCACTAGTTCTAGTGCTTAGCTTCTGTTCGTCTGTTCGTCGGCCGCCCAGCGCCTCAGCCGGTTCACTTTCAGACTAAGGCGGCGGCTACGCTATTTTGCGTATTATTCATAATCTTAAAATTCTTTAATTGCTAATTATGTATTTTTATAATTAAAATAATCATCGATCATACAATATACATAACAGACATTAGAAATGTTAGCCTATTTACTAAAAAATAAACTATCAATATTTTTTGTCGATGAATGATTCTAAAGTACGTACTCGAAAAATCCTGTTTGAATAAAATATATTTTGAGTTTGATCTTAAATCGACGAAGAACAACTGTTGTTTATATTTGACGTTGGATAAAGATATCCAACTTTTTATTAAACGTGAAAGAAACCCGCTGCTAAAAAATTGGGTATTTAATGGGTTTTTTTCGTATCAAATACGAGATCGTGATATTTCTGTATTAATAAACGAAATGTGGCTACATCTTTATAACAGTTTCATAATTTCGAGCGCGGTGCCTCCTTTAAGCTGGAACTTTCACAGTTTGAAGTCGAAATGAAAATATTATTTCTCTCCAGTGCTCTCGTCCACTGCGAGCTTTGCAAACATTCTTCATCATATCTTAGTTCCATGAAATAGTTCGCTATATAGATACTTGTAGAAAACTTTATAAGCATTTCCTTTGAGGGTGTATAATTTCAAGTACAAAATTCATGTGAAATGTGTGACTGGTTTTCTTTTTCTTCGACAAATATTAGATGACAGTGAACTATGGCAAAGGGTACCCACTAAGGAATAACAAAATATGGTGATTACTGATTTCTTAACGTCGACCGCTCTGGCCGCTGTATGTACCTTCAACGCAGACGGTTGCGGGTTCGATCCCCACTCAGTACAAATATTTATATTTGATATCATCAGGTACTAAAACACGTAATATGCAAGCAACATACGACACCCATTTTGAATAAGAAATGAAATATGAACAGACTGACCCGTCATTAGTAGATACTATGTAACTTTGAATGCAGCCTAGATTTTTCGTCGATTTTAGCTTTTAAAATCCTTAACGAAGTAACCAATCACAAATACAGTAATTGCTGTTCTGGTGATGACCAGGTCTGAGTCACTATTGATTTAAATTAACTATGCTAATAAAAACTAACTAAGTTTTTTTGTCAGATTAAATAGTTAATGTGTTAATAGTGAGTACTATTGCTATGCGCTGTACATTTGAAATTTTAGTCAAGTTTTTTTATTAGCCTGAAGCTGAACTTTCTTTTATTGTCATTTTCGGCTCAGACCAATATTTTCTTGTTCCATCAAATTAGAGTAAATTATGATAACAACCGTGACACGTTTCAAACTGCTCACCGAGGCATGGTGGGCGAATCCACTAGGAATCCCGACCAAAACAAATATTTATTTGACCGACATAAACGCCCGAGCGGAACTAGAACCACTGAATCGAATTTAATAAAATTCGGTATATGGCGATTGTCTATATAGTAGATATGTAGAATAGAATAGGGTGATTTATCTGGGGACTAAAAGGTTTCTAGAATATTATGAAAATAAGTTGTGATATCACGTTTACACACAGCTCATTACGTAACTTACAGTACGTACGGATCACACATATTAAAGATTTAGATAATGGATCTTGATCACAGGTTATTATGCTTACGAGATACTGCTTGATTGAGCTTGTCATTTTTAGTCAGTTGAGTAAAAAAGTATTTATAAGTGAAATTCGTTACTAACCAACTTTATATCATTATAGATCCTAAACGGTAATTCTGATTGAAAAATAATATGAGAAACCTAAAAATTATTTTAAAATACTTATTCAACGTCGAATGGGGTATCGACATTGTTCGTCGATTTTCAATTTGTTCTTTTTTACATTATGGTGTCAAAGTCGGCCATTTTGGTATTTCCAAATTTTTATGCTTTTTACGCGTTTGGTCTAAATAGTGCCACAGAGGTACAAACCCATTTAAATACCAAAGCCACCATCATATCCATTATTTTAGGTTTTTTATTTATTCAAAATATTTAACTACGCTTATAAAATAGAAGACGAAATAAATTAAAGCAAACGTTATCAATATGTGTAAATAATACAATAGTACATATATACATAAGTATGTACATATGTCGTGAGCAAGCAATTACTTTCAGTTTCGAAGAAAACTCAAAGCTTTACAAAAACAAGGACACAAACAATGTTCCGAACCAATATCGGGACATCGAAATTTTTGGAGAGTTCGCAACTCTGCGCGAGTTGCGCCGCGGGCAGCTTTGTGGCATTTTTTGTTTAAGTTTCAGTGGTTCTGAGTCGCGGCTTCGTTAGATTAAGTTTGTACTTATATAATGGTATAATCCATTATATAAGTACAAACTTATTGTACCAACTGTATACAATTTCGAATATTATATCTTTATTTGTTTTACGATGTTTTTTTATTTCTTATATATTTTTATTACCACATTAATTTCATATCAGTGATGATATATTGTATTATTTAGTGTTACTTTAGATTAAAATACTTGACAATTGTTTTATTCTATTCGTATGTTATAATCGGTTAGTTATTCATTTCATTCTCAACTATTTACCTTAATTACAAAAATGAAAAACAAACATAGTTCGTACTGAACATAAATCCGGGATAACATTACAGTTTCACGCTCATTGTGGTTGATAGCTACGAGGCCATGATTGCGTAGCACTTGCTACAATCTGCTCGTAGATGTGCTACGATTGCCCTCGTAATTTAGGCGCCGACTCACCAACTTAACATGGCTTTGCCGGCAATAAATTGACATAAACCTGTTTATATATCATAGGGCTTAATCTTTACACAAGTACAGCTAATTCACTGATAATTACCGCACGTACTCGTATTACAACCCTGATGATTTCTAGCTATTTTGTGAGAAATATTTATAGGTGTCTTGTCTTGCTTTATTGATAATTTCCAACCATAAATCTAATTGAATAAATGTCTATATTATGTTAATTAAAAAAAAACAACTTTGTTCAAGTTCTGTTTCTCATAGAATAAATGGTATTTTAGTCAAAATATATAAAAAAAATCTATTAGATGACGGTCCATGACTTCCAATATAAAACAGTATGTGCGTATTACAAGAAAATTTAATAATTATTGAAAATCCTTATTAATTTTATAAACGTTTGTAAGTATGGATGTTTGTTACTCTGTCATGCAAAAACTATTGAAAGAATTTTTATGATATTTTACTATAAAATAGCTTATAGATCCAAATAGCAGAGGCTATAATTTTTAAAGATAATGTGTAAATTGTCAAAATTAAACGATAGGAGTCGAGTTAATAGAAAAAAAATATTGCCATCGCTAGCCATTCGGTCGTTCGCTACAAAATCGTTAGACTTACACTTATATAAAGTAACTCTATGTGTTTGTTATGCCCTCACGACTAAACCGCAGAACCAATTTTGATGATTTTTGGTATAAATATTGATAAGACCTTGGAAATGAAAATAAGCTTCTCGAAGTACTAATCCTGCGGAGATAAAATCACAGGCAACAGCTAGTACAAAATAAAGTAAACTTAACATTTATGTAATCCTTACTTATTATATATGTAAGCTATAATAAATATAATGATCATGAAGATCAAATTCCCAGCACGTCGCGCCCACTCGCGGCCGCGGTGAGGCGGAACACAAACAGGAAATTTTACACTTTATTTATAGAGGAAATTGTGTTTTATCTCAAGCTGTGTACACTCTCGCCTCCAGGTTCCACGTTATATCGTTAATTGGCAGCGCGGAAGGTCGACCAAGAAAATTATTTATATTTGATATTTTCTTACGCCTAAGCTTAAGTTCAACTACTTTCGATGGTATTAAAACAGTTTTTCTAACCTTCTTTGATGTTTTTTTTATAAAGTCCTTTCGTAATTAATTCAAGATTTAGGTACTCGTATTTACTTAGTTTGACAAGAAATAAATTAAAATCGAAACAACTAAAGTTATTTAATTTTCTTGTTTATCTACGCAGGTAAATCTCGCGTCAGGCTTTTATATCGTACAAATTGTGTAATCTATCTATACATACATATAAAATCACTTGTCCGGACGGATTCAACGCAGAGCCCAAACCGCTGGGGCTACGAACTCGAAATTTTAGCAGTAGGTGGCTTTTAGGTTGTAGGCATCCACTAAGAAAGGGTTTTTTGATTATTCACCCCTAAGAGGGTGCAAAGGGGTAAAAACCTTTGTATGCAAAATGTTATCCTGTGTCATATTTACTTCAAACTTTATACATATTCTTCTTTATTCTAATAATGAAATATAAAATATAAAATCATTGTATAAACATCAACCCCACACCCAGAGGTGCAATGGGGTAATTTAGTTTACCTACATGAAGAAAAAAAATCTTTAAAGATCAAAGTTGAAAATATTCAGCATAAAGTAAATATTTATTCTACTCGTTTAGTAAATAAATCCCTTGAAGGATGGTGTTTTATCAGTTTTTTTAATTGCTTCTATCAAATTATACGCGGGCGAAGCCGCGAGCAACTGCTAGTGACGTTATAAGTTGATAGTAAAACTTTTAAAGGAGAGGTTTATACCTCTCCTTTAAAAGTTTTATTCTTTTAAATAAAACCTTGTTTTTAAATATTTTTTTAGTTTTAATTTAAATCTGTTGGACATTACTGTTTGTGCAAGTTATAATTAATTTAATTAATAAACTAGTTAATATTAAAAATTATTAAAAAACTGCAAAAATAGTAAATTTCAGCTCAATATGACTTTTGTTCCACCACAATGGTACCTACCTTATTGCGATTTATACCTTTGAAAATAGTTCTCAAATGTAATTTTAATGTTGTATTCGATGACAGGTTGGCTCAGTGGTCCCTGCAACTGACTGAAACGCTAACGGTCGCGGGTTCGAATCCGCTCAAGACAATATCGTATAGGTCATAGCGATGTTTGTTGTGGTTAGGTGCTTGTTTGGTGTTATGTGTTCGCAGACCCTAGACACAGGATCGTGAGATTTTGATAAGCGCTATTGAGTGTGAATTTTTCAACCGATTCCAAGATTGACCACAGATAATCTATTCTCAATTTGACAACCAACTTTAACAATAAACAAAAGAGTATGTATGCGTGTGTGCGTCAAATACGTGATAGTGTGTGTTATGTTTTTGTTTTTTTTTTTTTTTATCGATTGAATGTACTTTTTATACATAATTAAAAAATATATCAGCATTCCTCTCTCCTTCTCTATATAAAATATATGTGTGCGATATTTCATACTCCTCTGCGTAATTTACGTAAAAAGGGGTACAGAGTTTTTGCTTCGCGTATTAATATGTACATTTAATTTAACTATCACAAATATTGCAAAATATTCCAATATATTCAGTGAAACAATAAATAAAATTACATAGTTACCAGTTTAATAAATCCTACACAAAGACAAGAGATGAATAAATTCAGAAACGAATATTTGAAACAATATTGGCGACGACTCCCGCGTAGTAACATCTATTAAGCGTTATATTATTTGCGTCGCTGTTTGTGATATCGGTAATTGCGTCAATTACACGCCACTGTTGTATTCAATACGACAAATACGAATTTGTATTTTAACTGAATTCTCTGATACTATTTTGTGTAACAACAGACACTCGGCCTAATTTGCACGAGCACAAGGATAAAAGTTTTAGTTATGTTTAACCTCCGATCCAGAAAATAGATGTTATGAATTTGACGTGTGTTTATGTGTATCTGTCTATGCCATGCCTATAATATTTGAAGAGTTCATTTCCCCATGAATCCATCACCAGATCCTGACTTGATGACAATGGGACCAATTTCAAAGTATACTCTTTAAAATAAAAAAAATTCAAAATCCGTACACATTCAGCGGATAACTCGGTGAACAAACAAAAAAAAAAACCTACAGCCGAGCATACAATCTTCTTCTTTTTCGAAGTCTATTATTTAAAATGTATATTTATATTACAAAAATATCGGCAACTAATAATTTATCCACTTTGCCAAGTATTGTACATTTTTTAATCGTCAGCAATTATATAACATTATTAAAGCAATATTTCACACCGCACACAGCAGGGAACTTGTAAAGACGCGTGTCGCCGTTGAGCATCGCGTCAGATAGCAGCGGGCTCTTGCTGTCCTCTCGCGCCTTTGTTGTTACAAACTATTCCGCTTAATATTATATTCATGTATTTATTTACCAGTGCTAAAAGCAATTTCGCTTTGTGCATCTTGGACCTTGCTCGGACTTTAAGCTAGACAAATAATGATTTTCGACGAAAACTATAATCGACTTCAAACAGAATTATCATTGATGAACGATCGCAGCAATAGCGGATCCGCCTCTAGAAAAATATGTTTTTAAATAGAGAAATCGCTACACAAATCAGGTTCTTCTCAATATCAATTATCATCAATCAGTTCTTGAGAAAATCGCGGCCATACGTAGATACAGACAGGTCGAATACAGAACCATCTTTTTTTTAACTCAATTTCCAAATATTAATAATTTGTAGTAGTATTTCTAGTCTGGAAGTGAGTGGAAACAAGTCGTATGTAACATTGTTTTAATTAATAGTACATCACTGCAGCGGCCGACAAGAGAGGCCGAGGCGAAGCCGAGGCACACATTCACGCGTTCGTCAATCAATGCCTAGTTGCGGCCAAGGCTTGTATTGTACTTTTCTAAAATAATGCGCTAAAATTAAACTTTTCGCGCAAAAGTATTCTTTTGTCGGTGCATCTGATGCAGCATCTAATATACCATCGAGCTACATCATTTTCGATACAATTTTTCCTAGGCGTCGTACCAAAGCCTTCTTTAATTAATAGTTTTAGGTAACTCATTTTATAAGTTTTATTATTTTTCCCAACATGTGATTTTAATTGTGCCCATATTAACTTAATTCCATTCACAATGATAAGGCGGAAGTTGTATAACAGATATATCCTTACGGAGTGCCATTTCGTCTATTTCTCGTTTTCCATAGTTTTCCTTATTAAATTTCAATAAAAACTGTGCTTTAATTTCTGTCTCCTCCAATTTAATAGTTAAAAACTTGTTATTTTAAATTACAAACAGACTATTAAATTTTATTTATTTGTATAGATTTAAGAAAGTTGTACTTACTTATTATTAAATAAGTTAAAATTACTACTTTACCTTCCCGCTAAAATTATTTCAATCCATCTAATAGTATATTAACTGTAAAAGACATGGTGCTAACAAAAGTATGTTAGCAAACACTACAGATATGTATGTTAATTTTACCAACAACTATATAAAGTTCATTTAATGAATAGTACTACTATTCATTAAAAACTTTTCAATAAAATAAAATTCTAGCTAAGTCATACTAGTGAAATGTCTTAAGCTTTATAAATTTATCTTGTTAAAAGTATTTTTAAGTATTAACCTTTAATTTTAATTTTAAATAAAAACCTTTAATTTTAGATTTAAAAGTTGAACATTATTATTTAAATGGTTCAAACTATTTAAAAAAGGTTTTGAATGTTTAATTATCATTCAAACGGTTCAAGTTATGATTCAAGGACAAAATAGAATTTAGATATGTCAAATTGTCTTGTTCATAATTTATCTGTCGAATCTGAGTTGGAAAATATTTCGATTTTATCAAAAATAATGTGTTTAAATCATTAATTAGTAGCAGTTTTTAGTGTTATTCATATCGGATGTGTTTCTTCAATAGTTGGAAAGCATTTACATAGAACCAAAATGTGTAATTGTTCGAAAATCCGTGATTTTTGTTCTGGGAAGTGTTTGTTGACATGATTAGACTCCGAAGAAAAAATAGACTATACCTCTTTGGTCACCATGTTGCAAAGTAGAAGATCGTTCAATTTTTAAATTACACTACAATATGATTTTACATAGCAATTTATTTGGCCGCTAAACACGACTGATATGGGTTTTCATACAACTATTGCCGGCCGCTGCACGACCAGTACAGCCAGTTCAATTTATCTCGAAGAAGGTTGTCAAATAACGCTCAAATTTCCAAGCATGACTAAGTTGTTTTGAGATTAGTTTGTAGTTTATCCATTTTCACACGCGGTCTTTCAATTATAATTGAGATATGATACCAAAATGAGCATCACCAAGTTCTTCCTTACACACTTGTAAATTACAATCGAAATCCTGAAGTCGGGCGAGCAGAAACAAGGCGGTATAGAACATATCTGTTCTGTAGCGTTAGTCAGTGATTTACCTTTATCTGTACCAAACATTAATAAATTACATCTTTATAAATTACATAATATAATAATTATAAGGCGGCATTAACACTTGTAAGATTTGTTGACAGATTTTTATATGATTAATATAATTATGCAAATTGTTTTTTTTTAATTTCGGTGTTTTTTTACACTCACATTATACATTGTATTGTACCAGGTATTGCATCAATTACGACAATAATACTTACAAATGAGATTACAATAAACATGTTAAGTTACTTATTTCCCGTAAAGAAATCATGTATAAATATGAAACACTTACAACTTCTCTTTATGAATTATACATCAAGTACTTGATAAAAAGAATTAAGTAGATAATTAATTCAAAGCCCCGATTCCCAGGAATACTTTTAACAATGAAGGAAACTTCACAAAGTCTTATATTTCATTGTATGTAATATCATATTCTAAGAAGAAAGGAAACCTAAAACGGTAAAGTTATTCCCACTCTCAATAAATCCTTCGCCCTCTCACAGCTTCCTCCTAGATTGGGCCGCCGGAATGTCGCCCGACACCTTCACCCGTTCATAAAGCCTCCTGTTCACTTAAAGACAAATTGAGGCATTTGACAGTAAACGTTCTAATGACAATGTCGACGTGCATTATGTCATTCACATTAGCCAAAAGTCACGGTGATGAAGGTTTGTATGAATTAAGTCAAAAGACAAGACGCAGTAGAAAGGAAACATTCTGGGCACAATATTGACAGAAATTTTTTCGTCAACACTAATAATCATGTCACCCATTATCAAGTGTTATTCAAAGAACAAAGTACGACAACAAACCCTCATTATACAAAAGTAGCCGGGCGATGTCGTAGGACCAAACTCCGAACAACGTCGACGAAATGTCAGGCGACGACTCATTCGCAGAACGCATGTCCTCTAGTGAGTACACAGCTTAAAGCTCATCGTTGACAACAACTTCTTACATACGTACTTTATATTAAGTATTTTATATTGCATTTTTCGAATTTTGTTTAACTAAAGAATTAATAAGCTTAGATTACATGATTAAACTTGCGGTGAGCGGATTTTATAATTATTATATTTCCTTCTGTATAGAATACGTCGACTGCATTCAATGCTCGCGGGTTGAAATATTGGTTAACACCAAATATCAAGTGCTGTTCTAAGGGTTGTATCCATATCCGCCAATCCTCCTTTCCTTAGGACAATGCTCCTATTTTTTCCTTAACAGGAGAGTTAGGAGGAGGTGAGTATCTGTCCAGGATATTTACGTCCTACTCCAGAACAGTTAGAATAAGGGATATTATAGGTATTTTATTACAATCCTCCGTATGTCCAAGTGTTCAATAGTTTCAGGGAGCTGATTAAATTTTGGGGTCAGGGACCTGCTCTGTAGCGGTCACCGATGTCGCACAGGTCGGAATACTTCAGAAACGGAATAGGTCAGAAAATTCACCAACTTGCACTGCAACTGTTCTAGCTGTTCGCAGATCGCAATCAAATAACTTTGGTCATGTTGGAATTTAATGAGAAACATTTAATGTCGTATGTATTACCTATCAGGTTTAAGATATTAAAATTAAGACGCATGATAGAATTGATCTTCTAAATTATAGGGACAAGCCGCTAAGTTTTCCAAATTTGTGTCGAGTTTATCTCGCTAGTGGCCTGCATGTATCGAGATAAATTATAACATATAAGACAAACATCTTAGCATATGCATAGCTCAGCCAACTACATAGCCAAGTTACGTTTCACTTCAATAAAAAAGATCAATCCCGTACCCAGCAGTAAGAAACACTCTGAACTCAAGTAGTCTTACTGCACAATGATAGAAGATCTTTATGAAACTATTCCACACACTAAATATATTATTTGAAAATTAACCTCTTCGTTAATGAAAAAGGAATGCGGCAACACTCTCAGTACGCATACCGCATTATGCGCCAAAGCGGACTTAGACAGCGCTATTTGTAATCAAATTTATTCCTCAGATTAATTTTTTTTTTTTTTTTTTTAGTAAACTACAAACAAAAAAAGAATAGTATTTTAATTAAATATCTAGTTATCGCTTAACAGGATTTTGTAGAAGTTATACCAATGAAGTGTTTAGTGACCTCTGGGGATTCAGTTACAAAAATGTTTCAATTACTTAGGTAATTGTGTAAGTGATACCTAGTACGATATATTAAAGTTATCTCGTTTTATGCAAAAAGACTACATCTTTGCTAGAACCCTAGTCTTTGAAACAAACGCCTAACTATACACATATCGAACAGCCAACGCCATCTCGCGAAGATAGAACAAACCCCAGCGCTTTCACGTTAGTGTCACTGATAGTATTACAATTCTTAACGCTGAGAATAATGAGCCTGGCGTGATCGATGCGCGGCCATTACTCAGCGATAAGCGCGCGACTGCGCCGTGCAGTAACGTTGATAGCAAATCACCGAGGACAGAGCCAAGGCGTGTTTAGCGTGACATTTTATCAAGCTGGCTCATTTGTTTTTAGCTGATCTCGCGCTGTAAAACTTGGTTGGATTGCTGTAGGTAAAAGGTTTAAGGCTGGTTTTCGATTTGCTTGTTTCATTTTACGGTTTTGATATTGGTGTATATATTTTGAAGTGAAATAAAAGGAAAGTGAAAAAAAAATCATGTAAAGAAATTAAATGAACATCAGCAACTACTCTATGAAAGTGAAATCTCAGTCACTTCAAATCCAGATTATCAATATATTTTAATTACTACTAATTTTTTTTTTAGCAATTCTAATTTTTAAATATTTTTTTGTACAAAAATTAAGATATTAAACGTTTATATTAAGAACATAGCGAAGATGTAAGAGAGGTCACGCGTCCACTCGCATATTCATCGCGTATAATCGCGCTAAGCGACGCGCATGAATATTAACTCTGCGCTGCGTCCGCGCGCACCGGCCGCGGCCGAGCCGCCGTCGAGTGCAGCCCATTATTCATGTTTATGTAAATATCTCTTATGACGCGATTTCTTGCTGTCACACCTCATCTGAAATGAACGCATAATTAAATGCATATTTTAATTTATTTATAATTGTCTATTGAGTCTGAATATAATTACCAGCCGGCGTCCTACTTGGGCCGAAGCGATACGACACGAAACGACGCGAAAATAACAAACAATTCACACCTATTATATTAAAGTGGTCTCTGTGATATAAGAACGTGGCAATGGAGAGCCGTCGTCGGTACACGGCAGTTCGGGACGATGTCGCGCGCGCTCATAACAAGACAACGCTTTGCGCCGTTTCGAGCCGCGTTGCTTAGAACTAGCTCCTTATCGCTTCTCAATCACTTCACTTTGAATCGCTTACGAGTACATACGATTCTACTATATTATATATATATATATATATATATATATATATATATATATATATATATATATATTGATATAATAAATAGTTAAAAAATAAGGACAAGTTTAAATATACAATTTAGCAGGAGTCGCGATATTAACATATCCGTGCATAAAATAAATACAGATTGCTCATCTCAGCTAATACATTCCAACATTGTGACTACATGCCCCATTTTCCGCTTCACGCGTCGTCGCCTCAGTCGCGTGGGGCCGGCGATTTACATGGCGTGATAAATGCGGTGTAAACATCCCGTCTACTGCCATGTGTTCGAGTGTTCGCGATGCAGCGCTGTGCTGTGTACAGGCTGGTGTAATATAATGTCGCGTTCAGATGCTGGAACGAACGATTGGACAGATTGAATGATTCTGACATGAGTAGAGCCACGAGTTTGAAGCTTCGTTTATATTCGCCTTTATTCGGTCAACTCTAATACAACACTAATCACCAGTACGAACAAGTTGTGCTTTGATTTGCGCAAAAAAATTACATCGTTAAAGACCCAATAAGAATTTTGCTCGTGGCTATTTTTATCCGTTCTTTAGCGATTTTCGGCGAAAATTCACAAATCATTTTGTTTACATATAGTATTTGGGTCTGTTCGTTTATATTCGGCGAGTATGTAAACGACCCTTATGTGATACATCATTCTATATGTGTTACACTCTAATGGTCGTATCGCGTTGAATTGCGTATAAACCTGCGTACTATAGACTTTCTATCGGCCGTTATAAATAGTATAGACAGTATAGTCGATTTCTTAATCAGAGTGAAGATGATTATGAGTTACCTACTCATAATTGGCGAATTGCTACTCACATGCTACAAGTAAAGTTTTGGCAAATAATGTTCTTTCTAGGTTAAGGTAATGTTTATCTACGTTAGAGGGTTATTTCTGAAAATTTTTTGTTAAAAAACGAAACCTCAGGAAACGGCTGAGCGAACTACATTCTCCATGCTACTGAAAAACTAATGAAACATCCACTCAATAGAATAGTATAATAATTTGTGATATCTAATTTTATTACTGAAAAATGAGTAATTAAAACGAATACACTTAAAACAGCATTTATTTTAATTACCCCGCTAAATACTCAGAGAGGACAAGCTCAGTTTCTAAAGTACTTTTAAATCTTCAAACGATTTAATATTCACAACAAGATGTTTGGATGCTGCTGGAAAATTTAAAATCTGCTGAAAAGATATACTATTAATATTTGAAATTCGAAAAAGAATCTGTCTGTTAAATCATCGCGAATTAACCGTCATATATTTAGTCTATCTAGAGAAATCAAGCTTTAATCAAATCAAAATATTTTTATTCAAAACAAGGAATTCACATTGCCTTTTAGAAAGAAAAACAAATGTTGTGATGTGAAAGAAAAACAATACAAAATCTACCACGCTTTCCGAAAAGTTAAACCCCAGTCCTGAGAAGGAGTTAAGAATAATTATCTACTGTAGACTGCTACAGTAGATGTTCGTGACTTATGTCGAGCTAGTACTAAAGTGAGTGATCTGCACAGGGCCGGTTCGATGGAAATGGCCCAAACTCACAGAAGATCTGAGTAAATAGATCTTATATACATAGCTGCGTTCGTGCGCTAAATTAGAGAGCCGGAAGCCTTTAAAGCCGGCAACGCACTTATCGCTCCCTTAGTGCTAAAATTGAAGTTCAATAACCTTAACAATTTCAGTCAGAATTTATAAACATTTCGTTTAGATGATCGTGTTCGGGAGATGTTTATTTTCGTCTCGTTTCGTTCTTATTAAGCAGATATAATTCCGTTAGCAAATAGTATTATAAAAGCTTACGTTAAGCCTGGCACCGGCGGATAATTCCTTGGACGGATTATTCTCGAATATATGTAGTTTTAAAATTAAGTATTTTCACGTTCACCGTCGTTTGTGGAACATTTTGTGGACTCGAGATACGGGACTTAGTTCGCCACGTTGCTCCGTTACAAACAGACTGACACCCATGACCCAGCGTTTCTTCCGACACGTAGAAGTTTTGCCACACTGATTTTATCATCTGCTGAATACAAGATGATGAATTTATCTAAGGTCACACACAAAAAGAATTGGAAATTCAGAAGGAATTTATAATTCCCGAGTTAAAATATTTTCAAGAACTTTTGGTTAAGTTAGTTTGAAAAAGAATTCAAAAAAATTGTCGAAATAATAAGTTAAACTATGTCTTAATTGATGTAATATCGTCAGGAGACAAAACGACTAAATAAAATAATTTCTAGTTCAAGCTCAGCTGTTTAGCTCGGTAATATAAAAAGTTGGTATTTTTTTATTTTTAAAAGGTCAACGTTTAACGTTCATATTAAACAGCAAACTCGGGCTCGCTCAGTTGTGGCCGCTTGTTGAAAACCCACTTAATTTGCTACGTTTAAACTGCAATAATTAAAAACTTAACGATTTTCTCTCTTGTCTATTCTTAATTTCTGAGGTAATTCTTCTTGTTCTTTGATTTTTTGTTTGGATCTGCCCTTATATTATTAGTTCGTATTTGACAGATTGCTGACCTGTACAGCCTTTCATATCCCGTCTGATTAAAATATATTATTCAAAAAACTTCTATGATATTGCTAAAAACTAAAAATAATCAAATGAGGTCAATATTTTAACACTTTTCAGACACAATAGCTACTTAAATCAAAGATAAAATAAACAGAGCATAAAAGTAAAAATCTTACGCTGGGCACAATTTATAACAAGAAACCTTTCGTTCTAACTTTACGATCCGAATGATTTCTCCAAGGACTGATTCTAGTGCACAAGGTTTATGAGAAAAGGTGATAAAAACACTTATCAAGATCAGCGCGAAATTGTACCAAATTGTAAGAAAACCCAATTTCGTTTTGCTAAATATTACGAAATCGTTGTTTTAAAGTTTTACGCGATTATTATACATTGAAATAAAACTATTTTAAACGGATTTAAATCGCGAATTTTAACTATTTTTATCATCCCGACGTTTCGAGCACTTTGCAGTGTTCGTGGTCACGGGTAGACTAAGGTGAAATTTGTCTATTTGAGGTTTTAGAAAATATTATTCACAACTACCGCCAACGGTTTTATAACGGTTATATTTAAGTTTTCAAATAGTATTAAATCTTGTTTACCTGTTCAATTGAATTCAATTAGTTTTATTAATAAACAATATATGTCCTATTACAGGCAAAATACTCTTTCCATTTCCGTAGATCGTTAAATTGATACAGTAAAAATTTAAATGTAAAATTTTCGAGAACTCATTTTAAAATAGTTTTACGGACAAATTTTGCCAACGCGTATATGTACAAAGTCAACAACACGAAAGCAAAAGACAAAACACGCTAAAATTCTTTTCATTTCGCTACGAAACAAATTTACCACATTCGCATTTTCTAGCGCAAGATTGTTTCGTTCCTGTGAACGACGAAGTGAGCACGCTACAGAACAATTATTTCATCGGTACTGGTTAAAACTGGAATAACATTTGCAACTCAAAGACGCCCTGCACCCCCACTCCCCTTCACTCCTCACCCCTAGCCCACGTGCCCGTGTTCACAGCTAGCTTTAATATTTATCTGAATCCACGCGATAGCTTAACTTCGTCCACTTACAAGATGAAATGAATATGGATAAGTTGAATCTCTAGTTTATGTAAAATTATGGTAAATAATTATGGCCATTTCTTTTTGTTATGTGTGGCAATCAGATATGGATATTATAAAAATGAATAGCAAAAAGAAAAGGGTTTTGTATCCCACTGCATGGTTACAAAGAGCGTAAGAGATAAAAAATAATTTTCTTCCACAAAACAGGAAATATCCAGAAATGTTGTTTACATTCTAAATTTATATCTTAATGATTTGATACTACTAGTATGTTTTTAATGTACACACAAACATCATCTCGTTTTATTTCACACCTATGTTACTTCACGCAAGATATTTATTTCAAGTATAATATCAGCGAGACTTCCACCCAATATAATATCGGCGAAACATAAAAACTTTTCCGTCATTTACCAAATTGTCTGCAGCATCGCTGTGACCTCGCGCGCCCTCACTCAATAGAGCAAGAATATGTCGATACGACTCCATTCCGACCTAGACCTAACATGCTCCTTTAATCCCATTGGGACTTTAATATAGTCGAAGTGTTTCTGACATTTCTTGACCTTTCGATCAGTTTTTCTCGGCAAAGCGAATTCAGTTAAGTATGAGTATATGAAATCTATGATTACATATTTTTTCTCGTCGAGACCTTACGGATTCTCGAAGCAATTTATTGCGACTCTCGATTTTTTTTCTTTCATAGCGTATTTTTAATCGAACGTTTTAACGTTTGTAATGGTCGATTTAATAGTTTTTTTTTTGTTTTTGTCTTGCTTTATACTTACTTCAACAGACCAGCTTTGAAATTGCAGGGTATTTTTAAATTTCAATTTAATCCTAAACAAGCCAATATTTTTTTACTTTATTGATAAAAAAAAGAAATGAGAAAATATATTTTTGGGTTTTTTTGTTGGTCCATTGTCTGATCTGATGTTGGGATTCTGAAGAAATGAGTAGAACTCTTAAAATATTGTAGGCAAATCTATACTGATTTAAGTATTTTTTGTAGCAATTTGTGCACGTGCTCTCCGGAAAAAAGGATTTAGTGAGGTGAAAATGATTACAAAGATCACAAATAACCATCGGAACTACTTAATAACAAGTATTTGACTCGTTACGATTCAAATACTTCAATATAATTGCTAATCAATATATGTTTGTCACAATGCGTATGGTAAAGTGGAGCGGAAGGTGGAATAGCAGGAGAAATCCTTAATAAGTAAGCCTACATCGGAAAAGCTAATATTTTGTAAATGATGCTAAGTTGACATTACGCATTATTGTAACTTAAATCGCAAACTGTTCTTTACAACTCAAAAAATGTGTAAAATAAAAACTTTTTAGAAAAAAATAATACCAACTTCAAAGAAGACTTTTCTATGCCGAAACTAAAAACCAAAAAAAAATTTTTTAGGTTGGTGCTAGTAAATGGCACATAAAAAGTTTTGATTACGTATGCGTTTACATACGTTTGCTTTAGTGTGAGAGCCTGGGCGTGCGCGCGTGTGAGTGTGCGAGTACCCGGCTTGAATGTGGCTGTGTTTATTCATGTGAACAAGTATGTGTCTGTTGGGATTTGCGTTTGTGAGTGTGTGTGTGTATGTTTACGTATGTTTGTTTTTTCTTATAGAATCTTGTAATTTAATTTTGAAGTAGATACGTTCAACCGATTGAGTTGAATTTTTGTATGCAAGTTTAGTTAAGACAATGCATGGTTAGGTGTATAACGTCATCTTATGTATTTCCACAATATGGATATCAAATAAAAAGACTTTCTGAGAATGTAAGTAAAAAAAAATATTTGATGATCGTAAACTCAGTTGCTCCAATCGGTCTAAAATTTTGGTGTAGAGTTTTTGGAGTCCTCAGCAAGTAAAAGCATTGAGGTGGCTTATAAACAACAATCGCCTATATCACAACATAATAATATATTCACAAATATTTTCAGCGACAACCAAAAAGCAAAATATAAATTAAAAGTAAAAAAGTTATTTTAATATAATACATATTAAATATATAATTTTCTTTAACCTCCTAAGACCCCTTGTACAAAATTTTGCACATAATAAAGTTAAGCTGTCAGACCCAGGTTAAAAAAAAGGTCATAGTAATAAACGCCCACGGTACAATTTTTTGTACATATTATTCAAAGTTGCCGCATTTCTTTTTGACTCGTCGGGAGATTTTTGCGATGCAAAAATGTGTTCTATGTCATCATATGCTTTAGGTGTAGTCTACACAAGGAAAAATAGTATTACTTATATAACTTTCCGAATTTTGAAGTTACAAGGTAAAATCCCTCTGGGCCTGACAGCAAATATTTATTATGTGCAAAAATTTGCACAACGGGTCTCAAGCTGTACAAGAATTTTAAAAAGCTGGGCCTTAGGAGGTTAAAAATTTTACTATCAATTTATAACGTCATTACACAATTTACATGAAATAAAACCTTGAGGCGAGATTCGCCTGTATAGATAAAAAAGAAAAATTAAATAATTTGATCTAAGTAAATACGAGTACCTACTTAAATCTCACGTGAAGCTTTTATATCATATAAATTGTGTAATGACGTTATAAGTCGATAATAAAACTTTTAAATAAAAAGTTTATTTTATTTCTTTTGGGCGTTTTGTTTTTAAAACAATTTTTACTTCTAATTTATTTTTGTTTAATCTGTTTCAACAAGCAAAGTAGGTAAACCTATAGAAAAACTTGATCGTACTCGTATCTTATCATTGAATTTTGAAATACCTAGTTACATTAAAAATTATATTATAAATCCTTATTTACACGAGAGAAACTACGAAATAAATAGTAAAAGATCATATGAAATATGAATAATACATACAAATTAATAATAACATAAATTATAAGATCATAGAAGCAAATACATATGGGTCTGATCAGGCATTAAATTTCATGAATTATTAGCGCTAACATGTTTGCTCGCGGTGGCAAAGAACGCTGAACTAAATACGTATTTCCACTGTAAGATTATCACCTGTTGTGGATACACATTCCTAATGCTCTGGCAGTCGGGGGACCGAAGTTATGTCCCTTCGCTGTAATCATAGTTCTCGCCGCATCTACACTTTTACGAGGGCATACCTCGTGCACGCCCAATGAAAGTAAATTCGCCTACAATCCTTGAGAGCTCTTTTACGACTCGCGCGACCTCCGCGTCGAACGCACGCCAGCCAGTAAATATTACATTCTGATTACATCTTCACATGTTTATTTCCACTTTATTAGATGGCTTTGATGTCTAAATCAGACATGCGTCTATTACGAAAGTTATTTATTTTTTGTTATAAGGCATGTTGTTTTATCATTATAATTGTGTTATGATTCATAAGATTATTATAATGAGCTCCTTTATTATTGAATTTCCCACGAGATAGTGATTCATATTCGTCTTTTTAATTTAGTTTGTAATATTCGTTGAAAACATTACGCGTGGCTCAATGTGCTATTTTATGTAATTGTAAATTATTCGGTAGAATTCGTAATTATAATTAATTAATAGCTGTCACATAGACAGCTTATAATTTTGCCATGAGGACCGAATATCACCAAAGGCCGCCGACAAGCACAATGAACCTACTAAACTCGCCTGGTTATCTAGCAAACATGATATGTATAAAATTTAAAATAAAAAATCCCGCAATCTATTTATGAAAACCATTTCAACGAGTCCTCACACAATACTTCTGTTGAAAGTTGACGAGTAGTTTTGTATCCTGCTAATTCCAGGTCATCTTGTCATGCAGCATCCGGTCAAGGATACGCGATTATTTTATTTTAATATCACATTTATTTTCATTCACAGTAAATATCGAGACGACTAAACCAATACGAGATGATCAGATCCTTTCAACAACTAGAAAAGCGCTGATAACCTTTAAAATTTTGAACAAATCTTCATAAATTAAAGCTCCATCTTAATTAGATCAGCATTAAAATAAAAAAATCCCATCAAAAATAATGCATTCGTTAAAAAGCCACGATGCCATACACAGATCCAAAGATATACATGTCAAACTTATAACACATCCTCTTTCTGTGTCGGAGGTTAAAAGTACTATCTGTAATAACCAGAACAAAAAAAAAATTCTATAAACATAATTTTTACTCACGTTACCAACTTATCTAGTAATATATTTTCTCAAGGAGCAACAGTTCAAGTGAAGGAGGTGAAATTGCTCCCGTTCCTGAGGAACACTCCGCGCGAGCGGCGGCGAGTGCAATACGCTCGGGAGCGAAGAAAAATGTGTTTCAAATAATACTCCGATGCAATACAATCGTTTAGTATTGCTTTAGAAATACGATTTTATTAGTATTATCGTTTATTTATAATGGCAAACGAGTATTGTTTAAAACATTGTTTCTATGACAATGTTAGACAAAACATTATTAGTGTGAAAGAATCTGAAATAATTATTTCTAGTTAATCTTATAAATAACTCAATGCTTAGCCCGCGTAGGATTCGATTTGCTATTAATTAGATAGGTACGTAATATATAAAAATCAATGCTTGTTTGTATGGTCGTATCTTATTTGCTGCCATATCATTCATCCCATTGCGATAAAACTTTATTTGCACTTGGCAGAAGATTAAAGGCATAGTACCATTCACTTACAGTAGGCGTCGCGCGTTTCCTACCGCCCAGACAGCCGTCCGGCATTACAAAATCTATGTTAACTCGAAATATACCACTATTGTATATTTTGTGAGATATACATACTCGTAAGTAGCTGATTACTCCCGGGGCCTACGCGGTACGAACTCGTGATATCATATACGTGTCATTTATTACATAAGTTATTTTCTCTTTCACGGTTCATCGTCCCGACTGATCGACGTGAATCGGTTTGTTTGAGATACGAAGCCGGGCGCGGGCTGCCTTTCATCACGGTCGAATGAGCAACAAGAACTCAATTCGCATCAAAGACTAGAATTTAGATATTTTTAGAACATAAAATGTAATATTACCGAAACATGCCGAACGAATGTATCAAATCTAAATGTATCGAATTTACTTTAAAAATAACTAGCCGCCCGGCGAACTCCGACCCCTTTTTAGCCGTTCCATGAATAATGGGTGAGAAAATAAATTTATGACAATTTTTTTCTTGGATTTTATGATGACGTATATCTAAAACTGAATTGTTTCTTCGTTTGAGTGCGCTGATCTCAGAAAGTACATAGGTACTAGTTTCGTCCTGTGAAGTATTAGACGTCTCCGAAACTATTTACCTTCTGCGTAAAATTTCGAATAAATTATATAAATAATCTTTTAGATCTGGTGTCAATCTTGTAACGAACACAATAGATGAAAGATTGTTTAGTCATCGCTGAGACGATTTTTCCCTAAACCTGTCTAAAAACTCTGTGCACGCCACTGAACGTGATTACATTTGATAATTATCATAACAAAGGCAATTATATTTTTAAATTGTAACGCTCGCCTAAACACATATCTTACTTTTGTAATTGATATAACCTGATAACAGTTACCTTAAGAAAGCTGCAAAACTTAACTTAACTTCGTCGAAACGTCGGGCAATAAAAAGGTATTACTACTATTAGTTATCGCGATAAGACCCGTTATATTAAATATGAATAGTATAAATCGCGAAAGTTTAAAATATATGATCACCGTATACATATTTATTTCATAATTTATTTTTAACTGGTTGTGAGTATCAAAGTAAGACACTGACAATAAAATCTTTCAGGTGTGAAGTTAATACGAACAACTTACATAAATCATTATGAACGTCCGAGAGCAAAACTTAGAAGTGAATTTCTCGCGTTTTACGCTGAATGCCACCTGTCAGTCAATCGTTAATATTTTATAAAAAATATATTTATATTTTAGAACTCAAGAGCAGAACAAAATAAAACATCTCGACTTAAACTTTTAACGATGAAAAAATACAAACGAAACGGAATTAGAATTCGAATCGAAACAAAAACGTAACGTTCAATTGTATTAAATTATAATCGCATAAAACGTCTGTCAATATTTAACAATTTACCTTACCTTTGATCTTTAAACTGTATAATTAATGAAACATTTGGAGGGGAAATCGTGAAATAATTATTAGGTCCCGAGCGCCGCCGGCGCGCGATCGCGTCTCTTTCGAATATATACTCGATTGTTCAATTTCCTTATTGACTCTCTCGTTTAATCAAAGAAATCGGAACAAAGTATTAATATTATGATAAGTGCTCGGAGCCTCTCGACCCGCCCTCGCGTCCGCTCCATGTGTCATTGCGTCTGACACTTGGCCCCCGAGAGGTCGTGGAGGTATACAGTTTGTTGTGATATTATATGGGTTTAAGTAGTATATTAAATAAGGATTCTTTACAATACTCTGCGTTTGTTCGCAGCTAATTTTATTCTTATTGCTATTCAAAATGTACATATTCGTATGTCGAAAAAACAAGATCACATGACGGGCACAATGCAATAGTTGAAGTAATGGTAGTGGAGAGCTGATTGTTTCGAAAATTTATTAAACTACTTTTATTTCAATTAAAAAACAATTATGTAATCGATTTATCTCTTCTGCGTAGCTTATTTTTTCACGTATTATCTGTTTGTTTGAGGCTTTTCTAAAAAAACACGATAGTTATTCGTTCAAGTGTACATTACTTAACTCCGGAATCCACGGCAATATGTCAGTGGGAGCAAGTAAACAACGCTGCCGCCAGCATGCAACTCGCCGCGGGCCGGTCATATTTCACAGGCAGGGTTTCGGCGCGCGGAGTCGAAAGGCGGCGCTTTGCTATTTTTCAATACTCCACTTGAGTCACGAGACATGAGATAAAAAAATGAAACTTTTCCTGGCTACTCTTGAAATATGATTCGTGAACAAAGACAAATGAAAAGCGGATTGAATTGAAGTCAACTTCATCTAAAGTACTCAAGTAAAGTAGATACTCGCAAGCCCTTTACAATGGTTACTTCGAAGAACCAAGAAGACTGTAGAAAAAATCGACAAGACTCTTAGTGGTTATCACAGCTTTACTGGAAGGTACAACCAATAAATCACAGTCAATATTTAAATCTCAAAAACAAAACTCTCATGGAAGTAGCTGATGTGAACACTTTTCTAATGGGAATTCACAAGGGAAAATAAAAATAAAATTCCACATGAAAATTAATTTCATGCAAAAAGTCGACACCGTCCGCAAACAGAACGTAGTGAGTGATCACAGTATCAGTTAGTGCGAAGTTATTTATGAGTTTTCATCAAATTTTTCCGACCACGTGATTGCGCGCGTGTCGCTTGCGAATTGATTGATCGCTAAGTGCGGCTTTTTGTTCGCTCCATCAATTGTGGTACCGCTGCCGGCTTTCATTAAACCGAACAAAACCAAAAACAAACACTTTTACCTACAAAAATACAAAAATAAAAAAAATGGAACTAGTAGGTACAAATTTAAATGTTTATTTAATTATTCATGAGACTTTTTTATACTAAGAGTTTGCCTGTGCTATATGTAATTGTCGCGCACATCCGAATCTTACATGAAGGTCTTTCACTTCCTTTTACAAAATAAAAGATAATATTATATAAAAACGAATAAATTCGGTTTTCCGATTTCAACGGAAACGTTCTCTTTGACCTTTGTGTAAGCATTTATAACCTAGAAATATAAATTAAAATGTAGCATACATTTTAATACTTCAAGTATAGGGATTTTATTGGACAAATATTCAAATTACGTTCGCACCGCCCCATACATGTTGCTCAGTCGGTGCAGCCACGGCAGCCCCGCTCAGATAGTTTTATTAGCAGCAGGGTCTCCAGGTCCCGCGAGTGCATTCATTTTTAAGTTTTAAACACTGTTTGGAAAATCATTGCGTAGACGTAGCATCGGCTTTGTGGAATTTTAACGAGAGCTACATGTATAGTATTGTATGTCTATAATGTTATGAATGTAACAAATAACTGTACCGTGGATTTTTACTCGTTTTATATTTTGGTGCTTGTCTATAGTTTAATTGTGGAATAATAATCTTTGGTCAAGAGTATTACTTTCTTTATTGTTATAATAAATTAAATTATTTTTCACAGAACGCTTGATACTTTAAAACTTATTTAGCAATTTTTTATCACGCCACTTTTAATTTAAAGGAAAAAAATTCTGCTTTCAAGTTTCAAGAGAGTGTAAACATCTCGCAGACGACGTTAGTACAAATTCTTAAAAGACACGATTTAGATTTTCCTCAAATACAAAGAGAAAGAAAAGAATTCAAGAGATGAAATAAAGAGCAACCTCAGCTAAATAATTAAACGCAAGATTACAAAAGCTATAATACGAGGGCGAGGAGTTGTCCGCGCGCCGCCCCGCCCGCTGTATTTATAAATATTTATATAACTGTATTTATAAATTAATATGTATAAATTCAGTAATGTAAAATACATTCCTGTAATAATTCCAATATTAATTGCCAGTCGTTTGTAAATTGAAAGGGATAAACTAAACATTGAACTAACATAATCACTCACATGTTTAGCTTATTTTTATGGGCGCAGATTCAATTATGCCTTTTTTCCATTTTGCATGTGATTTTAAATATTTAAAAGTTCCTAACTTCCTAAATGTGGACCGACACGAAAGTTGATTATTAAAGAACAGTGTAGACACTAGCAACTTTCGATATAACTTTTAATTTTAGCAAATTTTGCTACATAACTTCTTCTGCCGATTCATGATCTTCAGAGTTAGCCTCGTCTATTTAAGTATAAGGTTATAAAATGACTCAGCTAGCTTGGTCTCACGTGTGATTGTGCTCGCATTTAAATATCATTGCCGTAGCCTGAAGTGACGCCGCGGAATTGCTGCTCATATTACACTATTTCCCCGCGCTTGAATTATTAAGCTCGTGTCCGCTTTTACACGCAGTTGTATTTTCTCGTTTATTTGCTGTTTTAAAAACAACGAAATAACTACAGTAGACTTTACCGATGTGGGTTGCGTAAAATTCGTAGCGCATATTCGAAATTAAACACTTCGAACATTTTTGATGATATGAATAAATTGAAGTAACGATTTTTCATCTGTATATACTCGTAGTAACTTTTAATTTGCTTTGTCTAGGTATCTGCGATTGCGGATGATTCTACCATCCCACCTTAGTTAAACATTTAATAGAAATCAGTTGCTGGATGTATGTACATACATATATATCGCAGGCATTTAGGTGTGATTCCGCTGTTTACATACGGCGTCGTCAGTTTACACACGCTAGCTGATATGGATCGGCTGTACTTATCGTAAGAAGAAAAATCGTACGTCAAAATTAAAAATATGTTTCAAAATACTTCACGCGTAAACGAGATTAAGACTTAATTAGTATACCAGTGAGAAGCCGGAACGGGCAGCTATTCTACATTAAAATAACATCACATTTCTGCAAAACCTCTTGTCTTATTAGGGAGAAGGATGCAGAACTTAATGCGCCTTTTTGTGGACTAGCAGATCTTTTAGAATTTCTTGTGATTTATTTTAAATATTAAGCTCTTTAATAGCATATAGCGCGACAAGTTCTCGCGTAAAGATTAAAACCTTTCAGTAGGCATCGATTAAATAAACTATAATAAAATGTATTTTAAACTCTTCGATTTCGTTATCGCGCAACGCGCGAGTATAATTAGTCACCTTTAATGTATTGTATAAATTCTCTCCGGAGTGTTTAAATGAAGCAAAGCTCAATTATTGGCAACCGAAACCAATCACGTTATCGGTTTACACTTACCTGTTATTTATATCCACACCAGCAAATCGTTATTTTAATGTTTCCCCTTTCAGAAATGAACTGCGACTTCTCTTCATTCAAACAAAAGTTTGTGACTATTGACTAAAAATTTTCTTTTTTGCGTATTGAAGTTAATGTTACTTCAAATTATTCTCATCCACATTACTCAATTAACTAAACCTATTATTGGCTAGGTTCTATCCTCGACCGTCTGCGTGAATTCCTGATTTGCAGCTATCTCTTAAATAATCTACAAAATTTAAATATATCAGTAATTTTGAAGATTACCCTCTAAGAAACAATTAAACAAAAATTAAAACATTAATTTAAAAGTGAAGATGTACTAAATGCAGAAGATTCCGACGTTTTATTTCATATTTGCTAATATATTTTTAAAAGAAAACACTAAAACAAAATTTATATATTACCTTAATCCTCAAATATGGTTAAAACCCCGATTGAGGTCGGTATATGTGTATTGTGTATGTACAGCCAAAAATAAATAAAAACTGGATACATTTCTTTAGTATTTATATAATTACCTCTACGACATAAAAGAAAAAGTAGAAAAATATTATATAGCAGCAGATCCGCAAAAAGACAAACAATTCAAACAATTTACAGAAAAATCTTTTTGTTTAGTTTTGCTCTCAAAATGTTTCGATAATTATAGTCAGTCGTAATTAGCTCTGTTTATTAAGAAGTGTTACAATATATGTTACATAACGTCACGTGCCCCAGATATAGCTTTTCATTTATTTATAGAAGTAGCAGCCAAACTGGCAAGCGGGTCACCTGACGTTAAGTGATCACCACCAAGCACATTTACAGCACCAGAGGAGAAGGATAAAGGGATATAAGAAGTAAGGAAAGGAAACGTGGAAAGAGGTTAGACTTCCGGCTCTTTCAATACTACTGCGAGTAGCATCCGTGTTGAATGAAATTATTTTTCTTTGTTCCGAAAATATCGCTATAGGTACATGTGTGAACGAATTTTACTTAAGCGATTTTGTAGTATGCGAGCTATACAACAGAGGCCATTATTTAAAAAGAGACTAGCTTTATAACGCCGTCAATTTGTGTACAATGTACATACCCTTAATCCTCCCCTCTACTCCCCCGCCCTCTCCCCCCACTGCACTCGGGCTCACTAATCACTGCTTAACTAAATACCTCGTTGGTGCTCATTAATTTTCGTTAACGTCGTTTTAAGTTAAAAACCGATTATTCGTTCGCTATGAAAATAGTTTTATATAACTATACATAAAATATTTCTTACATGCGTGTTAACGTTTATCAAGAACTTGACATATTAAGTATATGTTTATATACTATAGTATAAATTTTCAATCCACTTCAAAAAACGATTTCTTAACCAATTAAAAATATGGCGCTTACAATTTCAATACATTTTCAAATTCATAAATTCATAAACAGAGCTCAGTTCGTATCCCTACAAGATGAACGTGAATGTACGAACTAGTAATCATAAAAAAAGTTAACAGTCGTTCTACAATATTCAATAAGTAATTTTCACGTTATAATAATTACGTCATACTGCGTTTATTGTCTGACTTCTCCAATACCAATAATATTCAAAAATTTTAATTTCGAATAGAATTTTGTTTTATAATTACAATAATATTTTTAACCATAGATAACATATAAATTTTGGCGTCCAAAATGTCTTCTATTATTGGACCGGGCAAATTGTCGTTGCCAATTAAAAGTCCAGTTGTCTAAATTGTAAAAAGACACAGATTGTAATATAAATAATATGCACGTAACATAATTATATAAAATATGGATATAAAGTCGTTGTAAAATTGTTTATACCATTTGAGAAATCAGTCCAATCATCTGCTAATCGTTATTTGATGCTAAGTTTATGTTGCCTCTAATTATGGTTATTCAAACGTCAACAATGGCTGTCGCAACGCTTCAGCTTGTTCTTGTTTCAAGCTCTTTGTTATAAAAACGTGAATTTAAATCTATGGAACGTATAATTAAAATAATTACAATAAATCAAAAGTCTCATGTTTATTCAACATTATACATTACATATTTAAAATATTCATTAATTATTGCAACAATTATTAAAATTGGTTTCAGCATTAATTGCTGATATCGTTGGTCTTTTCACATATAACGCGAAAACTGTCATTAAATTCATTTTAGCAAGGTTTACGAAAATTATGACACAATTCGTAATAGAATGGAATAATTATACAATTTTTCGAACCTAGAATATGCTAGTGAATAATTAGTAAAGAAACCGTGTTTTAACAACCACGCAAACAACATTTCTTACACAAACACATTCTATATATAAGTGTTCAATTTCCAGCTGCAGTATCGTTAATTTTATCATATTTTCATACTGCTGAGTTTACGCTCGACGCATTTTTCTCTTCATTTTAATTTCATCTCCGCGTGTGCGCGGCGTGTTCCTAACGTCGCTTTACGAAGCATGTTTTTCGCTATTTTCAAACAAATTGTTGAATTGTTTAACTGAGAGACTCCTTAGGAAGTATCGTAATAGTCTTTTTTGGTAAACCGATTTGACAGGAAATATTTATTTTTACCATTTCGGGTTTCAATTCGTCTTCACCTACGTCAACAACTGACTAATATTGGCAACTTCCTGGACGGGACTGCGATACTATCAGTACAAACATCGTCTTTATATAAATCTTTGTCTTCCGCTTGACAGAAATTGGTATCCCTAAAATCGCTTTTTTCGGCTTAAAACTGTTATCAGGTATGTGGGTGTTTTTATGTCTCACTATATCTATGTGCCACAGACAACGTCTAGTCGAGCGTTGAATTCGTCTCCTCAATTCCATGTGACATTGTTGAGGTAATATATGTCAAACAGTCAAACTAAAAACTACCAATAGTCGGCTAACCGAAGAATTGAAACTACATAGTAAACAAGCGCGTCTAGCGTTTATATTAATAATAAGTATTGTGACAACTCGCTACAGTAATGTATAAACTTTACTAAATAATTCATCATTCCCAATATAATTTGCATTTCCATTTCGTGTTTGCTCCGGCTCGCTATCTGACAAAACGAAGTGTCCCCGTGAATATTCATGTCGGCGTAGATTGTCACGTTCCGGATCCACTCCCGCGTCTTCTGGTCGCCGTGACTCAGAAACTTCTAGAAACTATTCAAATTCTAGACCAATGTTAGAATAAGAGACACAAAGTTCGATAAAACGCTAGTGTTTACGCGAGTAAATAAAATGCAGCTGCTTTTAATAGAATTTTGTAGTGGATTAGTTACCTTGTTTAGAGCAGGGTGCTTGTGATGTCGTCGTAATGTAGGATGTTATAGTCAACTATTAGCATCGAATGTTAAAAGGGTAATGGAGTATCAAAAATAAACTAAATGTACCTTTAGATATTCAAATAATATTTAAATCCCGATTAATATGATAAATGCCAATATGAATTGGTTTGTTTATTTGTAACGCTTATACGCGTCTCAATCATTCAATCGACCACTATGATATTTCGCGTACATTTTGTCAGCGCTGCAGAAAAGGATACAGGAAACTTGTTTCGAAAAAAGTAGTGTTTCATATATATAGGAAGAAAAGTATAAAACAATTTTAATTTGAAGTAATGGAATTAAATTCCGAGCATTAATTATTTTTAACTTGTTTACGTTTCAAGCACTTGAGTGACTGCCGCAGTGTGCCGGCGACAACAGGACGACCATCGCGGTTTTACTGACGAAAAGTGTTCGAAACGTGGAGATATAAAAATAATTTACTTATACGATTTAAATATATATAAAGCTGCTTTAATATAAACAATATCAAAAACAAAAATCAAAAAATCAAAATCAAAATATGCTTTATTCAAGTAGGCTTTTACAAGCACTTTTGAATCGTCAATACAAAAACAAAAGAAAACTAAACACTACTTAATTAATTAATTTACCACCGGTTCGGAATGTAGATTCTACCGAGAAGAACCGGCAAGAAACTCGATAGTTACTCTTTTTAAATGTTATACGATGGGTACATACATTTATGAGTTACAAATATATTAAATACCCTGTGTGGATTCAGCTTATACTAAATCCAAGCATGTTTATCATCTATATAATCTTGAACAGAATAATATGCTTTAGCTACTAAGGATTTTTTAATATGTACTTTAAATTTCTTTTTTGTAAACTGTAACACTTTCTGCGGAATTTTATTATAAAAACGAATACCTTGCCCCAAGATGTTAACATTGACTTTGCGGAGTCGAAACTTCGGCGTTATAAGTTTATCCTTTCTTCTCGTGTTAATACAATGCCTGTTACTGTTTTTATCAAAAGAATCAATGTTGTTGTGAATATACATAATATTGTTGTAAATGTAATACTTTTGTAAAAGTAATAAGATATATAAATATCATGTAAAAGTTATAAGAATTTCGCTTCTTCTAATATTTTCTTCTCGAAACTATATCGCGGACGGCGTGGCGGATTTATAGTCGTGAGATACGGTGTCGACACGACTCGAGAACAAATTGATACACAGATACACCGGTCGCTGAAATTATGTGCGGCATAGTTTGTAATTCCTTGCAATATTTTATGTCGTTTGCAAGTCTCGAAGTAAAATGTTAAGAAAATATTTAAACTACCTAATTAGAACGTTTTGTACATAAATATAACTTGTAGGTACAATTCTTTTATGCAATTTAATGTGGAGGAATTATAAGACTTTTTTTAAAAAGGAAAATCGATTTCATTTGTAAAATACGTAGTTTTAATTTGTATAATGTACGTATTTCAGTTGTCTTGATTTAGATTTTAGTTCAAAATTCTATATTTATAAATATTTAAAACAAAATACAGTTAATTTAAAAAAGTCTCTGACTAATTAAAAACGTCCTTCTTCTTTGGAAATCTGTTAAAATAGTGATTGATACTTTATATGAAAGGACTATATTCCAGTTTTCTACACTTCTACTGGAGTAGAACTGAGTTTTGTACTATAAGAGAGAGAGGCAGAAAGGGTTAGACTTTCGCCTCTTTCCCTCCCCATTCCTTTTCTTGCTTCCTACTGCTTTTATATATAAAAAAAACATCATAACTTATGTTCAATATGCTCACCTTGCATCATACGTCAAACATCTATACACAATAAAATATTCATTAAAACACACAATAAGTCATTGGGCTCGTATAAACATTATTAATTTGTCCCAAAAGGCTTGCGTGTGAGAAATAGGCGCTCCACAATTAGCGAAGTTGTAGCCGTGGCGTGTGTACGGCGCTTCCCCTCCGAACTATAGAGCCTGGAACTGTAAAGTTATGAGTGATGAATGCCCTTCCACCCTTCTCTGTAACGCTGTTTCTCTTAATGAAGACGATTAAAAGCTTAAGCTGCTCTTTTGACGATTTCTTAGTGTAGGAATCAGAGAAATTAAATTACTACTGTCTGTAATTAAAACATATTAAAATCCAAATTTAAAATGTATTTGTTCAAATAGGCTTTAGAAGTACTTTCGAATCAATTTGCAAACCAATCGTATAAATCTATATTAAGCTGTCGGCGGATCTGGAATAATCGGCAAGAAAATCGATATTTATTTTTAAATACCTTATCCGTTTACAAATTAATTGTGTTAGTCTATGCCAAGCTCGCTTATTCCCATTTAACTTATTTTATAATAAAAAAAAATTATACATAAAATATTATCTCACAAAAAAATTAACAAAAAACCTGCGTTGTGCTGTAATAAAATATGGATAAACTTATTAGAATTATAAATTGTCATAATTGTACAAAATAAAAATCAACATGCCCAGAAATAGGCAGCTCTCGATTCGATATAAATGCAAATTTGAGGGAACACAAACAGATTTGGAGAAATATTAATGTACACGCGGACCGCCGCTTAGCTCCGTATAACTTGCGCGGCGCCACTTGTTGGCGAATGTTTTATTAATATCTGTGACAACTGCAACTTTTCACATCGGTTTGACTGATGTATTCAATTCGTTCCTTTGGCTTTCAGCGTAAGACTTTCAAATTACGTTCAAATGTTACAAAACGGTTAACTTTAAAATCAGTTACAACTTTCAATTTGGTTGATAATAATACGTACTTTGGTTTGTATGGTATTTTTATTGTATGTTTTTGTTTTCTTATTTTTTTTTACTATAAGATTGAAATTATTGATTAGTGCAATGAAGTACTTGAATGCAATTTCCTGAATGAACGTTATCAGCTTTGAAAAACATACACGTAAATATACTCTGCGAGTCTTAATAAATTCAAAGAACGTAGAATCAGAATGGATTTTCTAAGTGTTAAAAAAAATTAAGTAAAATGTTTAAATTTAAATTCTTAAGCAAACTACTATAAATCGTAGATATAAATTCCCTCGATAAAAATTCGGTATTGAATCGCGGAGTAATATTGAAAGTGGTGAAATAAAACGCAGGCCCAGTGATCCGCGCCCTGATCGCGCTCCGGCGCTCACAGCGAGCGCGGCTACGACGATAACTCTATTCCGGTATCCCTATTATGCTCGAGTTTTTAAATTTAAACTCGCTTTATATTTTTAAATACTTAAAGTGCTATTCTAATTGTCAAACGCTAGGCTATCAACATTTGCTACATTAAAAAAAAGTGACAACAGAATGTTGCATGTTTTAACAGCGATAGTTTTTTAACAATTAGCTGCCTCCATATCACGATGAGAACGATGAAGTTTCACAGCTCAGCCGGCGACGCTCGTCCGGGCTGCGGCGCGCTAAGCAACAGCTGAGTTATTGCATCACCGCGACGCGAGCCGCGCAATACAGCGCAACGAAATGCGGGCGCGGAATGAGCTGCGGAGTGCTCGGTCGTTTGCCTCACCTCCAACAGCCATCAATATGCAACGCTAAACCAAACATATCGGTCCCTATTGATATTTATTTATTACTATCTGGTGATCGCGACTTCGTCTGCGATGTCTGTGATGCCTACGTCAGAGTAATTTTATACATACAAAGTTTAAACCCGATCGGTTTAAAATTGACAAAGTTTCATACAAATTTCATTCCCTATTTTATCCCCTTGGAGGTAGAATTAATCAAAATCCTTTCTTAGCGGATGCCTACGGCATAACATCTACCTGAATGCCAAATTTCAGCCCGATCCGTCCAGTGGTTTGTGCTGTGCGTTGATAGATCACTATGTCAGTCAGTCACCTTTGAGTTATATATATTTAGATTTATTTACTCGTATTCATTTAGCTTACTTGAATGTGAATTACGATTTCATTCGGTCTTTTCAGATTTTGTCAGAGAGGTCACGCGTTACGAGTAGCATGATCTTTTATAGCTTCTAACAAGTCACCTATTTCTCAAATATATTTTAACAATTGGACACGTATTTTCTGTGTTTAGCATCAAACAAGCAGACTATTTAATTCCATACGCTAACGCAGCCAAAGCTTATTTGTGCATAACTTTTATTTTAACGCTGTTCTGTTGCATTCGGAAGCTGAACCGTATGATATTAATTAAATAATATATTTAATTCGCCGCGCATTATGTTCCGAACTATATGCACGATAAATCCCTCAATAAATTGAATTTCATAAAGGATGATGTTTGTCCAGCTCGCTTCACTCCGGTCATTATCGTTATTGAATCAAAACTGAAGTAGCGACTGAATTTTATCCGTGTGTAAATAAATTACTCGCGAACAAAATTAATTGTGGGAGCCGACATACTGCAATATCTTTTCGTTTTTAATTGTTTTGAGCCATATGTCGTTGGTTTATTGATTTTATTCCAAAAAAAAAGCGTTAATTTTAATTGATACGCTTGCGTTGCATGGCGTTTTAAATATTTTATCAAATGAAGAGCCTCGCCGATGAGTTCAATGTTTTAGAGTTTCGTAACAAAAAAGGAATTACCTATGGAATTATGGAATTAACTTGTTACGATCTGTCACGGACGTTGCGAAAGCTTTATTAAATATTATAAAATCCTTTAAAATACGCGTCTACTGAAATTCATTGTAAAGTATCGCTACAGAAAATCGGACAATCATCACGGATATATTATTATTATTATTATACTATTCTGTATGTATGTGTGTGGACACAATACAATACAAATATGCTTTGATGTACACCAAACAACAAATATATACAAAAACAAACAAAGAAGAAGGGAAAAAAATGTACAAAAGGAATACCTATGAAGTTACGAATAAAAAGTAGTTTTTAACGGACTTCAAATAATTATTTATAATGTTCTCTAACATACCCTTATTATCAATTTGGTATGTAAGTGAACATTTTAAGAAACATTGGACCGAAATAAAAACTAGTTTGTTTTTTAGCGGCACACTCCTGAGGTGATTCAATTTTTAACGAAACATGATCATGCTAAAAAAGTATAACGACCGTTGAATGGAGTTATATTAAATTCTATCATTATTCCTACCGAGTAACGGGAGATTGAGGCTCGTTTTAAGGTGTACATGTGTAACGATAGACTGTGTCAATATTTATTTATCGCGGTCTCAGCAGAGGGACATCATCGAGTGGCCGCCGCCCGCTCGGTCGGATAATCGCACATCCATGCGTCACGCTCTAATTAATACTAGGTTTACTGATGGCTGTATTTGTTAACATATTTACATTATGTGGAAAAATATTAATGTTCAAAGAAATAAAATAAAAGGTTGTACAATAAAAAGATTTAGCAGTAAGAGGACTTATAACATAAAGGAGTTGTTTGTTCATCGATTGATCGAGAACGGCTCGACTGATTTGGTTAGGTAATTTTTTTTTAAGGATATCTTTCAGATAAGCCCCATAGAATTTACATCGAAATTTGGTTTTTGGTTTTATTTTAAAATCAATATAACTGGAATAAATATGCAGTCACCTAAAGGAAATTACGTTTTTTACTTTTAAAGTCGGTTCCCCTTTTTTAAGGAATCTTGTTGTCATAGCCGATAACAAACTTACATACTCAAAACAAGCAACAAAAATTATCTCTATGAATACGATCTAAAGGTCCAATAATATTTAACTGGTACAAGCCTGTATTTACTTTAAGGAAAAGGCTTCAAACTGAATTCAGACTACTTCACGCCGGTTAAACATGCGTCTCGGAAATCTTTCTTACAATGATTTTTTTCATCGTTAAATCGAATTATAAGAGAAGCGCCAAGTCGTTGAGAGTCGACGAAACAACAGTTTTCCCTACTATTTAAATACGCTACTGATACTTCACATCAAAAATTGACTAATTTATTCACACTACGTTAGTAGTCGCTGAGAAATCTCATTCATGAGAACAACTAAGAATAATTAACTTTGTACAAATAGAGTTGACTCAAACTCACATTGTCATGAAATCGTAATGAATCATTACTGTCTCAGGCAAGCTGCGATGTATCTGATCATATCTAGTATTTACACATATATTTATTCGTTGGTTTGGTTTATTTTTAAAATTCACTTTAAAATGCATGTTAAATTAACTATTTGTGTGCGTGGCCTCAGTCCCTCTGAAGCGGTTTACTATTTCAGTAGCCTTTATTTAAAACTATTCTCGAGTTCTAAAAGCAAAACTAGTCAACCTCATTGATTCACATTTGTTATCATAATTATCAGTTACATCACTAGTGTGTGATATTTCTTATTAAAATATGTATAAGATGATTTTCAGGTTTTTAAAAAATTATATGACAATTGACGAATTAATACATGGCCCATGCGAATAATCTAATACTAATTGAAAGTCTTTGCCTCTGTGACGTTGTGCAGCACCGTCAAATAGAGTAATACTAAATAGAAATAAAGAAGAATGAAGCAATAAAGTCACAATTTCACTGCGAGTCGTCCCGCGGTGACGGTGAGCGGCGCGAGCACCTCGTAATGAGATTTGCATCACAGAAATATGATCAGCGCCGCCGGCTGTACAGCTAGTCACGTTTGCTAGCACTAGTATTAATCATTACAATAATAACTAAGTTAAAAGCTAGCGATAAGAATTATGAACTCATTGCAACTTAATAACCAAGTTAAACTAATTATTACTGCTATGAATTCAGCGTTGGAGTAATAATTAACTGTTAACGACCATAAAGTTACATATTAGATAGCATAAAACCAGAGCGAAATGGAAATAGGTGTAGAATATGTTACAAACGAAGAAGGATTGTTTTTATGTATTAGATAATCTACAGTTTTATTAATAAATATAGTGTTTACATCATAGACACGTCATACCTTTGTCGTGATATTGTTTGTTCAATGAGACTTGCATAAATACGGGCAACAGAGCGCCGTCAGTGAGCGCCGAGGAAGCAATATCAACCACGCGCACGCGGAGTGCGCCGCCAACACTGCGGGAGGCGACATAGCCACGTGGTTCTTTATTTATTCTTGTCAATTTAAACACCGGAAAATCATATTTAATGCCGATTAAATAACATTGCAACTGCTAAAGTTGAATCTATAACCCTCATGTACAATACCAAGCCACAGTACAATTGTGAAAGATAAGACATGAATCATGGATTTTATTGACAAAAAGTATATTAAATTCTATCTATTCTAAAAATGAAATGACACCTTTTTTGATTTTTTTTTATTATACGTACGACTAAGTATAAACTACATACTACAATTGATTACCATTACTTGTTACTCACGTGTAGATCCCTTCCACCTACTAAAGTATATACATATAATAAAGAACATCTCGACTCTGAAACATATTAAGTATCCACTTAGCTTTCATCATGGAATAATTCTCCTTCCCGTTGAAAGGGGACATCAAAGACAACTAATTTCTTGCGTCACTTGTCACTTAGTAGGGGCTAACTCTGCTCCAGAGGAACGGCTAGCTGGAAACAAAACAGTAACTTTATTACGACTGACTGTCATACTTTGTGCAGAGCTCACTGTCTGTCAGGAGATAGAGGCATTTGTTGCCCTCTGATAACTAGACTAATGGAAAAAGGCACAACAAAACAACAACTTATGTAATACGGCGCAATGCTGATAGAATCTGAAAAAATAATTATTTTAATATTGAACACAGATTAAAAAAACAGTCAGTCAAAATTCCCTTTTTTGTAATCGTTAAAAATAATAGATTTATTTCTAAAATTTTGCTTTGATATTTAACAATTTTATGGCGTTATCCATATTTATGATTAGTCTTAGCAGAATAAAATAACATTTTAAATTATTACTTTACATAATTTAATGATAACAAAATAAAAGAAGTTACAAGAACATAATCGCTTTTAAATTATACAAAGTAAGATAGATTAAATATAAATTTCATTTCTTGCATATTATTACAGATTTCTCGAGAGTATCTCTCGCTCGTCTTAAGTGGTCATTATAGTCCTATGAGGAGGTCTAGCGCAGTAACTACTGGCGCGGAGCTCCATCAAAGTCGTAAAAGAGCTCTTAGACGAGGAGCTGTTTTTAAGGGCAGTTTAGCTTAAGACGGCCGTTCGAGGATCGCGACCAAATTCGCTTTCACTAAATTCACATAATGTGTCGCTACACCTACATAAAGCCACCATTAAGAATAACTTTCTAATGATACGTGAAATTCAAGTGGGTTTTACGTATACAGATTTATTTAATCTTCAATTTAATTTTACTGCGAGGTTTCTTATCTTATAAGTAGGGTTGTGTCTCGATTTAATGTTTAAACGTACTATCTGACGTAGTTTTAGACGCGACTGATGGATCAGCACATCGTGTTCGACATTGCATTCGAACGTGTCGTCTGCAGACGAGCCGGATTCTGCATGTCAGACGTCTGCACGCTCATAGTCTCGATCGCTACCTACTTATTGCTGACGGTTTTCACTTGATATGTAATGTCATTGACCAAATATGGATTTATATGATATATGTATGAACTGATTTATTTACAAATATTCTATTTTTATATTGCTTAATCTGATTTTATCTTTAATAGGTCCCTGAATTGTTTTTAAGGACTTTCAATTACCATTTATCTTTTTAAGAATCGAAGATCAAATATGAACTATCTGTGAGGAAAAATTATATTTATATTATAATTATATTTATATAATGTTTACCTTCCCTACTTTGATCGAATATCGTTCACTATTTCATTAGTTTCAATATATTTTCGCGTATTTTTTATTAATTAAAATAAATACAATTTTTAAAACATAAGAAGCCTAAATTACTCCATATTACTTTAGCAATCTATGAATGCAAGTCCTGTCAAAGTCAGTCTAGCCGTTTCAGAGATAAGCCGGAACAAACAGTAAGACAGACTGACGGACGGACAGACAGACAACAATGTTAAAAATTGTTTTTTTGATGTAAGTACCGTGAATACTTTCGTATACATTTCGTTAAAAGCTATTTATTTGGAATTACAAACAGACACTTCAATTTTATTTATTTTGCAGATGATGAAATGAATCGATTGAAAGAAATAGAATTGTTTTATGATTTACGTCGTTATAATTGTCGGCGCGAGTACTGCATCAATTTATATTTAATGTCATTATTATCTCATCCTCAACTACTTACTTAAGTTTAAACTTCGTAAAATGAATGAGCTTTATATTCAATTTGTGCGATCGTGATGCATTTTCAAGTATTCTAATTACAATTAAAAAAAAATTATTTGAAAATATGTAAGTCAATTTAAAAAATATATAAAAAGTATTTAAAAAGTGTTTTAAGTTGTTCAATGTACAAACAAAGCGTTCGGCTAGTGCACGCCGTACGAGCCGAGCGCTACCGGCACACCACACCTCACAAATTAACTAACAAAATGTAAAAATCGTAACGATGAGAAAATGTTTCTACAATAAATAATACAAAAAAAAAACACAATTCAGTATTTCGCTGAACAAAATATTTTATATAGTTTTAATAGTCCGTAGTCTGTCTGTGTGTTACTTAATCACGCCTAAATTACTAAACGGATTTAAATAAAATTTGGTGCAGAGATACTCTAAAGCCTGAGAAAGGACATCGGCTTCTTTTAATGACGAAAAAATGCACAGTCCCTGTGAGAGATTGAGAAAAAATAAGAGCGCCAGATGAACGAGGTCCCCGCGGACGAAGTCGCAAGCGGAACGCTAGCAACAGACACTTACTTTTAATAACACTTTACACGTAATAGACTCATATAGTGAATTTAAATTTATTAATTTGTTAATCAATTTTTCCTTTGACATAGAGAAATTAAAAAATCGTCAATTATTTCACATTCATTTTACATTATATATGAGAACGTCATTTTATCACGTGTATTCAGAATTCATATAAATATTTAAATATTAAAGCCGTTGTAATACAAAGGGAGCAGTGCGGGAGCGGGGGGAGGGGTGCGGGCCGCTGCACGCCGGTGTCTTTGAGTTGCAAATGTTATTCTCGCTTTTAACGAGATCCAATGAAATAATTGTTCTTTTGTAAATGTTCACCTCGCCGCTGTGAAAGCTCGTGCGAGGTAAATCCAATAAATAATTCTGCTAAGCCCTTTACATTAAAAACTTTAATAATACAATAAAATATATATTAAATTGTTTTAGAAAAATACTCTGTTTAAAGCAAGTTTTTAATTTAAAACCATTACGTTGATGATTTACTCTAGTCACCTTTAAGCTCGATCATTAAAAGAGTTCTATGGTATTTTATTGCATTGCTTCCAAACTTACATAAAGTTATAAAAGTATGCCCAATTTCAACTGAATGAGGTGATAGCAACGAGTCGGAAAATTAATTGCAACTTATGAATCATAATGGCGTACAAAAAGTTTAATAAAAGATCGACTAAATCAATATTCGAGTCCTGACACTTTAAAAAGAATTACAATCAAACGTGCGCCGCTACATTCGCCTCTCGTTTTATTTGAAGTCCAATTAGGTCTCACACGCTCTAAATATTGCGTTTCTCGTTGCAGCTCAGTGTAGCGTGGCTCTACACAGCAAGGCTTACTCAAAGCCTTTGAGCAAGCTGCAGTGCCAGATATTACTGAGCCGGCACAAGAGCCGGGAAGGGGACGCGGCGTGGGCTGCAGAAGTGTACGCATTGTTCGCAGTGTATCGGAGCCGATGCCGCTGACAAAAGGCGCGTCAGCAGTGCGTCCACGAGGCTGGCGATTCAGTGATCCTGGGAAAATCTTAGTTTCGATGATTTGCGTGGATTGAAATAAAATTCGCCATATCTCTATATATTACTTTCTATTAGAACAGATAAATATACTTTTTATTTAACAAAATTTAAGTGCACAAAACAGTCACTGCTATAAAAATTATGTTTTTTGTTTTTTACATTCCCAAGCCTAAACAATTGAACTGAATATTATTATATTAAGATTTAGGTATAAATTGGTCTTGGCCACTGGCTACATTTTTTCGCGGAAACAAAACGTGAAGAAAGTGATACATAGTTCTGAGTCTCAGTCATAGTCACGAAGACAGACTAGTCTAGATATAATTTCGGTATTTATGTACTATTTTTTAAGTATATTTGTCGTAGCCTAAGCTCCGCTCATCGCGCAGCCGCGCACGCGGCGTCACAGCCAGGTGGTTGACACGTCGTGACGCACTCGAACTGCGAGCGACCTCGCAATCTGCGCTCCCACACGCACTCATTACGCAGCGGCAATCACGAGCCCGCTGATGATCATACCTTTTGTCTTCTGCTGCGTTTCTAATCTGACGACGCTATGAGAGGTATCTTAGATCATTTACACTTTTAACTTCAACTATAAGAGTACTTAACGCGATACGAGAATTTTTAGAACTATTTATAATAATGTAAAAAAATATATACCTACTTAAATCAAAAGAAAAGGTTACAAAAAAGTGCCCCTTTTAAAGCCATATGTTTATGTTGAAAAAGTAAATAGCCGTGAGTCGCTCGGCTCGCTGGAACGTTCTGGAAGGTAAATAAGTAATAGGGGACGTTGCAACAAGTCCGTCGCTCGCTAGTTCGCAACCCTTTGAATATTTACCGGCGCGGAGTTGCTGGCAAAGCCAGTGTGCGCTACAGCTCTGCCAGAAATATCTTTTCACATTGAAATAAAAACACGAATGCTGATAGTAAAGTAAATCAGGATTTCAAATTTAAATATGAAAAGCTCCGTTCGTTTCGGGCTGGATTTGAGATGAAAGTTTAATCGGATCGCGCTCGAAACATCAATGTAATGAGAAGTTTAACGTGGAGAACAACGCGTTACGCGAACACGGTGTTGTTATGTTGATTAAGTTAGTTTATTCAAATAATATAAATGATATAGTAGACGGCGGCGGCTGTGCTCGCGACTATATTTTAATTTTTGTCATGAATGTTTCGAGGTACCTACAAACTATAATGAATGATAACTACGTATGTAATCTATACTTAATATTATAAAGAGGTAAAATATGTTTCTGAGTTTGTATGTAGAGGGTAATCTCTAAAATTACTGATTTATTTTTTGTGTTGATTAGCTCGTTTGTTGAGGAAGGTTGCAGACTATATAACGTTAAGCTTCGACTCATAAGAACGGAGGAGTAACCATAAACGTGACATAAACCGCCAGGGGCAGGTAGTTTTGAAAAGTAAATAAATTAGTTAATAGTATAAATAGCCCGGAAGTGAATAAAAACTCTAAATCACATGTACATCAGTCTCATCAAGAGTAGGTATTCTTTAACAGTCGTGGTCACTCAAATTACAGGAGCGAGACACGATCCTACGAGCGGCCGAGAGTGCGTAGGAGTTTCCGCTGTCGGTACACTACACGGTAACATTATAGACAAATCTATTTATATAAACGGCTGTATGTACGTTGTAAGCCGATGCTACCCCGTTAGTCGGAAAGGAGCTGGCCCAGATTTACATAATTAAATATTTGCTACAAACAAAAAGGTTCATTAAGCGAGCCATCCTAACCAAATAAATAAATTATAATGGCGAATGTTTAACAAACAATGTTAACAGACTTTTTCTTATCTCGCGGCTTCGCGCTGGGCTCCTTCTTAATTGTAAACAAGTTGGCGTTTTTCCACTCGCTAGGAATTTGTAAGCATCTTTATGCTTAACGCTTTCGTTAATCACTGTCGTGTAGATAAAAGTGGGCCATTGTGGCGACAATTCTGTCAATATAGTCAAAACTATAGACTCAATTTATTAGATACACCTTGAAAAATTAACAGTAGCTTACATACGTCAATAAAGTTAATTGTAAACTTCATTTAGCAGAAAATGAATATAATTAATCACTATAATAATTCTGCAGAGTATTCAAAGAAGAGTTTTTGTTTGACATTTTTACTTATTTAATATAGAGTTTGCTTAACGAATAGTTTAAAAAAAGGACGGGCATAGACTTTTATCTATCACAATAATTTCTTATGAAAGTTGCTTATTTTCATAATAGCACATTTTTGCTTGCAACATTTTCATAAAAATTAAGAAATATTAACAATTTATATTCAATATAGGTTATTTAATAGTCGTAAATACCCTTAAAGAGAGAGCGAATTTCGTATGTACGAAGTAAACTTCGAAACTACTACACCTATTTAAAAAATTATGGCAGTATTTGTACGGTACATTTATCCATATGGCCATAGGCTGTAGTCGCGAGCAGAAGCTAGTGATCTAATGAAACTACAACAACACTAAATTGATAAGTTCTTAATTGTTCAAAACTAGCTTAAATAAGCGCTATCCCGGAAGTTACAAGATCGTGTAATATGAAGGCGACATAAGCGATATTGACGAGCTGAACTAAGTTCACTTAGACATTATCTAGCTACTTACCGATGTTGAAGAGCTCAGCTTGTATCTTAGACTGCTCTTTTCTCAGGATTCCTAGCCAGTTCAATTGGAATAATTAGTGTTACACTAAGGAAACTGAAAATTTAAGAATATTACAAGCGACATAATCAACCGTAGGAGAATATCACAAATATTACTTGTGCATTACTAATTATAAACGTCAATCAATCGGACACAATGTACACATGCGAAGTGAAAAAACCGATCAAGCTCGAGACGAACTCGCACATCAAGGGTTCCTTACTAAAGTAAGAGACGTGTAAGACGCTATAAAGTGTAAATATTTATAAAGTTCAATTCGTATTTAATTTATTATTTGGACGCAGTGCGTAACGTATTTAATACTAGCTGTGCCCGCGACTTCGTTCGCTTGGATTACAGAATGCTTGGCATGTCTCCTGCAAAGCAAGGTTTTTACTTTGAATCTGAGAACTTTCTGGTTGTATTTATAAACAGACACTAACTCAGATATGATATTCCTCCACGGTTTTCACTATAAATGTTGAAGTAAAGTTGTTTCGTGGTAGTCTTTAAAATTTCGACTGCAAAACAGTAAGTTCGCACCTAGGTTCTCCTTGTATTATATATCGGGTGACTTTTTCTACTGGGCTTAATAGGCCAAATCCGGAAATATAAGGAATCGCGAAAGATACTTAATGAAGTCTCGTGTCCGATTTTGAAAAATCTAAAACTGTATCATAATTTTTTTTTTTGATTTAATGATTTTCCTAGCCAGAAATAGAACCCACTAATTTAAAAAATACATTCTGTATTATTGCACCACCTAATAGTGTGACTTGTAAAGATCAGATTTTGGAAAATATAGTAAGCGGCAAATTAAAGGAAAAGTTTTTTTTTTACAAAATAACATTAAATCTATACATTAATTAAGTTAAGTATTCGATTCTACATAGACATAATCAAATATGTGGGTTAAATCATGGGTTCCGGTAAGTTAAAAAAAAAATGTGCGTTACTTCGAACGATTTGTTTATAAATTGCATCAAAATGCTAGTCATCTACTAAAGTAAGGAAGAGTGTGAACAATACAATCGGAAATATATAAAATGAATTACAGTAACTTCTTTTATGTTTGTCTTTTTTTTTCTATGTTACCTAGGTAGGTTTAGATAATTCTTAAAAAGATGAATAAATTTGTTGAAAATCTACATTTCACTGGACTCGGCTATTGTACTCACCCGCTATTAGCGTTACAACATCCCGTTACTAAAGATTTAATTAATGTAAGAATTTGATAAAATTTTGTAAAAAATTTGCCTTTTCTTTTTGTTGCAGTTTACTGTATAGTATTACCTCACTAAAATTGATCTTTATACTGTCTGACAGCATCAGATGGTGCAATACTACAGAATGTCATTTATTTTGCAAAATCAACGTGTTCGTTTTTAGCTAGGAAAACATATTTTTCAAAAAATTTTTTATGTAAGTACCGTGTATACTTTCATATAAAGTATTTATAATTACAAACAGACACATCAATTTTATTTATTTGTATAGATGTATGTATACCTTTCCTTTTTAAATCGGAAATTATTCACAATTCTATTGGTTTCTCCAATATTTTGTTATCACGTAATTCTCTTTTTAACTTATTGATTAAAATAAATATTTTTTAAATAAAAGTAGCCTAAGTTAATCCTTACAATATTAGCTATAGGGGCTGCTTTAATGTTTTTAAGAACTTTTTAGACTTTGTGATATTTTGTGATTGTTTTCTTCCATTCTCACTCCCTTCTCTGGGCCTCACGTGATTAATGGACGTCCTATAACTGCGAGTGAAAGTCCCATCAAATTTTATTCAGCTGTTTCAGCGATTAGTCGTAAGAAACAGACTGACAGTACTTGATGTAAGTACTTTCATGCATTTAGTGAAAATAACAAAATAATGTTCGACGTGACCCCATAAGTTGGCATATTCTTTTTTAGCAGGCACAAACGCACAGATAAACAGACAAACAGACAAAAATTCTAACAAATTTTGTTTTGGGTTCTATTGCGTAGGTAAAGGCCTCCAATAATTTTTTTTCATATATGTATCTTACATGTACAGACAGCGACCCGTTAGAATTTTTTTCATATATATAGATTTAAAAATATCTAAAATAGAAGTAACCCCAAGTCACTCCTTATAACATTTGCTAACTGCAAAAAGTACCATCAAAACCGGTTAAGCCGTTTCAGAGATTAGTCGGAACAAACAGATAGACAGACAGACTGACAGACAAAATTTTTAAAAATGTATTTTTTTATGTAAGTACTGTATATAATTTCATGTATTTAGTTATAAACACAAAAAAAAATGTTCAACGTGATTCGTTAAATTGAATTTAAGGAAAATTGACATAACTTTTTTATTTATTGACCGATTGACATGAAACAAACCCTAAATGTTAAGTGAAGCCTACTACAATATATTAAAGAAAACCGCATCTAAATCGGATAAGCCGTTTCTGAGATTAGCGTGCACAAACGCACAGATAAACAGACAAACAGACAAACAGATAAGAATTCTAAAAATCATTGTTTTGGGTTCTATTGCGTTGGTAAAGGCCCCCAATAATATATTTTTTCTCATATATATTTCATGTACAGACAGCGACCCGCTAGAATTTTATTATTAGTATAGATTATTCAAGTTTTTTTTATTAATTAAGAATAGTTGTGACATCTTTAGATGCCATTTTCTCAAAATGAAGTTCGTGTGGCTTGACATAGTGTTACTTATCAGCGTCCATTTGTTGTTGTATAGCGGCAATAGAAATACACAATGAAAATTTCGACTTGGAGAGTATATACCGGGTCATGAGATACAGCCCGCTGACAGGTAGCCGGACCAACAGATGGACGGACTGACAGGCAAATGGACGCACAGCGGCTTAGTAATTAGTACGAACCGTGGTATACGACAGGACAACGACATACCAGGGCGTCGACTGAAACTGGTAGATCGAGCCGGTTTTCCAACGATAAAAACTGAACATTACCTAGAAGATTCGAAAATTGACGAGTAGAATCGCGTGGCACAACTACTTGTGTAACAGGTAAACAGCAGGTGACGTCTGCTCGTGCGGGTGTTGACAGCGTTATTATCTAAACTTCAGCAGCACGAGCGAGGTGTTGAACGTTCGTGATCCGGAGCGGGATAATTATCGCCGGTCGGTTATGTCGCACGAAATACGTGAAAATACTGTCCTACAGCCTGTTTGTAACCAAATTATCCTAAGAGGTCACATTATGTTTGATAGTATCAATTAGTAAATGTGACAATGTCGTGGTTTTAATAGATAGATAGATTTTATTTGCTTGATAAAATAACAAAATATAATCACTAAAAATATTTAAATTTACAAGTTAAAAACAATAAATAAAACCTTAAATTACATTTCTTCCAACATCTCGAGTGACTCAGAACACCGCAAGGAGTATAAACGCAGGATATTCAATATAGCTGGTCTTGTTCGCGCGCAAACAGCGGCAGACGAGCCGCCTCGCGCCGCTCGTAGGACGGATCCGCAATAACTTTACGTTTTATATAATAATATTTTTATTTTACAATATAACCGACTTCAACTGAGCCGTCGTTGCTCCCTTTTCAAAATAAGTTTTGCTGTTTAGTTTTAGTTTTTTCTGTGAATATACTTTGTATTTGTGTATTTTATAACTTCGCGATGTAAGATCACCATCGAAGCTATAAAATGAACAGTAATATTATCCACGAATTTATCATGAAATTAATTATATCGTTCGTTCCATAATAACTTCCGCTCGCAATTCATATGTAGATAATGATATTTTATAAACTACGGTAATTGTTGTTTTTAATATAAATTGCGAATGTAAAGCCCAAATGAGTGCTCGGATTAATATCGAGCATAATAATTTATTGGTCGCTATCAGCGGAGCGCTCGCGCGAAAAATAAATTTGATTCCTGTCACAATTAATACGATTTAATGGATTAACCTTGCGCGGACATAACTGAGAATATGGGAGCAGCGCTCCATCTGGAATATAATTAATTTGGTAAAAGTGTTTCATACTCTCGACCCACTGCATTATTTATTACGGATTCAAGTGTCGCGCGTGTGTGCATATGAAAATATAACTAGCAATGTTCGTTGACCCCATGAATAAATAAAATTAGCTTAGACATTTATTATCGTTGAAACAATAATTTTAAATATAAAAATTCAGCTTCACATAATTTTCTAACTTCTAACAATATAAATAATGTTCTCGATAGGTACCTTCCTTACTGACAACTTCTCCGTCATCTTATCATATAAACAATCGCTCAGAGTGTCGCTGGAACTTGTATTTTAGGCCACAGAGATAGTACTTTCGGTGTCCTATTCTCTGGTAATATCATTCCTGCAAGATCACCACTAAATATTTCAGTTTATTTTCACTAAAAAATACTGAAATTACTTCGTCTAAATTCACTACAAAATCCAACAAATAAATGCCCAGTAGCAGAAAGCAACACGAAGTCTCATTAACGGAGCAACAACGTGATGAGGCTCGCAGTGATCGAGCCGAACAACGGATTTTCACAAAAACATTTTTCAAAAAACTTCTCATTGAGCTCAAACAAAAAGAGATCGTTATATTTATTTCCCTTTTCCTCGATGCGAGGAAACACATTAAGACGCCTAAAATGTGGCGCTCGTCAACATAATTATCCGGTCCGGCGTGACGTGCGCCGCCAGCTTTGTGTGCTTAATTGCAGCCGAACTCGAGGCAAGAGGCGAGTTCACTGGATCGCCCTTCACTATTGTTGTTTGAAAATTAATATTTGACTTTTGGAACGAAACATCTAATGGCGCGTTTTAGCGTAAGAAAAAACGTTTTGATGGCAAGGCGTAAAGTGCGTCTCCGCTAACTTCGTGCTTAATCGGCACTTTCCGGCTTAGGGTTACTTTCCCAAGATCTACAATTATAATTTAATTTTTATATTTTCACACCATCTCTTTTGTCTCATGCATTGTTTCACATTTACCTTAGTCTACACTGGGACACGAGCCTTTCGTGGAAATGAATTTTCCAAAAAATAGTTTTAGCACTAATGCAGTAATGTAATTGTTAAGGTCGCCGCAAGACGCTGGAGGCAGGACGCTTGGAACCGGCCCTTTTGGAAATTTTTAGGAGAGGGCTGTGAGCAGCCGTGGTTGAGATGCTGATGGTGATATTCAATAGTATTAATTAAATTTAATTAAATAATAATGTTATTAAATACTAAAGCTCTAGAACTACTAGAATTCTGATGTGTAAAAACCAGAGCTTAACGCTATGGAAAGACAAACGCATCTATCATTAAATGTAGAGTAAAAATATTATGTAACAAACCTTAATGAGCGTTTTAAGTCGAGGCGGGTCGCTGGTTGATAAGTAAATACTTAGTATATTCTTATTCAAAGCAAGTTCTCGCTGATAAAAGTATCCGCGGAGGATGCGGAAGCGACGCGATGAAGTTTTAATTTAATAAGAAATTCCGACGAGCACACCCCCCCCCCCCCCACTCCTTCCACGGAATATTGCATCTTGCAAATCATAACAGGTTCAAGTTTTCAAAACAACTTTATTTACCCTATAGGCTATAGTTTAAACTATATCGATTATATTATAGTATTTCGAATGTCAGGAATACGTCATAAAACTTAATCTGAAAAGTTTGTTATGTCGGTACCTAATTTATAATAAGGACTGTTTTGCCTTTCAAAAAAGAAATATTTGTATGGTTATTTTAAAAAGATCAAAAAGAATTTAAAGCAAGCGCCGAGCGCTAATACGTTACACAGCGCGAACAAGTGTGAGTTAACGGCTAACTTTTCAAACAATTTGGCCGGAATTGACTACAGCCACTACTTGGAAACAATTCCACGCTATATGCTTTTATTGTTGCTCTCATAACTTTATCTGCCACAAAAATGTCACTAACTGTAACAATGACTACTAGTTTTTTTTTATTTATCAAAGATATCTACTGCCATTAAAGCGCTACAAAGACAACACAAATGTGTATTATTATTAGCAAAATATTTATAATACAACAACTACAACAGAATTATATGAACTGACATAAGCAAGATATCATACAATATTACTTTTAATAAATAAAATCGACAAAATATTACGTAGATATGGAAATTGTGTTAAATTAACTAAAAAAATATCAGTTAATTGATTACGACAAGACCACGTAAGGACTTCGCTTCGTTCTTACGCAAGAGAATAAAAAGTTTCCAGCGTAAATATTTTCTGTCGGTTTCGTTTCGCATTGTATTCGGATCGCTACCTATTTTCATTCCAATCAGCTCGAAGGTGTAACTCGAGCACCGCGGTGTACCACACACGTAATTGGACGCTACTTCCTTCGCTCCTGGTTATTGGAAAGAAGGGCTAATTATCCGCGAAAGGGCTGAGCGCGGCTGTCATGATTGCCAATTTCCCGACCTCCCTCAGGGAATCGACGATATCATTTTTAGCCGCCGAAACTAGATACAATAATACGATAGATAAGTAATTAACTTACTTTATATCTCAAGTAATAAAAATATTTTATAAGTATTATCTGTATAAGAAGAATAAAAGCTAGCACTTTAGTTTGAAAAGAACAAATTGAAAGCTCCTCGGGTCATCGATTTGTTCCATTATTAAAATCATTTTAATATAATAATATCTTGTGATTTTCAATGATTTAATTGATTCTCACGAAGAGAATAATGAAGAGATTGAAAGAGCATAAAATTTAAAGTCATTTTAGAAAACATAGGCAAAAATCAAATTAAAACGCAAGTGACAAATAGGCCCGATATCACACACATTGTGTGTCTTTCCTTTAATTCCCGCGCGTTGCATTGCGCTAGTCTTTGTGATGCTAATGAGGACGCACCAGGCCGCCGCTCCGCGTGCCCTTCGTCCGTTCGGATCAAACGGCGAGAAACTGTGCTCAGTCGTCTGCCAAGACTTCTGCACGTTCGAGTGGACGAAAAGTATAACAAGCAAAGTTACTTTTAATAATACTTTTAATAATGTCACTCCAGCGATGGATTTTTAATTTTTATTTCTCTTATGATTATCGTCTGTTAAATAAACTTTAGCATTTATCATATCATTCTTTTTAAGTGACTTAAAAAGGGGAGCTGTTTTTTTTTTTTTAATTCTGCTGATTTTTTTGGTTATTCTAGACGGTTTAACGTAAAGACCCGAAGAAAAAACCAGATTTTATTAACAGAACTACTTATTGAAATGCTTACATTAATATCAAGTGATTTGAGTTATTGTTTACCCATAAAGAGTAGGGACAGGAACAACAGGGACCGAAGCAATTATCATCTTTATATCTTTAATTTACTTATAAAAAGAGATTATGAATTCGACTGGTTCGTTTGAATATTATTCGAACTGAAATATATTCAGACATGATAATGTATTAGGATTTTTATACAAATATACATAATCGTATGTGTATGTATGTTTGTGTGTTTATTTACGCAATTTTTTATATTATAACTTTTCGTCGAAATATCTGTCGCGATGCTGTAACATAAAAATATTGACTGTAGTTAGCGCCGCCGGTAAATCCTGTAATTTACTTTTCAAACCCGCGGTCGCGCCGCTGACGGAGGCCGTCATCGCTCAGGATCAAATGGGCTTTTATTATTCCCGTGCCCTCGTCGCGGCGCGCGGCGTCCTTCACGCTTCTATCGCCTCGCCGTCCGCGAAGTAAGCGAAAACCAAATCAACCAGGAAAACACCCGCGACGAAATGTCTCACTCGGAGTACTGCGTTTTATTGTGATACTTGAATCTTAAGAACGATGTAAAATGTGCTTTATATCCACTTTTTTTTCTGTATCACTTTAGAGCAACACCGGTTAGGACTACCTTACCTACCTTTAGGACTTCCAAACAACTGAAATGACCAATTTCGTTAAAATTTTTACTCCGAGCGTCAGTTTCGTAGTTATAAAAAGCAATAAATATTTTATGATTCCTCGCTGCAGAGTGCAAAAGGCTATTCAGAATCCTCGCGCCGTTCGAGTCTGTTTAATATAACATTAAAAGGTATGAGGAGCTGAGAGATGAAATTAAAATCGTACTCGTCCGCACTTAAATCCGGTTAGAGCTTTTAATACGACCCCCTCCCTCCCCCCTCCCGCACCGCCGCGGCTCCGCCGCTCATCGCGATATTTACTATTTCTTCAAATGGCACAATTGTTTTTTATTTCCATTGCTTTCGTACATCGTCAAATGAGTTTTATTCGTTTCAATTTATTAGAGACTTCATGACGTTATAAATAATATTTTTGTATCTTTCGAGTATAACGAACTGCTGATTGCTATTGTACAAGTACATCGAGGCTTTTATGTTTAACGCGTAATATTTATGTATTAAGACATTAGCTGTCATACTACAAAAGAGTTTTTTTATATAGAAAATAGCAGACAAATGAGAACCAGAGGAGCCACAAATCGTTGCCAGCTTTAAGAGGCTTAAGGTATGAACGGAATAGAAAGTTAGGAAAGGAATGGGTTAGGTTTCTATCTCTAACCGTCCAAAACGCAGCTATAACACAGCTTCCGTGAGAGTGAGATACTACCAGACTGTATAAGAGTTGTATTACTACAGCGAGGCTAATACAATGGAATAATGTTCAACACGTGTCTAACTAAACTTAAATGTAAGTGTCTTTAAGTCTAAGGTCTTTAAAATTTAAATGTTGTTTCGAATTGTTGTCTAAATTTCTGAAATAAGTTCAGCGAGTAAATTCACGAAATTATTAATAATATGTCACCCATTACATTTGTTAGCTAAAATAGGTTTTGCAGATTGGTCAAACTGACTCAAGCGTTGTTTATACACAATTAAACTACGACTCAAGACGCGGGTTTGCAGTGGATTTGCAGTGTAGTGGTTTTTATAAACTGGCGTTAAACTTATCTTTAATTATTATATATTCAGACAGTAAGCATCTCTCAATGTTGAGTTTAGCGATTAAGTTGTCTAGTCATACGTTAAGACAGCGCCGTGTGTGTAGTTTGCTTGCACTTCACTGTCTGCTAATATCGGATCTGATTATCTAATTACGTTTTCATGTTGGCACTATTCTATGCATGTATGCTGTTTGCGATATTAATTAAAAGTCAATAGCTTTATGTTAGGTATATTAATTATAACGTCTGTTTCACTGTAATTATCGGAAATGCAATTTAACATGTACGTATGAATTTATAGCAATGTTAATTACTTTGAAGAAAAACATTTCAAATGGTTCTGAATGCTTCTTAAAATAGATCAAGTATTTCTGACCGCTTCCAAGTTTCTTTTCTTTCAAACAAGCGCACAATCAGTCTAATTTTTAGCAAATTAAATGTTTTAAAGGGGTAAGAGGTCTTTGATTAAGAACTGATCTTGATTACTTTTCTTCATTTCTTCCTAAAATAGAATACCAGAAATAAACGTTTGTAAATAAGCCTCAGTTGAAAGAGGTTGTTAGAGTAAGTAGCTATCGTGTTCTGAAGCTTTAGTCTTTGAAGATAAAATAAAAATATCTAAGTATATTTCGGAGCACATGTTTGATCCCAGCGGGCGCTGTTCTCGACATTTATTTTGAGACGAACGCCGAGTGCTTCAAGTATTTCCGACCGATAGATTCAGATTCAATTCTTACAAATCTTAAGTGAGAACATTCTAAGTTGCTGTAAAAAACAAAAAAAAATAATTGTGTTATGAATTTAGAAAGCAAAACTAAATCCTAGTTTAACATAAAATAGTAGATATATGCAATTGCCAATACAAAAGTTTAAAAAGAAGGAAAAAGTATTTACATTAATGGGAAGCTGGTAGCTTCCGGTTCCGAATGTAGATTCTATATACGTATTCTACGTAAAATATAACATATTGTTATTTGGAAGTTAAAACCTACTCGGGTAACACCGACTCCACCTGGTACTGGTCTATTCTACCGAGGTTGCGGAGGCGAGCATAGATGCCTGAGTTTTATTACGTCAAGGCAGAGAGGCTGCTGAGTGATTAAATGGATGAATATCATTCAGTTTATCGATGACGTGAAGTAACGAAGCTAGGCTTCTAATTTGGTCCATAAGGCAGTTGGCTGCGACACGCCCAAGGCGTTTAACAAATGTTAATACAGCTGTTAACTGTTACTCATGAGTGCTCTATAATGAGCACAGCGAATGATCTGATTTTTATAAAAAGTCATATCATTCGGCAGCTACAAATAAGCAGGCGGCAGGCTTTTTTCTCACTCAGCGTACGAATTGCAGCTTTATTAACTACTTCACGCCGATCTTCCGTGAGAGTGAAGTACTACCCCGGTCGCGCCAGCCCGTACACAGGCTGTATAGTAAGCTACAGCTAAGTTCTACCTCAGTTAGAAACTGACTGACAACTGCTTCCATTTATAAAAATGCAGTTGCGTTAAACTCGTATTGTATTGTAAATTAACTAAATAGATGTATAAGCAAAAAGTTCATTATGTCACAATGTTTCTCTTGGCCGTATAATTCACAGTACTCCCATATTTATACAAAACCACAACATAGCTAATAGAAAGTGACCATGTTTCTATTGTAATGATAATTTACTGTAAATATATTTATTTAAGTTTACATAAATATCGTAAACAAGAAGTTTGGCATTTCGTATCCAAAGCCATAACGTTGTGTTTTTTTAGCTTTGGATGTGTTTTAGAATGTATACAGAGGTACACTTTAGACAAATCGCTCCTCAATTACATAATATAAATACTAATATTAGTACACTTTTATTTAAAAAAATTCCATATTCATTACCCGTAATTGAAACTGCAGCTTTACCTGCAGTAATCTTTTAATTTATACTGCGGTAAACTTTGAATGGAAATCCATCAGCAACTAAAAAAATGCATGATGTATATTTATATAGCACCGCAATGGAAACAAAATATAACAACATTGTACCATACGGACGCCATAACGTGGCTCGATATTGACAAAGCGGTTTATGGAGCATTTATGACACGTGTTATGTCCGAATCAAATTTTATGGAACTCGTAAATATAACACAGAATATCTGCAGTGATAGATATGAGTAACACAAAGAGCACTACTGCTCGCGTTTATTAATGAATTTTTATATTAATAGTGTAAATGTTAATGCTGTAATGTAGTACAAATTTAATTTCTGTATTGCTTAAATCCTATCAGTCAGTGGTAGATTTCAGATTTTGGAGGGCGTGTCTCAGACTTTATTTAGGTAAACATAATAACTCGTAAAAACAACACGAAACTTGAAAATTTTCTGAAATGTTTCGAAACGGACTATTGCGACTGTGGGAGAAAGATCTGTGGGGTGACTGCATTGCAAATGAATAACGCGAAAGCACCTTGTACTGTAAGCACGTGACTGAACACTGATGAATTACTAAAATCGATTGATACTCGCTCAAGATGTTACGTAACATACCTAGTTACATAATAAAATACAGCGTTTTTTTTATTTTTGAAGTCATTTAAGAACAAAACAAAAAATTGGTTTTCGACGGTAGACCTACATCGACATCGGGTGATATCATGATACCCACACGACAACAAGTAAAAAGTAAAAATCAAAATAACCAGGTAGCACGTCCACTCCGTACGAACCGTATAAATTGTTTCAATGGAAATAAAAAACTCCTTTGTTGAAATAAAATACCGGTCTCGTTGTTTGTCTGCGCTGAAATTTATTGCATCGAGTGCAGCGCGCCGAGTTCCCTCATCAGATGTCGCTGTGCGCGCGACCCACTGACGCGTCTTATATATCGCTGCTTTATTACGGCGAGTGCCGGCTCATTACTACGACCCTCGTTGAAGTTATTGCCGCGTTTGTTAGTATTGTTGTCACTGTTAACTGAACATTTGTTGCCTTCATGGTTACAGAATATTTTGCTTACCACGAATGCTTTTGATCGTTAACACAAAAATAGTCTACTCGTTACAATCCTTTGATTTTTTATACAATTATACATATTTTAACTAGCTCTTAACAGACGTGGGCGTAGATGACAAAACAAAAAACTTTATATATATGTATAATTTTCAACGACAATAACTTTAGCACACAGTACACAAACATATTTTTTGGATACGAATATAAAGAACGGAAAGTGCGCTAGCGGCAATAAAACCATATGATTGTGTTTGGGATCAAAATATCTGCATGTATAAAATTGGATTTTTTTTTTCTTTTGTCAAAATATTTTTATAGCCAAAAATAACTTTTGGAGAACTCTCTAAAAGTACTAGATCTTCTTAAGCTCTTTATATATCCGTTTTCGAAAAATATTTTTCTCGGCTGTGTGGTAAATTCAGGGTCTGAATATTCAATAAAAAAATTATAAGAGTATGTGAAAATTAATATCTACTATAACAGTGCCTGCCCACCAGCAAGTGACAGCGCTCCGCTGCAACTCTTCTTTTCACTGTCGCGCCGCAGCGCGCCGGCTGCATGCGACGCCCGAAAATGAGCAAAATGAAAAAATAACAATTAACTGAGTACGTTCTAGAAGCATTTTTCGGAATGAAATATTTTCGCTAAATTTCTATGCGATTATCATGGCTAAATAAAAACAGATTTCGGTTCACTGGTTCACGTTTTGGCTCATATTAAACGACGACTTTAGTCTCGTAAAACAGTAAACCCTTTTTACATGCCTCGTTTACCGATATTTTAATCTAATGAAAATTGAATAGTTTTCATTTGAAAACAATATTGATACACCATAACGCACGTAAAGTAGCAATATACATATAGTGTTGCTCCACTTCTCTGCTGAGAAACAAAACTTCAGTATAGGAATTCAGAGTAAGAAGAAAATCACGAAGTCGGTAAGAGACAATTTGACGTGGAGCTGCCTGAATAGCTTATTGGGTCTTGTTATCAAAACTTTCTATTGTCAGATGTTTAAATTAATAAGCCTTTGTAATAGTATATGATTGAAATATAAAATATTTTTGAAACACTAGATTTATATAAACGAATCAAGAAAGTAGCCGTAACCGCTTCCCGAGTGTCAGACCATGAGTGAGGCTCGCGGCGCGTCCCACGTTATGATTGTCATAAAAAGAAATTATATCGTAAAACATCACACCAGAATGAGCCGGCGACTGCCCTCGATAAAACGGTCTCGTAAATTCCTTTAATGAGAAAATTTGTGCGGACAAGCTTGGACACGCTGACGGTAGATACTGGTAATTCAAAAAACATTGATTTGCAAAATGATGACTCGTAAGTATTCGCAAAAATATAAATTGAGTTTAATAACAGTCTTCTATTAAGTATAGATATATCAAATAAAAGATCAGTCTCGAATCTCTCAGATAATATCAAGCTAATTTGTTTATACCGAATGTTGAACAGAATGTGAAGTTTTTTTCTTTAATGTATTAGTTGCTTACAAGCTTCTATCCTGAAACGCCCGACATGAAATTGTCCGGCGGAGCACTTGTTGCGGATCTGTGAGCTAACGTTATACAACATAATGTGCAAATCAGTAGCAGATAAAATAAAAAAAAAATTAATTATTAACTAACTAAAAAATAAAAAAAACATGTTGAACATTATGACAGACATACAAAACACTCACTTATAATCATTTATAGATAAATGTCCTTTATGTCAGCAAATTACTTTTAAATCAATGATATATAATTATATGAATAGATGAATGCCAGCACAAGACCAAACACCTCCTAGTCCTCGGGACTGTATTAAATATGAAGCACCGCGGGTGTTTAGTCGCGAGACGAAATGAAAGCCCTGTCCGCGCTCGAATGCAGCTCGCGAGCGCATTTTATGATATTTACCATTTCTTCTCGACGTCAAATTACGTCTCATTTCCCGGCGTCTCTGGATCTTCGCCGTGAATAATAAGCGAGTTTGCACGAGTTTGTAGCTGCTTTATAAGCGGAATTTGTTCCGTTTCACTCGGATGTACTGCTACTAGCGACATAAAAGGTGCTAGTTTTCGCAAATTAAGGGCGATTAAAAATCCTAATTTTTACAGCAAGTTCCTCTCTTCTACGTGAATATTTATTGCACAATAGGTCTGCTCCTCATGAATGTTGTCCCTATTGAATGGACCAATCGATGCGATGTTTTTTGTTTGAAAGCTGATATAATCGAGATGGTTCTTAGCTACAATTTATGAAGATCTAGTCAGACGTCAAAGGTTAGCTCTTTTATGGTTGTTGAAAAGATCTGAGCAACTTCTACTGGTCTCATAGAAATATACTGTATTGTAACTTAAAAGATACTAAACGAAAATAGCTACGTAACGTTGACCTGACGCTACAGCATCACCTGGAATCAGCTGGACACAACTCCTCACCGACTAACAGCAGAAGTATCTTGTTGGGGCTCGTTGGAGTAGTCTTTGTTAATAGATTGCCGATAGTTTTTAAAAAAGTTCAATTATAAATTATAAGATTTTCATCATAGCAAGTTATGTAGTATATTTTATCAGATTTTGACAATTAATTATTGTTAAGGACATTCAAGGAGTAAGGAGACTTCGAATTTGGTTGTCAGTAGTTATCAGAGGCCTCCTTCAATAACGATGCTCTCCACTGAAGCACTACACTCTGTCACTGTTAAACTGAAAAATTGCTATTTTCAAAATCACAAACAGACCTTAACCGTAATGACGCGATATTAATGAAATACAACTTTATGACATGTATATCAAGACTCGCAATAAGTCAATTAGTTAAATAGTTACGAAGCGCCAGAGCCGGACTGGCCCTGCTCAGTGACACACTAACAACGGCGCGAATTTCACGCTGAGTGATCCCTCGTCGATCACATTTGGGTCTTTTATCTCCTCGCTAAAAATCACATAAAAATGGTCAATTTCATTAAATCATTTAAAATAAAATAGAAGAGCCTAAAATAACATACCTATTACTATATATATACTAATAAAGTCGGTAGTAGTAGTACATATGTACTACTAATACTTTATTCGAGTAAGATTTTGCCTTTTACAAGAATGAACGAAATCTTAAAATATTATGTTAATTTATTAAACCTATCACCATAGTTAAAATAAAACTAATTTAAAAGGATTTAAATCGCGTATATTAACTATTTTTTACCATCCCGACGTTTCAAGCCCTCACTCACATTCAAACCACCACCCTAGTCAGTTAGCTACTGCTGGCAAATCTTTGTTTCAGAGAGCCCACCATCTCTGCGATGCTGAACACCTAGAGGACGAACTTCATCACGTCCAGCTTGCACTCCACCAGAACAAGCTGCCCGTGCCTCGCCAGCATGGTAGAAGCCGAATCAAGCTACCCACAGTTGAGCGACTACCTGCGTTTCTACCATATGTGAAGGGAGTTACAGACAGAATTGGCAACATCTTGAAGCGAGCTTCCATTAAAACCATCTATAAGATTCATAAGAAAGAAAGCCAGTTCTTGAGACCTATCAAGAGTAATATTCCTTTACAAACTGAGGGAGTATACAAACTCGAATGTGAGTGTGGTTTATCTTATATAGGCCAAACAAAGAGAACCATCGGTACCTTGACCCTAGTCAAGGAACACTAGGAGATGACAAAAAACTGGTCAAGTGCGAGTAGGACTCGCGCACCGAGGGTTCCGTACAAACTTATAGAAATCTATACAAGACTAACCCATCTACGCCATTTGTGGTCTTCATCATCAGTTCCAACATAAGTTACTATCAAAAATACCTAAATCGGTATACGCTTGCCTATAATATTTGAGGAGTTCCCTCAATTTCTCCAGGATCCCATCATCTGATCCTGACCTGAAGACAATTGGACCACCTTGGAAGTATACCTTTTCAAACAAAAAAAAAATTTGAAAATCGGTACACAAATGGCGGCGTAATCGGCGAACAAACATAAAAAAAAATTAAATACAAGGTCGAATTGAAAACACTCCTTTTTTAGAAGTCGCTTAAATATAATCAAATATTATGTAAATATGGATCACGTCCCAAAAACTATTTTCAAACTACTTAGGAGCACCTTAATTTAAAACACAATCATAGATGCAATCCATGGAAACACAAAATTTAAGTTTAAGTACTAATACACCTTATACTGTCAAAAAAGCAAAGTTATAGCGCGGTTCAGGATACACCTAGCGCCATTTCTTGACAATTTCAATGAACTAACTTGTTGACTTTGACATGAACAACATAATTATACTATATTTTATTCTCATTTTGTTTTTTAGGGTTCCGTACCTTAAAAGGAAAAACGGAACCCTTATAGGATCACTTTGTTGTCCGTCTGTCTGTCTGTCTGTCTGTCTGTCTGTCTGTCTGTCTGTCGGGATGTCAACCCTTTTTTCTCAGAAATGCATAGACGTATCATGTTGAAATTAATATCATATACTCAAGTCTACGATGACATGCGGCCGTGAAAATATTAAAGTTCTAAGTCAACGCAATCAAAAGATAATGAAAAATATGTCGTAAATTTTGACCATTTTAGCGTTTTCGCAAGGGAATCAAAACCTCAACTTCCAGTTGACCTAGCACGATGAAATTTGGCAAGAAGTAAGATCTTATGGTACAAATAAAAGAAAAAATCTGAAAACTGTAAATTTTTGTATGTATGTTTGTCTGTTTGTAATTTTGTCTTTCAACCTTTTTCTCAGAAACGCGTGAAGGTAACAAATTTTTATCAACGTCAAGTACTCAGAGTTGTAATTACTAAGAGCTGTGAAAAAATCAAACTTCTAAGTTAACGCAATCAAAAGATACGGTCATTTATATCACATATTTTAAGTATGATAGCGTTTTTAACGTTTTCGCAAGGGAATCAAAACCTATAGGGTACTTCCCATTGACCAAGCATTATGAAATTTGGTCAGGAGCAAGGTCCTTTAGTATATATAAAGGAAAAAATCCGAAAACTGTAAATTTCTGTTCGTGTGTCTGTCAGTCTGTACGTCTGTCTTTCAACCTTTTTCTCAGGAACGCGTAAATGTATCAAGTTGTAAATTGATCAAGCGGAAAATATATTAATCTTAGAATTAAAATTATATGTACTTGTAACAAATTAACATAGAAGTTGACCATGGTCAAAAAAACAATTTTACAAACACTGAGAAGAAATTTGTATCAATACGAAAACATTAAAAAGCAGCAAACCTTTATAAACAACGCAATGCGATCTATATATCGCAGCTAACAAAATGATAGCGCGATGCAGCGTACAGCTAATGCCATCTATTACAACATTATGACATTAACTGTGATATAATTCTGCTCGATTAATAAAAATTTTTATTTTAATTATTATTTAAACGCGCTAAAAATTATAAAATAAACTTTTCATTTAAAAGTTTTATCGTCGATTTATAACGTCATTACGTAATTAACATTCAATATAAGAGCTTCACGCGATTTGATTTAAGTACTCGTATTGACTTAGTACGAAAATTTTAAAATTAAATTCAAACAGATCGAGTTATTTAATTTACTTATTTATCTACACATATAAGTCTTCTGGTTATTAGTAATATAATTAGTTATTTATAAATAAACAATTAGTTTTGTTCGAATTAAGGACTAATTATTTTCGTCTTGGCAACACTAATATATATTTTGATATTTTGATTGATAATGTAAATCTAAATATTTTACGAACGAAGTACAGAGGTATTGGAGTGTAGTAGAATATAAATAAAAATAAAACGAGAATAAAATATGATATAATTATGTTCGTGTGGGTTCACACGATAATTATGTTGTTAATGTCAACAAGCTAGTTCATTGAAATTGTCAAGAGATGGCGCTAAGTGTATCCTGAATCGCGCTATAACTTTGCTTTATTGAAAGTATAAGGTGTATTAGTACTTAAAATAAAATGTTGTGTTTCCGTGGATTGCATCCATGATCGTGTTTTAAATTAAAGTGCTCCTAAATAGTTTCAAAATAGTTTATGGGACGTGATCCATATTTACATAATATTTGATTATATTTAAGCGACTTCTAAAAAGGAGTGTTTTCAATTCGACCTTGTATTTAATTTTTTTTTATGTTTGTTCGCCGATTACGCCGCCATTTGTGTACCGATTTTCAAAATTTTTTTTTGTTTGAAAAGGTATACTTCCAAGGTGGTCCCATTGTCTTCAGGTCAGGATCAGATGATGGGATCCTGGAGAAATTGAGGGAACTCCTCAAATATTATAGGCAAGCGTATACCGATTTAGGTATTTTTGATAGTAACTTATGTTGGAACTGATGATGAAGACCACAAATGGCGTAGATGGGTTAGTCTTATATAGATTTCTATAAGTTTGTACGGAACCCTCGGTGCGCGAGTCCTACTCGCACTTGACCAGTTATTTTTTATATTCTACTACACTCCACTACCCCTGCACTACGTTCGTAAAATATTTAGATTTGCATTATCAATCAAAATATAAAAATATATATTAGTGTTGCCAAGACGAAAACAATTAGTCCTTAATTCGAACAAAACTAATTGTTTATTTATAAATAACTAATTATATTACTAATAACCAGAGGACTTATATGTGTAGATAGTAGATAAGTAAATTAAATAACTCGATCTGTTTGAATTTAATTTTAAAATTTTCGTATTAAGTCAATACGAGTACTTAAATCAAATCGCGTGAAGCTCTTATATTGAATGTTAATTACGTAATAACGTTATAAATCGACGATAAAACTTTTAAATGAAAAGTTTATTTTATAATTTTTAGCGCGTTTAAATAATAATTAAAATAAAAATTTTTATTAATCGAGCAGAATTATATCACAGTTAATGTCATAATGTTGTAATAGATGGCATTAGCTGTACGCTGCATCGCGCTATCATTTTGTTAGCTGCGATATATACATTGCATTGCGTTGTTTATAAAGGTTTGCTGCTTTTTAATGTTTTCGTATTGATACAAATTTCTTCTCAGTGTTTGTAAAATTGTTTTTTTGACCATGGTCAACTTCTATGTTAATTTGTTACAAGTACATATAGTTTTAATTCTAAGATTAATATATTTTCCGCTTGATCAATTTACAACTTGATACATTTACGCATTCCTGAGGAAAAGGTTGAAAGACAGACGTACAGACTGACAGACACACGAACAGAAATTTACAGTTTTCGGATTTTTTCCTTTATGTATACTAAAGGACCTTGCTCCTGGCCAAATTTCATAATGCTTGGTCAATGGGAAGTACCCTATAGGTTTTGATTCCCTTGCGAAAACGTTAAAAACGCTATCATACTTAAAATATGTGATATAAATGACCGTATCTTTTGATTGCGTTAACTTAGAAGTTTGATTTTTTCACAGCTCTTAGTAATTACAACTCTGAGTACTTGACGATGATAAAAATTTGTTACCTTCACGCGTTTCTGAGAAAAAGGTTGAAAGACAAACTTACAAACAGACAAACATACATACAAAAATTTACAGTTTTCAGATTTTTTCCTTTATTTGTACCATAAGATCTTACTTCTTGCCAAATTTCATCGTGCTAGGTCAATGGGAAGTACCCTATAGGTTTTGATTCCCTTGCGAAAACGCTAAAATGGTCAAAATATACGACATATTTTCCATTATCTTTTGATTGCGTTGACTTAGAACTTTAATATTTTCACGGCCGCATGTCATCGTAGGCTTGAGTATATGATATTAATTTCAACATGATACGTGTATGCATTTCTGAGAAAAAAGGGTTGACATCCCGACAGACAGACAGACAGACAGACAGACAGACAGACAGACAGACAGACAGACGGACAACAAAGTGATCCTAAAATAGGCGTTTTTCAAAGTCTGCAGTTTGTGAACATGCTTTGGATAAACCTAACCACAGATCCTCGCTAGAGAACTCAGATTCATTCCTAGAATGATACGCGAGGCTATTGAAATGAGACTGTTAAACACATGGGATCCACTTATTAAAAATTTAAAATCCCAAGACAATCCAACAGACTGCAAGACCCAAAGACACAGTTAGTGCCTTCTGTGTGCAACCGGAACGTTATTCAAGATACCAACTAAGAAACCGTTAGCGATAGTTGTAAATAATATTTTCTAAAACCTCTAATAGACAAATGTCACCTTAGTCTACCCGTGACCACGAAGGCCGCAAAGTGCTCGAAACGTCGGGATGATAAAAATAGCTAATATACGCGATTTAAATCCGTTTAAATTAGTTTTATTTCAATGAATAATAATCGCGCAAATCTAACACAACGCTATCACCATGGTGTTGCAATGTACACTCTACATGTAAGAACTAAAATACCCTTTTAAAATGTTTAACAAATAGATTTTATAAGTTATAATCAAAATCAAAATACAAATCAAAATCATTTGAGTGAAGGATGAGAGACGTTTAACTTTCTGGGCTAGCATACTTTGAACTAACAAAACTAACTAATAAATCTTTGAAAATTTTTAATTCACTGCCTACCATGTTCGTTGTCATATTATTTAAATGAAGAAAATCTTGTAAACGGTCTAAAACTATTACAACGAATAACGCTTCGAACATACTTTTAAAAAATATGGAAAATTAAATTAAAGAAAAATGTAACGAACATGCCGTTGGTTGAAAACGAAAAAAAGGGAAAAATGCAACGTATTCATTTTTCAATAAAATTTGTCCGCTGACGTGATCATATCCGACGCAGCATCGCAAATTGAGTGATTGATAAATACGGACTGAGGCTTTCAGAGGCCTCCATCAATAACGATGCTCTCCGCTGAAGCACTGCACTCTGTCACTGAAATTCTAAACTGAAAAACTGCTATTTTCAAAATCACAAACACCCTAACAGTAATCGCGCGAAATTAGTTTGCAAATCTGGTTCTTACGAACGAAAAAATATCTGCAATTCGAAGGGAAAATTGTCAACAAGAAACGGTTTACTCGGGCGCTGAGCAACATTTATAGTAGGAGCACAAACAAGATTACTTCCGCGGCAAAAGCCACCGACTCATTTACGAAGCGCGTCTGATGTCTGTTATTAGTCGCCGAGGCTCCGAGCAGAGAATGCAATAAATTGTGAACAAAATCTAAGCGTCGAGTGTGCGGAACACGGACAATTTGCAGGTCCGGAATATAACTGGACTGCTACCATCGGACCTGATAAATAAATTATAAAACTGAAACCTTGTAGTGTACCAACCACAACAATGTGTTGGCAAGACTTTTCAAATTAACCATAGCCATCACAAATTAAGCCTATAAAACTATTCAATATATATCAAATGAATTTCGGCAAATATTAAAAATAAAACTTATAGGTTAATAGCATAAAGGTCATTTACGGAAATTAAATCTCAACGAGTTTTTTGCTTTTTAATTTACGCAATCCTTTATTTATTTTCGCAAGAGAAATCTTCGAAAGATACCCGATTCCGTAAAGAATACCAAAATTTCTTGTTTTGTTGAGGATAGCTGTATGTAATTTAATTTTTTAAACAATAAAATAGAAATTGCGAATATCTGCAGAAATAAAAATAATAATATTATTTTTAAAGGACAAATATATCACATAAAAAGTTCCCTCAATTTCTCCAGGATTTCATCATCAGATCCCGACCCGAAGACAATGGGACCACCTTGGAAGTATACCCTTTCAAACAAAAAAGAAATTGAAAATCGGTCCACAAATGGCAGCGTAATCGGCGAACAAACAAAATAAAATAAATACACGATCCAATTGAGAACACTTCTTTTTTTAAGACGTCTAAAAATATTCAAATATTGTACACATATGATCACGTCCCAAAAACAATTTTACATCCACTTAGGAGCACTTTAATATAAAACAAAATCATGGGTGCAAGCCATGGAAACATTAATATTTTAATAAGTACTAAAACACCTTATACTTTCAAAAAAGCAAAGTTATAGCGCGATTCATTAATTTACTTCTTTATCTACACATGTAAGTCTTCTGGTTTTTAGTAATATAATTAGTTATTTATAAATAAACAATTAGTTTTATTCGAATTAAGGACTACTTATTTTCGTCTTGGCAACACTAATATATATTTTGATTGATAAAGTAAATCTAAATATTTTATGAACGTAGTGCAGGGGAAGTGGAGTGTAATAGAATATAAATAAAAATAAAACGAAAGTTAAATATAATATAATTATGTTGTTAATGTCAAAGTCAACAAGTTAGTTCATTGAAATTGTCAAGAGATGGCGCTGGCTGTACGCTGAATCGCGTTATCATTTTGTTAGTTGCGACATATAGATTGCATTGCGTTGTTAATAAAGATTTGCTGCCCCAAGGTTTTCGTTTTGATACAAATTTCTCCTCATTGATTGTAAAATTGTTTTTTTAACAGTGACTAAATACTTGACATTGATAAAAATTTGTTACCTTCACGCGTTCCTGCGAAAAAGGTTGAAAGACAAACTTACAAACAGACAAACATACATGCATAAATTTACAGTTTTCAGATTTTTTCCTTTATTCGTACCATAAGATCTTCTTGCCAAATTTCATCGTGCTAGGTCAATGGGAAGTACCCTATAGGTTTTGATTCCCTTACGAAAACGCAAAAATGGTCAAAATATTCGACTTATTTGCCATTATCTTTTGATTGCGTTGACTTAAAACTTTAATTTTTTCACAGCCGCATGTCATCGTAGATTTGAGTATGTGATATTAATTTCAACATGATACGTCTATGCAGTTTTGAGAAAAAAGTCTTAACAGCCCGACAGACAGACAAACGGCAGACGGACAACAAAGTGATCCTATAAGGGTTCCGTTTTTCCTTTTAAGGTACGAAATCCTAAAAAAGAAAAAAAATTATAACATTTTGAACTTTAAGCATTTTTTATTTCACATGCCATTACTGTCATTCAGAAATACTTTTATTAAGTTTGAAGTCAATAGGACCACGGAATAAGGTTTTCCATACAAACATTTTTACTCCGTTTTGTTTAATGCGTAATTTAATGTTTTAGACTCATAGAACCTTCAATTTGAAGAACCTTAATAAAAAGTCGAACTTCTATAACATCTACTCATGTTTTTTAAATACGCTTTCGCGATATCTTTCGCGTTTTATAAAATATTCCTCCGACAAACTGTGCGAAGTAACAAATTACATAAAGCTAAGCGACGCGGCGGCCGCGGCGCGTGTACATTAATATTTCTCCAAATCTGTTTGTGTTCCCTCCAATTTGCATTTATATCGAAACGAGAGCTCCGCATTTTTCGGTCGTAACTATTTCCATTGAGACCTCGGCCTTTACAAGGCCTTACTCTTTTAATAAGCAAATGTGTAATAAATACTTCGTACAAACACTCCACCACAAACCGAATGTCCTGTTTATTTTACCATAACACGTAAAAAAGTCATTATATTTTTTATATAACGTTATTGTTTCCAATTTCAATGGACCAACAAATGTGAAAAGAAAAGCAACTTTATCACACATGCTCGTTTTATAAATTTCAAAATATTATTAAAACTACAATAATCTGAATTACACAGATATTTTAGTGGAACTGGGTACTGGTACTGGGGATGCTGGTATTAATGTTGTTAAAAAATAGTTATGAGCTACTAAATAAACATTTTGTAAGATTACAGCAAAGCAGAGGAATATGCAATAAAAACCTGACATTTTGAGTTCTTTCTCCTCGCTCAGCTTTTAAACTCATTTGTCACTATTCAAGAGATCCTCGTTAGCCGCGGACGCTTTCACTCATTCGCCTACAAATCTTCAGAGCTAGCTGTGTGATGCTTCCTTAATGTTTCGCTTAAATAACTTTATGTGTATATAATTTGTTATGAAAAAGTATGTTCTCCATACATCTTGCTGACGCAATATTGTTATAAGTAAAATCGCCCATAAAATAAAAATAAAACTATAGACGAATTGATTTAAGTTTAACCAGTAATGTATATCGCAAAGAGCTAATTATTTTGAACCTTTCTTTAGAAACGTGCGATAGATTTATATTTTCATGCTTATACATTTTTAAAATAAACCGATTGATACAAAAACCGCATCCTAAAAAAAAGAAATTAAGAGACCATATTCTAATTAACAGTATTTTATTAAAATAGGCTTTTCCAAGTACTTTTAATTTGTCACTTTACAAATCTGTCAAGTTAATTCTTTGTGAAGCTACCGCCCGCGCCGATGATGAGATGAAAGAGGTTTATTAATAAACTTATATTTTATACTAAAAATAAACAAGAACTTCTTATAAAAGCTGCGATAAAATTCTGTTGACTAGAATAGTTTACCGAATTTTCAGACTACTAAAATAATGCATATGAGCCGACATTTAAATTAATTATTTTGTGAGAATTTCAAAAGTGAACATTACAAATTAGTACGACAACTTAGCTTGGGGTTTCTAACGTGTTGTTATGTTCATGTTACGTTTATATACAACCTATATTCTATATACATATATATATATAAATCAGCCAAGTGCGTGTCGGGCCACGCACAATGTAGGGTTCCGTAGTTGTCAGAATTGTCAAGATCGGTCAAGCAATCTTCGAGTACCTATTTTCGTAAAAAAGTTTACGACGAACTGGGAATTTCCTTTTTTAAGTCAGTTTATACAATATACGAACTTACAATTTTAAACCTTTTATTATTATAAAATTATTTTTAATTTCTCTTTATATTTCGAGACTAAAATATTTTTAATGTAAAATGAATGTTTGAATGTGAATTATACTAACGATTTTGAACTCTATATGTTCGTCGATTATTTATTATTCTAAAACTTGTAAAATATACTTAACGCCGATAATTTTCCTTCCTGATTAGCGCCTATGAAATCTATGGAGATTTGGTTGAAAACTTCATAAGCGCGATTCAGAATCACTCGCGACATGTTTTATTGAGACATTGTTTTATACCTTATTTTATATTTTATTTTAATTTAAACTTATTAAATATTTATTTATTTATTCATTTAAATTCATAAATTAATTTAAAATTATTAATATTTACATAATGTGATGCTTTAAAAAGTGAAATATTTATTTTTACTTAGATCATTTATAACTCAATAACCATAAGAACCCACATAGCCGTGATAATTTTCCTTTTAAATTCATTATATGTACCACTATCGTGAATTTTTTCATATTTTTAGACGCAGCAGTTTAGTGGGTAGAGGGGGGGGACACTTGACTCTAAGAAAAATTGACACTTCAAAGCTTAATATTTCGGAAACAGTTCGTCGTTCGGAAAAATGGTTTTCCCACACCTATAACATTTTTAAAAGACCTATCTAACGATACCCCACAACATGGGATAAATGAGAAAAAAAATTTTTGGTCTCTCTTAACACATAGGGAAGACACCCCGAAAAAAAATATTTTTAAGATTTAATTGTACGACTTTCTCGGCGTAATTCATATGTATACTCATACCGAATTACAGCTTTCTGGTATTAAGGGTTTCGGAGCAAAGCCGCGGACAGACAGACAGACAGACAGACAGACAGACAGACAGGCGGACATGGCGAAACTATAAGGGTTCCGTTTTTTACTACGGAACCCTAAAAAACTCTTGGGGTGCCTGATTCATCAACGCAGAGCCTAAATCGCTGGGGCTACGAACTCGAAATTTTGGCAATAGGTGGCTTTTAGGTTGTAGGCATCCACTAAGAAAGGGTTTTTTGATTATTCACCCCTAAGAGGGTGAAAAGGGGTAAAAACGTTTGTATGCAAAATCTTATTCCGTGGTCGTATTAACTTAAAACTTAATACACATACATACTTCTGGATGATAATAATGAAATGTTAAATAGAAAACAGGGTACTATTATTCCACACTGGGGTGCAAGGGGGTTGTAAAGTTTGTATGGAGAAAATTTATTTTTTTGGCCGATTATCCTTAAATTCAGCATAAACATTACTTAGGGAGACTAACTAAATACATGTATCCCAGAATTTCAAAATCATCCCTTATAGTGACGCTAGGGGGTATTAAGTCCTGGAACGGTAATAATTTCGCCGGTAGATTTATTTAGCTGAAACTTACGGCGTATGTCTATCAAGACAAAGGGATGTATTAAAAAAGAGCTTTTCGATATTTCACCCCAAAACGGGTGCAATGGGGTAAAAACGTGTGTATGCAAAATGTTATCCTGTGGTCATATTTACTTAAAACTGAATACTCATTCTTCTTTATGCTAATAATGCAATATAGAACACAAAATCATCGTATCAATATCAACCCCAACCCACAGAGGTGCAATGGGCAAACTAAACTAAATTTACAAAAAAATCTTTAAATGAAATATTTATTATATATACAAAATGCTAGTAATATTATAAAATTGAAAATTAAAAAAAAAGCCCGACAATGGTTTCATTAAGACTATTTCAAGGAGTCCCAACACGATAACACACATAAATTATAGTTTCAACAACAAAGTTCTTCATAAATTATAGTTAAGAGCCATTTTGATGACATCAGCTGTGAAACAAAAAAACATGTATATATACAAAATTGGTCCATGCGTTAAAGAGCTACGCCACCAACAGTCCCCAGATACTCTTGTAAGAAAGGCTCGAGCCTTGAATTTTTTTTTTTGTCTTATTCACCTCAAACCTGGGGTAGTTTATGAAAAGAAAAAACAAAAAAAATCGTAAAAATCAAAGGAAAAGATGAACATCAGAAATCTTTTTTTTTGTATTCAACAATTCTGTTTATGGTACAAAGTTCATCAGATCATCTAGCAAATTATGACACCTATATTTTGAGAGCGAATTGGAATAGGAATTCGGTAATAATAATGAATGAATGCATTCATAAGCAAGCAGTAGACTACATCGTACATTATCTCTGTGACCGTATTTAAATCCCGACTTAGTCGATAAAAGCCTCTCTCAACTTCAAAGAATTCCGCCACCGAACAAAGGCGCCCGCGGGCGGACACCTCGCGCGCGACACAATAAGACACAATTGGTATTTTTTCCAGTACAAAAGCTCGAGTAACAGAATTAAAAGATTAAATAAAGCGCGTCCACAGCAAAATAATTAAACGTGGCACAACAAAAGCTATTATACGAGAATGAGTAATTGCTCGCCCTAGCGGCCCCGCGCTGGCCCGCGACACTCCGGAGGGGTTTTATTTTCTTGCGTTACGCTTTTTACACTGCTCAAGATTCCGCGCTAATTAAATCTCTGCGCTTAGAGCGCTCGCTTCGGCCGCGGATCCGTTACTTTATAGTGAACCTCGGCTCGTTGGTTAATGGTCAAGTCCATTCATACGTCAAGTCTATGCATATAATATTTGTATACTGGCATTGAAATAATTATCATTGGAATTGGTTTATCGTTGTATACATTATTAATACAGAGGTCAAAACCATAACTGCTGATTTTATTTTATAGAAGATAAAAACGCTTACTCGATAAACTTATATTTTACAAGAAATAATGAACACGCGCATTGTCGACAGCGCGCCTGTCGGTTCAATTACCAGCCGTCTCCAGCCTTCATTCTAGTCGCAGTAGACCATAATAATTGTCTACAGAACGTTCCTCGGTCCGAGCCAGTTCAGCGAGCAGCAAGAATGCTGGAGAACCGTAGGAGGACAGAAATAAGCCTAACAGTCCATTGCAAGCGCAGCGTTTTGAAACGTATTAAGAGTGGATAACTATAAAGTCCACATAAATTATATTTTAGCATAACGATTCCAATTGTGAAAAACTACAACTACTCCGATTTATTCATGAATCATCTAAACCCTAACCTAAACAACCTATGTTTTTTTTTCATTTGTAATAGACATTTCTAGATTTGTCTGCTAAAATACGTGTAGCGGTACATTGAACGCAGTGGACACGTGTCCCCGTCAGCGCGACCGCGGCGCGGTCATGCGGGCATCTTCCTGTCGACGCATTCTAACTAATATCCTTTTGGAAGCTTCACAAATAAAACTAGCGGCCAACGTTGAAATTAACAAAGGTGCTTTGATAATTTAGACTAACATGACTTGATGACTTTTTACTTAGTTCTCAATATTATATTGAGAAATAAGTAAAAATCTATACTAATATTATATAGCTAAAGAGTTTGTTTGTTTGAACGCGCTAATCGCAGGAACCACTGGTTCGAATTGAAAAAATATATAATTTTGTGTTGGATAGTCGATTTATCGAAGAAGGCTACATGCTATATATCACCGCGCTATGACCAATGGGCATCGATGACAAATGCTACAACTATGGAATAAATTTTAGTAGTTTTTTTTTCTCAAATTAACGTAGGGGTAATTGCGGAATAAAGTTAGTTCTATCATATGTCAGTTGCTCTTATATCTTAGAAATTACTTGCAATTTATGAATGTTAAAATAGTTATAAGTATGTACCTCTTTTGAAATTGTGGGTAACTTGCATAGATCACAGATATAATAGGCTCTTACAAAACACAATTCTGGCCAACCAAAATATTTAAGGATAAATGAATTTTTGAGTCGAATATCTGTACATTAATAGCAGTACCACATTTTCCTTACTTACAAATGCACGTATAAAGCTAAAGAGACGGTGTGAGCAGTATTTACATCGAGGGCGAGTCGCGGTGGTGCTAATGAAGCAAGCGCCCGCCGCCGCCGGGACCGCGGCCGAGCAGCGACCTCGCTTAGAAACAGCACGGGACACGTACGCCATGGCGTTAGTATATGATTGTGTGACCACTGCAGATGAACGCGTGCGCTTCGGGAGGTAGGGTTTTAAGAGTTCGTAGTCAACTTACACTATGCTTATAGTTTCGCCACGAGCGTCTGTCTTTCTGTCTGTCTTATATTAAATTTGAAATGCTGACTTTTGTTAAAGTCAAGTATACCTCTACCAACTAAACTGTTGCTCCTGGATATGTGATAAAATAACAGTATTAGATACATGTTATAAGGAATTTAAAAAGAAAACTCTTAGTGCTAAGTATCCTTATAAGACGAAGATTCATCGACCAACTTAACAATATATTTGGAAAAGAAAAGGAATATTTAATAAAAATTTCTTAGATGAAGCTGTTAGTCGTGTAAAGCGGGTAGTAAATAGAAGTCTCTAAACCAGCGGAAGTCCGCACCTCATCACGGGCGACTATGGATGCCTACACTACGCGTGGCCTTTAATACCTTTTTCTACATTAATGTTATAAAAAGATAAAATTATATTAAAAATTACAACATATCTTTATTTTATTCGATTTGTAATTATTGGTATACACATATCTCGTCGGCGCTGGACCTTTGTCTCTGGCCAGGTGTGGAGTATAAACTTTATGATTGAAAATGTAAGTGTAATATTGTGTTTGATCACAAACCATGTAAAACAAAATTCATATTTTTTTCAATGATCGCCAACAGGCTTCGTGAAGGATTAACGCGGAGGCTCGCACTTCGCAATCTATCAATATCAATATTTGACAACGAGCCGGCCGCGGGCTTGTTTACAAAAATAACTTCCTAAACCAATCAATGGCTACATGGCTTTTATTCAAACAACTTTTCGGTTATTTACACAAAGCACCGATAAATATAATTATTTCATTGATATTAAACCGGCCACCTTAAAGAAAGTGTTTGTTTCTCAATGGAATTAATGATAAATGGACAGCATATATTAATTTATTGAAGGACGTCATTCTATGGTCGGCAGGGTAAACCATTAAATATAATAAATTCATTACTTTTCATACATCGACCGACTAAATCGCGTAAGTAAGATTCGGTCATTTAGACTTCAATCTGAGTAGCGTATTTTTAAAAATTATAATTAGTTTGAGACATTATAAAGAACATAATTAATGTTAGATACAGCGTGATGTTCTCGCGCTTATTGGATATACAATATGTCATTAGGTATATTTAACACTAGCTGTGCCCGCGACTTCGTTCGCGTGGATTACAGAATGCTTGGCATGTCTCCTGCAAAGCAAGGTTATAATAGTCTGCGGTGCTGCTCAAGAATGGAGCTTTTTACTTTGGATTTGGGAAGTTTCTGGTTATATTTATAAGCAGACTCTAATTCAGATACGGTATTCCTCGACGGTTTTCACTATAAATGTTGAAGAAAAGTGTTTTGTGCTAGTCTTTAAAAATTCGACTTTATAACAGTATATTCCCGCCGAGGTTCTCCGTGTATTATATATCGGGTGACTTTTTTAACGGGGTTTGATAGGCAGGGGTCTCGTGTACGATTTTGAGAAATCTAAAACGGCATCATAAGTTTTTTTGATTTCATGATTGTCCTGACCAGGAATTAAACCCACTAATAAAAAAAAATACATTCTGTATTATTGCACCACCTACCTAATAGTGTCACTTGTAAGAATCAACTTTTGGAAAGTAATAGTAAGGGACAAATTAAAGGAAAAGATTTATTTTTTAACAAAATAACATTAAATCTATACATGAATTAGAAGTTAAGTAATCGATTCTATATACATATATCAAATATATATAATCAAATATGTGGGTTAAATCATGGCTCCCGGTAAGTTTAGAAAAAAAGTCTGCATTACTTCAAACGATTTGTTTATTTGCATCAAAATGCTAGTCACCTACTAAAGTAAGGAAGAGTGTAAAGAATACAATCAAAAATATATAAAATGCATAAGTCACAGTAACTTCTTTTATGTTTGTCTATTTTTTCTATGTGAGCTAAACAAAGTTGATAGAATGTGACGTTTATTTTGGTCCCCGTCACCTACTCCGTTACCTAAGTAGGTTTAGATAATTCCTAAAAAGATCAATCAATTTATTGAAAATCTACATTTCACTGGGCTCGGCTATTGTACTTACCCGCTATTAGCGTTTCAACATCCCGTTATAATTTTAAAATTTCACTTTTAGGTATGATCGTTTTTTTGAAGAATTACAAAAGATTAATTAATGTATGAATTTGATAGAATTTTGTAAAAAATCTTTCCTTTCTTTTTGTTGCAGTTAACTATATACTAATACCTCTCTGAAGTTGATTCTTATAATATGTGACAGTATCAGATGATGCAATCATACAGAATGTTAATTTTTTCCAAAATCAACGTGTTTATTTAAAATTACAAGAAATTTGGCAAGAAGTAAGATCTTATGGTACAAATAAAGGAAAAAATCTGAAAACTGTAAATTTTTGTATGTATGTTTGTCTGTTTGTAAGTTTGTCTTTCAACCTTTTTCTCAGAAACGCGTGAAGGTAACAAATTTTTATCAACGTCAAGTACTCAGAGTTGTAATTACTAAGAGCTGTGAAAAAATCAAACTTCTAAGTTAACGCAATCAAAAGATACGGTCATTTATATCACATATTTTAAGTATGATAGCGTTTTTAACGTTTTCGCAAGGGAATCAAAACCTATAGGGTACTTCCCATTGACCAAGCATTATGAAATTTGGCCAGGAGCAAGGTCCTTTAGTATACATAAAGGAAAAAATCCGAAAACTGTAAATTTCTGTTCGTGTGTCTGTCAGTCTGTACGTCTGTCTTTCAACCTTTTTCTCAGGAACGCGTAAATGTATCAAGTTGTAAATTGATCAAGCGGAAAATATATTAATCTTAGAATTAAAATTATATGTACTTGTAACAAATTAACATAGAAGTTGACCATGGTCAAAAAAACAATTTTACAAACACTGAGAAGAAATTTGTATCAATACGAAAACATTAAAAAGCAGCAAACCTTTATCAACAACGCAATGCAATCTATATATCGCAGTTAACAAAATGATAGCGCGATGCAGCGTACAGCTAATGCCATCTATTACAACATTATGACATTAACTGTGATATAATTCTGCTCAATTAATAAAAAATTTTATTTTAATTATTAAACGCGCTAAAAATTATAAAATAAACTTTTCATTTAAAAGTTTTATCGTCGATTTATAACGTCATTACGTAATTAACATTCAATATAAGAGCTTCACGCGATTTGATTTAAGTACTCGTATTGGACTTCGTACGAAAATTTTAAAATTAAATTCAAACAGATCGAGTTATTTAATTTACTTATTTATCTACACATATAAGTCCTCTGGTTATTAGTAATATAATTAGTTATTTATAAATAAACAATTAGTTTTGTTCGAATTAAGGACTAATTATTTTCGTCTTGGCAACACTAATATATATTTCGATATTTTGATTGATAATGTAAATCTAAATATTTTACGAACGTAGTGCAGAAGTAGTGGAGTGTAGTAGAATATAAAACGAGAATAAAATATAATATAATTATGTTGATAATGTCAAAGTCAACAAGTTAGTTCATTGAAATTGTCAAGAGATGGCGCTAGGTGTATCCTAAATCGCGCTATAACTTTTTTTTTGAAAGTATAAGGTGTATTAGTACTTAAAATAAAATTTTGTGTTTCCATGGATTGCATCCATGATCGTGTTTTAAATTAAAGTGCTCCTAAGTAGTTTCAAAATAGTTTTTGGGACGTGATCCATATTTACATAATATTTGATTATATTTAAGCGACTTCTAAAAAAGGAGTGTTTTCAATTCGACCTTGTATTTAATTTTTTTTTTATGTTTGTTCGCCGATTACGCCGCCATTTGGGTACCGATTTTCAATTTTTTTTTTCGTTTGAAAAGGTATACTTCCAAGGTGGTCCCATTGTCTTCAGATCAGGATCAGATGATGGGATCCTGGAGAAATTGAGGGAACTCCTCAAATATTATAGGCAAGCGTATACCGATTTAGGTATTTTTGATAGTAACTTATGTTGGAACTGATGATGAAGACCACAAATGGCGTAGATGGGTTAGTCTTATATAGTTTTCTATAAGTTTGTACGGAACCCTCGGTGCGCGAGTCCTACTCGCACTTGACCAGTTATTTTTTCTATTTGCTGTTCATTAATCAAGTAATGTTTTCAAGAACTTTTTAGACTTTGTGATATTTTGTAATTTTTTTTTCTTCCATCCCCTCTCCCTCCTCTAGGCCTCACGTGATTAATGGACATTCCCTAACTGCAAGTGAAAGTCCCATCAAATTTGATTCAGCTGTTTCAGAGATTAGTTGTAGAAAACAGACTGACAGACAAAAAATTAAAAAATTGGATTTTTTTATGTACTTACTGTATATACATACTTTCATGCATTTAGTGAAAATACAAAATAATGTTCGATGTGAACTCTTCAATTTACATAACTTTTTGATTTATAAACCGATTGAAATGAAACAATCATTAAATGTTAATGAAGCTTACTGCAATATATTAATGAAAACCACATCTAAATCGGATAAGCCGTTTCTGAGATTAGCGGACACAAACTCACAGATAAACAGACAAATATCTAACACCTTATTGTTTTGGGTTCTATTGCGTAGATAAGTAAAGACCCCCAATAATATATATATATTTATATATATTTGTATATCTGCCATGTGCAGACAGGGACCCGTTCGATTTTTTTTGTACGTATCGATTAAAAATATCTAAAAAAGAAGTCAACCTAAATCACTCCTTATAACATTTGCTAACTGCAAGTAAAAGTACCATCAAAATTGGTTCAGCCGTTTTAAAGATTAGTCGGAACAAACAGATAGACAGACAGACTGACAGACAAAAATTTAAAAATGTATTTTTTGATATAAGTACTGTATATACTTTCATGCATTTAGTGAAAAGTACAAAATAATGTTCGACGTGAACCCCTAAATTGACATTACTTTTTTATTTATGGACCGATTGACATGAAACAAATCCTAAATGTTAAGTGAAGCTTACCACAATATATTAGTGAAAACAGCATCTAAATCAGATAAGCCGTTTCTGAGATTAGCGTGCACAAGCGCACAGATAAACAGACAAACAGACAAACAGATAAGAATTCTAAAAATCTTTGTTTTGGGTTCTATTGCGTTGGTAAAGGCCCCCAGAAAGATTTTTTTCATATATCTTCCATGTACAGACAGCGATCCGCTAGAATTTTATTATTAGTATAGATATAGATATAGATGTCATTAAGTGCGTCCCGATGGAGGCGTGTCCCGCGTGGGTCGCCGAGAAACAGGTCTTAGTCCAGAAGATCGGGTAAGATCTCTGCGAGCAGTCGTGTCGGCGATGCTCCACAGGGTATCCACATGAGAGAACGTAGTCTCTTTCTGTGAGACTGTCATGGTCTAGAAAAAAATAGCAGGGTGGGCCCGGAAGAGAACGGAACCCACCCGACGAGATCGACCGAGGTTTCGTCCTTCCGGCCTCCTAGCCCCACTAGCGCCCGGGGTATATTAAATAGGGCGCACCCTCGGCCCGTGGGTGCGTGAGATGGGGATCCCACGCATCCGTTTTCATACGACCCCGTGGAGGGCGGCAGCTGGGATAGCCTCGAATTGCCGTACGTACCAGCGAGGGGTGCGGAGAGGACAAGACCACACTTTGCCCTCCGGAGTCGAGCTCCGCCAGCCACGAGCGTAGCGTCGTATGGAAGGGGCAGCGGATGCGCATGCGCAATCGATCCCGAGGCCTCTGCATTTCCGTGCTGAGGAAGGCCATCGCAGACATTTTAGTGAGTATAAATCTCCACATTACCCCCTCCCGAAATTTGGTATCTCTTCCAAGAACTGCATAAACAAATAAAAAGTGCGTCGCGATGACGGTTTGATTCCTTAGGGTAAGCACTACAATATATTATTTATTAAACGGTAAACAGGGTTGCGGTGTTATTTTGTTAAATATATTTCAATATACATATGTCCTTATGATGGTGATTATGATGGTGTTAAGACAATATAACTACTGGAAGTAAATCTTTGAATTGTTTTAACTTAAGATATAATAAAGATGATGGTAATTACTTGCTACTAATTAATTTCCTTATTTATTTAATGAAAATAGCGGGATGAAGGGAATTAAGACTAAAAGAATAGACGGGGGTTTATTTTCTTACATTGGTGATAATCAAATAAACTTTGATGCTTGTATTACAGCCATGACTACAAAGTAAAAACAATGAAAACCGACAAGCTGCGATTCGCATACACTCACTAGTACCGCTTACGATTTAGAGTTTGTACAGTAAATACATTTAATTTGACCTTCTATGTATTACCACTTACTAAGGCAGCAAAAAAAACCTACTAAACATTTAGCTCCCGCGTGACATGAGGCACAATTAATAAAATCAAGCAGTTATATAACTGAAGTTGTTGAAATGCATAACATCGACGACGCGCGTCGACGATAGAGCCACAGTGAACCACAGTGTACACCGTCACATCGTTACTCAAACATAGTTTATTTCAAAGTGTTTAATTCATTTTTCTTTTTTATAAGATTTTTCAGAAGACTTTTTTCTGTGCGATGCAAAAACTTTTCAAAGTGTGAACAATTTTATTTAATTGCTATTATATCATCAAAATCCGAGACAAAAAGAGAATTCCACCACTTCTTCGGAGTCTTCCTTTTTAAAGCACCGTTTTTAGGTATGAAAATACTTACTACGTAGATGCCACAACAACGAAATTTGTACATAAGTACATCAGAATAGTCGTGTCCTTCGACTCAATAACAACGTAGTTGTCATCAAATCTTTATTTCCGTAACGATTCGTGAGCGGCGTCGCATGAAAGTACCGAGGCGCTGATTATTGCAGCGAGCGATAGCGAGTCTACACGGAAGATAGTTGGCGCAAGCCCAGTAGTAAATATGACCAACACTCGGCGAGACGCGTGCTGTTGGACGTGTTTTTTACTATCAAGAATCTCACATACGCTCCATATTGAGTTGAAAGCTATTTTCACGATTGCCATCGCGTCCAAAGAAATTATTATACTAAACTACTACTAGTAGTTCACTGTAATCGGTCAATTTCTTGTGTTATCGCCGCACGTTAAACTTTTGATATCGTCGTTAAAGTAAAGGGTACTTAGGTACACAAAATTTAAGCTTACTATGAGCTTCACAGATAATTATTATAATACGGTAGCAGCGCAAAAGTGTACGTAACTGTGATTCGTCGACCTTGATTTATATTTTATATTAAGAACAGTGCTCTAGTTATTTAACTAAGACTTAAAAAAAAAATTGAACAAACTTCAAAAGCCAAATATGCAATTTCGTTAGACAACACATTTTACCAGTATTTTCGATTTTTAAATCAAATTACTGAACTGACTTAAATGATATTTTTACGAACAAATGTCATCCAAAAAAAATTTCAAAATGCGTTAATAAATGCCGAAGTTATGAAGTAAGAAACATAAAAAAATTACGCCACGAAATGAGAATCTCCTCCTTTTTTTAAATTGGTTGAAAACACCATGTTTCAAAATATTATTAGTCTGTGTCACATGGCGCAAAATCTTAGTAACATATAGGATTCCTTTTAACTCCATAAAACTATCCAAAAAATCGGTAGAGGATCGTGGAAGCTCGTGCGTGTTTAATTTATCCGTTTGTGTTTCGTTTACTCGTACTTCGGCTCCGACTACAATGTCCCACAATTTATTTACCCTCTCTTTGGAAATTTGAATAAAATGAATTGGATTAACTGCTCGGAGCTAGTGTTATTCTTGTAGCGGCAAAAGAAATAGTTGAGCGACTGTTTATTCATCTTAGTAACGAGTTCTCTGAAGTATAAACTGTTTTATTTTTATACTGGAATTGTTGTTTCAGACAAAGTGGATTGCTTTAAAATTGTATTGTTTAATGTACTTAAACAACGGCTTCGTGACTTTTTCATAAGAGATTTAGAATATTATAGGAATATATTTAAAATATCTCCGACCCTTATTGTGATTCGTAATATTGGCATGTAAGTATGCTTTATTAGTGCTTTGAGATTTAACATCTGGTAATAAAAGTATTATATAAATTATTGACACAAAACTTTAAAAACAACCAAAGAATTATTTGCCATCCTTAAAGTAAAGCACGTAAGCAAGGCCCATTTCCATCTTTTAAATATCACACACTTTTTGCATTAAAAACTAAAAACAAAATGGCAACTATAAGAATGAGCAGTAACAACAATAAAAAGTGTCCTTACATTTGTAACAATAAGGAGCAATGTTAGTGAGGCGCTGCGAGGAGCCACGAGGAGCTGCGAAGAGCGGCGAGCACTCGCTGCTGAGAGGCGGTAGAGGCGTTTGTGAATGGCTCGAGGAGAGAAAAGGTTACGACTGGTGATGCTCACTGCGCGTCATAAGCGCCGCCTGCTAGCCCAACATTATATATTTTGTATGTGCTATTCTGTATACTTATTCTTCTCCGAATTTAGAAAATGTGATGGTTACTGTCTAATTCTTGTTGCAGTTATGAGGTTACACACTTGAAGCTACTTTTGGAGAGCAATTTGAGCGTGCACGATGCGGTATAAAGTAAATAAATCAATATAACGCAGTTGGCCGGCGACGTATCGATTTATGCCTGCACTCAGCTAGCCGAGCCAAGCAATGGTCCATTACTCCGCGTTACGCATGAATATGAAACATCGCCGGCCGCTTCGTTATTATTATACAGAATACCACGTAGCGCCATTAACCCGCGCCGGAGCCCGTGCGCCGTGGCGCTGACAGCTACTGACTAGCAACTATCTGGTGATCCAAACAAAGCTCTATATCGAATTCATAAAATCATAAAAGTCCATTATTGTGAACAATTAACTATTAACTGGGCATGTATTTGACATTTGTCCCTAACTTTGATACTATTTTATCTTTCTTGTTGACCTTAATTTGGTGAATTAATAAGTCGAGTTGAATAAATAGTTTAACGACGAGGAGAAGCACTGTATGTAATGTTCAGCCGAGCGTGTCCTATCGCTTCAATCTATTTGCTTACACTACGCCAACTCTTCGCCGGTACTCCGGCGTCGCCACGGAACATATTTCAGCCCAGTTAGCCGCGGGTCTTGGCGCACTTCGAGAGTCTAAGGGCATGTTAAGTTTAATTAGCGTGTAGACTGGTACAATTGCTTTCCAGTAAACACAAGTTGTTCGCCTGAGAGGTATAAAGTTGCAACTTTCGCGCTCGCAGCCCCAAGCCGCGCCGGCCGGAGCGAGCGCGGAACTTAATGAAATTCTGTTTCGGAGACTACTTACGACTTGTTGAGAACTACCGCCGAACCTATTAACCGAATACACGCAATTGAAACTTTATATTATTTAACTTTGCAAATACACACAGACATGGGAGGGTCGTCGAGAATGTTAAGTAGATACTTCAGATTGAAAATTGCCACACCGTCTATTGCCACGTGGAACAAATTGTACATTTTTAGTTTGGACGGAGGACATTTCAATATTAAAATTTCATATTCTTACATTCAAATTTTTATGATGATTGATCGTACCGCGTGATCCGAGGCACATTACAGAGCGAGTCACAGGAGCGCATCGCTGTAAAATAATTTGCATCGCGTTCTCATTATGACGAGAAAACGTTTTTATGTATCCGTATTTATTTATCTTTCGAATCGCAACAATGGTGTATTGTGACGCGCCGGACGCAATCAGACGCTCCGCTCATTCCGCACATCGAGTTTTCAGAAACTTTCATCAATAGCCATATGTATAGAACGAAATAACGATCATATAGTCTACTAATAATCTAAAATTTAAAACTGGAAAAATACCTCGACAATCTACTCATCTTTTCGACGAGCCCCAACACGATACCTAGGCTGTAAGTTGGTGAGGACTTGTATATTCTGTTCATTCCAGGTGATGCTGCAGCGTCAGGTCAACGTTACGTAACTATGTTATTATTTAACTGTCATCGAAGACGCAGTATAGTAAATTTCGATTCGATCAGACGAGTAGAAATCTCTCCGATACTTTCCTTTCGTCGGGTGTTAAAAATAACATAGTATGAAGTGACCGTTCATCACTTTAGGCACAACAAATCATGTTTTTCGTTGTTATGCTTTACTAATATATTAAAATACTAGCTGTGCCCGCGACTTCGTTCGCGTGGATTACATAATGCTTGGCATGTCTCCTGCATAGCAAGACTGTAGTCTGCGGTGCCTCTCAGGAAAGGAGATTTTTACTTTTGATTTGGGAACTTTCTGGTTGTATTTATAAGCAGACACTAACTCAGATACGGAATTCCTCCACGGTTTTCACTGTAAATATTGAAGAATAGTGTTTTGTGCTAGTCTTTAAAATTTCGACTATAAAAAAAATATTTTCTCGCTACGGTTTTCCTTGTATTATATATGGGTGACTTTTTTAACTGGGCTTGATAGAGCTAAATCCGGAACTATAAGAAATCGCGAAAAATAAATACTTAAAGGAATCTCGTGTCCGATTTTGATAAATCTAAAACTGCTTCATAAGTTTTTTTGATTTAATGATTCTTCTAGCCAGGAATAGAACCCACTAATTTTGGAAAAAAATAATTTTGTATTATTGCACCACCTAATAGTGTCACTTTTAAGGATTAACTATTGGGAAGTAATAGTAAGAGACAAATTGAAGGAAAGATTCATTTTTTTACAAAATAACATTAAATCTATACATTAATTAGAAGTTAAGTAATCGATTCTACACAAACAGGATAAAATATATGTGGGTTAAATCATGGGTCTCGGTAAGTTTAGAAAAAACTGTCTGCCTGCATTACTTCAAACGATTTGTTTATAGGTTGCATCAACATGCTAGTCACCTACTAAAGTAAGGAAGAGTGTGAACAATACAATCGAAAATATATAATATGAATAACTCACAGTAACTTATTTTATGTTTGTCTATAATTTCTATGTGAGCTATACAAAGTTGATAGAATGTGACGTTTGTTTTGGTTGGTTTAGATAATTCAATTAATCAATTTATTGAAAATCTACATTTCACTGGACTCCGCTATTGTACTCACCCGCTATTAGCGTTAAAACATCCCGTTTTAATTTTAAAATTTCACTTTTAGATATTACTTTTTTTTTTGAAAAATTAATTAATGTAGGAATTTGATAGAATTTTGTAAAAAAATTAGTCTTTTCTTTTTGTTGCGGTTAATCGTATACTATTACTTTTCGGAAGTTGATCCTTATAATATGTGACAGGATCAGATGGTGCAATAATACAGAATGTTTATTTTTTTTCAAAATCAATTAATTCATTTCTGTCTAGGAAAAATTATTTTTCAAAAAACTAATGATGCAGTTTTAGTTTTTATCAAAATCGGCTCTGAGACTCCTTTAGTTATTTTTCGCTATTCCTTATAGTTTCGGATTTGGTCTATCATATCCAGTAAAAAAAACACCCAGTAAATGTACCATATATATTTTAAATTATTATATTTATATAATATATACCTTCCCTGTTTGAATCAGATATTCTTCACTTTTTCATTAGTTTCAATTTGTTTACGCGTAACGCTTTTTTAATTTATTAATTTAAAATGATCTAAAATAAAAATAGCCTAAGTTACTCCTTATAACATTGGCTTTCTGCTTAGTGAAGGTTTCGTCAAAATCGGTCCAGACGTTTCAGATATTAGCCGGAACAAACTGACTGACAGATAGAGAGACAAACATTTTAAAAATGGTATTTTTGATGTAAGTACCTCCTCTTCTTGAATCGGAAATTGTTCACTATTTTATTGGTTTCTACAATATTTTGTTTTCGCGTAATTCCCCTTTTCACTTATTCATTAAATTAAATATTTTTTTTAGTAAAAGTAGCCTTAATTAATCCTTATAACTATGGGGGCTGTCCATTAATCGCGTAATGTTTTAAAGACCTTTTTAGACTTTTTAGACTCTACAGCCCCAGCCCCTAATTGCGAGTGAAAGTCCCATCAAATTCGATTTAGCCGTTTCAAAGATTAGTCATAAGAACTGACTGACAGATAAAAAATTAAAAAATGGTTTTTTGATTTAAGTACCGTTTATACTTTCAAGCATTTAGTGAAAAGCACAAAATCATGTTTGACGTGACCCCTTAAATTGACATATCTTTTTTAGCGAGCACAAACGCACAGATAAACTGACAAACAGACAAAAATTCTAACAATTATTGTTTTGGGTTCTATTACGTTGGTAAAGTCCCTCAATATTTTTTTTTCATATATCTTCCATGTACAGACAGCGACCCGTTAGAATTTTATTATATGTATAGATTTTAAAATATCTAAAATAGAAGTAAGCCTAAATCCCTCCTTATAACATTTGATAACTGCGAGTAAGAGTACCATCAAAATCGGTTCAGCCGTTTCAGAGATAACTCGAAACAAACAGATAGACTGAGAGACAAAAAATTAAAAAATGTATTTTTTGATGTAAGTACTGTATATACTTTCATGCATTTAGTGAAAAGCATAAAATAATGTTCGACGTGATCCCTTAAATTGACATATATCTTTTAACAGGCATAAACGCAGATACAAACAGACAAACAGATAAGAATTCTAAAAATCATTGTTTTGGGTTCTATTGCGTTGGTAAAGGCCCCTAATAACACAGTTACAGTAAGTACAGACAGCGACCCGTTAGAATTTTATTATATGTAAAGATAAAAAAATATCTAAAATAGAAGTAAGCCTAACTGCCTAAGTCACTCCTTATAACATTTGATAACTGCTCACAGTTAAAGTAAAAGTACCATCAAAATCGGTTCAGCCGTTTCAGAGATTGGTCGGAACAAACAGATAGACGGACAGACCGACGGACAAAAAATTAAAAAATGTATTTTTTGATGTAAGTACTGTATATACTTTCATGCATTTAGTGAAAAGCGCAAAAAATGTTCGACGTGGTTCCTTAAATTGACATAACTTTTTTATTTATGAACCGATTGACATGAAACAAACACTAAATGTTAAGTGAAGCTAACTACAATATATTAGTGAAAACCGCATCTAAATCGGATAAGCCGTTTCTGAGATTAGCGTGCACAAACGCACAGATAAACCGACAAACAGACACACAGACAAACAGACAAACAGACAAACAGATAAGAATTCTAAAAATCATTGTTTTGGGTTCTATTGCGTTGGTAAAGGCCCCCAGTAATTTTTTTTTCATATATCTTCCATGTACAGACATCGACCCGCTAGAATTTTATTATTAGTATAGAAGAAGATATATTCTGTATATATGGTTCTACATACGAGATGCCTCCCGGCGCGACGCGAGGTGAGGAGTACTTCATATTACGACATCTTTCATATTCTTTGCAGAAACTATGGCCGCCTTTCTCTGTTCATTTAATAAGTCAATTTGAATCGCTATACTATTGTTCTCTACACAATGAAGAAGTTGAAATTATCTTTGACCTATTTATTCAGTAACAGACGAATAGTTCTCGTTTGTTTTCTATCGATTACGTTCCAAGTTAATTTGCAACTGACTTTTATCCGCGGCGTCGATTGCTTATTTTTTTTGTAGATTTTACTTGAAGATGCCCAAATATTGCCCGCTTAAATTTTGAAATTTAGAATCAAATACACTTTAGCACTGATATACATTTTTAAAGACGTATATTCAATTTACATAAATATACATAGCTCTCAAACTTATATTTACTATAATAGATACTTATGTATACTATATTTTACAAAACCTACAACTCTATCTAAGTAATTTTGATTGGAATCTGTGCGAATTTGCAAAAAAAAATGTTTAAACTCATTTAATAAATGGAATTATAAGGTAACAAACATTACAATTCAAATTAAAATTCAAAATATACTTTATACAAATTTTTCGAAAACTAATGCTTCTATGCATTCGAAAACTAATGCTTTTTAAAGCATTAGTTTTCGAATTTCGAATTTTTTAATTAGTAAGAATAGAGTACACAAAATTGGTTACAAAACCCCAAATCAGATGAGTTGATTCCACAGAGGCCGACGTACCGTAGGTTCAATAATGTTGCTAATGCGATGCTCCTAACTGATCAGTTTCGTTGGATGCTCAGACAGCACAGGAGGCGCGTTGAACAATAGCACACGAAATTATGAGATAATATTGTTGTACGTGATTTGAGTCCACAGTCTGCAGCCGGGCCCCGCGTGCGCTCGCAATAACTCCCGTATTTGTATTGACTGTACGAGTACTTTTTTCGGTATAGCTTTTGTTCTGGTACAGTTTCACTTCTAAGTATGATCAATCTGAGGAAGATGTAGATAAGGATTGTAAATATATATTTTTTGTATTAATAATATTTATAATCTAAATGTTTTTATTAATGGGTACTATATATCTCACTAAATAGGTTAATATGTTGTTCGAAGAATATGATGTCAAGTCTAATAATCTTCACTATAATTCAAATTTCAGCGTCCGTAGTTCAGTACCTACCATCTACAATGGAAGTGCGTCAAGACCCAGCAGCTGATATTAGTATCCTATCAGTAACTGGATACGATACTGACGATACTAATGCCAATTATACGATGTGATTATGTTCACAATGATCCCATTTGGCTGCAAATAGAATATGTTCAACAGTTTACTCTTCGCTGTTTGAATATTAATGAGCTAGGTAATATTTGATCGCGCACTTTGATCTAATGCCATTAATTGAGTATATAGACACCGATTAATATGATGTTTCAGATACTACTATACTTAGTAAAATTTAGATTGACTTGGCCTTGCTTCACGTGCGTCGGTCTGAATACGAGGCGCGTCCGAACTCGCGCATGGTACAGTCAAGTGAACAAGAATTAAAACTTGACATGTGTACGATATTGTAATAAAATTATTGAAAATTTTTAACCGTTAAAAGACGAAAAAGAAGAAAAAGTTTATTATTTATTCACATATCTTACTTGACTTAGTAAATAAACACATTGAAATGAAACTATTTTAAACGGATTTAAATCGCGTATATTAATTATTTTTATTTTTATCATCCCGACGTTTCGAGCACTTTGCAGCGTTCGTGGTCACGGGTAGACTAAGGTGACATTTGTCTATTTGAGATTTGAGAAAAATATTATTTACAACTACCGCCAACGGTTTCTTAAATGATATCTTGAATAACGTTCCGGTTGCACGCAGAAGGCACTAACTGTATCTTTTGGTCTGGCAGTCTGTTGGACTTGGGATTTTAAATTTTTAATGAGCGGATCCCAGGTGTTTGAAAGTCTCCAACCATCTTCTCTATTGAAGTTCGGATGTTTTTGAATTTCAATAGCCTCGCGTATCATTCTAGGAATGAATCTGTGTTCTCTAGCGAGGATCTGTGGTTTATCAAATCGGATAAAATGGTTAGGTTTATCCAAGGCATGTTCACAAACTGCAGACTTTGAAGAACGCCTATTCTTGACATCTCCTATGTGTTCCTTGACCCTAGTACCGATGCTTCTTTTTGTTTGGCCTATGTAAGATAAACCACACTCACATTCGAGTTTGTATACTCCCGCAATCTGTAAAGGAATATTACTCTTGATAGGTCTCAAGAACTGGCTCACTTTCTTATGAGGCTTGTAGATAGTTTTAATCGAAGCTCGCTTCAAGATGTTGCCAATTCTGTCTGTAACTCCCTTCACATATGGTAGAAATGCAGGTTGTCGCTCAACTGTGGGTGGCTTGATACGGCTTCTACGATGCTGGCGAGGCACGGGCAGCTTGTTCTGGTGGAGTACAAGCTTGACGTGGTGTAGCTCGTCCTCTAGGTGTTCAGCATCGCAGAGATGGTGGGCTCTCTGAAACAAAGATTTGCCAACGGTAGCTAACTGACTAGGGTGGTGGTGTGAGTCACCATTGAGGTATTTATTAGTGTGTGTGGGTTTCCTATAAACTGTGTGACTTAATGTGTTGTCAGGATTCTTGATAATAAGAATGTCAAGAAAAGCTAAAACATTATTTGCCTCTAATTCCATAGTAAATTGAATGTTATTATTAATAGAATTAAGATGTTGTAAAAATGCAGACGTCATATCACTAGGTAATATTGTGAAAGTGTCATCTACGTACCGCTTGTAAAACCGAGGTGTGATTGGTCCGGAGTGAAGAGCCCTCTCCTCCAGGTCTTCCATGAATAAATCGGCGACCTCGGGGGATACTGGAGAACCCATTGCAACTCCGTCGACTTGCACATAGAATTCATCATTCCACAATAAATATCCAGATGTCAGGCAGTGATGTAACAGCTCTGCATACTCAATAGGCCTGTTTTTTGTTTGTAGCTTCCTCTTGACAATTTCGATGCAGTCTTGTATGGGTAGGTTAGTAAACAATGACTGGACATCAAAACTAACCATTGTCTCATTGTTGGCTAATTTGAGATCTTTGATTTCACCAACAAACTGGTAAGAATCCTTCACATAAGCTTCCGTGTGTCCTCGGAGTGGTGATAATATCCTTGCTATGTGTTGAGCCAATCTATATGTTGGTGTATCGATTTGGCTTACAATAGGACGCAACGGAGCACCAGTTTTGTGTATTTTAGGTAACCCATACAATTTTGGGGGCTTAGCACATGTAGGCACGAGTGATTTTTTATCCAGATTTAACTTTTCTTGATGTTTAGTTATTAACGCGGATGTCTTTTTGATTTGTTGGAGTATTTGAAAACGAAACATGCAAGATACGTAACGTCCATTAACTTCCTTAAAAGATGCCGTGACAATAATTTAATTCCGGTTTGTGTAAGGATCGCGCCTAAGAAGGACATAAAGCATGGTGATAAAATACTTAACCAGGCAAGTAAGAAATTGTTATTACAACTAATCCGGGAACATCGGTTTGAAGCGCGACGGTTAAACGACCAAATTGACAGCTTAAGTAAAGAACTCGAGTTAAGTTTATCAAAAACAGATTGGCAAAAATGCTACGATTTTACTAATAAACGAGCCGCTATAAAATATAATAATCTAAAATTAAAACAGATAAATAAGTTTGAAAAACTTAGCGGAGTGAAATCGAATTCGAATAAATTTAACAATGGCAACACCGGGGAAATTAAAAAAACCAACCTGCGCGTACGTCACTTGTCAATCTGTCAAAACAAACTTTAGATAAATCAACCATTACGGTATTAAATAAAGGCTTAAATTTTGCACCGGCTCCATCCAAAATACCGTTTGAAGACATTATTTGCCACGTAGAGGAGTGTCTTTTTAAGAATAATGTCACGAAGGAAGACTCGGAAGCAATTCGACAGGACATTTCGAGTGTTTTACGTCGAAGCCGGCCACCGAAAAGAAACCTTACTCGTGATGAATCTATTGCACTGAAGAACTTACGCAATAATAAAGACATTACAGTCCTCCGGGCAGATAAGGGAAACGCGACCGTTGTGATGGATACGTGTGACTATAACCAGAAAATTACCGCGATCTTATCGGATGAAAAAACTTATAAAAAAGTAACAAAAGACCCTACTAATACTATTCTCAAAAAGACATCCGCGTTAATAACTAAACATCAAGAAAAGTTAAATCTGGATAAAAAATCACTCGTGCCTACATGTGCTAAGCCCCCAAAATTGTATGGGTTACCTAAAATACACAAAACTGGTGCTCCGTTGCGTCCTATTGTAAGCCAAATCGATACACCAACATATAGATTGGCTCAACACATAACAAGGATATTATCACCACTCCGAGGACACACGGAAGCTTATGTGAAGGATTCTTACCAGTTTGTTGGTGAAATCAAAGATCTCAAATTAGCCAACAATGAGACAATGGTTAGTTTTGATGTCCAGTCATTGTTTACCAACCTACCCATACAAGACTGCATCGAAATTGTCAAGAGGAAGCTACAAACAAAAAACATGCCTATTGAGTATGCAGAGCTGTTACATCACTGCCTGACATCTGGATATTTATTGTGGAATGATGAATTCTATGTGCAAGTCGACGGAGTTGCAATGCGTTCTCCAGTATCCCCCGAGGTCGCCGATTTATTCATGGAAGACCTGGAGGAGAGGGCTCTTCACTCCGGACCAATCACACCTCGGTTTTACAAGCGGTACGTAGATGACACTTTCACAATATTACCTAGTGATATGACGTCTGCATTTTTACAACATCTTAATTCTATTAATAATAACATTCAATTTACTATGGAATTAGAGGCAAATAATGTTTTAGCTTTTCTTGACATTCTTATTATCAAGAATCCTGACAACACATTAAGTCACACAGTTTATAGGAAACCCACACACACTAATAAATACCTCAATGGTGACTCACACCACCACCCTAGTCAGTTAGCTACCGTTGGCAAATCTTTGTTTCAGAGAGCCCACCATCTCTGCGATGCTGAACACCTAGAGGACGAGCTACACCACGTCAAGCTTGTACTCCACCAGAACAAGCTGCCCGTGCCTCGCCAGCATCGTAGAAGCCGTATCAAGCCACCCACAGTTGAGCGACAACCTGCATTTCTACCATATGTGAAGGGAGTTACAGACAGAATTGGCAACATCTTGAAGCGAGCTTCGATTAAAACTATCTACAAGCCTCATAAGAAAGTGAGCCAGTTCTTGAGACCTATCAAGAGTAATATTCCTTTACAGACTGCGGGAGTATACAAACTCGAATGTGAGTGTGGTTTATCTTACATAGGCCAAACAAAAAGAAGCATCGGTACTAGGGTCAAGGAACACATAGGAGATGTCAAGAATAGGCGTTCTTCAAAGTCTGCAGTTTGTGAACATGCCTTGGATAAACCTAACCATTTTATCCGATTTGATAAACCACAGATCCTCGCTAGAGAACACAGATTCATTCCTAGAATGATACGCGAGGCTATTGAAATTCAAAAACATCCGAACTTCAATAGAGAAGATGGTTGGAGACTTTCAAACACCTGGGATCCGCTCATTAAAAATTTAAAATCCCAAGTCCAACAGACTGCCAGACCAAAAGATACAGTTAGTGCCTTCTGCGTGCAACCGGAACGTTATTCAAGATATCATTTAAGAAACCGTTGGCGGTAGTTGTAAGTAATATTTTTCTCAAATCTCAAATAGACAAATGTCACCTTAGTCTACCCGTGACCACGAACGCTGCAAAGTGCTCGAAACGTCGGGATGATAAAAATAAAAATAATTAATATACGCGATTTAAATCCGTTTAAAATAGTTTCATTTCAATGATTAATAATCGCGAAAATCTAAGACAACGATAAATAAACACATCCCATAATTAATATCACGAATTTTCGAATAATTACACTCGTTAAGTAATAATGTTTTAAGCCATTTGAGAAATTCATTCGATCTAGACACGCGGTAGCGTGTCAAGCCAAGTTCAAGCAACAGAACTAGCGAGCCGCAGCGAGTGTAATATTACACGAACAATTTGGAGATGGATTGGGATTTTACCCACACTGACAACGAAGAGATTATATAAATAAACTAAAACATACAATATACCTACACGATTCTCGTTTAAAATGTTACAAAATAATAATAATGAAAAAGAAAAAAAGTAGCAATTACAAGATAAAAACCATGAATTTAACAGAAAATCAATATTAAAAAGTAAAAAAAGAAAAATTGTAAAAAAAGAAAAAAATTATAATGGGGAAAAAATAGCATGTATTTTATATGAAGTCTCTTAAGTAAGAGGCGATTTTCCGATGCATGATGTCCAGTTCACTTATTCCCTTCGATAACTCATTATAGGTTCTATCTAGTCTATTCAAGGGCGCATCCTTACCTAGGTTATTTTTTGTTTGGTTGTTACAAGTAAAAGCGATTTATGTCTAGGGATTCTACAAGGAACGTTAAAGCCAATCAGAGAGAGGATATGCGAACAGTCTATTTTATTATTTAGAATTTTGTGTAGAAATGTTAGATCAAGTAGTTTTCTTCGCGAATTTAGTGAAGGTAAATTATAACTCTTAAGCTTGTCGTGGTACTGTTCACATTGCAAGTTATTAAACTTAAAGTGCAAAAATTTTACAAACTTCTTTTGCACTGTTTCTATAGCCTCCATATGAACTTTATATTGAGGACTGCAAACATTACAACAGTATTCGAGTTTACTTCTCACAAGAGAGTTATAAAGAGTGGTTATTGTGGATGGCTTATGAAAAACTTTAGAGTTTCTTATAATGAATCCTAATGACTTGAAGGCTGATGCTGTTATGTACTCGATATGTGCTGCAAATTGCAGTTTGGAGTCTACAATAACGCCTAAATCCCGAATAGTCTGCACCTTGTTTATAGTAACACCAGATATGTTGTACGCACTATCTATAACGTTTCTTTTTCGCGTAAATTGAACATGATGGCACTTTTTGACGTTTAATTTCATTTTATGTAAGTTGCACCAATGTTCTAGGCTATCAATATCTTCCTGCAGTTGTAACACGTCATTGTGACTTTTAATGATCTTTGTTATTTTTAAATCGTCAGCGTATAAGTAAGCTTCAACGTGTTTAAATATTAATGACAAGTTGTTGATAAAAATATTAAAAAATATTGGACCTAGATTTCACACTTGTGGTACTCCCGAATGAGCAATAAATGGAAATGACTGATATCCATCAACTACTACTGTGGAAGTTCTAGAATTCGAATAAGAGGCGCACCATTTTAGTAAGTTTTCAGTAATACCGAATGATTTCAATCTTTTCAATAATATAAAGTGGTTAACCTTGTCAAAAGCCTTTGAGAAATCTGTATAGATTGCATCAACTTGATGTCCTCCAGCTACGGCTTTAATAGTTTCAGTAACGAAGGCGACAAGGTTTGTATTGGAAGATCTCCCTAATATAAATCCATGCTGGTTACCGTTTATATGTGACTTAAGATAATATATTAGATTTTGCTATACAAGGCCCTCGAACACCTTTGCCATGGTAGACAGAATCGAAATCGGTCGATAATTTTCGATAAAAACAGGATCATTACTTTTAAATACAGGAACTACTCTCGCTTCCTTCCAAATTTGTGGAAATATTCCTGTATTTAGGGATATGTTATAGATGAGATGTAATGGAAAAGATAATGCAGACGCACACATTGAGAGTAAATTTCACATAAACGTATCAAGTTTGGCTCATGTATTGAGACTTGCGAGAGACATATATGTTTCAAATTTCATAAGCTTATATCAAACGGTTATTTAGATATTAATGTCCAAAAATCCTCATTTTTATCTTTTATTTTATTTTTAGTTTATATATATGAATTATAGCCTTTACAAGTTCTAAGCCTACAAGTATTTATCGGTTCTTATATTATAATTCCGAAAATTTGGATTGTTGGTAGAAACTAGCGATCGAACATAATAATTGTTGGTAAGTTTATAAAAACTGGCCAAGACAGACCTTAGGCTACTATACATTATCTTATGTTATAAGAAGATATGATATATTATACTGTTACTTATAAATAAATTTCAGGACTGACCATTGATCTTGGGACCCATTTAGATCTCACTTCTTTTGTCGTTGAAGTCAACAACCAAGGCATTCATCATAATATTGAACTTGGCTCTCATTTCACCTATATGTTTTTGATTGGATATATAATTAGCACTAAAAACTTCTGTTCATTCATGATTTAAACACATTCGTTTGACATATATCATTATATAAGAAGAATTTAATAATTAAAATCAATGAAAAATCTAAACGAAACTAAACTGTCCTGATGCCGAATTTAGTGTTTTGTGCAGCGTCATGCGCATAGTTCTGACCGACATGCTTACGTGGAACGAGGTATGTATCCTGTTTGCACAAGGACTCACTTATACTTATAAAATATCGACCAACTATTATATTGAACTATTTCTGGATGCTGCACCGTTTCGATACATTGCCCAGAAAATGAAACAAAAATAATAAAAGAGTAATATTTATTAAGATAATTATTTAAAAATCAGACGTCACTGTGGTTATGCATTTGCCATAAAATTTTGTGATACCTACATTATCTCGTTCTAAAGCTTTATGTTACTCTGTAATTTGGTCAAACTTACTTCTTTCCTTTGACTTTAATTTATTATTTTATCTTAAAGTAAACGCTACGCACTACATCGGTTGCATTATTCACTGTGAGTGGGGGCGGTGGCCGCCGTAGGCAGCGTGCTGATGAAGCGGCGCCGGCGCTGCGCGCGCGGCGGCGGCACCAAGCAGCCCACGAACATGTCCACCTCGGCCTGGCCGGCGCACGAGCCCCACACTTCCGCCGTGCGCAGGATGGTGACGTTGCGCAAGTGCTGATGGATGCGCACGGTCGGGAACGACGTGTTGTCCCTCACCACCACGCGCAGGGAACTCACCACGCCCTCCTCGCCGCACAGCAAGGTCTGCAGACATATCGTTGTATCGGTGGTGCAGTGACGTTGTGAGGAATATTATTAGAAGAACGTCGTTTTTTAATTGTTACTAGAAGAACTCATGTTCGCGAGTTAACCCACGCGGTATCAATTTATTTGTCTTCAATATTTGGTTATCTTTTTTAAAATGTAACAAATAATTAAAATATAATTAAACGTTAATTAATGAAAAATCTGGATTAGCTGAATTTTTTTTAGAATTACCTACAACCATACCCACCCTACATATGTATATCCGCAATAGAGCAACATTTGGTAACATTTTCAGTGTAGTAGTTTATAAATAGAAAATATGGGTAATATCGGTAGTGAAGTTACGAGTGCGAAGGATAGCACAATTACCTCGTCGATGAAGCCGCTGCACTGACGATCGGGAATGACGAAGCTCGAAGCCGCCGTCGGCGAGTAGCCCGCGACGCCTGATGAGCGAAATAAAAAAAAGTTAAATTATTTTTTTTAGGAACTTCCAACAAGTAATTAGAGCAGATTTCTATTATTATTTTTACACTTGAAACGTTCAAAAGTCAGAAGTTCTTACTCTTTTCAACGATGGTGATGTAGGGCAGCACGTGCGCGACGACAGCGGGCAGCAGCGCGAGCAGCGCCAGCATGCGCCGCGCGGAGGCTTGCGGTTTCCTAGTGAGCGTCATCGCGGTCACGGCGCGGAACTCGTCTCGACGCTGCGCTCACAGCTAATAAATATCAAGAGCGTTCGTCAAAAGACACGCTCATTAAGCAATTAACACCTGTTTAATGTTTTTAAGCGTTTTGTTACGGCTTAATTAACGATATATATAATCGCTATGCGAGTACCTACGTCCATTTTACCATCTATTCATATTAAATATTTAGTTTCAAATTTATCAAACACATATTATATAAATATATAAAAATTATAATCATTACGATATCTTTTTAATCAGAAAGAACCTAAAGGGAGGTACAGAAAGGTAGTAGCTCAACCTAGACCCGATGCTGCAGCATCATCTAGAATCAGTAGAACACATAACTCCTCGCCCATTGACAGTTTGTGTGTTGGGGCTCGTTACAATTGTCTCAATGTATAAATTGTCGGGGTATTTTTTACGAAGATAGCGAACTTCTAAAAATAGCGGCCTAAGATTTTTATGCTTCTCTACATGATAGGTATCAAATGAAAGGACTTGGTGAGAATACGAATGCGAATTGAAACAAAATACGTCAGTGATCGTAAAATGTGTTGCTCCAATCCATCTAAAATTTTGGTGTACTGAGGTTATTAAAAGATTTTAATGTTTATAATTTTTAAAGTAAGTAAATACGAGTACTTAAATCTCGCTTCAAGCTATTATAACATATCAATTGTGTAATAACGTTATAAGTTCATAGTGAAACTTTTAAAGGAAAAGTTGATTTTATTCTTTTTAGTGCGTTCAAATAAATACTTGTTATTAAAATATTTTTAATTTAGCCTTCTTAAAATATTTTTTTACTATTAACTTATGTGTTGATAGCTATTATTTACAGCTAGCTTGTCAATGTGGAAACCTTCTAGTGACTTGAAATTATGTGAGCACATATGCTTAGCCAGCCACGAAGGTGCACTATCCAACTGCTATCCCACTTTTGTCAGATTTTAGAAAGTACAATCATAATTAAATTTAACAAAGACAAAACCTTGTATCAGTGTTGCTGACTATTAACACGCCAACATCGAACGCAAGGGCCCTGTCGTAAAGATATTCAGAACAAATAGACGACGTCGACACTTTACGGATAATTATAGTTAAATGGGTACGTATAGAAAATTTAGTATCTGCGAGTGACAGAGTTGCATCTATATTAAAATAAGGACAGAGAGCATTGGTTTAATTGAGTATTAGCAACCAAAGACAGGCTGAAATATAAGTTGCCTGCAATAAATGAAATTATAAGAAGTTTTTCTTATCGATAGAATCGTAATTTTTCTTAATTACTATCTACGTATACAATCGGCTACGGTCAGCAAGCTACTTTAATACAATCGTATATCGTTAAAATACTTTCGTAAGGTACGTCATTGCCACACATATTCCTTCTCGATAAAGCAATCGCTCCTACTCACCAGATTAGTGCAAATATTCACTTTATACTCCGCAGCGATAAACTTAATTACTATTTTTTGTTAGGTCAGAAAATAAAAGTTATGAAAGACGAGGACTGAGTCAGCGGCTTAAGTTAGACAACTGGCGGAGCGCCGGAGTAATTAATCTTCGTCCGCATCAGCGCCGTTATTACCCACCTCGCCGGTCGCTGTGATTTATGAATTGTTTGATTAGTCGCAGATTATGCGGAATAAAGATAATAATCAATTTCCCTTGTTTATAAAAATATAATAAACGGAATCCAACCAAAATATTCCGCGTGGTCCGTACTCCGTACAGATTAAGAGCAGGATTATTTTCCTCCTATTTAGGGATCCCTACCCGAAGGATGCTATGTATGCCCGCGCCTACAGCGGGCTGTATCTTGGACTTTACAACTTTTAATACGTTGTTATAGCACCTGTCTTGTTTCTTTTTAACCGACTTCGAAAAAGTAGGAGTTTTTATGTTCGGCTGTAGATAATTTTTACAAAACAATTTAAAAAGCCCATGATGGTATATATTTTACGATATTACAGGACCCTTCGTGTATGTTGTGATATGTGATGAAATTCAAGTAGGCTTTATTAGTTAACGAGTACTTGGTTAGTACTTGGTTAAATTAAAAGGAAAAATTCGTACTAATTCTATTAAAAATTACTTAGATAAAGTTGTTTATATAGTAAAATAAAGTCAATATAAGTTTACGAACCATACATTTGAAATGTCTGGAAGTCTACAAATCATATCAGACAAGCACTGCACTGCGTGTGGTGCGACTCGCACGTGGCCGTTTTATTCCCCGCAGGTACGATATCATTTCTGCAGTTTTAAAATTAACTTTTAACCGAATTCAAACAGAAGTAAATTATCAATTTATGTTTCACCGTCGCGATCAAGTTGTTTCACCGTCGTTGCAATTCAACGTTTCGTAACAGGCTATATTTCAAGCGTTGCATCAAGCATAAAATTGCTTTGAATAATATAAAATTAAAAAAATAACAACAATCTCTTCATTGACCATTCCGACGAGACCACACGATAAGTTTGCTGTCAGTTGGCGAGCAGTTGTGGATTAACGTTACCCAACAATGTTATTTTGATATCATTTATTGGATAGTAAATTTCGATTAGACCACTAGAGTCAGTCAGATCCTTTCAACGACTAGAAAAAAAATAATAATAACCTTCAGACATCTGAACAGATCTTCATAAATTTTTGCTAAGAACCATTTTGATTACTTGAACTTAAAAAAAAAAGAAAACGGCATACACACACAGGCACACACATACACACACGTCAAACATGCCCCTCGTTTTTGATCGGATGTTAAAAACAACTTTCACTGAGTAAACAATTTTAAATTTACAAAACAATACATACATATAAATTCAAGCACAAGTGTCACCTGGAAGGGACTTATTAAATTCTACCGCAGGGACGTGGTTTAATGATGAAACCTACAAGACCAACAAGATAAAATAAAAAAGAACAAATACGTATAATCGTAGTAATAAACATTATAATTAACATAAAAGAAACAGTGGCAAAGATAAGTAAAAGATTATTGGTTTCCATTGATTGGTTCAAAACGTAAAGTATCTTCCGGAGCCAGTGATGGGCGTGTATCCGAACCGTGGTCGCTGTCGCCGTCCGACAGAGAGTTGTGGCGTCGGTCCGGCTGCAGCGCGAGCAGCGCCGCGCGCAGGCGCTCCAGCTCCCGCTGCTGCGTCGCCACCTCGCGCTGGAGCTCCTCCAGAGACAACGCTATGGCTAGCCACTGCGACTTCAAGTGTAACTCCTGCGTCAAAAGACTCATTTTGGACTCTTAGGTACTTTGTAGCAATTTTGTTTGATTGCTTTTATTCATTGCTAACCTTGTCTTCTTGTTTATTTGCCTGACGATTTACTTCGAAAATAATTATAAGTGAACCTAGTGAAAATACTATGAGCTCTCCTGCAATGTCAACAAATTAATATTATAGTTGCGTGTGAATAAAAAGATGAAACATTTTTAAAAACATAACTTTGTTTAAATGTCAAATAATTCACCCAAGATGTCACCGCCTAAATTCACCGCAGTGCGAGCGGCTAGCGGCGGAGGCCGCGCGCCGGCCGGCAGCGACACGCCCGCGAGGCGCAGCGCCCACGCTCGCGCGCGCCACTCGCAGCGCTGGAACGCGTTAGCGAGACGAATGCACACCGCCGCGCCGAAGCGTGGATGTGCCACTGCATATCTCTACTTTGCAAAAAATATTGCTTTAAAATCTTTACTTATAAATCAACTGTTCGCGTCAACAATTTAACCTTTATTCGCACGGCTACGGGCGCACTGAGCTGACGAGCCACCAGTGTGCCAAAGCGAAACATCGGAAATCGATCCACGACCATTTCTTGTGTTTTCTTAACGTTTGATTTACCATTTGTCCGTCACATAAATTTGTTTTATATTAAAAGTATAATATTGTTTGTGATGCCTTAAACATTGATGATATCCCCATGAAACTTGTATTTTTAACATTCATGATAATGGCTATATTAATATTAATTCTCGTTTACTAAAAATTAGTAAGTTAAAACTCATGTAAACATTACATAAAATTTTCAAGTCAAAACACTACTGTCAGACTTACAGTCATATAAAATAAAAAAATTACACTTGTCGTCAGCAAATAATTTGAAGCAATAGAAAAGTTTTTAGTCACAAAAAATAAAATAAAATAATAAACTATTCAAACACCAATTGACGAGGAAAATTGATTCAATGTTCGGCTCATGCTCGCAGCTCGAGCTGTTAATGTATCGGCAAACCCTTTTAACGTAACTTTACAAATTTTTTAAAATTATACTTTCAAAGATGGAAGTTCTTCAAAAGAATATATGAAACTTCATATTTGACGTTTTCTGTCTATAGTCCTATTTTATTACAAGAATTATCATTTAAAGTAAACTTCACCAAATGGAAATAGCGTATTCATACACGAAGAGGCGTTGTGATTTCGGTCGCCAGCCGCTGTTTTGCGAGCAAGGCCCCGAGCTCTGCGACAGCATTCCCGCCAACGTCGCGGAACACAAGCAATACATTTTACGCAACCCCGTACATCAAGCCACCCAAAACACACCCTCGTTTTCAGAACATCATGTCAATACCATTCGGTTAGTTATATATTATTTTCCTGTACAACCTATATTTTTTATCTAAGTGATGTGAATGAAGGTGCGTTAATAAAAAATATAACTTACATTTTGCTGATATATAGTACAATTTTGTGTTAAAGAGCTGAGTATGCAACGACTGGCGCCAATCACGCTGAAGGTGGTTGGCCAAAGGACGTCAATGTTGTGGACCCTGAAGCGACACAACGCTATCGAAGAAAAATTGAAAAAGACGACAACTACATCCATTGCGTGATGTCACTGTCTCAGGTACTTGTATCTTCGTCTGAGTGATCTATACATACATATATCGCATTATACGTGTGTGTCTGTGTGTGTATTTATATTACAATGAACTTATATTTTAGGGTATGGAACATTACGTTTTACAAAACAATGCTATCGATATGTATCGTACATACTATGCAGAAATGTCGTCATTGCCGCCTGTTGAAAGAAGCAGTTGTCGTACCGTCAATGTGTACCGCGATGCGGTGGCTGGTGCCGGGCGACCTATTAGCTCGATATGTTGGCAGCCGGAGGGCCACAGTTTTGCCGTGACTTACGTCGATGTCGATTTCAATCACAATCCACGGGCTCCTACTGAATCTTACATATGGGACCTGGAGAATGCGAACTACCCCGAAGTAATCATTACCCCGCCGGCGGCACTGTTAGACTTGCAATTCAATCCCCGCGATCATAACACACTCATTGGTGGACTGGTGAACGGGCAGGTCGCCGTGTGGGACCGGCGGCGCGGCGGCGCGCCGGCCGCTGCGTGTCCGCCGCACGCGGCGCATAGAGAACTTGTACGGAACGTTTTGTATATAAACTCTAAATCGGGTCAAGAGTTTTTTTCTGGTGGACCTGACGGTGCTTGCAAGTGGTGGGACATCCGAAACATGAGTGCCCCAACCGACGAAATGATCATGGACGTTGTAAAATCGTCATTCGACGTCCAAAGTATGGCATCAGCCAACGGTATAAGCGCGCTCGAATATGAACCGACAATACCTACACGTTTCATGGTTGGCACTGAAAACGGCCTCGTTATAGGTGGCAATCGCAAAGGTAAAACACCGATGGAGAAACTGCCAGCAAAGGTAAATCGATACGTTCATAGCATTCCGCAGTCCTAAGTATTCGAAACTATTAATTAAAATCTTACGCATTTGTAGTATGAAGCGCATCTCGGCCCGGTGTGGTCGCTGGAGCGGAACCCTGGCTTCTTAAAGAATTTTCTCACAGTTGGGGACTGGACGGTACGCGTGTGGAGCGAAGACTGTCGGGAGTCCGCCGTTCTGTGGTCTTTGCCGCACCGCCATAAGATCACTTCTGCTACTTGGAGCCCTACGCGGTACTTCGTATATTAATATATCCGTAAATAAAAATCATTAAATTAGGAATAAAACATTTAAAACTTTCTTAAAACAGGTTATCGTTGATGCTGGTTATGCAGTGGAACGGAACGCTGGCGACGTGGGACTTGCTCCGCCGCCAGCACGAGCCCGTGCTCACCATGCAGGTGTGCGACGAGCCGCTACTGCGTGTTCGCATGCACGAAGCCGTATGTAACCAACCACATTGTAACCTATTGAAATCCTACCGATATCGTTAAAATCATAATTGATTGCATTCTAAGGGCATGTTAGCGGCGTGCGGAAGTCGCAAAGGAAACAATTTTATGATCGAACTGTCCCAAAATATGGCACAGTCCGATAAAAACGATAAAGGCTTGTTGACTGCGGTGAGTGGAAATAATGTTTAACTTTGAATTGTTAGCTTTGAAACATGCTCATTTGTAAATTTGCTGTATTATGCGTAGATATTCGAGCGTGAAAGCAAACGCGAGCGCATCCTGGAGGCTCGCATGCGCGAGTTCCGGCTGAAGCTGCGCCAGGCGGAGGAGGGCAGCCCGGTCGCGGCCACCTCCGAGCCGGACCTGGCGGCGGGCGACCGCGACCTCGCCGAGGCGGCGGCCGAGTACGCGCAGCTCGTCAAGAAGGAGCTCGCTACCTTCTAGACACACCTACCGTTTTCACTATTTAATATGCATAAATCTTATTTATTTGTAAATTCTAAATCATGGTTACAATTGTATTGTTTATATCATATTCTGTTTATTTAATCCTAATCAAATATATTATGAGACACTTAAATAAAAACAACTTATCAGTTTTACGAAATTAAAATACTATTTAATTTACACATATGTTGTAACCTACCGTTACAAAAGTACTGTTAACGATTATGTCAGCCAATAGTAATTTTGACCGGTTAAGAGTTAAGACTGATATATACGCACATTTATAATCACTGAGATATTTCTTTAATTTCTAGTTTATTACGTAATTTATCAATTAAATATTCTATAATCTAATTTTAAAATTAAATAAAAGTTCGTCTAAAAATAATTTTAATTTTATTTTTAATATCCTTAATTTAAGAATTACTATTAGTTATACAATTGTTTTCATTTGTATTTGTTTGCTCGTAAATGACGCAACCGCTCCATACCGTGTGGTTTTCACCAATATTTGGATAAATTGTCCAACGCGACTTCGAGAATTACTTAGTAATGGGTTGTTGATGTCACGCGAGACCTTGGAAATATTATTATATGATGTCAAAGAAAGAAATGGACTATGGATACAATCTCTTAATTTATTATTTATTTCTGGACCCATTAATAATCTTTAATAATAAATTCATTTGTATTATAATAAAGATGATAAAAAAATCTCAATGTTTTGTGACCAAGATCATAAAAGACACTTTTAAGATAACTGAAATAAAAATGTTGTATGCTCCATCAGAGAAAGGGTTGGATACGCGCGAAATTAAAAGTAGAATATGAATGATACCCTCTCATATAAAAAGGGGTGCATTCACTTAACGCATTGAAAACACAACTAGCGCAATATCTTACGAACTAATGCGGAAGTGGGCGAACTTCTTATTATGGTACGACCAATATTAATTATTACATGTAAGTTCCAGTAATGTTCTCAAATAAGGACTTTGTATTTATTGTCTTATTGACAATAAAGTTCTTTAAACCTAATCTATACTAATAATAAAATTCTAGCGGGTCACTGTCTGTACATGGAAGATATATGAAAAAAAATCTTACTGGGGGTCTTTACCAACGCAATAGAACCCAAAACAAAGATTTTTATAATTCTTATCTGTTTGTCTGTTTGTCTGTTTATCTGTGCGTTTGTGCACGCTAATCTCAGAAACGGCTTATCCGATTTAGATGCGTTTTTCACTAATATATTGTGGTAAGCTTCACTTAACATTTAGGGTTTGTTTCATGTCAATCGGTTCATAAATAAAAAAGTTATGTTAATTTAAGGCTTCACGTCGAACATTATTTCGTACTTTTCACTAAATGCATGAAAGTATATACAGTACTTATATCAAAAAATACATTTTAAAATTTTTGTCTGTCAGTCTGTCTGTCTATCTGTTTGTTCCGACTAATCTTTAAAACGGCTGAACCAATTTTGATGGTACTTTTACTTGCAGTTAGCAAATGTTATAAAGAGCGACTTAGGCTGATTTCTATTTTAGATATTTTTAATCGATACGTAGAAAATAAAACTAACGGGTGGCTGTCTGCACATGACAGATATATAAAAAATATATATTATTGGGGGTCTTTACCTACGCAATAGAACCCAAAACAATAATTTGTTAGATATTTGTCTGTTTATCTGTGAGTTTGTGTCCGCTAATCTCAGAAACGGCTTATCCGATTTAGATGTGGTTTTCATTAATATGTTGCAGTAAGCTTCACTTAACATTTAGTGATTGTTTCATTTCAATCGGTTCATAAATAAAAAAGTTATGTATAAAAAAAAACTTATGTATTATAAGGATTAACTTAGGCTACTTTTATTTAAAAAAATATATTTATTTTAATGAATAAGTAAAAAAGAGATAATTCTCTTAATATTTTGTTACTGCGTAATCGCGATAACAAAATATTGTAGAACCCAATAAAATAATGAACAAATTTCTGATTTAAAAAGGGAAGGTTATACATCTATACATAGATAATTAATATAATTGATGTGTCCGTTTTGTAATTTTAAATAAATGCATGTGAAAGTATACACGGCACTGACAACTTAATTAATAACTTTAAAATTTTTGTCCGTCTATCTGTCACTCAGTTTGTTACGGCTAATATATAATATGGACCTATTTTGACGAAACTTTCACTGAACAGAAAGCTAATGTAATAAGGAACAAAATTGAAACCAATGAAATAGTGAACAACATCTTATTCAAATAGGGAAGATATATGCATATTATATAAATATAATAATTTGGAAAATAATACATATATTTACTGGGTAATTTTTTTACTGGATATGATAGACCAAATCCGAAACTATAAGAAATAGCGAAAAATAATTAAAGGATTAACAGAGCCGATTTTAATAAAAACTAAAACTATATCATTAGTTTTTTGAGAAATAAGTTCTCCTAGCCAGAAACGAACACGTTGATTTTGGAAAAAATTAACATTCTGTATGATTGCGTCATCTGTTACTGTCACATATTATAAGAATCAACTTCAGAGAGGTATTAGTTTATAGTTAACTGCAACAAAAAGAAAGGGCAAATCCTATCAAATTCATACATTAATTAAATCTTTTGTAATTCTTCAAAAAAACGATCATACCTAAAAGTGAAATTCTAAAATTATAACGGGATGTTGTAACGCTAATAGCGGGTGAGTACAATAGCCGAGTCCAGTGAAATGTAGATTTTCAATAAATTGATTCATCTTTTTAGGAATTATCTAAACCTACTTAGGTAACGGAGTAGGTGTGGGGGACCAAAACAAACGTCACAACTTTGTATAGCTCACATAGAAAACATAGACAAACATAAAAGAAGTTACTGTGAGTTATTCATTTTATATATTTTTGATTGTATTCTTTACACTCTTCCTTACTTTAGTAGGTGACTAGCATTTTGATGCAAATAAACAAATCGTTCGAAGTAATGCAGACTTTTTTCTAAACTTACCGGGAGCCCTGATTTAACTCACATATTTGATTATATATATTTGATATATATAGAATCGATTACTTAACTTCTAATTCATGTGTAGATTTAATGTTATTTTGTTAAAAAATAAATCTTTTCCTTTAATTTGTCTCTTACTATTACTTTCCAAAAGTTGATTCTTACAAGTGACACTATTAGGTAGGTGGTGCAATAATACAGAATGTATTTCTTTTTAATTAGTGGGTTCCATTCCTGGTCAGGAGAATCATGAAATCAAAAAAACTTTTAGATTTTAGATTTAGATTTAGATTAAAAGTTTTAGATTCCTCAAAATCGGTCACGAGACTCCTTTAAGTATTTTTCGCGATTCCTTAAAGTTCCGAATATGGCCTATCAAGCCCAGTTAAAAAAGTCACCCGATATATAATACAAGGAGAACCTCGACGGGAATATACTTTTATACAGTCGAAATTTTAAAGAGTAGCACAAATCACTTTTCTTCTACATTTATAGTGAAAACCGTGGAGGAATACCGTATCTGAATTAGTGTCTGCTTATAAATACAACCAGACAGTTCCCAAATCCAAAGTAAAAAGCTCCTTTCTGGAGCAGCACCGCAGACTATTATAACCTTGCTTTGCAGGAGACGATTAATTCACGCGAACGAAGTCGCGGGCACAGCTAGTATGTAAATAAATATACTGAAGTCTGAACATTGATACCAATTTAAACTGGAAGATACATATAAGTGATATCTGTAACTGATTAAGATTAGTATTATGTAAAATTTATCAATTAAATTCTGTGTTCAATAAGCATACACTAAGGGTTATATATTGTGCGCTTGCCGACTCGCTGGTTAGCTACGGACCGCTTGTATAAGGGCGAACGTTTGCGACACACATAAATAATATTAAAAACTTATAAATAAATGATTAAGTTAGTTAAAAAGTTTAGAAAAAGATGTAATGGAAATCATGATAAGTTTCCTTCTATTTTTAAAATTTTGCCAGTAGATAAAAAAAGTTGAATACTTAATAGGATTACAGTATTATGAATATAAAGTGACAGTCACAAATACATATTATAATAGGCGGAGTGAAAACGGAAAAAAATTAGTACAGAAATTATTATGGTTAAAGAATGTCAATATATGTACATGGCGCCAAAAGTATTTAACAAAATAAATACATTAAGACAAAATTCTAGCAAAAATAAAACAATTCTGAAATCAAAGCCGAGGGACTTGTTTCTCGATGCCGCCATCGTGAAACAAGTCTACAGTGGAGATCGTAAAATTTAAAATATAATATTATTTTACAGTATAGTAGTTGAGCTTCGAATAAGATTTTTATTTGTTTGTTTAAATTACTATTACTATTTTGTAAAAACGAGCGCTTCGACGCGGCATTGGTATGACGACTTAAATACATTTTAAATATTATGATATCGGTAAAAATTTATTTAGTCGTGCCAAGTCGACGGTAGTCCGTAACCGAGACGTTTTATTATTTTTCCAAAGTACCTAAGTGTTTTATTAATGAAGTACTTATAGTGCTTTATATAGGCACTTAAAATGTCTATATGCAGTAATAAGACACCCATTTTTTAGAGAAATAACTTTATTAAAATAAAAATGAAATATAATCGAATTGCCACACAATCGTATAGTCTCGTAGCTAGGAGCGCAAGCGAAGCTAAAAATACGATGAAGCACACGTGCGCGCTCGCGGTAGCGTTAGATTAGTCGATTGAAGAATTTTTCACGCGCAGTTATTACTACGTTGATGAATCGACCGAGATGACACAGCGTTACGATAAGCTCGAAGAACGACTTCTAAGTAAAGAAAAACAAGAGCGAACTCGGGGCGATGGATGTGAATTTTGGCAAGGCGTAGAAGAATACGAAGCTTGCACTGCTGTAGTGCTCGAGTGCATTTTCGCGCGGCTGCCGGCCCCGGAGCTGTGGCGCTGCGGCCGCGTGTGTCGCGCCTGGCGCCGCGCCGCCGGCGACTCCTCGCTGTGGCGCCGCCTGCTTCTGCCCAACGCGACGCCGCGCATAATGCGCGCGTTGGAAGCTACTCACAACATTGAAAGGCATAAGGGTAGGAGTTAGTTTAGTCATCACACTCCTGATAAATTCCTGTCCAAAAACTGAGAGCTACTGAAATAAAACTTTCTAGGAAGCGAGTGGTCGTGGCGGAAGGAGTACGCTTTAGAATCGGCGCGGTGGGAGCGCTGCGGGCGGCTGCAGGCTCGCGGACCGAGCTCGGCGCCGCTGCTGTGCGCCGCGCTGCACGAGAACGACTCGCTCCTAGCTCTCGTTGACGAAGATGCGCATGTTACGGTAGCTATGCGTAATCTGAATATTTGTGACTGAATGCATTTCTAAGAACTATTTAAAATTGTGTTTTTGACATTGGCGAAAACCATCCATCCACTAGTGATTTCGCGACCAAATAGCAATATTTAAATTAAATTTTCAATAAATTAGTGAAATTAAAAACAATACGAATTAATATTCCATAATTAAAAACGTCGTAATCGATACTATAACCATAGTATAGAAACTTTACTATTAATGTTAATAACATGTACATATATATATTTTTAACCCTCGACCAAAGAAGGGTGTAATAATTTCGACCTGTGTATCTGAAATTGAAAGCTAATACACTCGTGATGTTTCTTAACTATAATTTATAACATGTGTTCGGAATTTTAGAGATCCTTTTGTAGCTATGTATGTGCGAATCGAAATTTATTATACTGTGACTTCAATAATAGTAAAATAACATAATTACGTACTGGCATCAGCAGGATACACAGCTCCTCGTCAACTTACAGGCGAAGTATCGTATTGGGGTTCCTTGAAATGATCTCAATGCAAAAACAGATTGTCAGGGGATCTTTAAGCTATTAATAAAACTACTACTGATAATTGAAAAATATAATCAATTATATATGGACGCTGATAAGCAATACTGTGTCAAGCCACACGAACTTCATTTTGAGAAAATGCCGTCCAAAGATGTCAAACCTATTCTTAACAAATATGTTTGAAGAAGTATATATCCACCCTTTCTTTTCTTTTTTGATAAAAGGTGTAATGAATTAAAAGCAGATTGAGATATTTAATATATTATGTAATAAAAGTTTTTCAAATATTTAAGATTATTGTATGAATTGCAAAATATGGAACGCACTTGAAAATCGAAACAATTCATTAAGAGACTTTTTCCGTACTTATTTAGTTTACATGACTTGATTTTTTTTAATAATGTTAAATAGCTGATGCAGTATCACAATACATCAATATCTCCGAATTTGACTTTTTGTGGATTGACACATTATTGCTTCTCAGCATCCATATTTACTTTTTGATATTGGCACTTCAACTGTTTCGATATATTTACTAAAACTTTACGAAACATGTTCTAAAGAGATAAAATCTAGCAATCTCGATAGGTTACATAGTTATCATAACACTGTGAAAATCAACGGTGGTATGGTTCGTCTTAATAAATTCTTCTAGTTCTCATAGTGTCAGAGTGTCAGTTCTCCCACTGACCCATTCTGTATAATATGCTTGTGGTCAGACAGTTCGATCGTTCATATTTTAATAAGCACCTACCTAACTGAATCTTAAAAAACAACTAGGTCTGGGAGCGTTCTAGCGCCAAGGGAGTTGCTAATGCCGAAGCGGAATGGACGGTACGCTGGACCGGAGTCGCGAGCCCGGAGTGGCGCGGCGTAGCGCTGGCGCAGTGGGCGCCGCACGCGCCGCGCCTGCTGCTCGCCGGCCGGCTGGCGCTCGTCGAGCGATACGAAATGCTCGTCGTTCACTTCGATGGTGACTTCATTGTGATTGACTGATAGTAACGATTCTGACAGTTGTAATGATTGACGAGAATAGAATAAAACTTTAAATGGCGTATTTCAGAGGAGTGGCGTAGCCGAGTGGTGTGCCGCAGTGCGAGCGGGCCGGGAGGCGCGGGCTGCTGGGTGGACGACGACACCTTCCTGTCTCTACGCTTACGACTCCTGGCGCCGGCGCGCGCCTGCACCACGCTGTGGCTCAATACGGCTACACAGGTGGTTCAAAGTTTGCATATGTACATGTTTTGAATTATAAATTTCATTTTGTTTTGTATTTTTGTAAATATATTCATAAAAATATAACGAAGGTACATATATAAATTTCACTTTTCAGGAGATTTATTCAGAATTTGCAGGAGTGACGACGCCACTTTTGCGGATTTATAACGAAGCTGCAACACACATCTCGTAAGATAAAATTCCCTTTTTTACTACCTGCCTACATTATTAGCTGAACGAAAACATAATTCATAGTATCTCTATATGAACGGCAGACACATCCTCGTGGCTAAAGTGTCCGATGAAGACATCTCATGTTCGCCAACGGAGACTAATAACATAACTGATGAATTCAGCAGCGACCCGTGTGCAGCTTACTATTGCGCCCTCAGACCGGTAAGATTGCAGACGTAGACACCGTTCAATACTATAGTACCTACTTGAATTTACATTATTTTTATTTCTATATTTCTAGTATTTTTATTTCTTTACTTAATTATTAATATTTACAATAGCAAAAAATCGTAAAAGATAAGAATCGACGGATGCTGATAGCTGCGGGCGGTGTGGCGGGCGGCGCGCGCGGGAGAGCGCAGGCGCTGTTGGCGTGGCCGCTGCCCGCGCTGGAGATGCCGATGCTGTGGGTCGACGACCACCTGGCGCATCGCGTGCAGCAGCACCGCATGCGCGCGCGCGCGCCCGAGCCCGAGCCCGACGAGCAGCCGGACGAGGACGCTGTGCGCGCGCTCTGCACGCCTCCCGCCGCCTCTTGCTGTTTACACGCACAAATATTTGGAATCGTTTTACATTCTAGGTACTAACAATTAAGAAATAATATTAATATATTAAAAATTTGAACATGTTTTAGAAATACATAAAATACTACATGTTTAAACCTAAAATAGATATAACAAAAATATTAATTTTAATCTAAATATTATTGTCGACCTCTTGCTACATACAAAATTGAATATTTGCTAATCCAAGCGGTAGGTGCGTGTGGGCGGCGACCGAGTCGGGTGCGGTGTGCGTGTCGCTGCCCGCGCTGGCGCCGCTGCTGCGCCTGCCGCGCGCCGCCGCGCCGCGCGAACCCGACCTCCCGTCGCACTACGTTTTGCCTTGTGCCGACGACGACTACTTTGTAACGTAATTGTTTTGAAAACCTTGAATACTTTTTCAATCTCCTAAATAAATAAAAATCAATGTATGTATGTTTGTCCTCGTGCGTGCCGGAAGCATTGATCGGATTGTGGTGAACCTGATTGTTGTAGGATGCTTGTGGCGTTCGCCCACGAGTGTTCCTGGCTCAAATAAATATACAATTCCATAAATATACTTTACATGCAACGCATAACGCATGCTGTACCTGCCTAATAAAGTAATTTCACCTTGTTCAACTAAGTACTTTATTTAATGAGAAAGGCTGTTTAGGGTAGCTACCATTGTTTTTTAATTAGTCCATTAGGCGTGGGCTCGGGGCGCGTATGCTTGTGGACGGTGCGCAGCGGGCGCTGCAGCGCGCAGCTGCGCCACAGCTCGCCCGCAATAGCTGTGTTCCTGCCGCGGCGCGCCGCGTCCGCCCCGCGCCGTCTACTCGTGCTTGCAGCCGATGCGCTTCATGTGAGTGTTTCAGGGTCTTATTCATTTAAACCGACTACAAAAAGAGGAAGTTGTGTATTCGAATCGTAGATATTTATATAAGTTTCTATTGTAAAGATTTCCAAACGCATATTTTCATGAAGTATGCAGTTTATTTAAAAATAATACGTTTTATTTTAATTTTATTCGAGTAGAATTAAATTACAATAATTTTGACATTAATTGCATTTTCAAAATTCGAAATTTAAAATTTTTACTTAGAACAAACTGTCAAAAAACAAATAGTTCTACCCTTTACAAAATTTCTGCAGATTTTTGCTTCCGTGTTTCGGTTTTATTCAAAAAGAAAATGTAGGATTAATCTAAGGTGGTGGAAGTATTCTAATACAAACATATAATTATTGGACAGCTGTGGCAGAGCCTGGTGGACTGACGCGCGCGATAGAACATCGGCGCTGCGTCAGAAACAATCAGTGAGGCAAGTTTTAAACATTGCAATACAATTGGAATATTGCAAATATTTTTTAGTAAAATAATATGCTTGTAGCGTAAGTATAAGTGACATATATTCACAGCTCCATCCATTAAAAATATTGGCCATTTAAAAAAACAGTCTAAACCAGCTAGATCACGCAGCCTCATAGATCTAACATAAGGCATTGTCGTGTAGCTCACTCACAGTCAACAAACTAAACATGGCCCTGCACGATGCACCTCACGCTCTGTCTCGTTACACTCATTTCGGACGTCTCGTAATATTAACAAATAACTTATTTTTAATGCATTTTAAGATACCAAAATGTTAACCCATACTTCTTAATAATTTCAGATAGTCCGAAGTTTGACTGGCGAAAAAACAGGTAGAGCGCGACGTGGATCGTGCACTCCCGTAGAAGTACAGAAATGCGCACCGTGCGAGCCCGTACCGCGCCCGCCGTGCCGCGAGCGTTCCGCCGCCTGCCCGCGCGGCGCGCGCCTCTCCTGCCGCCCGCCGCCCGCCGGCCGGCGCCCGCCGTGCGACCCGCCGCGACCGCCCCGTCCGCTCTCCTGTGAATTTAATAGTAATCTGGTGAATATTATTCCCAGTTCTTTACATATTGTTTATTTAATTACTTTGTTGCTGAACTATCAAAAATAGATGCAGCCTTATCTCCCAACCGACCATTTATGACCTATTACCATCGCTCTTTAAAAAAATTTTTTTAACGTCACCTTAGATTAATTTCAAAATATACAATAATATTTGAAAGAATTACTGAAATATAAATAATCTTATTTAATTTTTTGTTCTAGGGTAAAAAGTCTATGAATAGTGTCAAATCCTTATGCAGTAGAGGCGAATTAAGTGACGGCTGTGGAGCTCAATTGGACCGAGTAGCGATGCGTCTAGCAGCCGCCGAGCGCGTACGTCGCTTAGATTATGAACGAGAGGTAGCAGAGCAGGTCCCACCTCCAACTCCGGTTGTCGCGCCCTACCGACTGGCCGGTGAACACGAGTGTTTGAGAGCAATAGATGGCAGAGATTATACAGTATCAAAACCACAAAATAATACTGGTCATTTCAGTTCTAGTCACATTTCTCTACCTTGTCCTATACAGCTAAAACCCGCCGACAAGTGTGAAATTAATCGCGGCCACCATCTCGATCCTTGCGAGCATCATCCACGCATATTTCTTGAAATAGATCGCAGCTCCAATGTGCAGTCTACCTCTTCAGAGAAAGTAAGCGATGACGTACTTACTGCTAGTAACCTACCTCCTAAAGAACCATTTTCTGCCGGACAATTTACCAAACGTATACTTGAAAGCTTTAAGCGTAGTGGAGATAGCGTCTGTCCACGACAATCGTGTAGACCACAATCTTTCAAACAATCAACGATACGATCCGGTGACGATAACAGCTGGTGTGTAAATATACCACCACCTAAAACTGTCCCTGTAGGCTGTAAGGAGCAATCGCTTACTGAACGCCTTCTTCAACGGCGAAGCGGCAAAAGTACAAAAAATTGTAATTCTCAAAGGAATTTGCACTCTAAAACATGTAACACGCAATCAACAGCAAATGTTACTGATTTCCAAAAAAACCCGAAGCAAGATAAAGTAGCATCTACGTGGCATGAAAGGTCGGAGTTAAAAGAAGCGGGTCGAGGACGAGTAGTTACAGGAGATCAAAAAGATAAGGAAAACAAAATAATTGGTGCTGGTGGACTTGAACTAAGAGTTCCACCTAATACAGAGGCTGTAAGAGTACGTGTGTCACTCGATTTTAAACCTGTTAATATTGACAACTGTAGTAATAATCCGGAAATTTTGGATACTGTCAGTTGCCGACCTGTCTCTTCATGTCATAGTATTAGAGAAACTGATTCGTGGCTATCGATAAAGAATCTGCAAAAAAAAATTTCCGGTTATCGTAAAAAAGATACAGAATTAAAAAAACAGAAGGATTACGGAACTTGTGAACGTTCAAAAATTTTTAAAGAAACTAATTCCAAAAACCAGTCTGCTTCTCCATTACGTGACACAAATGAGAAACCTAATGAGAAGCCCACTTGTCCACCAACACCACGTAAACCTTGCCCCTCATCACCGTGCGCTTTACAACCAAAGTCGCGATATACGAGCATCTCCACTCAAGACTTTCTGACAATTCACTAGTTCATCTATCGGTTGCGACTGATGATGATTCATATGCCAAGCTTTGCCATAGAATCGATTTATCGACACATAAATTTACTTTATTGATTCTTAAACTTATTATTATTAAATGACTGTTTTTACAATAATATTTTTTATTTTGATTATCGACTACTTACTGTACATAATACATTACTCACGAATGTCCAGACTCTGTAAGTTACTAACTACTAGTGACAATAAAATAATTAATTTTATTCAGTTTCACACTGATGATCAATGAAGGCAAAAAGTACAATAATAGCTACGCTATTTACCAATGACATGTGTGTTCACGTGTACCGATACGAGTCGACATAAACCCGTTTTGTCTGACGTTGAATTCACCTATAGACACTTACAGTTTAGTAACAAAAATGGGGCCACACATACAGTGGCGTGCAGTTCATAAAGACAAAAAGACACTGCCTAACTCCTAAGTAACTCAGATAAATTTATATTGCATTATTTTATTTATTGAAATCATACAAAAGAAAACAGTATTTTATTTAATATTTTATGTCTAATATGTTTGATGTGTAATACGAGTATTATACCACCAACGCCATCTATCAATTAACGGTGGTAGCACGATGCATCATCGATAATTCCTGTGTTCGTATTTCTTGCTCTGCACACTCGCGCTACTAGCGATATAGGCACAAACTAAATATTACTTATTGCGTGAAAGTTTGCAGCATGACGAACTCGTAGTCATGTGAATATATTTATGTGTGCGCTCTTATAAATATTTGACACACAACGATAATATTGCACACACAAAGAGAAAAAAAGGCACTGTCTTTTTCACGTTATTAGACGATGAATTAGGAAAATTGCCGAAAAAGGTAATGCGACTATTTTGAAAAGTTTTATATTTCATTTGATTACCGCATAAGTAAAGGACTATTAATTTTGGTCGCATATTTTTTTCCTTTGGACGCGAGTTCTTTGAAGTCGCTATTATTATTGTTTGTATTCATTTTGCGGTCTAAAGCATTTAACATTTTAACTTTGAAAATAGAATTTGTGATCTGTGAAAGTTTTTCAGGTGTCATGTGTGTACAGAAAATAAAAAGTGTTGAGTTTTTTTTTTAAACTATCTTTCAGTAATGATAATTGTGATCGAGGCCAAGTGATTGATTTGCAATTAATATAAAGTAAAGGTAAAGTCAATTGTACTGACTGTATCTTAAACTGCCCTAACCCTAATGGCAGTAGACACTAGCGGGTGCCTTTGCCTGTATACTAAAGTGGAAACACGGTTTTTTTAAAGAAAAAACTTTTTCTTTCTTGAGTTTTATTTTTCGAGTTTTCTTTACAAATTCTGGAGCGGAATCAATAAACCAGTCCAAAAATAGCCATATTTATATCAAATTTTGGCGTTGATTGGCCAATGAGAGAGCTGAGAGTTTGCACACGGCACCATTTTCGTGCCTTCTCTTTCTATATTTTCCCTCTCAGCTTTTTACATTTTAGGACTGATTTATTTATTTCTTACAATTTATTTATATATTATTTAACACAAAAATAGTCGATTTACTTATTCTAAACTATTTTACATAAGTATTTTACCTAGATTAATTTTAATTTACAATTTAAAATATGGAGCGGCTCTCGCTCCGGTATTGCCCCGATGCGACAACACCCCTAATGGAGATCTTTAAATATAATATTTTACATAAAAATACATTAAATCTTATTCTATTTACTTTCTTGTATAAAATTAATAAATAAATTCTAATTGCACGTAACCACATTTACATAACCTTTTAGCAAGTTCTATTTTAATTACTTATTTCGCGTTACAAAAGTTATTTACTTTATTCGCTTTACACTAGTTATTTACTTTATTCGCTTTACAATATTTATAAAAGTTATGTGAATGTAGTGGTGTTTACATTTTTCTTATTACTTTACGGGTTTTTTTTTTTAAAGTATGATTCTTATATGAAGTTAACAAGTTTTATGTCCAACTTAGTAGCCTTATATACTCTTATTCTCATAATTAAGATGATTCTTATTAGTTTGTTATCATTATCTTTACATAAATAGAACTGACTCAATTCCTTTAAATTATACAAAAAGAACTATGTTTTCAAATTTTAACTCGTTAGTCTGTCACCTATTGTGTGCTATAGACTTGATTGTTTACAATAAGTTTATTTTCAGTCTTATTTTGTTAAATCTATTAAATTTTAAATTATATTATGGTTATTCTTACGCGTCGCTAACATCAATCGTAAATTCATTAAAAAAAAAAAACATTATTAGTCTTACTGAAATATAGGCGTGTAGATTTAATTAAAAAGTCTAAAAAAAAAAAATCTGTATAGTTACCGTACACACAACTAACGACCATTTTTGCTGTAAATATTATTAATTTTGAAATTACCTAAACAACATGCAGTGAATATTTTTGGTAAGTATGTTTTTAAAATATTCTGCCTGCCACCCTGTCTAAAAACTCTGTGCACGCGACTGCACACATATCTTGTCAGTATAAAAAGAATTGTAGCTAAAGGACTATAGGAAGAAAGAAATCAAGTCAGGAAAGGGAGTTTTGTTTTCGGGGATTTAGGTGGTTAATGATTTTGTTGTGAGAATCTGGTACTTCCCTGGATGAGCCAGCTCGAATACGAGCTGTAGAATGGCTACAGCTTTTAATTTGGATCACAAAATTTTAATATTCCTCTTATGAATAG